>CM037881.1:107831872-109031872 GCA_021292165.1 Shinisaurus crocodilurus
GGGGACCACGTCCACCATGGAGGCTGCAGTTACAACCACAGAATCTGCAGTGTACATTTACCACCCTAACCTCTGTTTTCCCCAAGGGCCTCTGAAGCTGGCATAACTAATTCCTCCCTCCCTCCTTGATTTCAAATTCTGAATAACGAAGATCCAATGGGTTGAAAAGCCTGGTGGAAACACCCCTCCCTCATGGCTGGCACGAACTGGCCAGTCTGGTTATGGCGAAAAATCTACCACTTTGCTCACCCCATCCCACTTAGGTTTGCTCTCTTATTTAGGAAATAATCAAAGCCGTTGTCCAACTCAGTGAAGCAGGAAAATGAATACACTTCTAGTCTCTTTATAAATAAAAATAATAGCAAGCAGTTCACTTCTGTTATAATGCATAATTCCTGAAAACAAAACTAATACTTTCTTCATGAAATGGGCAATGTTTCAACCTAATTTGTGAAACAAGCATTAGTATTTACTGTGTGGTCGTGTCCTCCTATTCTTTGGCTGTCTGCATCCGTTACTGCCTGCTCTCCAGGAGGTGCTGGCTACTCTTTTACCTATGCCTTCTGGTTGCTCAGTGTTATGCTTCTTGTTCTCCAGTTTCATTCCAGTAGAAAGCAGGATTATTCAGTCTTTCATCTTTAAGCTGGAAAGCAAGGTTACTTCCAGAGTGGTTGGCTAATATAGTACTTCTTACAAACCAAATATGGCCTAAGGACCCTAGACCTGCAACAGTGTTGTAATGAATTGCATAATGTGAGAATTTTAAAATGAGGAGGAGTTACTATTTACAGCAATTCGGTAGGATCAAAGTGAAATGGTGAAGTTATCACAACCTCACTAATAGACCTGGTAACTCTGGGTAATATGAGGTGCATGTGCCATGAGAACAGGGATCTGAGTGAAGTAGTGAATGTGATCCTGCACAATTGATGTGATGCAGTCTTTTTTTCTCTGTAGCCCTCCAGCAGTAACCTGTTTGTATACCGGTTGGTTGGCTGTTTCACGTATTGAGCAAGCATATTGCCTATGTTTATTTTCTTTCCTCATGAATATAAACCCATTTCTTAGTGATACATAAATACCACATTTACTAGTCTAGTTAATATATGGGGCTAGATATATTGCCTTCTGACGCTTCCTCTGCCCCTCCTCCAATCTTGAATAAAATACAGATTCCCTATCTCTGTGGACAAGCAAAATACCTGGATTTATAGGAAGTTTATCAACCATACAGCATGTAGTTATTTGTATTGAGTGATCGTTTTGAAGGCCAGTAATGATGTGAGTATACTTTATGACAGGAAGGAAACTTCCTATACTGATATAGTTCTGTAAATTAATTCATATCCTCTTATCAGACAACTACCTACACCCGCAGAGGTCATGGAAATTGCTCCAATCCTGGCTGTTCCTTTACTTATGTGACCAGACACAAGCCACCAAAATGCCCAGTGTGTGGGAACTTTCTCGGAGGGAAATGGATTCCGAAGGTATACTTCAAATTATGGAAAATGTTCCACTGCATCTATCTTTTTTGTTTTTATTCTCAGGCTTTAATCTATAAAGTACCGTATTTTTCGCTCCATAAGACGCACCTGATCATAAGACGCACTTAGGTTTTAAAGGAAGAAAACAAGGAAAAAAATATTCTGAAAATTTATGCAGATTTAATCAATTAAAGCTCCCCCAAATTGATCATTACCAAGGCAATGCAAATGTTTAGTGACTACTGAAATTAGTAATTTTATTTAGAATTTGAGGGAATATTAATTGTACTGTGCATGTTGGAAAAGTCCTATATGTATTTATGCAGAAGTCCCATTTTACTCATTGGTGCTTCTGTGTAAATTGCATAGGATTGTAGTCTTAGACAGAAAAAAAAAGTCTTACAACTCCCAGCATTCCCCAGCCAGCTATGCTGGGAATGGTAAACCGTTTTTCTGTCTAAACATTATAGGAGTGTGCCTTAGTCATTGATCCTTGATGAACTTGCCTTTAGCCCTTTAAAAAATAATTATTTTACACAAGAATAAAATTGCATGCACTGTGCCTTTTACGGAGCAGCAAAGCTCATCTATTAATAACCTATGTGACTTGGGAGGATATTGCTTGTTTAAAAAAAAACACCACGGTTCTAAGAGATGGTTCCAGCAAATTGTTTTAAAAATAAAAGCAACATCACTGCTGTAGCCAATTACAAAGATGTAAGATGTTGTCTTACAACAGCTGATTTTCTACTTTGTCTGTACTGCATTCATGTTTCATTTTAAGCTCCTGTAATGGTACAAAAAATGTGTGATCTTGGAACAAGGGTTTTTATGCATAGTGCAATCCTACCTGTGCGGGCTCGGCAGCAATAAGAGAAGTGGAAATGCACTATAGTACTGTGCAAAGATTAGAGAAGGCGAAATGAGCAGCAAATACCAGCAGCTATGACTAGGAATTAAAGGAGAGTAAAACTGGTTGACTGGCAGCCCAGGAGCCCTCCGCTCTTCCCCCGGACCAGAAGAAAGAAGTAAAATAAATAAATAATTATATATATATATATTATATATATATATATATATATATATATATTTTGAATCAGCTGTTCTGCAGGGAATCAGCTGAGAGGCGGGAGCTTGCCCCGCCCCGCCCAGGAGCCCTCCGCTCTTCCCCCGGACCAGCAGAAGGAAGTAAAAAAATTTTTTGAATCAGCTGTTCCGTGGGGAATCAGCTGAGAGGCGGGAGCTTGCCCTGCCCACCCAGGAGCCCTCCGCTCTTCCCACCCAGGAGCCCTCCGCTCTTCCCCCGGACCAGAAGAAGGGAGTAAAAAAAAATAATTTAAAAAACAAACAAACAAACAAAAAACACAACACCAATATTCACTCCATAAGACGCACAGACATTTCCCCCTATTGGGGGGGGGGGGAGTGCGTCTTATGGAGCGAAAATACGGTAAATGTGTGTGGGTTATTGAATGTTTGTTTATAGATACGGTGAAACTTCAAAGCCTTCATATTTAGCAGGAAGGATATTGGAAGGTTTGATTCCATACTTTCACAAATTCTTAAAGGAATTGCCAGTACAATTATTTTTTTAATCTCCAAGTAGAAAAATTGCTTTGGTATATCCTCTTTCTACCTCAGGCTGAGTTGGGTCTAATCAATTGAAATAAATGATTTCTGAGGCTCTAGCTCCCTTTTAAAAAGTCACATTTCTTCTGACCTGCTGAAAGGTTGGTTTCTTTCCTCGATGTATTGGATAGTTACATATAGATGAAGAATGATATTTGACCATTTACTTTATTCATTCAAAAATTTTGTATCCTGCCTTTTGGTCTAATATGGTTGCTCACAAAACAGTTAGAATTCATAATACAAATTAAAACCAAGGCACTAGTGCCAGATTGAAGTTGAAACTCCCTGTGTGTTTCTTGTGGTTCCACTTTTATTTTTAACAAGCCCATTTTAGAAACATACTCATTTACTGCAAATCCTAAAATTTCACAAGGTCTCATTTATTTATTATGAGTTGATTTATATTTCACATCTTCAGTGCTAAAAACATTGAACAGATCCAGCTGTAATTTATTTCCCTAGCTTCTGGACAGTGATGTGCTGGTGAATGGTAGTCTGTGGTGTACTTCCAGGTGATCATGACACAAATAATAAAGGAAGATACTGAATTACCGGAGTTTTGTTTATTAAATTAGTGTCCCGCGTTCCCCCAAAATGGTTTCTTTGATGTTTCCTCTGTGTTATTGTTGTGGAAGCTCTATGGATCAGCTGCCCCACAGAAGCCTTTTCAGCAGCTTTCATGGGGCAGCTATGATACAAGAATTGGACATGAACAGTAGTATCTTCATTTCATTTATTTCATTTCTATACCGCCCCATGGCCGAAGCTCTCTGGGCGGTTCACAATAGTGTATACATAAAAACAACAATAAAAGCATACAAAATAGTTAAAAAGATTAAAAACCAGATTTAAAAACACAGTTTAAAATAACAATCCAAAAACTAATAAAACTGAGCCTACAGGTGACAATCCCCCCACCCCCGTGCTATTCCGAGCTCTTAACTATTAAATGCCTTGGCATAGAGGCAAGTCTTAACCTGGCGCCGGAAAGATAGCAAGGTTGGCGCCAGGCGGGTCTCAGTGGGGAGTTTGTTCCATAATTGGGGGGGCTACCACCGAGAAGGCCCTCCTCCTTGTTGCCACCAACCGAGCCTCTCTTGGAGGTGGCAGTCGGAGGCGGGCCCCAGATGGTAGATTGCGGTTGGGAGAGACGTTGACTGGCAAATGTCAAAGTGGGCACTTCCAGGTCTGCACATGCTCCATCTAAACAATGCACACATTACAGAGCTGTGTGTGCTCATCTGGCAGCTTCCCTATATATGTTTTCAGACTGAAAATAGGGAAAAGAAATATTGAAAATGGTCCAAGTATAGGTGGCATGATGGGGGAACAGTATGCTGGCTTTGTGATGTTAGTGTTTACTCCTCAGATATGAATAATTCATTTTTTCCCCTTCATGTCTGTCAGCCAAACTTGAATATGAAACATATGTGATGTTGACTTCAGGTGGTTATTTTGCATTTCAGGAAAAACAGCCAAAAGGCAAATCTGAGCCAATTTCATCTGTGCCTTTAAAAACCTTGGGCCCAAACGGAGTCAGCAGCCAGTAGCCTTGGGAAAGGCAGTGGCTCAAGACAGTGCCTCTAAGTCTACACTGGAGAGCTCTGAAGCTGTCACCCAGCTTCTGAATGCAACCCCTGTTGGGGGGCAGGTGCACGAGACTGAGTGGGAGGAAGTGATAATATCCGAGGCTCATATCCTTGCAAACAACTTGCAGCCAGAGGAGCAAGGAAATGCCACTACAGTCATTCAGCTTCAGGAGTGTGTTGCACAGCTAGACCCTCCCTTAGAACAGAAGGAAAGGGAGAATGAGGGATTGGAAACACACCCGTCCGCTGAGATGGTGAATGCTGCAAATTTGCTTTCAAACCCAACCTCTGCCATGAAACATGCCATAGGGTAAGTCAGTTTTGTGTGGGTGATAGAAGTCATATATAGAATTACATGTGTCTTGCAGGGTTTTCTCAGTCTACTCCAGGACTGGTTTTACTTTCCAGCCTTTTCAGAGACGTTCATAACAGATTTATATCTGTTTGCCTGTAAGCCCAAGCTAACTATTTTTCATTGTCTCATTTTGACAACTAGCATAGTAAGATACATTTCAAGGCAGCAACTGTGTCCCCTCAAGCAGGTTGTGACTGTTGTTGGCATAAGTGATACGTGGAAGTCAACTGCATTTATTTTCTTTTCAGAGGTGATGCTTTTGGCACTGCACCCAAGGGGCAGGAGCAGAGGAGCAAAGCAAGACCCAAGCCTTCCTTGCTTGCAGCAGCAAGACCCATGAGGGCGATTTGCCTGCCCCTGTCAGCTTGGCAAGAGAACTCAATACAGAGCAGCCCTCTTGCAGACAGTCACTTACAAACAATGGTAAAACGAGGGCTGCAGTTTATGATTTGTGGGGGAAACTGTATTTTCTGAATGGTAGGCCATGATTTGCTACATCTAGAATTATGTTGGCTGCGTGTGACTGTTAATGTCACTTTGGGGAACCCGCTTAAGAGAAGTCTTGGAGCATGATTTCCCATCAAAACCAGCTTTATGCTTCCATGGTGTATCGGTTTCACCTACCCTTATAAGAAAAGAGGGTCTGCAAATTTGGATGTAGTCCCTTGAGATTCAGAGATGGTTTGCTACAATATATCTCATACTGCATTTGCTAGACTGGTCAGTGTAAAACTCAGTATACTGATGTGTATTTTTTTACCTATGTTAAAAACCTTCCATGTATGTGTTTGTTCAAGAACAAAACTCCCCTGTAAGAATCTCAGGACTGAAGCCTAGTACTTTGAAGCAGCTGGGTCAGTCTCCCCTGCAACCACCCAGTGTTGAAGAGCACAAGGTAATGGTGGGTTTTGCCTAAATATTTGCTCTTCTCTTGTCTTGGAATGTAGCTACCCAGCTGTGGCTACAATGGAATGTGCTTGTTAGCACATAATGGGACTCTGTTTTCTAATATGAAGAGGGAGAGAAATTGGAACCAATGGACATAACTGACATATGTTAGCATGATTTACACTGCAAGCATCAATCTCTAGCCACACCTTTCAGTTCCTTGGGATTCCTGAAAAGATAAGAGCGTTGAAGAACTTGGAAATACTTCTCACATACTGTTTTGTAAACAAAAATAGTCGAATGAGATACGCTGTCTTATTTTTAATTTCACCATTTATTAGGTATGGACTTCTATCCCACCCTTCCTCCAAGAAGTGGAGGCAGCATATGTAGTTCCCACCCCTCCATTTTATCCTATGGCCCAAGGTCATCCAGTAAGCTTCATGGTTTAGCAGGGATTTGAATCTGGGTCTCCCCAGTGCTAGTCTGAACCTCTAACTTCTACACCATTCTGGCTGTTATATTATCTGGGGGAAATGTCTGGATACATTTGATCTGGCCTGTGCTGTGACTAGAGCTACGGCTATTGGGCGGTATAGAAATATAATTGATGATGATGATGATGATAGGAATTCCTTTCTTTTTCCTCTTAGGCCAGATCACACTTGGTCTTAGCCCATAGTTTCTACATGTAGGAAGGTGTGGCAGCAAGTCACCTTTCCGCCATGCAAGGTGTGCATTGAGACATGCACATGCAGATTTCATAAATGCATAGACACCACTCCGATTATTTATCCAGTTCAGTTTTATGCAGACAGTTCATATGTGCAGGGCCTCCTCAGGTTCAAACATGCACTTGTAGACATTCAGTTTGTGAAGTCAAGAACCTGTAAGGGAATGTTAGACCTAATTTGAGAAGATACATTCTCAGGATTAGTGTGGTCTTCCATTTGCAAGCTCTAGGCCTGCTATTCCTTGTGTGTGCTCCTCTATTTGTTGAATATACAGGTTGATGCGCAGTGTGAACTGGGCCTTAGACAACGGCTTCCTATTACATGTTTATTGTGTAGAGTGTTAATGAATAGTAAAATGCTGTACATTTGAGACCAGAGGTTTGGTGATGTTGGGAGGGAACGTCAAACATCTTTCAGGGGGAGACTGCAGTCTAGTAGAAATTCTCACAGTGTATCTAACTTAATGTTGTTTCTCTCTTGCCTCTTTGCTCTCAATCTGAAGCTCCCTGGCAGCACAAACAGCTCAGCATCTCAGGTCAAAGTGGTGGAGGTCAAACCAGATGTATTCCCTTCCTATAAGTACAGCTGCACTGTAACCTTGGTAAGAATCTTTGGTCATTAGATATCTCCTAAGAATGCAATACATTACTTGTCTTTTGTTTTCTCTGACTAGATGCAGAGGAAAACAAGCATGAGGTTTCTCGTGTTTCAGGCAGACAGGACCTCCTTGTTTGTCTAACAAATAGGCACAGGTGAATTGTGGCCTGTCAACTTGGATGTTGCCCAAGCCCTTCAGACTGTATTTTAAATTTTTTTTAAAGACCTTTCATTTTTGGAAGTGGCCAGGAAGTTGGGTTGGTTCAGTTTGTATGTACTACATAACTGGCATGACATGAAAACACCTCCAGGTCACCACTGAGCTTAGCTGACTTTTATTAAAGTGAAAGGTGTTGCTAACCATGATTTGAGTCGTACAGCCCCTTATGATGGTTTCTAGGTCAGCTTCTTCCTCCCTCTCCTCTTGGATTATGTCTCGGAGTGGTTTCCATCCCTAAGCATTTACAGTATGATTTACCCAGAAACATCACAGCTTCTAGTTGGAGAACATGTGTGGTTTTCATTTCTCACCCGCTGGTAGCTCATAGTAATGCAGTGAAATGGAAAATGTAATGGTGTTATCTGATTTGACATTAATCACTTATAAACTTGGTTTTCCTTGGCATCCTAATGGAATTCTAGCACTCCCCGCCTCCATTTCCCCCTTCATTAATATTGGCATCCAGTACTCAGATTGTGTTTGCATGAGCATCTTCTAGTTAACTGCTTGTGGTATTTAGAGTTAATGCTGAAGCAAACAGTTTTAGCTGGATGGCAGCACAGTCACCAATGCCCTGAATGCATCTTGCTGCTTTTTACATATTCTGGGAAAACAGGTAGTGTAGTTGTATGTTAGGTCTAGTAGTCTTGTGATATGTGTAAAATAAAGCAGAGTAGATAAATATTTGTTCTGTGTCTGTAGGATTTGGGGTTGGCAACATCACGTGGAGAGGGAAATGTAAGAACCCTTCTTGCAATTATGTATACACTAATCGGCACAAGCCAAGGATCTGTCCCAGCTGTGGCTACAACCTTGCCAAAGACAGAGCTGAGAAAACAGCAAAATCCCTGGTGAGTTGTGGCTCTTTTTATATTCTTTGGAATTAACCTTACTATACTAGAAATCTCTTTCCTACTGTGTGTAGTTTTGAACTCCAGAGGGACTTGCTTCTGAGTAAAGATGTATAGGACTGGATGCAAGACAAAAGTGTGCGCGCATAGGCTCCATATAGGTAATTTGGTTTTTTAAAACTACTTTTATCTGCTTCTTAACCAAACTCAGCTCCCAGAGCAGCTTCCATACAATCAGTAAAACAGAACAATTCCTGCCCACAGGCTTGCAGTCTAAAAAGGCATGACACACGAGTTGTCATTTCTGGTAAATACTCCTCTGATATAGTTTCAGTTATTTATAGAGAGAGAGAGAGAACTCTAGGCTTAATTGTAGGAAGAGAAATTCCTGGGTTGTGGCCTCTGACTAAATGAAAAGTGCAGTTTTTGCCATCAGTACAAATGACCAGGTGTGTGATGACTGCTTTCCAACTTAGGAACTTACTGAAATGCAGTCATCCTCGGGTACAATCCTATGCATGTTTAGACAGAAAAAAAGTCCTAATCGGAGTTTGAAGCTGGTTACAAATCCTGGTTAGTAGTCAACTCTCCCTTAAGCTTTAAGTTAGATGGGGCCAGGGTTCAATAACTTCCCTTGCTTCTTTTGCCATGGCAACAGAGGAGCTAGACTCTGGCAAGTGAGATGAGCCTGAGGCTTCCTGCAGGCCTGAAGCTAAAGAGGAGAGGGGATCGAGCCCACCCCTTCCTAGTCCCAAAGTTCAGCAGAGTCCTGGAATTTGTTTTGGCTCTGCTTGCCAGATGCAGGAGGAGAGCCCTAACAAACCTCTGCTTCTCATCTCTAGTTTGGAGCTGGAGAGGGGCAGACACATGGGCTTGCCTCTGCACCCGAGGGAAACTCCAAGCTTGGTGTGCCCATTGGATGCAGAGCGAGCCTTAGCCTCGCCCTCAAGTTCTGAACTCTGGGAGGGGCAGGGTCTTGTTTTCTCCCTCTGCTCCCAGTCGCAAGCCTAGAGCTGGAGAGAGGAGCAGGAGATTTCCCCCTCACTTTAGCCTTGTTCTGGCACTCAAAAAAAGGTTAGCAGCAACACGTGTGGAGAAGGAGTGCTCAACCCTGCCCCTCTGCCTCTTCATGTTTGTTGCTCTGCACTCGTGGAGGGCGACTGTCTGAAGAGGAGAACCTCCTGTATCCATGGGGGCTCTCTATGCAAGCTAGAACATGGATTTTTCAGCCCCTGTGGATACAGGAGGCGCTGTCCCCTCAGACATGCATTGCTGTTAACCCTTTTTTAATGCATGAGCAGGGCTCTTGTTACGGAGGCGTAGCATGAGATCAGGGACAAGATTCTGCACATTGGGAGAATGTGGGTCCTGGCGATAAAAACATCTTTGGTTGGCCAGTAAGGCCAGCCAAAATTGGTTAACCCCCCTGGATGGTGCAATTTGCATGCAAGTGGGGAGGGTGCAGAAAAAAGAGTGCCTGATCCTGTGGCTCTGTCCTGATCCTTTAACCATGGTTATGAGCTGGGCAGCATTACATCTGTCATTCTGCACTGATCCTTTGAGGAAAAACTCAACCGCTTCTCATTTAATTAAGTTTTCCTTGTGACTATCTCTTGGTCTTTTCTTTTACCCTCTACCCCACCTGCGACTCCAGCTTTAATTTTGTAACTTCTTTGTCAAAATACATCTCTGAACTAAGACAGGAATGCCCTTTGAGACTTGTTTTGGCCAAGTGAACTGGCATTTTTTCTTTTACTGTCCTGAAGGGCCCCCTAGTGTTCACTGTTCTAATCCTTTGATGCTTCAGTTATCTACAGTATGGTCGTGACAAACCCATTAAGTTTACAGCTGTGCAATGCACCACTCAGATCTTACGTTCTCTTGACCAATAACTTTCCTTTTCTGTGGTTTCTGGAACTTGATTCAGTTGTTAGTGGAATGATGTGGCCGCTGCTTTCCTGGGGCTGAATTCCCCTGTCACTCTAATAATATTATAATATAATAACCATGTTATTGCATCATCCCCCCCCCCCCCCCATGGAAGGATGTACTGTGGTTAACTGTAACACAAAGCTGTGAATAATGTAGAGGATTTACACACTTTGCAATTAAACTACAGTGCGTATGGACTTTTGCGCAGTTGATCTTGCTGTAGCTGGCAAAATGTTTGCAGCCGTCCACAGACATCTGATGTTTTGAACTGTGAAGAGGTGGAAGTATGTAGGCACCACTGAGGTTCTGAATCCTGTAGTTACTCTGCTTTTTGTGTGCTATTCTACTGAAACAGTGTACTCTGTAAAACAACTTGCTTCCTGATCTGACTCCATGGTAGTGGGCACCAGTAGAGCTTTATCTCAGTTCTGACTTTTATCATCCCCAATTCATACATTAAGCTGGTGTGGTGTTACAGTAGTGTAGTTGAGTAACAGCATGAGTTACCAGACAGAATGCCTGAACACCCAGAGGCCCAGTTCTCCAGACCTTTCCACTCAAAAAAAGAAGAAAAAAGTGATCAGGCAATCTGCATGGCGCAGGAGAATGGCTTCTGTTGCTGCTCCACTGTGCTTTTGCACCACTGCCCTGACTTGGTTGAATTAACTGTCCTGAAGTGTCCTACCTAATCACCGTTTTGGTCTAGTCATCAGCAAAATGGCGGAAAGAACTTACCGGTACCTTCCAAGTAAGACCAATGTGATGCTTCAGATTTGAATCCACAAATGTCTTGACAGATAATTAAAATGAGACTTTTTTTTTCTGTAGGAGGTCACCTCTAGCCCTGCACATGTACTGAACACCAGTGAGCCTCTAATTCAGTCCCAAAAAGAGATCCAGCGTCAGTCCACTCTGCAGCTTCTACGCAAAGTAATACAAATCCCAGAAAATGAATCAGAGCTGGCTGACGTTTTTGCACTGATTCATGAACTCAATAGCTCACGGCTCATCTTGTCCAACATGAATGAGGAGACAGTCACCATCGAGCAGACCTCTTGGTCAAACTATTATGAGTTTCCATCTTCCCAGTGCCTTCTCTGTAGCAGCCCTTTATTCAAAGGAGGACCGAAGTAAGTTAAGATTCCTATTGATTGCCATGCTTCTCAAGGCATAATACTGTGCTACATCTTTTTTGTGAAATTCTCCTTATTCTCAAGACCAGTCCAAGCTTTTAGAATCTTAAGAAGAGATGGTTGTAGTATTTGCATTTTAGTCATGTGTGCCTCACTGGTGTTGAATGAAACTGTCAAAAGAATGGTACAAGTCAGTCTGCCAGGAATTGATAAGGGGATATGGGCTGCCATGCTGCTTTCTCCACCCAGGTCCTGAAATTAGAATTTTATTTCTTCCCCTCTGGATCTTAAGAAAATGATCTGGGTGTCCTGATTTTTACAGACTGTGGTCCAGATAGATTCAAAGCCCATTTACTCATAGCAGGAGCAATGCAGTCTGAATAGGCATTATGCCTGTGGGTCCCAACTCATGCATTCTTGAGAGAGATGTGAAAGATGCAAATAGCATCTGACTGTACTTCCTGTTGCTTACTTTTATACTCTGCCCTTCAAACACATTATCAGAGTGGCTAATTTAGCAAACCTGGAGGTCTGTTCTAGGCTATGCATGGATTCTCAGCAAGGATTGTGGCTACTTTCAAATCTGCTTTGATCCTAGTTCTACCTAATTAATCATTTTAGAATCTCAGGGTTTTTAATTTTACTTTTAAAAAAAATCTTTGCATTTTTTAAAACTAGTGACCAGTAAGTAATCTCCTCTCCCTCCATTTTTATAGTTCTCTTGCGGGCCCTCAGGAGTGCTGCTTGTTGACAGCTAATCAGCTGCAGATGGTCACTGCTCAGCTCAAGGTGTGTGTGAATGTGCAGTGTTTGGCCCTCCACAGCTTCAATGATATCTACACAGGTAAGAATACACGTTAATAAACTAGTTTGTAAGAACTCTAAGCTTCAGTAGGTGGTATCCTGTACTTGCTGCCATGTCTCCGCTAGTTCTCTTGTGCCAGTGGAATGGATTCATATGTTCTTCCACGATAGTTTTCCGTTATCTCTCCCACAAGGCTGTGCTGTTTATGTGAACAAATTATATGAATTTGGATTTTGAGCTCAGCTGCTGGTGACTTTATAGCCCATGTCTGTGTTTCTATATCCATATTAAGAGCCATTTTTGTTTGTTTTACTCTAGGTTTGTTTAATGTGGGTAACAAGCTTTTGGTGAGCCTGGACCTTCTGTTCACAATAAGAAATCATATTAAACTTGGTGAGGATCCTAAAGTGGTGGTCAGCAGCATCTTGGAATCTGTGCAAGAACAGACTGGTATTGATGTTACCCCAATCTTCTTCCTTTCCAATTGCTTTGTACACACTTAGGGAGCTTTGCTTGTGATAGAGGATGATTTTGCTGTGAGTGGGGGTTTAATGGAATTTGCTTTTCTAACCAACTCCTCAAATTTTAACTTCCCTGCTTATTGTTTGGTGGGTTTGCTCTCTCTTCATTTAGATGTCTATCCAGCAGTTGTGACTGTCTGAGTCAAAACAATTTTCAGCTGCATTTGATATTTCTTCTTGAGAGAATGGCAGCTCAAGGAGTGTATTTGGTTAAATCAGCTGACTAATGTGGAATGGACCTTTGCAAGAGTGGTTGATATTTTAGTTCAACCAAGTGAGCAAGTTGGTATGCAAGAGATCCTATTGGTGTGATGTGAACTAGGAGATTAGTATTGAATCCCTTGACTCTATTACTGTTGGGAGCATAAAGTGCCACAGGCTGTAACTTAAGGTATGTGTGGCTAGAAGACTCCCAAGTTATGAAGGGGATTAGATTCTATAGAATTCCTGCTCAGTAACATTATCTGTCGTCCTTTGATGGAGTTTTGCCGACAGTGTGCCGTTGTCTTAACTGGATCCTTTTTCTTCTGCTATTCTAAAAGCAGGATGTGTAAGTTACTGTTTTATGCTGACTTTCCTGTGGCTCAGCCATGGTTTCTAAGCTGTTGTCATTAGAGCACTTGAAGCTGTCTTTCTCTCTGGGTGGCAGATTCTGGATCTGCATTGGGTTCTCTGTTTGTATAGCGGCAATGAATCTGGCTATACTATAGCCTATAGCCAGTGTGCTGGAAGTGCCCCAGGAAAAGGCAAGTACCTGTTTGACAGCACACCCTTGTTGTGTTTCTGTGAGTGGGATCGCACAACACGAGGGTGATTAATAAGCCATATTGTCACCTGATTTACTTCCTTACCCCCGCTGGGCGTGGCTTGTGACGTTTGAACCCAGTGAGGACGGGTGGCTGGGTTGGTTAACAAACCACCCAGAACCCATGGCCTGTTCTAGAGTTGCTGGGTGGTTTGTTAACTGCCCCAGCCACCCACCCTCACTGGGTTCAGATGTCATGACAAGCTGCACCCTATGAGGGTAAGTAGGTAAATTGGGCTGCACACGCAGGGGTGGTTAACAAGCCACTGTGGCTTAATAACCAGCCTCGTGTTGTGTGAACTGGCCCTGTGAGTTGGTGGGTCACATAGCCAGTCACATAGAGCAGTGTTTCTCAACCTTTTTCCGACTGTGGCCCCCTTCTGACCTTGTTTCCTTCCTGTGGCCCCCCTGTCCTACCGGTAGAAAGGTAGCTATTTAAATGTTTTGTTTGGCAGCTGGAAGTGACATGATGGGCTCCTTGCTGCCGCCGCAAGGAATCAATCGGCAGGGAGGGGGGTGCTCTCTGAGAACAAGGCTAGCACCCCCCCAATGCTGCTGCAGAGTGCGCTTGGCGATCCATCCACTGGGAAGCACGGTCACCTCTCTGTTCACTTCACCTCTCTGTTTTCTTTTCTTGGTCACTTCTCTGTTCTCTTCTCTCTGTGGCCCTCTAATCTCGTGCCGTGGCCCCCCTTTTACGTGATTTTCACCTGTGGCCCCCTTGGAATATCCTGGGGGCCAGGTTGAGAACCCCTGACATAGAGTACGTAGCCTGCACTGACCCTGTCATCTCTGGGCACCAGCAAAGGCTTAAATATCCCACTGCACCTAGGGCAGCCTTCCCTATCCTGGTGCCCTCCAGATGTTTTGAACAGTGTGGCGTAGTGGTGAGAGTGTTGGGCTGGGACTCGGGAGATCTGGGTTCTATTCCCTGCTTGGCCATGAAACTCACTGGGTGACTTTGGGCCAGTCACTAACTCTCAGCCTAACCTACCTCACAGGGTTGTTGTGAGGATAAAATGGAGAGGATGATGATGATTATGTAAGCCGCCTTGGGTTCCTTGCAGGAAAAAAGACGGGGTATAAATATAATAAATAAATAAATAAAAATCAGCCCCAGCCAGCATGGCCAATGGTCAGGAATACTGGGAGTTGTAGTCTAAAACATGGAGTGCTAAAATAAGATGTCTGGGTAAGTTGTAATTCAAGTAGTACTTCTGTGAGTCTCTCTGCTGAATTCATGGAGTTGGAAAATCCACCAAAGTGTGTTCTTTCAAGTAATATGTTACTGGTGATGATTTTGTACTTCCCACAGATAGTTAGGGAGGAATGTTGTCTGATGCTTCTTGACTGATTAAATGGTTCTTCTTCGTGGTCTCTGTGCATCACACACATATGGGTTCTCTGTGCCTGCGCTGAGATCGTTCGGGAAATTTCTATAGCTGAGGTGGATTGGGCGGGAGCCCCTCCCCCTGCGCGTGCTCCTTACCACGGCTCCCGCCCGTCTCCTCAGTTCCTCTTCGACCGCCATTGCGACTAGTCGTTGGGTTCTTCTCTCTCTCTCTTCGGAGTTCATTAGCTGAGTTTGTACTTCTTTCCAATATACTACTATCAAACTTTCCCTCAGAAAACTCTCTATTCTCGACTCTTCTTTAATCTATAACTTCATTTCCAAAAAAAAAAAAAAAAATCTCCAAAAAAATCCTTACTATTTCCTCATCTCTCCCCTGTTCTTATCCTTCCTATCGTCTAAATCTCTTCTAATTATGCCTCTGAAGGCAGCCTTTCGAAAATGTCAGCAGTGTGGAACCAAAATCCCACCTGCTGACAAGCACCCGCTGTGCTTGCTTTGCCTGGGGCAAGGCCATAAAATGGAGACCTGCCAGCACTGCCAGGCTTTTACGAAGCAGGCCCGAAAACACCGCCAGACCAAGCTGCGAGCTCTCCTCTGGGAGCAGTCTCTGTCAGCGAAAGGGCCCACTCTGGAGGAGAAACCTGGGGGATCCCAGTCAGCCAAAAAGCCGACGAAAGATACTTCGGCAGTGAAAAAATTGGCAAAAAAGGCCCATAAAGATAAGGCGGAACGCCTGAAAAAGAAAATGGCGGAGAAGAGCGGTGAAGACGCTGGGCCATCAACTTTGACCACTATGAAGGTCTCAGAGCGTACTGCTCTATTCATGTCGGCTGTGACTGAGGCTCGAGATCGAGCTACGGGACCGATTGCCCGCCAGTCTCCTCCGGTCTCGACAACGTCTCCTCGAGACCGAGAGTCAGGCTCAAAACCCCCGCTAAAACAGCCGCCAACTGTAGCCACCTCTCTGTCGGAGGGAGAAATTGTGGCTTCACCGCCGCTGGAGCGACCTCGTTCGGGTTCGAGAGGTCCTCCACCGCAACTATCACCGAGAAAGGAATGAGAGGAGCACCATCGATCGTGGTCTCCTCGTTACAGGAGCCGTGACTCACCATCCAGAGCGTCCACCTCGAGTCCACCCAACTCTAGGCGGCGGGAAGATAGGTCCTGGTCGGGCTCATACTACTCCGAATCGAGATCGAGGAGTTACCGATCCCGATCCCGGGGTTCTCCGGACTGGAGGAGATCTGACTACTATTATTCTCGCCGGTACCGATGCTCACCTTCTCGGGATCAACGTTATACCCATAGATCCAGGTCACCTACACCACGACGGGATATGGCTGTGTCCCGTGCACCCATCGAAGTGGCAGAGCAACCAATCGCTTTGACCTCAACCGCCCAGTCAGTTATCGTTCCTACTGTTGCGGTCCACTCCTCATCGGGATCGGTGTACGTGTCGGACTCGGTGGTCTCCTCCCATTCCACTTCGCCGGATGCGATCTCCCCATCGGAAGATATGGGCAGCTTCGCTGAGCATGTCAGCCGGATGGTGACAGCTCTGGGAGTTAAGGCAAAAACTGCAAAAGGGAAAGCTAAGGATGACATCTATGCGATCCTAAAGACCACTCAGTCCAACCATTTGCTCCTTCCCTTCTTGCCGACATTGCTGGAGACGGTGCAAGAAACCTGGAAGACCCCAGCCTCCACCAAACCAACGGCTAAGAGACTGGAGTCGATGTACAGGATCCAGAAAGAAGGGACAAAATTCCTGTTTTCCCGTCCGACCCCGAACTCGCTTATAGTCAAATCAGCGCAGTCTCGTGGGGGAAAACAGCATACCACACCGGCAGATAAGGAGGGCAAGACGCTAGACTCGTACGGCCGTAGGATCTACTCCTCGTCTTCCCTCGGTCTGAAGGTATCTAACTATGAGGCGTTACTAGCTAGATACCAGATGTTTATCACAGAGAAGCTGGGAGACCTCTGTGATTATCTGCCGGGTGACACAAGGGACCAGGCGGCGCAGTACATCAAGGAGGCAACCAGTATTGGTGCCTTACAGATGAACACTGCCCGCCACCAGGTCGATAGCCACACCAGGTCGATGATCGGGTCCGTGGCTCTGAGGAGGCATGCCTGGCTTCGCTCTACCAACTTGACTCCTGATGATAGAGCGAAGATCGAAGACCTCCCATTCGACGGAGAGGGGTTGTTCAGTGCCACCACGGACTACTCCCTTGACTCCGCTCAAAAGGCCTTAGCGACGGCCAAAAAGATGGGACTCGTCCGTCAACCCCCATCACAACAATTTCGACCAAGACGCTGGTCTCGGTTTCCATACCCTTCATCACATTACCAACCATCTGGACAATATCGGGATGGAAACCGTCGACCTCATGCTCCGCAGCCACAAGCGCTGCAGCGTTCCTATCCTCAGCAACGCTCTAGGGACTTGAGGAGAGGGGGTGACTTCGCTCGACAGCGTCTTTGACTCTTTCGCCAGCCCGACCGAATTGTCTCCACCACTCCGGCCAGCTCTCGACACCACTCTTCCAATCGCCATGTCTCCACCACCTCAGGCAACTCTCTTCGGCTCTCGACTTCACCAACACCTTCGGTCCTGGAGGACCATCACGATGGATCGCTGGGTGCTAAGCATAATCGAACACGGATACAGGATCGAGTTCAGAGTCCTCCCCCCCTTTCTCAGGATCAAGATCACCCGCCCAACTCGAGTGCTCCTAGAAGAGGTGTCAAACCTCCTCCAGAAAGGAGCAATACAACCGGTTCCCACAGAAAACTTGGAGGACGGCCTATACTCCAGGTACTTCATCGTGAAGAAGAAGGAAGGAGGACTTGGGCTGATCCTGGACCTTCGAACGGTGAATCTTTTTATTCCATCGAAGAGATTTCGCATGGTCACACTCCAATCGATCCTTCCCCTACTTCGAAGGAAAGTTTGGTTTGCATCCATCGACCTCAAAGATGCGTACTTCCACGTCGCCATCCACAGGGACACCCAAAAATACCTTCGGTTCCGAGTGGGAGACGACAACTTCCAGTTCGTAGTTCTTCCATTCGGACTTTCCACCGCGCCGAGGGTACGAAGTGTATGGCAGTGGTTTGTGTGAGTCTACGGGCAAGAGGCATCACCGTCTTCCCGTATCTGGATGATTGGCTGCTAGTGGCTCCATCAAGGTGGGAGCTTCAACACGCACTGGGAGAAACCCTTCACCTCCTAGACCAGTTGGGACTCTGCCTGAACGTAGAGAAGTCGGTCCTTCAACCAGTAAAGGAGATACAATACATCTGTGCAAGGCTAAGCGCGTTCGATGGTCGGGCATACCTACCAGACGACAGGGTGCTGAAATGTACTTACCCTCGCGAAAAAGGTTTCCAGATGGCCAATATGCTCTGCCCACACGGTTCAACGACTACTAGGGCATATGGCCTCGACGATTGCGGTCGTACGATATGCGAGGCTTCGCATGCGACCCCTTCAAACCTGGTTTATCAAAAAATTCAAACCAGAGAGAGACAAACGGTCCATCCGGTTGAATCTCCCTCGAACCGTAAGAGAGTCCTTGAGGTGGTGGCAACAGGAGTCGAATTTGAACACGGACATACCAGTTCCATCCTCCGATACCGACCCGCATATTGACAACGGACGCATTGTTGCTGGGATGGGGGCCCCACTCAGACGATCACGTCGTGCAAGGCACATGGATGGCGACACAAGCCACCAAACACATCAATTGGCTGGAACTGATGGCCGTTTGGAAGGCGCTACAAGCCTTGGAGCAATACCTCTCGGGCTGCTACATCCAGGTCGTGACCGACAATACCACAGTAGTCACTTACATAAACAAGCAAGGCGGCACGAGATCGACACGCCTCACAGGACTGACCCTGCAACTCTACGAATGGGCTCTACCTTCGAAGAATGTCCTTCGTAGCAATTCACATCGCAGGGAAGTCCAATGTGCTGGCAGACACTTTGAACCGTGTGTCAATGCAGTCGCACGAATGGAAGCTGGATAGAAAGGTAGTCAGTTCACTGTTCCAACACTGGGGTCGTCCAAAAATAGACTTATTCGCCACCAGCGAGAACACTACTTGCCCCATGTTTTGCAGCAGGGCGGCCTCGGATCCGAAGTCGATCACCGACGCTTTCCTGATGGACTGGAACAACGACTTTTATTATCTGTTCCCCCCAATTCCGCTACTGACACATGTAATCGCCAAAATATCTCAGGACAGGACCAACTGCATCCTGATATCCCTGTGGTGGCCGCGTCAACCCTGGTTTTTGCACCTCCTCAGCCTTTCGCAGGGAGATTGTCTTGCAGTGGTAATGGGAGATAATCTACTAACACAACACAAAGGCAAGGTGCTCCATCCCAATCTGCATTCTCTGAACCTAATGGCTTGGAGGATCAGATAACAAACGATACAGACCTCTCCAATGCTGTAAAGGAAGTTTTGTTAGCAGCACGAAAGCCCTCCACAAGGCTCTCCTATGCTAGGAATGGAAATGGACAGCTTTCACCAACTTTGTATCACCCTTAGGCAAAGATCCAATTACATGCTCGATCTCGACCGTCCTCGACTTTTTCCATTTACTAATGACCTGTGGCCCTAAGTTCTCGTCAATTAAAGTATACTTAGCAGCGCTGACAGCGTATAGAACTACTTCGACGGGGACGTCTTTGTTTGTGCACCCGTTAATTAAACAATTTTTGAAAGGTCTCAAAAATATACGACCTCCAACCTGCAACATTATACCAGGTTGGGACCTACCATTAGTCTTGAAAGCACTAACGAAATCGCCATTCGAGCCCATGGCGAAAGCGGACTTACGACTGGTGTTGTTCAAAATGTTATTTTTGATAGCAATTACATCGGCAAGAAGAGTAAGTGAACTACACGCTCTTAGAATAGATCCCTCTTACACAATTTTCCATAAGGACAAAGTCGTGCTAAGGCCTGATACAGTTTTTCTACCAAAAATGGTTTCAGAATTTCACCTGGGACAGGACATTATTCTTCCAACTTTCTTTTCGTCCCCTTCGTCACTGGTCGAGAGATCGATGCACAGCCTCGATGTCCGTCGGGCGCTGCTTTTCTACAAAGCCCGCACGGAGTCAATAAGAAAAACTAATCAACTTTTTGTATGCTATGGCCCCCCGAAATCAGGCCATCCTGTATCTAAACAAAGACTTTCCTCTTGGATAGTGGACACTATCGAGCTTGCTTATCAGCTGGCTGGACGCACTTTGCCAGGATCTGTGAGGGCCCATTCTACCAGGGCTCTCTCGACCTCGACAGCTTTCGGAAAAGGGATTCCCTTGCTGGACTTATGCAGGGCGGCGACCTGGTCTACCCCCTCCACATTCATCCAGCATTACCGCCTCGACGTTCGAGCCAGGGAGCAGAACGCATTCGGCAGGGCGGTTCTCTCTTCAGTCACCATCTGACTACCAACACCAACCCACCTCCGGTAAGTCAGCTTGTTAATCTACCCATATGTGTGTGATGCACAGAGACCACGAAGAAGGACAGGTTGCTTACCTGTAACTGTAGTTCTTCGAGTGGTCATCTGTGCATTCACACAACCCGCCCTCCTTCCCCGCTCGGTGTCTTCATCGAGTTCGATGGATACCAAAAAGGAAAGGGGTTGGGAGTTTTAATTTAATTTCACTCGATATCGAAGTGTGTGCCGAGTTCGAAGTTTTTTCTGACATCAAGGAATATGAAATGTCATCCTCGGTCCCGAGGGTTGCAATAGGCGGTCTCAGGGAACTGAGGAGACGGGCGGGAGCTGCGCTAAGGAGCACGCGCAGGGGGAGGGGCTCCCGCCCAATCCACCTCAGCTATAGAAATTTCCCGAACGATCTCAGCACAGGCGCAGAGAACCCATATGTGTGTGAATGCACAGATGACCACTCGAAGAACTACAGTTACAGGTAAGCAACCTGTCCTTTTCTTTTCTTTTTCTTACACAGAGAGAAACCTGAGCACAGAGGAGTTAAGTCAGCTTGAGGAGCTGCTGTGCAATGGCTATTGGGCCTTTGAGTGCCTCACTGTCCGGGACTATAACGATATGATCTGTGGAGTCTGTGGCATCGCACCCAAAATTGAAATAGCCCAGAGGAATGTGGAAAATGTTTTGTCATTGAAAAATATTGAGGTAGGCTATCCTAGGCATGCATCATAGTCTCCAGCTGCACCTTGACTTCAGCTCCTCCTAATGTATATTTGTAGGGCTAGTGTGTACTGTGTCAACCTCTGTCTTTATTTCCTACTTTAGAACCGACAAAAAAGGACCGCTCCACCGGGCATTTTCTTCAGAGCCCTTCGGTGCCTGAAGTTGATGGGTCTAATTTCTGTTCACTCTTTCTCTTACATGAGAAGTGATCATGAAGATGTGAAAAAAGAGCAAAATGATCCTGTAAACTTCAGAACAGAAAGAGCAACCATTTTCTGTGTGTAGGGTTGAACAGAATGTACAGTTGTCTAAAAATTAAATGTTGGTTGACACTTTCCTTTCCCTCTTTCTCCAATGGTAGTTTACCTGGCCAGAATTCTTGGCATCTAGTGAGGTAAATGTGGAAGATTTCTGGTCCACCATGGAGACAGAAGTGATAGAGCAGGTGGCATTCCCCTCCAGCATCCCAATTACAAAGTTTGACGCCTCTATCATAGCTCCCTTCTTCCCACCACTGATGAGGGGCACCGTGGTTGTCAACACGGAAAGAGAGAAGAACCTCGAAGCACATATAGTGCCAGGTAGCTTTTTTCTCTGGAAATTCTGGTACTGTTCTTCCAGTCAAATAGTATCTTTGTTAGTGTCTAAAGCAGGGGTGTTGAACTGCTTTCACCCGGGGGGGGGGCACATTCCAGTGGTGGGCAGGGCAAAAGGACCCGTGCCACAAATACCAGCATATTTTAGCTTAAAGCCTCGCAGGTTTTAGCTGAAACCCCCTCCCCCCCCGACACTAAGAATTGAGAAAACATGTTTGCTTTTAAGGGAATGAGCTTGCACTGCGTTTGTGGAATCTCTAGGGGCTGATTTTAGACGTTGGGCCAATGCACACATAATGGCGGCAGATTGTGGGTTAATTAACCTACGATTTGCTGGATTGCGTGTCACATGTGAGTCACTTTCAATTTGAATATGCAATCTCTGATCGGCCTTATTGTAGTCTGCCTTGTGACACATGAGCCCAGATGCTATGGTTATTCATGGGTTAAACAACCCAAAGTTAACAGAAGAATGAATCATAGGTTAACTTTGGGTTGTTTAATCCACAAATAACCCATAGTGTCCAGGTTCACAGGTCAATAAGCAAGCTACAAACTGAGGTTGCTTTTTCAAATTGGAAGCAGTTCGCATGTGGCACATAACCTGGCAAATTGTGGGTTAATTAACTTCCCATGGTGGCATGCTGTATAGAAATGTTAATGTTTATATGCTCCTTATCCTATGTTGCCCAGTCACATAGAACCTATGCACACCAGCACAGCTTCTGCCAGGGAGATCTTTGTGCTGGCATGCATGTTGGGCAACTTAAAGATAAGGAATATTGTTAAGATTATTTTTCCATGGAGCACCACTAAGTTCCTATGCCCTTGATCTCATAATGCCATATAGTGTCTATATTAAGACACGTTGTGTTTCTCACTGAGTTGGTAAAGTGGCTTAGTTACGGCATTCTGGTGGGAAACAAGAACCATTTCATCAGTGGGGGAATGATTCTGGCATTTCTAAATGCAGCTACTGAAAGTTATCTTTTGTTAGGTAATGCAAGTGTTCTAGTGAGGCTGATACAAGATGAAACCTGTAAAATGGAGCAGATTGGTTCATACAGTGAGGAAGAACTACAGAATTTCTTGACTCAGTGCAGCATTCCCTGGGAAGCAGGGGAGTCAAAGGTAATGATGGTTTTTGTAAGCACATAGCAATCCCTGGATGTGAGTACTGCTTTCTTGCCCTATCGTTATTTAGTTACAGCTATATACTTTCATTTTGCTGTGTATCAGTTCATTGTATTTGGAAAAGCTAAAGGTGTGGTGATAATAATGTGCAATTCATCTTGAAGTTGGTCATTGTTGTATAATCACGGAAGTGAAAAACCCTCTTTTTCCATTACATATATAGTCTGTAACCTAGCTTAAGAATAATTAAATTTCTTGAAATAATTAGTAATCTTACTTCTCTCTGATGAACGGAAGAAATTATTAGAAAATATATTTGGCGTTTTTGAGGGGGAAATACCCAGTGTTCTTATTTTTTTAACTTCCAAAATATTGTAGATGTGCATTTCCAAGTTGAGAACACCTCCAGTGTGAAACATCAGTGAAAACTATATTTAAGAAGATTCCATTCAAAAATATCAGTGTGTCCACCTCACCACTTTAAAAAAATAAATTAAAATCTGAGGGTTTGGGGGGTTTGCAACCTATAGACAAACTATAGCTGTGCCATATTTTGTTTTCCTTGCTTGTCTGTCTCTATTCTCCTCATCATTCTCTGGAAGAATCAGCTAGTTACATGTGAATAAAGCTTTTTAGCTCTGTTGACATGGGGATTTTTCCCCCTCCTTGGTATGTTTCCTAGGAGCAGCTCTGTCTCTCTCTTTTGGCTCTCTATGATTTTGTACAGAATGGAACACAGATAAGTCAGCCCACAGCATACTTCACTGGAGGGAAAATCTACAAAGTGTGTCCACACCAGGTGAGGTGGATTAAAAATGACACTAGTATGTGAATCCAGAGTGCTTGCTAGGTGTGAATGACTGGACTGTCCTATAGTAGAAGATGATACTTTAGCTGCAATCTTATACGCACTTACCTGGCAATAAGTCCCATTGAACTCAATGAGGCTTACTTCTGAATAGACCTGTATAGAATTGTGCTGTTAGTGAACAGGAACTTAAAATCATGATCACATTTATTAATTATAGGTAAGAACATAATAGCCTGCTGGATCAGACGAAAAACTTGTCTAGTCCAGCTTTCTCTTCCCCACAGGGGCCAACGAGATGTGTCTTGGGAAGCCCACAAGTAGGACACGAGGGCAATTGTATCTCCCACTTTTCCCCCCCAACAAGTGGTATTCAAAGGCATGGTGCTTCTGATCTTGAAGACAGCATAACCATCATCACTAGGAGCCTTGATAGCCTTATCCTCCATTAATTAGTCTAATCCCCTTTTGAAGCCATCTGCATTGGTGGCCACCACATTTTGTGGTAGTGAATTCCTTAGTTTAACTATGCAGTGTGTGGTAAATGCCTTTCTCTTGTCTGTTCCTCCTTGTAAAGTCAAAAGTCTTATGCACCACTAGGATTAAGTATAGGCTCCCCTCCCCTCTGGCCAGTTCCAGGACCATCTGTTCTATGGCACAGTCGTTTAGGGCATCTAGAAATTTTATCTCTGTTGTAACAGGAACATGCATTTACTTGGTCTTCATGAGGGTAATTGAAGCCAGCCATTACTACAAAACTCTCCCCTTACAACCTTTCTTTAATGTGCATCAGTCTCCAGGGAGATTTAGGTCAGTTCAAGCCCCTGTGAGAATGCAAAGGTCTGACCTTCCTCAATGTGTACTTCCTAAACTTACAGTCTAGCTTTTAAACTTGAACTAAAAATCTGAAGATTTAAATTGATCTTAAGTCTACATTTACACCGTAGCGTATTACCTACACTGTGAGCCAAAATTGAGCCTACACTGAGCTCGCACTGAAGGCTAAGCCTAACAGTTTTTGTTTACAAGCTGACTTCTCTACTGTACTGCACTGTAGCCCTTGTCACTATAAAACTAGATTAGTTTATACCTCCTTTCAAAAATGGGGTTTAGTCTAGGTTTCTGGTTGAGGTTTAATTTAGCCCACTCAATGCTTCACTGATAGAGCAGAGCTGAAAAAACGATGTTTCTGCAGGATTACTCCCTGGGATTTAGTTGCTAGCATGCAGTGCTCTTGCTGTGCCCTTGTTTTAGCTTTACGTTATGATTAAGAAAATTAAATAAATGGGGGTAGTATTTGCCTTCTCCTCTTACTTCACCTGCTTGCTTAATTGTTTACCTGGATGCTTTGTCACTGGGGCAGAAATACTTTTGTCGGTTATGTGGAAACTGGCATGCGTAGCATTGTTCTTCCAGCCTTTGGGTAAAGGAGCGAATCTATACATGGGGGATGAAGGGTAGAAATGGTGTTGTGAGGCCCAAGGCATTTGCTTGATCATGGTGTTAGGACAGCCCATGTTCTTTCTTGACTGTTAATGTAGAGGGGATCTGAAAAAGAACATAAGAGCCATGCTGGATCAGACCAAGAGTCCATCTAGTCCAGCATTCTGTTCACACGGAGGCCGAACAGCTGCCCACGGGAAACTGACAAGCAGGACGAGTACAACAGCACCCTCCCGCCTGTGGTCCTCAGCAACTGGTGTTCATAGGCATGCTGCCTCTGGTACTGGAGGTAGTACATAGCCATCAAGACTAGTAGCCGTTGATAGCCTTATCCTCCATGAATTTGTCCAATCCCTTTTAAAGCCATCCAAATTGGTGGCCATCACTACATCTTGTGGAAGTGAATTCCATAGTTTAACTATGTGCTGTGTGAAGAAGCACTTCCTTTTATCTGTCCTGAATCTCCCACCAATCAGCTTCATGGGATGACCCTGGGTTCTAGTATTATGAGAGAGGGAGAATCTTCCTTGGTAGCATTCAGTTGGTTTGGGTAAAAGCGTAAGCTGTCAGGATGGTATTTGAGAAGCTTAGAGTGGAAGCTGAGTGCTGGGTATGCATTTAATCACTGGGTGCTTCCCTTCCATTGTGTCACACCAATACTATCACACCTTTTTATCTTCCCAGGTCTTGTGTGGCTCAAAATACATTGTCAGAGGGGAAAGCCCCCGGGACCATGTGGACCTTCTAGCTTCCTCGCGCCACTGGCCACCTGTCTATGTGGCAGATCTAGCTACTTCTGTGGCATTGTGTGCCGATATCTGCTATCCTGACTTGACTGCTCAGATGTGGGGGAGGAACCAGGGTTGCTTCTCTGATCCCATGGAACCCTTACAGGTTAGTTGTCTTGCATTGCTGCACTGTTTTCAAAGCTAGTGAGATCATGAAGAAGGAAAGTTAAAGGAAAGTTGTAACGGGAGTAGGGGGGTGGAGTAGATGTCTCTCAGTTGTCATGGGTTGTTTTTCTGTTTCTTTGATAACCTGAGCCACAACTTATGTTTTTCCTAAGTTCTATCTTAACTTTCAAATACTTTATTTTTCCTCATGTAACTTTTTAAATGTCTAATTTTAAGCTACTTAGGCCATGATCCTATGCATGCACACTTGGAACTCGGTGGGGCTTGGTTCCGAGTAAACATGCATAGAATTGCACTGTTAATTACTTTGATAGGTCGTGTGTTTTATTTTAAAACTTGTACTATTGGTTTACCTCTGCAGTATTGTCCTGCCCTCCTTTTAGAACGTGCTCCCATATGTTCAGCTCACAGTATTGGACTGAGCAAAATATTTAGTGACAGATGGTGCTGCCTATTGTGTTTTTAACATTAATTTGTTTCTAGCTAGGCAAGGCTATATTGATGGGTCCTCAGAATTGTTTACATTGGTAAGAATCTGAAATACTCATATTTCCTGATTCTTTTAACCTCATCACAGGGGACTATTTTGGGGAACTATCACTATATTGTCCTCTTCTCCTAGTCATAATCTTGGGGTTCTCCTTCCCTCTCTCCTAGTAGTGCTGTGTCTGTGCACATGCACACACGCTCACTATATAAATATTATTAATGCAAGTAAAATACCTCTAATTCCAAATGCTCGGAATGGGTATTTACGTGTTTAACCAGCCTATCTTGACTGCTTGGTCTGTATCCCATTAGTCTTCCGTTGGAAATAATCTGCTGCTATTTCCCACTTTACAGATGCAGAACTGAGAGTGTATGACTTACCTAAAGAATCTTTGACTAAGTAGGGTTTTGAACCCAGGTTCAAATCTACTGAACTAACCCCTGGAATCATGTGACTTGTTGTTGTTGTCATTGTTGTTTTCTTTCTTATTGCTTAGCCTAGCCTGTTCTGGAGGTGGAAAATGCAAAAGATTTTCTGATATGAAGGTCATTTTTCTTTTTTGTTCATTCTCTTTTGCCAGTATGTGTCCTGCCCAGAACTTCTTGACCGACACTACAATGTGGATATGACCAGTGCTGAGCATTCTGTTCAGCACCCAGTCACCAAATCAGCATCTCGTCGAATAGTTCACACTGGGACAGAGCAGACCGCTCCGAGTGACCCAACAGCTCGGCACCGTTCCCTCTCCCTTTGCCGGGAACTGGAACCATACAGTGCTATCATTACAGCCATCAACGACAGCAAAACCAACAATGCCCGGCAGAGGCCAATAACCTTTGACAGTGCAACTCACTACTATCTCTACAATCGCCTGATGGATTTCCTCTCCAGCCGTGAGATTGTGAACAGGCAGATTCATGAAATTGTTCAGAGCTGCCAGCCTGGTGAGGTGGTCATCCGGGATACTCTGTACCGTCTTGGTGTGGCCCAGATCAAGACAGAAATGGATGACGATGAAGAGGCTCAAGGAGAGGATGGTGTTGCATAAGCTGCTGTGAGGTTGTCACTTTTACCCGTAGGGGTGAGAGCAAGGCTGCAGATACTCCAGGCTGTTTGTCACACAGACGAGCTCCAGTCCTGAATAGCTTTGACAGCTTACGTTGACCAAAGAGTCATGTGCTTCCGTTGAAATCTGGATTGGGTTTTTGATCTGCAGACAGCTTGCTATAAAAGGGCAGGTTTCTTTTCCAGGGCGCTGCTTGAATGCCTAAGCCAGCCAGGATAGTGTGCTCGGGGCGGGGCGGGGAGAGACAGTTTCCAGTGGCCTCAAATGGCTGGCAATACAAAGCAAATGGATTTATAGAAGATTGACTGACCTGTTGGGTTTTTTTTTATCATGTGCATTGCTGGGTGTTGGGACCATGAGTGGAAAGAGGAGCTTAAAACCTGTCTCTCAATGATATATCCTGAAGGGGTGGCCATAACAGACTGAAGAATATTTGGAGCCCAGCTGCTGCTAGGTTCTGTTCTGAAAAGACTTGAACTTGCAGATGGACCTTTGTCCCCCATCAGGATTGAAGGGGTAAGAGCATATCTGCTCCTATAACTTGTTCTGCCTCAGCCTGAGGTGACTCTACACATTTATTTTATGGTTGAAATCCAGAGTGAGCTGTTTTTAATGGCTATGTGCATTAAAGTAAGGATTGGACTGTGGTAGATTATAATTACCCTAGGTGTTACAAAGGTTCTTCAGGGATTTGTATGTTTTTCGATAAAGCAACTGGACTATTGGTCAGGAGAGGATTTTCAGGCACTTTATATCCTATCCATGGACTTAATAGATGATTGTTTATACCTGTGTCTAGGGACACTGCTAAGAGTATTTGTGCAAAAGTAGTTGGATTCAGTGAACGCAATCCAACAAAAGATGCTTTTCCGATTATTTCCCCAACTGAAACTTGTTAAGGGAGGCTTTGTAACAGTTACCTGTCTGGGCCCTTTGCAAACCACTATGTACCCGCCAGTTCCAGCATTACAAAACTGACCTGGGTGAGTTTCATGTTGTCCTATTCTCTCAGCCCTTTGTCCCGAGACCAGCACTGTTCCTCCTGTGTGATACATTCTACAATGGTGTGTAAACTGCTGGTGTCCACTGATTCCCATTCATTCTTGCCCATACATAAGTCTGAGAAGTGAAAGTGGATTCCTGCTACAGCTTTCCTGGAATGTGGGATAGGAAAGCGTTTCCGCTGTGTTCTATTCAGATTTGGGGTGCGGACTTAAAAACTCCCTTCTGTGAAGGATTCTAGTGTGTACTGTGCTGTAAAAACAAAAAAGAACCCTATTGAATTTCTGACAAAGCTTGATTTGCTGTTAAAAATGCTAATTTATGAAAGACACTTTTTCAGTGATAAACTTTAATAAATTATCTCTTCCAGTGTTGGAGGGTGAAACTATTTTGACCCAGTGAGTTTCCTTGTTGGCAGCCTCGGGATTTTGAAAGCCCCTGGACAACGCTCCTCACTTTGATTGCTAAAAAGCGTGGTACCAAGGCATGTGGTGGGAGCAGTTCTTTGTGGGGTGTTCCAACAAAGTACCATCTTAAGATTAGTTGTAAACATCTGTTGTAACAGAGTGTGGGGATGATTTGTTTTCTAAAAAGAGCCTATTGATTCCTTTGCTGCACAATCTACACAAAATTATGCTATAACATGTAGTAATGGGTGACAAGAGCATGCGTGTGTGTGTTGTGGGGAGGGCAGTTGGACCGTGTGTAATCTTTTAAACAGAAGTACACATTTTTGCTTTCTTTAACTGTCTAACCTGTGTTTGTTCAGATGTTACAATGAAAGAAGGAAAGCAGGTCTATGAATGCTCATATTTCTTTGCTTATTTCTATCCTTCACATCCAAAGTGGGACTTTGTAGATCTCACTCACTGGGAGAAATCCATGGGCCCTGGAACTCATTTGCAAATCCAATTTTACCAGAGAAGCAGGAAGAATACAAGCTTCTGCTTTCTCTGTCCCTTTGTAATATTTAAACTTACTCTTGTCTTGCTCCTGAGTTTGGATCATGATCCTCATAACCTTAACGTGCCTTTAAGTTTGTCTAGTTAGAATCAGAGTGGGAAGGGACCTCAGGGATACTCTGTTCAATGCTTTCTTGCTCAAAAGCATTCTTACTTCAAATCCATTACAGTAAGCCTCCTACCCTAAGTCAAAGAAACAATGTTCTGAGCTTCCAAAGTGTAACAAAAAACGAAACAAAAACGAGGATGGCATGTATTGCATTGCTTTACTGTCTTGTTCAGCTTGTGCCATACAGGGCTAATGTAGTTTCTGATTCCTGGTAAATACAGGAGAGCCAGAGATGGGTTATCCAAACACACCTGTTGATGATGATGCCCTTCCAATGATTAAGAGCTGCTATTGTCCCTGATGCGCCAGCGCAGGGCAGGGGGGAGCATCAGGGAATCAGCACTCATAACTGAATTTGTGCCTTCATGCTTGTCCTTGGAGCCCTCAACCCAGTTTTAGGTGATGCTCAGCTAGAACAGCAACTCATAGGATTGGGCAGTTAGGTGCCTGGGTTTCTGTGCTGGTCTTGTTTTTACAAACCTGTACTTGCATATGAACTATGACACTGAATGCGGATATTTACAAGGGCTTGTCAAAGCGACTATCAAGCTATATATTTTTAAATGCTAATAATAGAAGTCATATTTTCACGTAGGAATGATATATAATGGAGAGAGTAAAGAAATCTGGAGTACAAGCTACTTTGCTTCATCAGATTAGTTTATTTTTCATGGGAGTTAAAGGTGAACATATTTGTAATATACACAATAGGGAGAATTGTTACACTTGGATGCTCAATAAATAGCAGTTAAACTATTTAAAAGAGACCTGGCAACAACTGAGTGGTGGTACTTTGTGCTAGAAATCCAGCTAGCTAATTCTGTATTGTCATCCAGAGATACAGGTCCTTGTGTCAGTGCAAATGCATTTTGTCATAAACTTGTTGCATGGTCAGTCATGACCTTCCTCTTTCATTTATATGAGACTTCAAAGGTGGCAGCTTACAAAGCTGTAATCTTTACATAAAACTGATATAAAAATCAATGGCTTGAAAAACAGTACAGTTCCTTTGAAGCTGTTTGGTTCTAGTTTATGATTTTCAAACTACCGGTACCCTATGATTTTAAAACTATCCTGTGGAAAAATATAACATTGAAAATATATACATTAAAACATTTCTCATGGCAACTTCAGTCATAGGCAGTATAAATGCACGTTTGCTACAGTGCTTGAATGACAAAACCAGTAACATACTGAGGAAAAAATGAGTTAGCTGCTTCACATCTTATTTTGCAGGATGCTTTTTAACACTCATACTGATTTTTCTTTTATAACAATAGCTCATAAGAAATATCTGACACCAGTAGTCATAACAAAAAGTTGCCTGAGGTTTGCTTACCCGTTTTGAAGTCCAGAAATTAATGCATTGCAACAACTTATTCATATGCTGCCCTCCAGTATAAAATGCTTGGGGCAGCTTACATATTAAGATAAGTACAATAAAATCTCAGTGTTAAAAACCACAAAGCAACAAGACATGACAGAGTGATAAAATCTAGCAGAACAATAAAACAATTAAGCAGACACTAGCACTGAAAATACATCACAGTTGGTGCCAGGCATGCTTTTGGGGGGAGGGCATTCCATATATGGGGCTGCAACAAGCTCTCTCCTTGCTCACCACATGCCTAAGTCATTGAAAGTATGGGGGGTTTGGGGGGGTTTGAGAGATTTAGGGGAGGGTCTCTGATAATGAAGGTAAAGTTCAGGCAGCCTCAGACAATAAAAGGGATTCCTTCAGGTACCAAGCCAAGTGGATCCTTAAAGGAAAACATCAACCCTTTAATTGTGCCCAGAAATGACCAGCAGCTAATACAACTGTTTAAGAACTGGCAAGATGTTCCTTATAACTGGTCCCAGCAGTGCTATTTTGGACTAATTGAAGTTTCCATTAAGACTTCAAAAGGCAGCCTTACATATAACACATTGTAGTTGTCAAGACTGGTGGCTACCAGGTCATGGTTGATCATGGCCAGGCTATTTCCAGGAGGAGTTGCAGCTAGTGCACCAGCCTTAACTGGTGGAAGGCAATGAATGACTTGGATGCCACTTGGGCCTCCAGTGGCAGTGCTAGATTTATCAGCACCCTCAGACTGCGAACCTTGTTCTTTGGTGGGTGCGCAACCCCACTGAGAACAGGCTGAAAACCACCCTTCTCCATTGCTTATGTGCAATATTAGCTTAATTCCAGAACATTCCATATTATAAATAACCAATCTTGTTCAGATGGTGTTTAGAGGTTAGCTTGATTCTAGCTGCATCAGTATTTTCAATTGCACTTTTTTTAACCTAACAATTTAAGGTCAAATCCACAACAAAGCTGTGTCTATCGACACTACAGGGCAGTGTGCAAATACTCCCTATTCCTGAAAACACAGGCAGACCTGGTGTCCAGACCCACTGTTATGCTTCTGCTCTTTCCAGAAATGTCTCGTGAGTTGGAGAGGCAGCCAGGAGCTGTGAGTGAGACCCAAGTGATGTTGAAACTGCTCCTCTCCTCCCTACTAGTGTCTGCACAAAGAGCACTGCAGCAAGGCCTGGTGGCTCGCCGGATGCCAGGTGCAAGCAGTGCAACACGGTTGTGGATCCAGCTCCAAATCTTTCAGAGAGCTAAACAGAATTATTTCTCCTCCTACAGTTCAATCAACAGGAATAGTGAACCTTTGCTCAGAGGAGACCTGTTGGCCCACAGGAAAAGTCAACCAGGAGCTGAAGCAGATGGTGGACAGATACAGAGCCACCCCCTTCTTCTTCTCCCCCCCCCTTCTATCTCATCTTTGATCTTGTGCTTCATCTCTAGAAAACAGCACAAAGCCAGAGACAAAAGAAAACTGCTCCATCCTCCTCCTCCTGTAGCAGGCAGCCAGCAAAGGGCGGCGGAAGCATGCCAGCTTCCTCTGCCTCTGTGTCAACTGGAGGTTTGGAGCTCCAACTGCAGGTGCATAGGCAAACCTCTGCCCCTGTATAAAAGTTGCGGCGGGGGGGGGGGTGAGGGGAGAAAAAAAATCAGTCACCTCATCTTTAAAGGTAAGCCAGCCCTCCTAACGATTAGTGTGTGTGTGTGTGTGTGTGTGGCATTTTCATCTCACCAATGCAAAAAAAAAAAACCCTCTGGGTTGAAGTAATGTATTCCTCCCTCCCTCCTAATAAATTGGTTGAAATTTTTAAAAGTCAGTGAAGTAATTAAGACTGCAATCCTATTCCCTCCTAGGAGTACCGTAAGTCTCATTGAACTCAATAGGGCTTAATTCTAAGTAGACATTATAGGATTGCACTGTAAGTTATTCATAGCACACAGGTTTATACCTAAATCTTAGCTAATGGATTGATTGTAGCACTGAAAATCACAATTTTCTATTTACTTGATTAACAAATTGTGCAGTGATTAATACATTGTGCAATGTGTGTGTGTGTGTGTGGGGGGGGTTCTTGCTTGAAGTTCCTTATCTGGAGAATTAGAACTTTTCTTCCAGCTGAGGTAATTTCCCGACTAGGAAATGACTAATAGCACTTCACAGATGGTGAATGATTCTGGTTCTTTCTCTTCACACCCTCACCCTTGCAAAATCCCTGACCCAGAGCTAAATTGGGCTAGGTCTATCAATTTTCCTTTTGGCTGATCTGATAAATTCCTGGCTACCGTTGTGTGTAGAAGAAAGAAGTGTGTGTGAAAGTAAGGAAAGGAGTCCATCTGCCTTTTGTAAACATCGTGCACTGAGGGCTAGTGAGATGTATATGAAACATAGCTTGGTTTCAAAGTTGCATTCCTGTCTCCTCACTCTCACAAGCGTGCCTATACAGGATTGGTGCTTAGCAGGCTATCCCAATCTGCAGACTGGATACGTAGATTCTGCCCAAGTTTCTTAAATACTCCAAACTAAGCAAGATACAAAGATGAAGCCATTAATGCCAGTTGTTTGTGGCAAGAAAAAAAAGATGTGATCACAGGCAATGTTTAACATTCTGAAGTCTGCTATCAGTGCGTGATAAGGCCACAACCTGTGACATATACTGTAGATGAAAGTGTTTAATTTTCTGATACGAAATGCCCCCAAAGGGATGGCATCTCGGCTGAAGCTGAATACAGTAATACCTTGGATTGCAAGTAACTTGGTCTGAGAGCGTTTTGCAAGACAAGCAAAAAAATTTAATTTTTTTTTACTTGATAAACAAGCAAGGTCTTGCAATACAAGTCGTAGGGATGTAACCACTCGCCTCGAGCGGGTGTAGCGGGCCGAAATCGGCCCCGCTCACGCCCGCCAGAGACTCTCTTTGTTATAAGAGTGTTTTGGATTACAAGCACAGTTCCAGAACGAATTATGCTTGAAATCCAAGGTATTACTGTAAACAGGGTGGCCCTGATCACACACCCTTTAGCAGAACTGGTAATTGTTGCTGTTCAAAAGGAGCTGCCCACTTTCCCCAGACTCGCAGGATTCCTCACAAAAGCTGGAGGGCTCACAGCCACTGTCCTCTTCTTCTGTGGTACATGGCAAGTTCTTGTAATCCTTCACAATAAAGGCAAAAAATAATACATACACATGTCAGTGCCTGGAGTATATTACCGTCATCTGAAGCTAAAGCACGCTTTCTTAACAATGGTCCTGAGGGAAATGCTGCAATACTTTCTTTATTAAGAAGCTCCCAAACTGTGTCGCTTGCTGCTTTTGGTCTCCTTTTGATTTTGCTGCCTACATATATAGATCGCTAAATCGGTAACTCAGCAAACATCTATGCATTCTCCTACAGAACCTTGTAGATCATTAATCCATCGGAACGAGTTTTCTCTGAAAATTCAAATGCACAGCAGAAAAGTGAGTTTAGCTTTTCCACAGCACATTTCAATAGCTGGAGAAAACTCCTTTTGTTAGATTTGCATATATATTGTTTGAGTGTACACTCAGTGTTGTGCAAATTCTACTACTTGTTGATGACACAGCCTTAATTGAGAATGGGAGTGGCGGCTGGAGTGGGGTAGGGGTAAATGTGGCCCTCTAGATCAGGTGTAGCGTGTAGGCCACTTTCTTGGCCCTGTGCACACATTTGCCATTTTTTCCCTGGCCAAAGGACACATTTATCCCACAGTCATTTGTGCCTGCAGACATTTAATTTTGGGATTCTCTCTTTTCTTGCCCCCCTGCACTTGTTGAATTCTCTTTTCCTCCCCCCCCCAAGTTTGTTGGATTCTCTTTTCTTGCCTCCCTGTATCTGTTGGATTCTCTTTTCTTGCCCCCATTTCCTCCTCCTGCCTCACCCCCACCACCACTAACCGTTTCCCACCACTACTGCTGCCATCATGGAGGAGAGAGGTGGTGAGAGGAAGAGGTCGTGAGGAGTCTGGAGGGAGTGTTGAGAGGTCGTGGCAGGTGATGTGTAGCCAACCCTTGCTCTACATGTTGTGGGAATCCAACTTCCATCAGCCCCAGCCAGCATGGCCAATGATCAGGAGTGATGGGAGTTGTAGTTGAGCAACTTCTGGTGGGCCATAGGTTCTCCATCCCTGAGCTAGATGGTCAATGGGTTAAATGCCTTATGGATGTCTAGATAACAAGATGCTGTGTGACTAGTGTAATTTATATAGCCAATATCTGACCTTGAGTAAGGACTAATAAATGTTCAACAAATACTAAAGCAGGGATGGGCAATTTGTGGCCCTACAGATGTTTTGGCCTATACCTCCATCAGTCCTAGCCAGCATAGCCAATGGTGAAAGATCATGGGAGCTGGGTCACAAATTACCCAACCCTGTCCTGAAGGACAATTAGACATTTTCCTTCTCCAAGGATCCATTTTTTTCAGTGCAATTTCCACCAGAAGTAACACAAGTACACTTATGTGAAAAGATAAAAGTGAAAGAATGCAGTTTCTGAGGTAACAAATCATACCTGTATGATTTATCTTCATCTTGCTTTCCCCTTAGTAATTTAAACATCTCACCTGTTCCTTGAGAGTGTCCAGCTGCTTCTGAAGGAAAGTGCAAATCCAATTAAAGGTAGGCCGCATAGTGGGCTCCAGGTTCCAGCAAGCCGTCATGAGGTTGTACCTGGAATGGGGGTGGGGGTGGAAATCTGTGCATCACACGCTCAGCAGTGACTTGCAGCGTTGGGTGCAAAAGCTGTTCAGATAGTTATTGCCCTGTGTTTGTTATTGCCAAGGGATCAATGCAGATCCGACAATGATCTTAGGCTGCAATCCTATATGCACTTATATGGGAGGAAATCCCATTGAGCTCAATGGGACCTCCTTCTGAATATTCATATATACTAGGATTGTACTGTTAGTCTTGAGAAAAACCAAGTTTGTGGCACCATAAAGGCTAACAAAGTTCAGTGTTTTCCTTTTGCCATCTGTATACTTACAGATCGCACAGAAGTTGCCCAAGGCTTGATAAAAGCAACCATTGCACTGCATTTTAAAGAGAAGGTAAAGGCCATACACCATCCCCGAACTTGATGCCCTCCAGAAGTATTGGAATAAAACTCCCATTTTCCGCAGCCAGCATGGCTGATGGGGATTGTAGTCCAACACATCTGGAGGACACCAAGTTGGGGAAAGGACACTGTACACATAAACAGTCAACTCTTAATCTTCACTCACTGATTATATGGAAACGACAATCTCCCTCAACACCAACTGAATTTTGAAGCGATTGCAACCTAGCAATTAACAGTGCCATCCCGTGTGGCTGCCTGTAACCCTCCGAACCCAGAGAATTATGGGCATCCTATTGCGGGTGGGAGGAGCACAGCAGATAGGGTTGCCACCGCTGCACTCCCCTCATCCTCAAAAACATCTAGACCATGGATTTTGGCCATCTAGATGCTTTACATCTCCTCCTGAAGAGGAGAGGCTGAGATGTCACCTGGATTCTCAGAATCTGGCAGAGCCTCTCTCCTCCTCCCTGCTCCCAGGAATGTCCCCCCCCCCGGGGAACTGAAGATGGTCTTCCCTTTCGGTTGCTTGCCGGCATGGAAAGAACCACGCCAGCTATGAGGTGGAGGGGCAGGCAGTTTGCAGCACTGCAACCTTGGAAGGGATTTCCGAGGTTGCAGTGGCGACCATGCCCCATCCTATGTTCCTCCAGGCAAGGTCGGAGGGTCATAGGATTGTGCTTTAAGCGTAATTAAATTTTCCCTTAATAATTAAGCAAGTAATCTTGCTTAGGTTTATGCAGATGGAAATCACAGCTGTCCCATATGTAGTGACCAGAGGTATTTGGCCTATCGCAAATAGTGTACAATTGGAATGATGTATTCAGCTATGCCGCTAAACTATAAGCTGTTCTTTCTGGATCATTTTTAGACATTCTCCTACTGCATGAAACCAGGGATGGGGACTCGGACTCGGGGACTCGACTCGCGAGTCCGACTGAGTCCCCCCTCTGACTCGAGTCCCACTCGAGTCCCAATTTTTTCAATGGGACTCGAGACTCGACTCGGGACTCGAGCCCAAGGACTCCGCCGCCGCCGCCACCGCCGCCGCTCATGTCACCGCTGTCGCTGTCTCCCTCGCAGCCACCCGCTCGCAGCCACCGCTGCCGCCATTGCACGCCACGCCGCCATCGCACGCCACACTGCCATCGCACGCCGCCGCCCGCGCCGGTCCCGTCATCACTTCCGGCGCGGCGGAAGTGACGCGCCGGGACCCTGCTCTGGCGCGCTTGGCCCGATGGCGGCGGCTGCGAGCGGGTGGCGGCAAGGGAGACGGCGACAGCGGTGACGTGAGTGGCGGCGGCGAGCGGGTGGCGGCGAAGCGGCGGCAGGCGGCGGCGGCAACTCGAGCGGCATGGAGAACACTCTCCGTGCCGCTCAGAAGAGTGAGATTGGGCCGCGCCGCCGCTGCGGAGAACTACAAACCCAGGGAGGGCTCGTAATGCATCCCTGGTACGGCAGCGGCGGCAGCAGGAGCAGGGACGAGGGAAGGACCCGCCCATGGTAAGTGGGGGCGGCGGCGGCGGCGGCCCATGGAGGGAGCGGGAGGGTCTCTGCGGGAGGAAGGGCAGCTCTTCTTCCTCTCGCGGAGACCCTCCCGCTCCCTCCATGGGCCGCCGCTTTGGGAGTGACTCGGGACTCGAGACTCGAGTCACCGTTTTGGACCTTGGACTCGAGACTCGGACTCGGACTCGGGTCCAAAGACTCGTGACTCGACTCGTGACTCGAGGCCAAGGACTCTTCAACATCCCTGCATGAAACCCAGTCACAGTTAAGTGGCTTTCAACTGACTGGGAGAATGTTTAAAAAGTACCTTAAGTTTAAACCAGCCTTCCCAAACCCGGCACCAGCCAGATGTACTGGACTACACTTCCCATCACCCCCAGCCAGCATGGCCAATATCCAGAGGGTGTGAGGATGAGGAAGGTTGGTTTAAGCCAATACTGAGCACAATTTAGCAGGCTTTGAAATGAATCCAAACACGGTTATCTATAGCAGCAAGGCATGCTCGCTCATCACAAAATACGTTACTGGAGCTCTTGGACGATGTCTTGATGCATATCGAACTTCCCTCACTTCCTTTAACGCTCACAATGTGTCACTAGTGGCAATATTTGGAGTGTTGCGGTCCTTTTACTTACATCTCTCCTGGAGCAAAATCTGGCCTGCCCATGTGGTACCCCTGCTTTACCAGGCTATAAAACTTGCTGTTCACTTTCATGCCGGGATAGGGGCTCCTGCCTGTAATTGTAAGGAAGCAGCACACAGCACTTCATTAGAGCAAAGGTTGAGCATCCTGCTGTCCTTTCGAGCAGCGCAAGCGCTATCTTCTTAGAGGCCAATGTGACCTATGAGAACAAACCCCAGAGCTGTTTGGGCGCAGCAGAGGGATGGCTGAGGAGGAGGGAGTAGGTGTGCAAGGGCAGAATACAACAGAGGCCTTTGGGCTAGCCACTAGCTAGCACAGGGGATTTGGGATCTTGCCTTACACTGGGCTTATAAAGGTCAGCAGCACTGTGGCTGGGGCCCCTACATGGTGGCATTGGCTCTTGGTGGGTGAGCGGGCCCCCAAACTGATCTAGGCCTTAGCATGGGGCTGTTGAACTTCGGCCAGCAGGGCAAATCTGGCCCTCCAGAGTTTCCCAGATGTCATGCCCCCCCTTCTAAGGCACAGTAGGTGCTGGTCCAGCCCTAGTTTTAAATAGTCTACCATGCTTTCCCTCCACGAATCGTGAGGTTTGTTTTGGCAAAAGGATCTTGTTGAAAATTTGTACTGTGGCTGGGTTTCCCAATCATTTTTTCTCTCAACCCCCATTTCTGACTAAGGCCTTTCCATGCAGAATGGTGGAGATGGACAGACAACTGGATCTTCCTGTACCTAGGGAGAAGATCTCCCAGAGAAGGATGCCATAAGACCACACGTCACTCTGTACTGTGTAAACACATTCAAAGATGCTCTCTGGCGCCATCCACTTCACTGGCAGGCGAGCCTGGAATGACAACATCTTTATTCAGATGGGAAACAGCTCATCAGCTGTTCAAAATATCTATCTTGTGCCCTCACTCTTGCTTTCTGCTCTCAGCCAGATTCTGCTCAGTAGCCTCCACCAGAATCTAAATATAACTCCACTGACCCTGCTGTGAGTTTAGGGACTGTAGCAGACCACATGTTTACATGTCAAAGGTCCCAGGTTCAATTCCTGGCATCTCCAGGTAGGGCTAGGAAAGAATCTTGCCTGCAGCCCTGGAGAGCTGCTGCTTGCTGCTAGCCAGCACAGACAATCCTGAGCTAGATGGACCAATGGTCTGCCTCAGTGTAAGCAGCTTCCTGAGCACCCCCAATCCATAGTTGTCATCTTAGTACTTACATTGCCTTTGATGACATAGTTTGTATCATTCATAATGTCTCTAGCCAGGCCGAAGTCGCAGATCTTGGCCACTTGTCCATCAGCCACTAGCACGTTTCTTGCTGCCAAATCCCGGTGGATGCACTAGATTGAACAGAGAGCAGAATAAAGGGCACACCCGCTTTTTCTTACTCTTCCTGACTTTTCTTTCAACATATGGCCATAGAGATGTGAAATACAGGTCGATTGGTGCCATGCCCAGCCAAACTTTTCTATAGTTTGAAAAGAGGTGACAAGTGTTAAAGAATTAATCCTGTGTGATAGTGGAGGTGCCAGACTCAGCCCAGTTTGTATGTTACTAGTTTGGTCAGGTGATCCTCAGCATGGTCTGTATGTAGCCATCCATCTGTGCAGCCAGCCTTGATTTAATCCAGTGTTTCTCAACCTTGGGTCCCCAGATGTTTTTGGCCTACAACTCCCAGCATGCCCCAGCCAGCTATGCTGGCTGGGGCATGCTGGGAGTTGTAGGCCAAAAACATCTGGGGACCCAAGGTTGAGAAACACTGATTTAATCAGACTGTAGGGTTAGACTCTCTAGGGTAGGTAACTTGGTGCCCTCCAGATGTCTTGGACAGCAACTCCCATAAGCCCCAGTCATGGCCAATGGTCAGGGATCATGAGAGTTGTAGTCTACCACATCTGGAAGGCACCAGGTTTTCTACCCCTGCTCTACAGTATTTCTTTTGGGTTTCTTGTTTATGTATTGTGGCCTCAAGATTCCAGTCACCACTCATCCCACAGACTTACATCATTGATCCGCTTTGGACACCACATGCAGAAGACTGGCCATTTGCTGTGGTGACACAGCTGCGTATGACAAAGCTCTAACCATTTCATCAAGCCAGCAGGCACAGCAGTGGTTGGGCCTGAATTGGCCTCGGGAGTTCTATGCATTGAGCTTGGTTAAAACAGTCTACCACATGGAACAACCAGGCAATTGGATATTTGCATGTTAAGTAAGTTTTCTGTGCATTGCTGGTCTGGGTCTGTCTTTGCTGCTGCTGCTTTTAGTTTTAATATTTTATATGCGTCTGTTATATTTCTGAATTCTTTTTATGTTACAGTCATGCCTTGGACTGAGAGCATAATTTGTTCCGGAAACGTGCTTGTAATCCAAAACACTCTTATATCAAAACGAAATTCCCCCCCAAAAATGTGTACAGAGATTTTTAATTTAAACCATACTACAGTACTTGTATTGCAAGACGTCGCTTGCATATCAAGTCAAATTTTTTAAAATAAATATTTAAAAATTTGCTTGTCTTGCAAAACACTCTCAAACCAAGTTACTTGCAATCCAAGGTATTACTGTACTTTTGTGAGCTGTGTGAGAGGGCTTTTTTCTGCCCTGAAAGGTGGCATTAAAATGTGAAAATAATATGAATTAATATAATCTGTAATGTTCAGGCTAAATCCTCCACTATCTTACAGGATTAATTCTTTAATGCTTGTCAAATCTTTTCAAATTATAGAACGTCATATGTGGAGTGTCCCACTCAATTGCCTAACACTCATACAATCCTTTTAACTGTACAGACTTAAAAAGGAGAGAGCTATTCTTTTGTAGAAGCCTGCCTGCAGGTTCCACTGCTGACTGCAGTACATTACCATTTATGTTATGGTGAAGAGCCAGTGCAATTGCTCTTGCCAATTATATTTATAACATGGTGGGTTAGAAAGCCCAACTGTCATTTTCAGTTCCTTATTACTGGAAGGGGTGGGAGGCATAAATAACACCCTCAGCCCAATAAATTTGTAGCTTTGTGCCCCCCTTCTAGAGCTTAAACCACTAAACAGATGTGTACAATTCAGATAGGAAGGTATGTACAAATGGTACTCCTTGTGCTGGTTAGGGGAGAGGGGAAGGCACATGCTGAAAAACAATGTTCATATTATTCTACTGCATCACTACAGGCTATATCAGGGGTGGACGAAATGTTGCTCGGGGGCTGCACCTGGCCTCCCACTGCCCCCAACACACCCTGAAATGGGAAAAATAAAATAATAAACAAAAACAAGCTAAATTTGTCTGTTTTAGCACTACTGAGCACTATGGAGTGGTTTGCCACTGAATTCCAGTAGCAAACCAGTGATTTATTGATTTAAAATTCCTCCCTTTCGGTGTGGCCTCAGCTCTATATACACATACAGATTCATTTCTGTCAAACACCATAAATATGTGTTGTCTTAAACCATTGGAATAAGCCAAATAAATGCCCACCCCCTCTGTGAGTGACTGAGTGACTTTTCCAAGAGCAGGTTCTTAGTGTAAAAACCTGTACCTTTAGACTGCTTGTGGAGGCCTCACATGGTTGAATGTTCCTCCATGCAAAAAAGAAAGTTAAAAATCCCTTCCACGTAGAAAACTAGCTGCCAGGGAGAGGGGTCTAACTTAGCCATCTCCCTGATATGCTAGGCTTTTTTTTTTTTTAAATATACAGAGGGGCATTCAGTCATATGCGCTCCCAGCTGCCGTCTGAAATGGTACAGTTCAAACACAAGTTTGCTACCTCAGTGAGAAGTGGCTTTGGGATGTTCTCCCGTTTCTGTGAGATCTCCTCTCATATGGCTGACCGGACCCACACTCACATCTTTTGTGTCAATATTTTTCAGTCCTAAACATCATTACGGAGCATGAAGCTCAAGAGAGACAATTGGATATATTTATTTTATAAGGAGAACACCTGATATGTTAGTAAAGTGACAGTAAAACTTTTACATTTGAAGGAGCATGTTCAAAAGAGAGAAAAGACGTTTTATGAAGCAGAATGTCACAGGTTGTGTTTGTGAGGCATAAGCCTGTGCACCTGCTGCTAATGGAAACACCACAATTGACTGTATTTATCTTTATATTTTGAATTTGCCCTCACAATGATTCCTATTCCTAGTTTCACAAATGGGTAACTGGGGCTGAGTGATACTACGTTTTCCAAGACTGCATACAAAGTCAATTCTAGAATTGGGACTTGAACCCAGTTCTTCAAATACTAAAGACCAACTTTGAGTCTGTCTCACAACTGTATTGTACTAGGGAGAACCAACAGTATTGGCTCAACCACACTGCTAGTTACTAGATAATGACCAGCTACCCACAGGTTTTCTACCCCTATGTCTACGACATGCATGACAAGCGTTCCAATCCGCCAGCATAACCCATCAGCCAGGGCGATGCGTAAAGAGCCCCAGTCAGAAGTGAGATAGTCGCAATAATGCTTGTCAGGCCAGTGAGCTGGATTTTGTTCCCCTGCTTCCTCTCCTTTATGAATAGCTGTTTCAGTGCTATTGCAGTTATTCAACAGGGGCTATCTACTCACAGCTTCCAACTTCTGCCTGTGTGTAGAGTTAGACTTGGGCCAAGGCTTTTTGTTCAGGATACTAATAATTGTTTCCTATGTAGTAATGAAAAATTACACCTTAGTTTCTGCACATGGGGCTGAACTCTACTTGTCACAGCATTCCTACCTATTATTTTCTTGCCAATTGATCCTGGAATCATATTCTAAAAGGAACTGTGTTGTTTATCGGTGGGGGAGTGCACTCACATTTTTTGAAGCGAGAAAGTTCATTCCTTGAGCCACCTGATTGGAGAACAGCAGCAAGTCATGCATTTTAAGACAATGGTTGTCCTCTCTTTCTTCTCCTGACACCGAACTCCTCCCTGGAATGGGGGAAAGCTCACGGTGATCAACACAGGGCACCTCTCCAGCAGGATAAAGTAAATGCTCAACCTAAACTATAGCCCCAGCACAGGGAGATGAATGAGGTCCAGCAGTAGGGACATTAAAATGGAATCATGGTTAACAAGTACACATCTTGAGAAAGAAGAGAGGTGATTCTTTGAATTTGAAACTATTAGTATACAATGAAGGCTGCAATCCTATATACACATACCCAAGAGTAGGTTCCACTGAACTCAGTGGGGCTTATTTCTGAGTAGACCTGTACAGGATTGAACTGGAAACCTTTTAGTAGAAGGAGAATCAATGGTCCACTTCTCTTCGTTCAATCACAATTGGCCTACGTATGTAGGTTATTCCCAGTCCCTACAACTAAGAGAAATGTTTTGTAATACTGTACTTTGGAGTGGATTCTCAACTATAAAATACATGCATATAGCATCATTTATGAATGTCACTCATGTATGTGTGTGTATATAAAATTGTGTTTACAGAATATACACAAGTAGCAAATAGGAATGGATTGAACACCTGTTAGCATGTACTTTTCAGGTAAAAGCTGCAATTTATATGGGTGTACTTCATAAAGAATGCTTTGCATGTGATTTTTGTACTTGGGAATTGATTTCCTATAGGACTGCAAGGTGGAGAATCTGTATGTCTAAAAATGGATTTCCCCTTCACAATTCAAATACTGGCTGTTTTATTTGAACGTTGACACACAACGTTGTCATAAGATACAAGGACCCTGATCCTGGAGGATGAACAAGGTATAATGCATAAGTTTATGATACAATCAGCAATCCTATGAGAATAATGCCTGAATTATGCCAGGGGTGTTGAACCTCAGGCCAGGGGGTCAAATCCAGCCCATTTGGAGTCCCAATCTGGCAGTCTGGGGTTCCCCAGAGGGCCATTTCCCTTTCCCCTGCCCCCCCCACCTTTCCCCTGACCACTGGTGGGGTGGGGGTGGGGTTTCCCTTTGCACAGTTTTTTCACCTATTCTAAAAGTTTGAAATGCGGCCTCTCTTAAGGCTGAGTTACTGGCAGTAAGAGCTGTACGCTAAAATACATTGGTGGGTTTTTGGCCCCACCCCTTCCCCTTTGCCACGCCCACCACTGGAATGCAGCCCCCAAGATCTCCAAAATAGAATTCAGCCCTTAAGCTGAAAGAGGTTTGAGACTCCTGAACTATGCCAATAACAGATTGGTCTTTTCCTCTAATACAGCATGTTTTTTTCCCCACGTGAACTAACACTTACTTTGCCAACATTCTATACAACATCATAATAAAATTTAGTTAATAATCTGACCTTAATTTTCAGATATGGCTTTCGATATTTCATTCAGTTTCACATGTTGATAACATTGTGTTTCAGTTAATGCCAGGTGCTTCAGACTCTTAAACCCACAGCCACAGCATATTCTTAAACCCTATTTAAATCTCACTTGGTTCTTTGGTACTTCCAGATCTAATAGACTGTAGCTGACTGGCATACCAAATAATGTTTGGGGTGTCAGTTGCTGCCCATGGATTATTATAAAAGTATAGGCAGCATGATATAAAGCAGGGCTCTCCAACCTTGGGTCCCCAGGTGTTGCTGGCCTACAGCTCCCAGCATACCCAGCCAGCATGGCTAATGGCAAGGGATTCTGGGAGCTGTAGTCCAGCAACATCTGGGGACCCAAGGTTGGAGAGTCCTGATTATTATAAAGACACAAGAAGAGCTGTGCTGGATCAGACCAAAAGACTATCTAGTCCAGCATGCTGTTCACACAGTGGCAAACCAGATGCCCGTTGGAAGTCTACAAACAGGATAGGAGTTCAATAGCACCCTCCTGCTTGTGTTCCCCAGCAACTGCTATGCTGCCTCTGATTGTGGTGGTTTCTCTCTCTCTCTCTCTCTCTCTCGTGTGTGTGTGTGTGTGTGTGTGTGTGTATGTATGTATGTATATAGTCACTGATATCCTTATTCTCCATGAATTTGTCCAGTCCCTTTTAAAACCATCCAAGCTGGTGGTGGCCATTACTACATGTTGTGGTAGTGAATTCCACAGTTTAACTATGTGCTGTCTGAAGAAGTACTTCTCTTGGTCTGTCCTGAATCTCCCACCACTCAGTTTCATTGGATAAACCTGGGGTTCTAGTATCATGAGAGAAGGAGAAAAAACATCTCCCTATCTACTTTCTCCACACCATGCATCATTTTATACATGACACGAGAGCCAGAGTACTTTATTGGTTAGCATGTTGGATTTAGATCGGGGAAATTTGGATTCAAATTCCATTCAGCCACAAAGCTTTCTGGGTGACTTCAGGCCAGTCACAATCTATCAGCCTAAATTACCTCACATATGTTGCACTGAGCTCCCTTTAAGGGAGGGATATATATATAATCAAACTTCCATTATGCGAAAATAGTGGCAATAGCCCTACATCTCCGCAACAGACTCCCATTACTACTCGAAGTGATCCTTGATTATTTACCTTTTGCTGGCACAGAAGTTGATGCTGTCACTGGTCTCATTTCCAGATAGCTGTCTGCACATTGGCTTCCAAATCCACTGTTATTGAATCAGAGAGAACCGAGGAGGAAAAGTTATTAACAGTCTAGCCTCTGTCTGCCTCCAGGTCAAGTCCAGCCAGCTGAATAGCAAATACACTTTGAAAAATTACTAGGGTTTGGTCCGTGCAGTTAAAGCAGGAGTCTTGAGGATGGGACAAAACTGTGCTTTTAATCAGCACATGCTGATTGGACTGGGACTTAAGTTCATGATCTTAGCTTTAGACATATCATTGTACATTTGAATCCATCTACTAACTAAACTGTTCACTGAACTTAAGTCTATTAATAATCTCAACTAGATAATCTCCGCCCTATCAACTGCTTTCTTGTTCATAAAAAAAACTATTTGATTTTGCTTGCAAATTATTGATGTGATCCTTAACAAGTGGTGGGTTGGTGATCAGTGGTGACTGGCTTCAGATATTACCTTTGGATGTATTTCTTTCCAAGGTAGATATTTTTATAGTCAGCTCCCATGCTATCAGGAGAGGACTCCAAGATTACATCCTGGATTATGAGACACTCAGCTGTCTTTCGCAGGAAATTCAGTAAGTCCCCATGAGGACAATACTCAGTAATGACAAGTACAGGGCCTAGAAAGCAGAAAATAAATATTACCAGAAAGTGCATACAGTTTCTGCAAGGTAATAGCTAGTGTTGATCAATCAGGCAAGGCTATTTGATGTACTCTTACAGTCTGAAAGATCAAGCTAGATGCTACATGCCAATTCTACATTATTTTCCTCTTTTTTTTTTTTTAAACCAAAAGCTGCCAAAATAGGGTGCAAGACTGAGTGGAGGAATGATTGGGGGGAATGGCTGCTCAAAATCACTCATTACTTGACCTACTTTTTTCTTTCTGAGGGTGGAAAAGTGGCATTAGTGAAGGAATTTTGAGCACCAAAAACAAACAAACAAACAAAAAAAAAAAACAGAAGAGAAGAGAAAGCATTAAGCAGCACCATTTGTCCAATCAGACTTGCAGCTTACTAAGGCTGGTCTGAGTTTAAAAAACAAAAACAAGCAGGGGAAAGAAATGCCTGACTCACATGAAATTTGTAGTTTGGCCCTCAGATGAAAGGTACCAATCAGCAGAAAGAAACATGCAGTGCAGTTCTTGCCAGACTGAAACATTTGAAATGATGGATTTGGCAGGGAGGGTTCAATGTTCTCCCCAGTAAAATGGCTCCCCATAGATAGCCATCATACTAGGACAAAGGTAGAATAAACTATTTGAGCACCCTTCTTCCTGTTGTACTAGTTTTCTCTGGAAGTTATTTTATACCAGGGGAATTCAGACATGTGTTCCTCTACCTTGGGGTTGGGGGGACCTCAGGCCTGGGGCCAAATCTGGCTCTCCTGGGGGGCCAAATCTGGTCCTGTGGGGGAACCCAGGCAGCCATGCTCCTTTCCGCTGTCCGCATACTTTTTCTGCAACCACCAATTGGTGGTTTCCCTGCTTTTGTGCATCTTTTCTGAATTCTAAAAGGTTGAAATGCCTCTCCTAAGGCTTCGTTATGGGCAGTAAGAGCTTTAAGCTACAACATGCTCGTGTGTGTGTGTATTTTTGGCCCCCTTGTCTTTGGCCCCATCCATCCCTGGAATGAAGCCTCTGAGTCTGTCTCCAAAATTGAATTTGGTCCTCAGGATAAAAGAGGTTCCCCACCCCTGCTTTACTGCAGTCTGAAGTGGCACAGTGAGTTTAGCAAAAATGACATATGATTCTACTGATTGTGTAGTTCAGTTCTCAGGTGCTGAGTATGGTTTGATAGGCATGGAACCAGAAAAGATGAAAGAGGAGGAGGAGAAAATGGACTGAAGCAGCACCATGTTGGCAGATGAAAAAGTGATGATGGCATCCCTTATTTTGGTCAAAGGAAAAGTTCCCTGCCCCACCCCACTGAAGTATCCCAGCTCTAACTAATTCCAGCTCTTGCTCACTCAGGTCAGGCCACTACAGATATCTGGCATGCTATCATGTAATTTCCTGTTGTCTGTATATCTTGGGGTCTTTATATTCAGCTGGCATTTTCAAAGAAGAAATATTGAATCTAGTGGTGATTGTGATCTTGACTTGAAAATCTACGTCTTCTATCATGGTAAAGAATTTGCTGAAAATAAAATAAAATGGGAGAACCAGAATGGGAGCGATGGGGAGTATTGTTTTGCCATGACATCTTGTTACCTCCATGAGTACATGCTCCCAGCAGGTTGACAATGTTCTCATGGTGCCCTAAATGGCTCATGATCTTCAGCTCCGACATGAGGGCTTCTTGTTCATCGGTACATGCTGATGCTGAAACAAAAAATGAGAACAGTTATATCCAAACTCTAATATGGGGATGGGGTGTAGGAAAGAAAGGTGTAAGAAAGAGAGAAGCCTGGGTAGATGGGGAAAATGGGGTAAATGAGATGAAAGAGGATAAAAACTCTAGTGAGTAGTCACCTAGAATCAGTATGCCCTAGAAGAGGGGAAGGGAATCTCCAGCCTGTGGAGCTTCCTCATCTGGCTTGGCCACCAGTGTGTGTGTGTGTGTGTGTGTGAGAGAGAGAGCGCTTCCCTCTCGGATCCATCTCATGCTAGGAGTTTGTGCTTAGGGAGAAATACTTGGGATTGCACACAAAAAGGATTAACTGCACAATTAAGAGTCCTGTGACACTCGAAAGATACATTTTTATCTATAGGGCTTCTCTACACGAGGCATTTATTGTGCACTCCTAATCTTTCACTCACAGAAGTTTGTGGGTCCTTCACATGACGTTGTCATCTGCCCAGGGCTTCTCCTGTGTTTTCCAGACATTTTTGCATCTTTTTTTTTTAGAGTGAGGAAAGTCAGGTATTATCCTGGATGCTGCCATGATTCCCTATTGAAGCCTCATGTAAATTCACAGTTCCACTCTATACCACAGAGCCACTTGTGTTGTGTAATGGAACATATAGGAACATATAGAAAGACAGAGAGGAACCCCCCCCCAGGGGAAAACCCCTTGGGTAAAAGGACGCTCTTCCTCCCACAAAGGAAATGGAAGTAGTAGTCTCAGTAAAGCGCTGGGTTAAATGCATCATGTAGAGAAGTCCCCTAGTGTATCACTACTTCTTTGAGACCAACTTGGCAACTATTGTGAATCGGAGTATTTTGAACAGCATCTTTCACCTATAGCAGCCCTATTTAAAAGATCATTCACCCTACATCTGAACTGGCCTGTGTAATTTTCTAGAGAATGCCATTTTATTAGAAAATGATTGTTGTGTGTTAATTTTGTAATTGGATACTGGAGGCTTCTTGGGATCTATTTCAAACCTCATTTCAATAAGTGAAGCAGCCATGGAACTAGATTTTCATAGATTTCATAGAGTTGGAAGGAGCCTACAAGGCTATCGAGTCCAACCCCCTGCTCAATGCAGGAAACTAGAGGAGTGGTCTCCCATCCAAGTAATAACCAGGCCTGACCCTGCTTAGCTTTCCACACTCAGACAAGCTGAGCCAGCGTAAGCCACAGGCCTCTGGTATTGAGAATGGTGTATTAACAACCGGAACATTTGCCATTGATAAGAACAATAAAAACAGCTTTTAACCAACAGGATTGTATTGCTTGTGGAAGGTTTGGGTCTAGTTTGTTTACTGCACATTTGAATGGTCAAAGAAAACTCAATTTGTTGTATTAAATATATAAGAATAAAGTCTCTTTAATAAAACATGGTGTCTTTACACAGTCTATACGATGCAGATGCTGGTGAACCCAAAAGCCAGTTCTGAATAATGGAGCAAGCATACGATTTGTCGGCCCTAAGCCTAAAGGACTCCTATACTTTGAAGGGTTGCATAGAAGGGGTTGTGTTTGTTTTTGGCCAGCTGTAGCTTCTCCTATTGCTGCAATGGGAAATATTGTACCTGGCAAACTGTACTGTTTAAGACCAGCCTTAAAGTTAAAGGACCTCTGGCTTGCAGCTCTAAATGGGTATATGATGACTTCTGCATAATTTTTAAGAAGGGAACTTTCACTTGATCACCTGGTAATGCTATGTGCAATTGCATGCATTGACCTTGGGAGCTCCAGTACTGTTTAGTTGTGCACTGGTTGTGTGAAACCCTCTACTCCTAGAGTAGGAAGACCCATCCCATGCATGGGGCTGTGGAGGTGTGCAATCTTTTACTCTCTCCTGTCCATAGGATGTTTTCCTACCAGCCCGGCACTTACATTGTAGCATTTTCACAGCCACCTTCAGGCCGGAATCTTCCTTCCCCAGCCCGAAAGCTGTGGCTTCGACCACCTTCCCAAAAGCTCCAGCTCCAAGGATCTTCCCTGTGAAAGCAAATGTATTACAATTAAGAGAAGGATTTTTTACATTGATTTAGTAAGCTCTTTATGTATGCATGTGTTTGTGTCCGTGTGTGTGTATGTGCATGCACGCACATAAATATCTATCTATACCTATATCTATATATCTACATCTACACCTACACCTACACCTACACCTACACCTACACCTACACACACACACACACATACACACACACGAAAGCATGCGATCAGTATCTCCTAAGGGTGAATAAACCAGAGTGTGCCATGGTGAAGCTTGCAAGTTGCAATGAACAACAGGATGCAGTTTCTATGCCTTGGACAGTTTTCTGTTATTTCTCCATTACTCATAGTCTTGTGGTTTTTTTGTCCCTACGAACCAACATGACCTTTTTGGTGGTATGTATCTTCTACTGCTAGCTTGGAATCAAGGGTTGGTTTTTATTTTGCACAATTTTGCTAATTCTGCAAAATCCCAAGTATTGCAAGGAAAATAAATGGCGTAATCTGATATAAAGGCAAGATAGTTTAAGACTGTTGTATCATGCCAATAATTTGGACTGTTGACCAATGTGGGTGGCCTGGATGAACTACTGATCAGAAGCCAGTATACTAGCATTTCTCCTCACCAAATTGTAAGTTGTTCCTAGGAAACTCCCATTTCTTATTGTAAGGAAGCTGGGTGGGGTCAATAAAGGTGTAATGGTTTCCTTCATAGGCCTCAATGATCTTCCAATGGACTTGGTACTTGGGTTTCTGTAAAGGAACAAAAAATCTGTTAATCAAACATACATTGTTTCATAGCATTTTTGCATGGTTCTACAGAGGTAGAGCCCATTACTGCATCCGTCCCTATCCAATCTAATATCAGGTTGCAATCCTATGCATTTTACCTGGGAGTAAGTCCCACTGAATTTAGCGGGTCTTACTTCCAAGAAAATGTGCCTAGGATTGGGCTGTAAAACTCCCAATAGTTTGCTCCACAAATGTTGTGAGTGATGTCATAAATCCAAGCCCAGATTTAAGGTTGTGAAGGCCCATGAATGTACAAACTGAGACCGTCAGGCTGAAATCAAACTCATAACAAGCTGATTCAAGGTACAGTGATCAGATTTGGCTATGTGTAATTAAAAACGTAGGTGTTGGATCCAGACTTAAGCATGAGCAACTGGGCTGGCAGAAGTGGACTTGCTCCCCTTCCCACAGCAGCCCCTCTAAGTCCCTGAAAATGCTACAAAGAGGGTTGCGGGGGGACCCTACAGAATGGGGTTTGCTGTGGTGCCTGCTTCTTTTCCTTCAGAGATTTTGAGGCCCCTAAAAATCTGAGGTCAGTGGAGGCTGGTGACTCCCAATGTCAACTGGGGCAGCATATCCAATCTGGATTTTATTCTGAACTTTAAAGGAGCTATCCACAGTTCTGAACCATAGGGCCAAAACAGGTTCAGCACCACGGATAGCTCCTTAAAAGCTCAGAGTAAAATCTGGAGCAGATATGCAGCCGCTCTGACACTGGAGCCACCAGCCCCCACTATCTGAGGCCCCACGCTGAGCCTAGTCTGCCTGCCCTGCTGGTAGATCCAGCCTTGCATAAACCTTTGAACATGGTGAGTGGGTAAACAAACTGACATTTTCTTGCTAGGGTTTATGAGTGCCGGCTATGGCTTGAATGCCTGTACATTTCCCCAACCAATGTGGGTCTACTAACACTTGTTCAGTTTCTCCAGGTCCATGATGGTGGCATAGTAGCAGCAACACCATCTCAAACTCCCCCTGCCACACTTTTGCTGTGAAGCATCTGATAGTTTCCTAATTGCAACTTTCTTCAACGTGTGTGTGTGTGTGTATGATCTAGGTAATATTATTTCTCTGCATTTTCACAGTGGGAAGAAATTCATGGACCATAACTGTTTCTCAGGACAATACCATGTCCTGCAGAATGGCTGCTGCAGTAAAGGGAGGGAGATGCCAGTGGATGGACCTTTCTGGCCTACAGACTCATTAGTTATGGAAGAGTCAATATTGGGTTAGCCATTAAAAGTGAGTATTTATTTATTGAAGAACCACAGTAAAATGAGGTTGCTTGAGAATACAGAGCTTGAGGCAGGAAGAGATGGATTCAAAGGGAATTAGGAGGACAGTTAAAATAGGGAACTTGGAAGAAGAGCTATTATAGACATTAACAGTGCAATTCTATGCACATATAGTCAGAAGTGAGTTCCATTAAATTTAATGGGACTTAGTCTCAAGTAAGCGTGCCTTGTATAGGGTTACAGCTTAATGTCAACACTGGTAGAGTATCAGAGCTTCCTTCCTTCAGCCTCTGGACCTCTTTTCGGGCTACTTTCATTTCCATAAAGACAATCCACATGAATCTGACCTGTTTATATTTGTAGAATAGGATGAGGATACACAGAAGAAGAAAAACCATTGCTCCTGCACAGGCTATAACAACTGGTTTGGAGACATCCTCATTTCCCCCTAGAAAAACAGGAGGCAGAAGAAGATAATGTTTGAAAGGAGAGCCTTCATTCCTGAGAATAGTACTATAAGGGCCTTCAGCCTATTATTTGTTATCTGAGGGTGCATACAAACACAACACTAGAGGAGACAGCACTTTCCCCCCTCCTGCAGGGTGAACCCAGCTTCCACTCTCTCCTTTGTGATGTAAAACTGTGGCAACCGTCCAGAACTGTGTCTCCTGTGCCCTGGGTGGGGATTATGCAGCCGATGGCGAGTGGAGTGAGAAAAACAAATCAGGGATCAGTGTGTCAGGGTTCAAGGTGTCAGGGTTCAAATGTATGCTCTGGCTTTCTCTCCACAAAAACACTTGATTCCAGTGCTGATTCAATCAGTATTGTCCACCCCCACCCATGCTCCAGAAGACTATCTGCATTAAGTTCTGTATGAACTTTATTCAATTAAACCAGCTCTCCTAAACATGACTACAGTTTCCATCATCCCTGACCATTGGCTATGTTGGTTGGGGCTTTGGACAGCTGTAGTCCAAAATATCTGGGGGGACCCAGGTTGGGGAAGGCTGAATTCAGCCTTATGTCATTCATATGTTTTGGTATTTTTTAATGGTTCTAGCTATTTTATATTTTGTATGTTTTAATAATATTGTTGTAAGTTGCCTTGGGTCTTTTTAAGGACTAGGAAATTCAAAAAATAAAAATAAGATTATTATTTTCCCCATTAAAAAGAGCAATGCAGTCTAATAAAATTGAGAAACTGCTCCAGGGATTAGAGGTTAGGGCGTGAATTTGTTTTAAAAGGAACAAAACCAAAACAAAACAAATGAGCCCCATTTGTTTCATTCATTTTATTTACAAAAACTAAAGGGAATTTAAACGAATGAGTTCCAAATGAAAACCCATTTGCTTCTCATTCATTTTAACTTCCTTATTTCATTTTTCATTGGCATCATCAACGGGAGGCCTGGTTTATCTTCTGGTGCCTACAGCTTTGGTGTCTTCCATCCAGATTTTTTCAGGCATTTGACTACTCCCATTCCATTTGGATGGAAAACCCAAAGGATATAGGCAGAAGACTGTTTGGCTCTACCATTAAAGTCAATGAAAAATGAAATGAATGAAAAAATGAAAAGAAGTATTAATGAACGAAAATGAAACGAGCGCAATTCAAACAGATGAAAAAACAAAACAGTGTTTTGTTTTTATGTACCTTTAATATAAATGCAGCCAACATTCAGGATCTAGTGAGGTGCCCTGGAAAGCTAACTCATTGCTTGGATTTATCTCACCTTTAACAAGATGAACTGATGTACTGAAGACAGAATAATCCCCATCACTATTAACTGCTAGGCAGCAAAATGTCACATTGTCCTCCTTCTCCTCAATGTTAAGGATGCTCTCCAATGACACTCTTTCAAAGGGAATTTCACGTATGATCCGTGGGCTGGTGTCATTCTTAAGCAGCACTCCACCTTCACTGCATCTGCTAGACAACCAAAGGTGATTAGAGATATAAATATGTCAGCAGAATCTCCTCTACTAATATTGGCTAGTTCTTGTATTTGTGGGATGTTTCATTCTGTTACAACAGGTGTACAACCCATGGCCCAAGGCCTTTACGGTACCCACCCCCCAAGGGTGCTCTGACCACATCACCACTGCCAAATTCCCCACCACCTCCACCTGTACTCTCCACTTCCTCCCCCAGAGATCTTCATATAGATCACTCTTTCCTCCCTGCTCTTAGCAGGGAAGAAAGGGTGATCTGCATCAGGATCACGGGGCCCGGGTGGTGGTGGTGGTGGTGGTGGTGGTGGTGGAGAGAAGGCTCTCTACTTCCTCCCCCAGAGATCCTCCTACAGATTGCTGGGATGTGTCCTCGTACCCGCGTGTATGTGTGTGTATGTGTGTGCACGCACATATATGTGGCCCCGAGCCAGCATCACATGTGACCCTTGGGGCTGAAAACATTGTGCGCCCCTGTGTTACATGGATGGGTAAGACACCCTCAGATAGATGCACTGGATTGCCAGACCTCCCACTGAGGGATCAGTGAACCAGATGGGCTGAGTCCAGGCTGCAACTTTCCTTGCCCCACGCCCAGTGACAATAGCACTGGGGGAAGAGTCACTTCACAGATCAGGCACCTCCTAATGCAAGGCTTTAATGCTTTCCACTGGTGGTTCGGGAGCGACCTGCACACTCCTCTTAACTCATTTAGACCAGCAATGATAAGTAGAGCTGGAGTGGAATGAATGGCACAGCCTATAGCAAACAGCAACAACGTGCTTGATGATCATTTCCAAAGATAGGAATCGGGAAACCCCAAATGCTGAGAAAGTAGTAGCACTTTTTACCCGTGTTCAGCTATTTTCCTGAATAACTCATTCTTTCTCACCCCCCTTTATTATTTATTTATTTATTATATTTATACCCCGCCTTTTTTCCTACAAGGAACCCAAGGCAGCTTACATAATCCTCCTCCTCCTTCCCATTTTATCCTCACAACAACCCTGTGAGGTAGGTTAGGCTGAGAGTCAGTGACTGGCCCAAAGTCACCCCGTGAGTTTCATGGCCAAGCGGGGACTAGAACCCGGATCTCCCGAATCCCAGTCCAACACTCTCACCACTACGCCACACTGGCTCTCTATTTATTTATTTATTTCAGTTGACCTCAACCTGATTTTGTCTCAATATACGGTAATGATTATTCAGGGCATTTTCTGATGACTAGAGGAATTATTGTCTACACAAATATAGGTATGCATTTTATCTATTTGAGTTTGTGTATGTGTAATAGATTAAGGCTGCAAGCCTATGCACACTTACTTACCCAGGAGTAAGTCCTACTTGGAGGCCTTAGTTTTGAGTGGATATCTGTAGGATTGTGCTGTTAGTCTGTTAACTCACCTGCTTCCGTAGTGATGGCGGGGCAATTTATACCACTCAATATGTGGAGCAGGATAACCACTGGATTCACACCAAAGGCTGTTGGAACCATTGGACTTCAATTTAGCTTCAGGTAGGGCTGAATAGCAAATGCAAAGGAGCCATGAAGTATAGCAGCCATGGGACCCAAGGGAGAATCAGGGAAGAATCAAGGCCAGTGTTAAGTTTGTTATGAAAAATACTGTAATTTATCTTCGTTCACCTGAGCTACCCCTGAGGACTCCCTTGGAGATATTTGGTTTTCAGTGTAACCAAAACTGCCTTGGAATTAGTGTTGGTATTTTTTTGCAGCACTTCATTTGCTTACAGGAAGAGCTGCAAGATCACCCCAAGCTTTCACTTTATTTAGCTTGTTGGCTGAGGTTGGGTTTTCTAGTGTTCTTTCCGAACTCTGGAAGAATATCGGAAGAATCTGAGTGGATGGAGGAGCACTTACTTTTCACAAAGATGTTGAAAGAAATGGATGCGTTGGCTGCACCATTATCTGCAAAAAAGGTATATATTCCACTACTATTTTCCACTGTCCAATTTAGATTCAGTGTATTGTTGTACCTTCCAAAAGAGAGAACAAATATACATGGTAAAGCCTTTTCAGGTGCAATCAGAATAAAGGGTTCCCATAGATCCTCTCCAACTTGTGGGAATTTTGTATCCTTTATGGTCAAATGAGTTTAGCTTTCTAAAATATACTATGCAGAAGTTGGAAAGAAAGCATAATTCATGGCACACTTTAGATTATTCTTCCCCAACCTGGTAGCCTTCAGGTATTCTGGACATCAACTCCCATAAGCCCCAGCCAGTGTGGCCAATGGTCAGGAATCCTGGGAGTTGTAATCTAAAGCATCTGGAGAGTACCAGGTTGTAGAAGGCTAAGATGCATAATGAATAGCCACCTCACCTAGTTATACAATCCAATACATGCCATTGTGTTCGAAAAGCACTGATGCACAGCTGAAGCTTATCCCAAACCCTATTATGCACATATATTCCCTATACATACAGGCAGCATGCCCAGAAGCTTCACTGAGGTTGTTCTTGACTTGTTGACTACACACTCTTTCTGCTAGATTGAGGCTAGTTCCAGGCCTCTGGACATGCGGAGGGAGCCAGGTTGTCCTAATGCTAACCTGAACGTTACCCTAACCCTAATATGCAGATATAGTCTCTAGATATTAAGGCAGAATGCCTAAAGGCATCACTGAAGGAGACCTTGTTGACTGCTCACTCTTTCTGCCCAATCCAGGCTAGTTCCAGGCCTGTGGACATGCACAGGGAGCCAGGTTGTCCTAGCCCTAACCAGAAGCATAACCGAAACCCTAATACGCACATACATACAGAAAACATGCCCAGAAAATTCATTGAGGGTTTTATTGTTGACCGCTCACTCTTTCTGCCTGATGCAGGCTAGTTCCAGGACTATGAAGAAGCACCGGAACCTAACTTTTCCTAACCCAAACCTTACCCCAAATGTAATATGCAGGTATAGTCTCTAGACATTCATGCAGCATGCCCAGAAGCTTCATTGAGGGTGTTCTTCTTGACCGCTCACTCTTTCTACCCAATCCAAGCTAGGTCCAGCCCACGGACATGCATAGGGACCCAAGTTTTCCCAACCCTTAGCGTAGCCTGAAGTTTAACCCTAACCCTAAGAAGTGGCTATAATACCTAAATATACAGACAGCATGCCCAGAAGCTTCATTGAGGGTGTTCTTGTTGACCTCTCACTCTTTCTGCCAGATTGAGGCTAGGTCCAGGCCCATGGACATGCACAGAGAGCTAGGTTTTCCTAACCTCAACCGTAACCTGAACCTTACTCATACCCTAATATGCTGATATAGTCTCTAGAGCAGGGCTCTCCAACCTTGGGTCCCCAGATGTTGCTGGCCTACAGCTCCCAGCATACCCAGCTAGCATGGCTAATGGCAAGGGATTCTGGGAGCTGTAGTCCAGCAACATCTGGGGACCCAAGGTTGGAGAGCCCTGCTGTAGACATTCAGACAGCATGCCCAAATGCATCACTGAAGGAGCTCTTGTTGACCGCTCACTCTTTCTGCCCAATCCAGGCTAGTTCCAGGCCTGTGGACATGCACAGGGACCCAGGATTTTCAAATCCTAACCCTAACCTGAATCTTAACCCAAACTGTAATACGCACAGATAAATCATATACATACAGACAGTGTGCCCAGAAGCTTCATTGAGGGTGTTCTTCTTGACCGCTCGCTCGCCATCAGGATCACCCTGAGGGGATTCTCAGGGCAAGCTACAGGGCAGGTGGCTGCTGCCGCAGTGGGAGAACAGAGCCAATGGGGCCCTCTGGAGCTGCTGCCTGGCTTTGCAGCAAATGCCACAGTGAGAGAGCAGCCAGCAGGGCTCTCTGGAGTACCCGCCCACCCGGCAGCACCCACCCAGTGGCAGTCATGGCGGGAAGCCTCCCGGTGGTGCATAATTCGCCACTCTTCCCACTCCACCTGAGGCGGAGGCTTCACCCCGCTTCATGGGAGGGCTGGCCCTGCATTTGTAAGAAGTCGCTCTCCATGTGGTTCCGACACTCTTATGCAATAAAACTATAGCTGGGAAAGGCATTTAGGAAAGAGCTGCCACAATATATATTCCTTACATGTTGTTGCCAAAACGCATCTTGCTAGCATACGTGGAATTCTTGGAAGCTCCTGATGAGTTTATGTGTGTCCATCCATACGTATAAGGTCTAGGATAAGCCTCAATGAGCACCTGTAGTCTCAGGCTTTCCTGCAAATGTTTCTCCTGGTTCCTGTTCTGTGTGGTGGACAAACGCATATAGCCTCTCTCTGAAAAGAAAAAGAATGAAGATGTTGCATAGTGTGGGTGTGGGGCGAATGGGAGAAGAGCCATTTTCCTTGTGTGGGAGAGGGGGGTGCAACTGTGGAGTTCTCCCTAGGTGCACCAGGGTGAGATTTGGTGCCTTGAATCGGGTGAGTAGGAGGTAGATCTGAATCTAGTGGTAGATCAGTGGGTTTCATAGATTTCATAGATCATAGAGTTGGAAGGGGCCTACAAGGCTATCGAGTCCAACCCCCTGCTCAATGCAGGAAACTAGAGGAGGGGTCTCCCATCCAAGTAATAACAGGCCTGACCCTGCTTAGCTTTCCACACTCAGACAAGCTGAGCCAGCGTAAGCCACAGGTGATTTGCAATAGATCAGCAAAGGGTTTCTGACTCCCAACTGTTTAACAATAGCGGCAACAAAATGACTCACTCCCCCCCCCCTCCAGCCACCCTAAATTATACTACTGCAGTGAAGAAAGCTTGGGGTAACCAGGCATGAATTTGTGTGGATTTGTTCTTACAAATGGTGACTTCCATTAATAAGCCAATATAGAGCCCAGTTTGATTCCTCTGTTAGGTGGGTCAGGGAAGGAAGCAGGAAAGAAGGGTTTTCTTCCTCCTTGTCCATCAGGACTTGCTCACCTATCACCTGGAGGGTAGCTGAAGAATTGCTGGATCTTGGAGTTAAAAAACTGTTTCCAAAGCAAGTATATTTCCCACTGTCTTGTAACTGCACTGCAGGGATGGATAGGATGAAGATTGTGATGTATCTTTTAGAGTCAGATGTTTCATTTTTAGTCACAATCACCTGTGGTCAGGAAAATTAGAAATGTAATGGCGCATTTTGGGATACAAGCCATTGTTTATGTTGTCACCATCCTCACTTAATTATTCCCTCACCTTTAGGGCTCCTCCTAGACCTTGGTAACACAAGTCTTGAATGAAAACATACAGAGTGGTGGCATTTATTCATGCTTATGGCAGTTCCTAGATTATGACAGTGACATATGAAACTGTACTATCTGCCACAAAATGGCCCTCAAGACCAATTAAAACAGCAGACTGCCAATGCCAGGGTCTCTAGTCCTTTGGGTGAAAGCCTCATTAAAATGAATGGGATCCACGAGTGCAGAATTGTTTGAAGATCAGAGACAATTAATGCACCATGTAATGAGTTTGCCAGGAATGGGGCCTGGATGAAATGGTGGGTTTGCTCTTGTAAAATGCTAAGGCTTATGCTCAGCTAAGGTCAGATCTGCAAGGCTAATGTGAAACAACATACAGTTTAACCATCACACAAATTAACTTGTACTGCCAAATCTCTCTCTTATGTCAGGGCTCATCTACTTCAGCCATGTCAGACCAGGTGAGCTAACAGTTCCTACTAAAGACCTGAGAATATGACTTACATTTGTAGAAGGAGAGGTCCAACTGGCCACATAGCGGTGGCTATGGTAACTTATTCTGCAGGTGACCCTGAAAGGTTCCCCTTGTATCCTCACATTGCCTTCCGTTTCAGTGGTGACGGATACAGGCTCGATGATTTCTAGGTCAAATCAAAAAGGTCTGTTAATTACAGGCTACGATAGAAGCATTTTCAGATGTTGAAATTTGCCAGGCTTTCTTCACCTTTTGCAATCATTCACCATTTGCTACTTCACTCAGCTGCCCCTTTCTCTTCCTACTATATGCCTATGCTCTGCTCTTACCTGAAAACACTAGAAGATAACGTCTTTTGCTTGTTATCATCAATTTCTGCAAAGCTTTGACTTATTCTTCTTTTCAAGTGCTCTGGACGCGTATGTAGTGAGCCTGAATTTTCAATTTTCGTGAGGCCCGCACACTTACCACACCACCAGTTTCCAAAGTTTTTCCACAGTAAATAAATATTAGTAAATAACAGCTAAGAATGTGTGTGTGACGCCTCACCCCCACCTTGTGATTCGAACTCGCAACTTTATTATGGTCAAATCCCACCTCCACACTCTCTTAATCTCCTCCGCTGCCACCAACCCCCTCCAGGGTAACCAACGAAGACCACTCCTTTTAGATTTTAAGAAGGAAACAAGTTTATTTATTTACAATCAAGGGTAGGGAAATAGATAATGTTAAAGGATTCTAAACTTTGTAAACTCCCCCCCCCCTCTCACTCTGTCTCTCTCAGACAGCACTACCCAATACTCCCCCTCTCTCCCCAGACTCCACTCAGACTTCTCTCCCTCCCTCCCTCTCCAGACTCCACACGCCACTCCCTCTTCTCCCTCTCAGACTCCTCTCTGCCAACCTACGTGAACAGCGCCGCCCACGCCCACTGTTTATATATCACAGGCATCACCCCTCCTTCTCACTCTCTAAGCCAATCAGCAGACATATCCAACATTCCACACTCCTCTCTCACACTCCCCCTCCCCTCACATACTAACAGATATAGCGTTTTGCCCATGGGCAGGGGCATGACAATGTGCTGAAGCCAGCACGCAACCATCTTATAATCTTTCTAGAGGAGCAAACATACAGACACAACACATATAATTAACCCACGTCCCACCACTAATATTTTATTGCACACCGAATCCCTGCCCAAGGCCTGCATCCTTGCCTATTGCTCTGTGCTTGCACATGTCAAGCACATGCTTAAAACCTGTGTTTTCTGTAAAGTGTTCCCTTATCTCTTTATTTTCCGTACTTACCTAGGTTAGCTCTATATCAGCCAAAGCATAATGTATGAACACTATTAATAATACTCATAGGGCAGAATCCAATGCTGCTGCTCCGCCTACGCCATTGATGTAGCATTAGCGTAAATGACATGTAGTGCAATGCTACTGGCATTGTGGTAGAGGTCACTTATGCTAGCACTACGTCAATGGTGTAAGCAAAGCAGCTGCATTGGATACTGCCCATAAAATGGATCCAGGTAGTTGGAAGACAAAAAGAGATAGAGAAAGAGATCCCTTGTTTGTTCAGTGGTGGTGGGCTATTGCCTAGGATAGTTTAACCCAGGCTGTGTGTGTGAAAGCAATTTAGTGGTACATGTTACTAATTTAATCAGGTTAACTTGCTAAATATAGTGTTCATTTCATGATACCAGAGATAAATTTCTCCTTGAAATATAGGAGAAGTTAAAATCCTTGCTCTACCATGAATATCACCGGGAGGCCTTGGATTCTGATCTTTTAGCCTGGCCACTTCACAAAGCTGTTGTGCAGTTAAACAAGATGGGCCCTACAGCACCCTTTAACACTGCAAAGTGCTATCCAGATAACTGGTAATGCACACCCACACTGTGGCAATGGCAGCCACAAACCTACCGTTAACATCAAGGCCAATTTCTGTAGAATCCACCGACTGTCCTTGAACCAGGGCCCGACACTTGTACCAGCCTGAATGCTCCTTGCTTACTCTGTGTAAAAGGATCCCCTCCTGAGCACGGAAAGAGAATTCTAAGATTGTTTCCTTTTTTATTTTCTGAAGAGTCACATTGCCTGTGAATCCTGGGTCAGTGATCAGACACGGGAGCAACGCATCGCTGCCTTCTGTCACCTGAATGGACTTCGTGGAGGGGACACACCATACTGAGCCAGGATCTGTGGGGGGGGGGGAGGAAGGGTTACGAGATCATGGTGAAGTTGAACCACATGTAGCTGTTGTGCATATATATGGTTTCTTGGAATAATACACTGGAAACAGCTGAAAGCAACATCAAGCTAGGCAACCTGGTTGTGAGAACAGGCCCTGAGTGAGTTTAGGTCTCCTCAACACATGCCATCAGCTTGTTGTTCTGCGGGGGTAACTCATCTAACAAAGGTCCTGTGCATATCCAGCTGAGCCAATTTCCCAGCTGGTTGCAAATCTGGCAAATCGGCAGAAAGAATGTCTCACGATCGCGTTGTTCTGTGCATGGTGAAACCCGCTGCACCGTTAAGTCCTGTTCGGATGCACTCCACACAATGAACTGTTGGGTGGAGGGGGAGAGGAGAGCAGCACCCGGCCCCATTGTTGCGTCCCACTCGTCTTGCCCCCTGCTGCCGTCCACATGTTGGAGAGGGATATGCCCCCTGCCATCCACATGGGGAGGATCATACAGTAGGCTTTCCTCTGCACACATTTCCCCACAACGTATGGACAGTGGAGGTTGGGTCCAGGAGGCATAGCCCCATTTCCCCCTTCCACTAGGGTGGCCTCTTATGAATCACCCCAAAACAAGAGGAAATGCATCACCCAAAAAGAGGACGGCAATTTGCATAAAATTGGCATACGTTTTATAAGTATAGATGTGAATTTAGAAATAATTTAAGTAGAGAGACAATGCATCTCACCATGGTGTGGAAGATTGTGACCGGGTGACGTGGGTGCCTGCCTGCTCAGTCTTCCATTCAGATGCTAAGTGTTGATGGGTAACAGTTCTTAAGGTTCTTTATCTTAAAACCAGAACTGGACAGGACGGCCTTTCAAATAGAGGACACCTTCAAATAGAGGATGGTCCTGTGTGGCAGCCTTTCAAATACAGGACTGTCCTCTTTAAAAGAGGACACCTGGTCACCCCTACGTCCCACTCAGCTGCTAATCACATAGAGTGAATTCCCAAATAGTGCTTTACTGAAGCATGTATCATGGTTTATGCTTTAGGAACACACACACACACAAAACAGAGGTTGAACAGGAACAGAGGTTGAAGTGTTATAGATAAGTCTGCTTACCTCTCACAAACAGATATACAGATGCAGTCTCATCAGTATTGCTGACATAGGCACATTGGTAGTTTCTCATCTCCTTGCAAGTGGCACGGGGTATATAGAGGGTGCCATTGTCATACACCATCACTTTAGATCCATTCTTTATGCCGACCCATTGTACGCTGGAATTCCCAGAGCAAAGTAAGTGCACTGGGTCTCCTTTTTCCACAATCAGAGTGGAGTCATTAGGGCTGATGGTGGGAGATGTTGAGACTAGAAAGAAGCAAGAGAGTAAGTATCCTGTGTATCTTCGGTACTATTGGTAAATCTTGTATCTTTTAGTTTTGGTACAAGTATTTATTTATTTATTTGTTGTATTTATGAATCGCCCATCTGGCCGGCAAACCGGCCACTCTGGGCGATGTACAACATGATAAAATATAAAATACAGTTAAAACAGTATAAAATTTTAAAATCTTAACCCACCCCATATTCCCGCCTGAATAGCCATGTTTTTAGTGAGTGGTGGAAGCTTAGCAGAGAGGGGGCATGGCGGAGGTCACTAGGGAGAGAGTTCCACAGTATGGGGGCTGCCACAGAAAAGGCCCTCTTCCTCGTCCCCACCAGCCTAGCTGCTCTGGCTGAAGGGACAAGGAGAAGGCCGTCTGTGGCAGATCTGGTTGAGCGGCCTACTTGGTGTTGCTGGAGACGCTTCCGAACCGTCTTCCAGGGTAACCCCACGTAGAGCGCATTACAGTAGTCTAGGCGAGAGGAGACCAAGGCATGAACCACTGATGGGAGCAGGTGATTAGGAAGGTAGAGGCGCAGCTGCCGTATCAGATGGAGTTGATACAGCGCCGCCTGGCTCACAGCTGACACCTGAGCCTCCATGGACAGCTGGGCGTCTAGAATGACCCCCAAGTAAAATGAAATGATATGGTAAGCCAAATACGAGTACCCTGACTTGTTAGCATTGCCAGATCCCAGCACCAGATAAAGCTCTGGGTAACCTAAAAACCTCCATGTGAGAATCAAAGCCTTCTGTATTCTTCTAGCAGCAGGTCTGCTCTTCATGCATTGGGCCACATGCATGCACTTATCCCCTGGCCTAGGGCTATGTGGTCAGTTGCTTCATCATAGAGGGGTGGAGCAAGATGGAAACAGAGAAAAATCAAGTGATCCTAAATTAATCAAAGGCATTAGTTGATTGCATGGCTGTGATCACATCGTGAACCACGGGGTTCAGTCCCAGCGTTCATTTTTAAAAGGAGCATATTTCTAGTCCTCAGGGTTCCAGAAATAACAGAGTAGAGGATGACATTGCTCAGTGGGAGAGCACATGCTTTTCATGCAGAAGGTCTCAGATTCAAACCCTGGCATGTCCTATTAAAAGAATCAGGTTGCCGAAAGAACTCTGCCTGAGATCCTAGGGAGCTGCTCACAGCCAGAACAAGTAATTTGGGCCTGGATGGACCTGGCATAAGGCAGCTTCCACACTATCAACCTTAGCAGATGAAAACAATGCTCGCTAATTATGCCTGAAATTTAGAAGGCTCCTTAGGAGGGAGCAGCTTCTTGTGGTCAGCACCTCTTTTTGCCAACTCCAAGCCCAATGCTAATGTTCCTCCAATTTACACTGCAAAAGCACAATTCTTCTTTTCCCTCTATTACTGTGTGATTCCCAAATAGGACAGATCCGACAGATTAGCTAACCTAGCATGGATGATATATATGTATACACTATTATTTCTCCCACTGAATGCTGAACTGAGTTTGTGTCAAATAACTAAAATGTATTATTGCTTTATTTATTAAACAATCAAATAATGCATTCTTTAATTTTATACACACAGTCACATTTATGTCTGCGGTCAATCTGCACAATTTGTCTTATACGTGGTGGAATTTAGGTTTTTAACATGCAGTCAATGAAGATGATTGGAATAGACTTGAGGACAAAGGATTCCATCCATTTTAAAACAGTTTTCACAATACACTTCTGAATAATCTTTAAACATGTCAGTAGGGAGCTTTTGTTGTCAGGAAATAGTCACTTCCCACATTACAATCTGCCCTTTCATCAGAAATTGCCAAGATTGGAGCGGAGCAGGTGGGTGGAATGAACTTTTTTCTCCCTTTTTTCTTTTTAAAGGAGTTGCATTGAAGTGGGAGAGACTAGTCCATTGAGTCAATGGAGGCTTTCCCTCGTAAACACCATAGCTTGTCCCCCAGGGAGAGAATCGCCAGTACAATTGTGGCTGGGAAGGGAAATATTAAACCTGTCCTCACTCCATGAGGTGTTCCAATAAAAATTGGACCCCCTCCCACTGTATATTAAATTAAAAAAAAAAAACAAGAAAGAAAGAAATACACGACATAGCTGTTAGCTGCATCTTCAATGTAATGGGTAGTTGGAATTCAGGCTGGATTCTTTCCCAGCCTTGCTCTTGTCCAAGATTGATTCTGTGAATGAGGCATGGTGATTGTGCCAGAAAAGACTCATCTAGAAGTACCCTGGGGCATTACGGTTTGCAAAGCACACATAGACTGCATTCACACAATCAACAGGGCTCACTGTTGCTTAAATAAGCCACTTGCGGCACATGATGGTGCATACCTGACAGCTTTTGAATATTCAAGTCACAACCGCGTCTTGTTGTGTCGTCTGAACCTGACGTGGGTAGGTTGTTGCCATGGTTAACAAACCATCCACAATCCTAAAACAGTCCATGGGTTCTGGGTGGTTTGTTAACCATGCCAGCAACTCACCCCTGCCAGTTTCGGATGACACAACAAGCCACAGTTGCAGATTGAATATTCAAAATGGCAGCCCAAACGCACTGTAGCCCACCATGGCTTAAATAAGGTGTGGAGTTAACAAAATATATATAACTGGCTGATGGATTTTTAGGATCTCAGATTGGAAGAGCTCTAATAACATTATTTTGGGACTAAAAGACAAGTTGTATCCAGTTATCCTGGTGACATCCCTCTTAACTCGTTTCCAAAAATCTTGAACTTTTGGACATGTCCACCACATGTGTATATATTCAGCATATTGCATCCCACATTTCCAACATGCACAATTATCCTTTCTATATATTTTATTTGGTCTATGAGGTGTTAGATACTAGCAGTAAATCAGTTTAAAATAACTCTCTTTTACATATGCTGGCTCAGCTTGTCTGAGTGTGGAAAGCTAAGCAGGGTCAGGCCTGGTTATTACTTGGATGGGAGACCCCTCCTCTAGTTTCCTGCATTGAGCAGGGGGTTGGACTCGATAGCCTTGTAGGCTCCTTCCAACTCTATGATGTATGAAATCTATGAAAATTAACACAAATGAAATTGGTCATTCTTCTTGTAAAAACTACTTTCCATTATTCTTCACTGATTGCTAATGCTGTTACTGTCTCCCAACAGGTTTTAAAAAATTCTCCCTTTTAAAAGTCTTGATCTAACAATAAATAATATATTCTTGTTAATAAATAAAACATTTTGTTTCACAGTTAAATTTTCAAATGTAGATAGCTGCATTCTTAAAGTGCCTATCCTAGATAGAGTATTTATGTAGTTCTTATTTTTTATTTAGTTTTTATTAGTTTTTTAAATGTGAATTACACCAAAACAAAACAAAAACATAAAAAAGAAGAAGAAAAATGAACAAGACAGTTTAAACTTCAGAAAAAGCAGACCAGATATCTATGTATTTATCCATCTGCAGGTGGCGTATAAATAACACTCACTCAAATGTTGAAAGCGTTATTAGGTCTTCAATCCATTGTGTTATAGGAGGTGAGCATTTATCTTTATGTAGTTCTTAATTTGTGAATATTGAAACCATTGGGTTTGATCCGGTTGCATTCTTGTTCTTAACTCATACCAACTCATGTTCTTCTTAACATGTCCCAGTAAGTTATAATACCATATTTTACCCATAATGAATCTTTGCCAGCAAACAGAAAATGTTTTGTTATAAACAAAGGAGGTTAAGGAGGATATAACTGGACTCAAGTATTATTATTTTTTTACTATATCCCATACTTTCGTTATGGTCAGAATAAAAGAGTTTTTGAAATTCAAAATTATATTACTGCTTTTTACTAACGTTTCCTTTATAAACCCATGGCAAATGGGAAAGGGGAACTTTACAACTATTCTGTTGTATGTGAAGGATCAGCAACCGGATCCTTTGCGTGAGTTCGGCAACTCTAGGGTTAACCGGCAAAGCAATACGCTCGTATCGGCTTTCTATTATGAGAGGAAAATCCACACTCCTTTGTATGCCCAAATAAGGCGGTTTATTTGTTTATACAATAATCAGGTCGGAACTAGCAGCCTTCTAAGAACACGTTTACAGTCAACACAACCTTAGCTGACCCGCGTCTTACCCAATGAGCGGGCTCCGTGGCTAGCAGATGGAATCTGGTCAATATCCTCGCATCAAAGACAATAAGCTAGTCAATGTCAGCCCAGCTCCCGATCGGAGCTTCGCAGCGGAGAACGGTGTACCTGGACGGCTTTTGCTTAGGAGGATCTGGCCCCGTGGTTCCCAACAACCACCACCGGAAAGGGAGAGGGGTTTTCTACCCCGGATTTCCCGCTCTCCCCCGCCCCCTAGGTCAGGTGGGGGCTTATGCCTGCCCCTTCGTTTAGGTGGGCTTATTCCTGCCCGGGAAGAAGGTGACGTAGGGATACTTTTGCAGCTCTTTGAGACTGCCCTGTTTGTTGATGGTCCTTGATGGTCCTTCCTGGGCTTTTGTGGATCTCTGCCGAGGCCCTCCTTTGTTGGGGCTGATGACTTGTCTGGCTACTCCCTGGTGATCTCATCCCTCCTCCCCTGCCCCCTCCTTTGGGGAAAATGTGTGTGCGTGCGTGTAACTGAGGTTTGAGCTTTCTTCACAGTATCATATACTAGCGATTGGCATTGTTTACTATATTCCATCTTATTATCTCTTAGGGTACAATCCTATGGCCACCTGATGTTGTCTAGGGGGCCATAGGATAGGTTGGAGTCCCCTCTGCGACCTTGGAAATTCTTTCCATGGTTGCAACGGGGACTCTGCTCACAGAGCACCTTCCCCCCCCCACCATTGCAGCTGGTGTGGTTCTTTCTGCTCCAGCTGGGATCCAAAGACAGAAGACTGTCTTTGGTACTGGTGTGTGTGGGTGTTTCCAGGGGCAGTGAGGGGAGGAGTGAGGCACTGCTATCCTCCGAGGAATCCAGGCAGTGCCTCAGCCTCTCCTCCTTGCAAGGAGGGGAAAACCATTTAGACGGCTGGAATTGGCCCTATAAATGTTTTGGAGGGCAAGGGTAGCGCACTGCAGAGGCAATCCTAGCCTCTGTGCTCTTCCTGCCTTCCATTGGATGTCTGTAATCCTCTGAGTTCAGAGGGTTATGGGCACCCACATTGGATGGGGCTGCCCATCTCATTGCTTGATAATATTTTGCAATATTTGGACATAGCACTCCACCTTGAGATTTAGGACTTTGTAATATTATTAAAGCTGTTCTAGGTTTCTTGTTATCCCATATAAAATCCTGTAATGTATTTTCTAGGAACATTTTCTAGAGTAAACAAAAATCTGGGTAATACTGTCATTTTGATCAGGGCAATTCTACCAAACCAAGAACGCATTAAATTATTCCATCTTTTAATATCTCTTTTTATATTCTCCCATAATGTAAAATAATTTATCTCCTTCAGTTTTGTCAGATCAGTTGATTAAGACATTCCCAAATAACGAATAGGTTTACTTGACCATTTTAAATTACATTGTTTGGCAATTTCTTCTCTGTCTTCTTCTTGAACATGTATTCCTATTCCCATCAGTTCTGTCTTTAATTTGTTTAACTTAAAGTCCAGAGATTTGACTGTATTGATCTATTATTTGTAATACATGAGCCAGTGATTCCTTAGGGTCTTGTAATGATAGCATCACATCATTAGCATATAAACTGATCTTTAAGTCCTGGTCTCCAACTCTTATCCCTTTGATATTCTGACTTTCTGTAATCTTATCTGCTAAAGGCTCTATGCTTATTGCAAATAAATGTGCAGATAATGGGCAGCCTTGTTTGGCCCTGAAGGCCAAACATGTTTGACAGTTGACCAGTAAGCATTATTTTTGCTGATGGTTCTGTATAAGTTGCTCTTAAAGAGTCAAGAAAAGGTCCTTCTACTACGTATATTGAATTTTTGAAGAGTGGTAAATAAAAATTGCCATTCCAATTGTCAAAGGCTTTCTCTCCACCAAGAAAGACCATAATGGCTTTAAGTTTATGTTCATTACAAAAATTGATAATTGAAAGAGCTCTTCTAGTGCTGACTACTATTTTTCTATTGTGAATAAATCCAGCTTGGTCAGTATGTATAAATTGACCAATTATCTTATTTAATCTTGATGCCAATATTGCTGTAAAAAAATATAGTCTTGATTCAGAAGGGAGATCGGCCTAAAAGAACTTGGTGGAGTAGGGTCTTTTTTCTGATTTGTGTATTAATATTATTTTTGCCTCTTTCTACATTGTGAGTTTAAACATTGATTAAACATGATAGACAGTGGTTGGACTAAGACAGCAATACAATGCTTCTAGAATTCTGCAGTGAATCCATCCATGCCTGGAGTCTTATTTACTTTTAAGATTTTTACTTTTCCTTTTATTTCATCTCCTGTTATTGGAGCATTTAAAGTTCTTTTATCATCTTCTGTTAAAGTTGGCATATTCAAATTATTTAAGAAAGGGTTTATATCCTCTCCTGAAGGCTTATCTGATTTATATAGATGTTTATAATAGTTCACAAATTCATTAATTGATTCTTCCTTAGCCTGTGTTAGTTTTGAATTCTTTTCAGATATTACTGGTGGTATTAATCTCTTTTTTTGCTCCTTTGTAACATAGCGTGCTAACAGTCTATCTGCTTTATTACTCTTTTCAAAGTACATCTGTTTTGTAAAACTTACAGCCTTACTAGCTTCAGCTGTGCTTAGATTTAATTGTGCTCAAGCTGCCTCCAATTCAGTTTGTTTTTGAGGATCACTTGTTTCTTTATGCTGTCTTTTAAAACTCTGAATTTTTTTCATTAGTTCTACCCTGGTTTGATTATTTCATTTCTTTACTCTCAAGGAAGCTTTAATTATTATCTCCCGTATGAAGGCCTTACATGTGTCCCATACACACAGTGATTGACTTCTCCTGTGTCATTTAATATAAAAAATTCACTCAGTTTTTTTTCTACCTCCTTTTTAATTCCTTCATTTAATAGCAAAGGGGGGTAGTTTCCCTTGATAAGTAGATTGTATATCCTGCGTTTCCCATTCACAACTTACAGGGGAATGATCTGATAATATCTTAGGTCCTCAACTTTTCTAATTTTAGATAAAAAGATAGAGAGTCACTAATATCAAGTCAATTCCGGTATAGGCCTGATGTGGTATCGAAAAGAAGGTGTAATCTTTGATGTCCATATTGAAAAAATACCATGAGTCTGTAAGCTGCAATTTTTCCAAGCCTCTAAAAAAAAAAAACCTTCTAGGCAGTGTGTTTCCAGAATCTTTGCCAGATTTTGAAAAGCCATCTTTTTTGGCATGACATATTCCATTAAAGTCACCTGCCATTAAGATATCTGCTTCAGCAAACATTGAAATTTTGTTAAAGAGTTCTATGAAAACATTTCCCAGATGAATTGCTTGGTGTGTACATGCAAACCATAGTGATTTTCTTTCCATTTAAACACCTTAAAGCAGAATATATCTGCCATTATCATCCTTTAGAACATCACTGATTTCTGCATTCACGTGAGGTTTTATTATTATTGCCACGCCTTCCGTTTTAGTATTTGTACCAGATGTATAAATACTGCCTAATTTCATACTTTTCAAGTATCTATATGTTGTTCTTTTATGTTTTTCTTGAAGAAACATTATATCTACTTGTTTTCTCTTTAAATTCCTTGCCACTACTTTTTTTGTTTTAAACAATTATTTAGACCATTTACATTCAATGGAATAAATCTAATTCTATCCATGATGTTAAATTTGATCATCAAAACAAGACAAACACCCACACAACCCACAACCCCATCCCCAAAACTATATATATATATATATATATATATATAAGAAAATTATTGGGGGGAAAGAAAAGGTGAAAAATAATATATTAATATACTTTACATTAGGAAAAAGCAAACCAAACAAGGAGAAGAAGAAAAAATATTTAGAACTCAGATGAAAAAATAAACAAATGCAACCTTACAATGTATGGGAGTTTAAATGTTTTGGAAATTGGAGTCTAAATGTTTGGGAGGGCAAAGGGAGTTCAGTGGCAATCCTATCCACCACGCTCCTCCCACCTTCCATTGGATGCCTGTAATCTTCTGAGTTTGGAGGGCTACGGGCACCCACATTGGATGGGGCTGTTAATTAGTCTTCCTGTCAAAAATTTAAAATTCCCTCTCTTCTATAAAGTTATTGGTGATAAATCAGCCATAAACTGTAATTTTTGATCTCCAACTTCCAGTTTAGGATTCTTCCATACTGCCTTGATTAAATGTTCTTTAACATACAAACTTTGGAATGTTACTACAATAGCTTGTGATATATTCTTATTCGTGGCTATATTTGATGGAATTCTATAAGTCTTTTCCAATACAATATTTTCTCCAAAGTCAGATCCTAAAATAGTCATACAGAGTTCTTCTAAATATATTTTCTCCTTCTTGTTGTTCTTTAAGTCCTCTCATCTTAATATTACATCTTCTGCTGCTATTATCCAATTCTTCTAATTTATCTTCCACTATTTGTGCATCTACCAAACATTTATCATGTGATGCACGGACAAACCCAATATCTGATCCATTTTCTAATCTTTCTAAAATTTCCTTCTGGCTGCTTTGAATACTTTCTAGTTGACCAGATGGCTGTTTAATTGTTTGCTTACTCTCTTCAAGGTTTGTCATACTTTTTTCCAGCTTTGTTAACTTCTCTTCTATTTCTTTCTTTCTTTTTTTTGCTCATCTATTTTAGCTATAATTTTCTCCTCAAATTTAGTAAACTGTGCTTCCAATATTTGTTTGAATTCTTCCATTAATATGCTATCTACCTCAGGGCTTTTTCCCTTGTATTTTCCTGTAGTTGTACTCACATTTCTTATTATTAATCTACCATTTCTTAATTATTTACTCCTATCAGGAAAAGTCTCACAACTGTTCATGCTAATCATTACTGTTATAGTGACACTCTTATAGGGTGTATTTACCTTGAAAAATAATGAAGCACTAGGACAATAAAAAAAAGACAGAATTTTAAAAAAGGAGAGGGATAATAATTGAATAGTGTCTCACAGCTTTCTGCAGAAAAAAACAAACAGACAAAACAAAAAGAACCCCCCCCCAACAACCCTAAAATTTAATTAACAATTAATTATTCTTACAACCACTATTAGTTCCCCTCGGATACTAATCATAATCATCATAATATCATCCAAAACTTCAGATCTGGACAGAGGGAGAGACATACAAACAGAAAACGAAAAAGAGGGGTGGGGGAAGAGAAGAAGAAGAAGAAGCAGCAGCAGCAGCAAACAAAGATAATAATGAAGGGTATGTGTGTGTTAAATCATTCGAATCTCCCAGGCCTGACCACAGTTTTCTAAAATCAAAACAGCTGTTCCCACAGTAGTTCATATGTTAATGCACAGTTATAATAACAAAGGGCTAAATAGAGACCTGAAGTAATTCATTCCTTTAGCAACAATATATAACAGGATTTTTGAAATCCAAATATACTAGCTTTAAGTGTGGATGTGGGCTAGAACCTATAGAAGTTTCCCCCAACCTGCTGCCCTCCCATCAGATGTGTTGGACTATAACTCCTATCATTCCAGCCGAGCCAGCTGGCTGGAGGTCATGCGGGCTGCAGATGATGAGAGTTGTAGTCCAACACACCTGAGGCCAGCAGGCTGGGGGAACACTGGCCTAAAGGGTCCTGCAGAAGGTTAGGACCAGAGAACCTGGAATGATCTTCAGGTGCATCATAACCTTTTGAAGATTTCTATTGTTCACCTGGGGTAAATGATGTGTGTAAAAGTCATTGCCCAAGATAGAAATAACGGTTAGGGCCTCTGTCAATCAGTGCTTCAGTGTGTAGCCCATAAATACCTCAGAGGCTGATAATTTTACAGTGGATCAGGTTTTGGGTCTAAGATGGCAGTTTTATTATTTCATAAGGATCAGAACTGGCTTTACTACTCAAGCCTCAGCCTGAATCAAAGGAAAGAAAGAAAGAAAGAAAGAAAGAAAGAAAGATTGATTTCGAACATTGACTGTGTTGGACAAAGAAGAAGAAGACAGTTTCTTTCTGCAATGTCAGCAAATTCTTTGGACCACCGCCAAGATTTATAATAGGAAGATGGGGAAGTGGGCAATGAATCAGTGACACAGATGTGCTGAGTAAGGCATTGTGAAGAAAAACCTCGGCTGTACCCTTCGGTAGCAGAGGAAACACATTTCAAATGGCTGCTTCTGTTCTGGGCTATGGCACCTCTCCTTCACCCCCTTTCCCCTCTTTAGCCCCTCAGTATTGCGATTCTTTCGCTTCTCCTTTTTATACTAACTTGACTCTAGACCTAAAAGTTTTATGGTTGGGGAGGAGGGTTTTTACTACGTATATGTGATCTTCTCCACATGTCCATGGCAGTCCACTGAAACAAATTCTGGCTTTGTTTTAGTGACTTAGTGTTGTTAAAAAGAAAAGAAAAAATGTAAGGAAAGAACATTTGAGTAATGGAAGCACAACTGCTCTGATTCAAATGGTGTCAACAGAGAGGGGGGCATCCTAGGATGTTTCCAGACAGACAGCTCCTAGCACGAACAGTCAGAAGGCACTGTGCAGCTATTCCATCTTTCTCTCCTTAACAGATTTTCAGTGATAAGAGAAAAGACAGAAGAAGCGATGGGGAAACACAAGAGGGTTACAAGTGGAATATGAAGTTGTCTGGAATCCCCATAAAATTCTGTGAAAGAAGCAGGACAACGGTGTCATAAAAGCCTCATCTGGAAGCAACAAACAGAACTTCTCAGTTGGATGTTTTAGTACTACAGCTGCAACATGGTTAAACTTAGTGGGATTTACTTCTGTGTAGACATGTAAAGGATAGCACTGTTAATTAATTAATTAATTAATTATATGAGTTTAGGCTGCAATCCTATACCCACTTACTCAGTGGGACTTACTTCTCAGTTGACATGGATAGGATCGTCCTGTTAGTCAACTTGGGACCAGGTTATTTTGAAAGGCTGCATTCTCCCTTGCCCAGGTTTTAAGATCCTCAGGAAAAGTCCTTCTCTCTGCCCCAGCACCATCAGAGGCACATTTGGTGGGAATGCAAGAGAGGGCCTTCTTGGTGGCTGCTCCCAGGCTCTGAAACTCCCTGCCAAGGGAGGCCAGGTGAGGTCCATCTCTGTTGTCTTTCTGCTGACAGGGAAATACATTTTTATTCAGGCAGGCTTTTGGTTTTTTTGCTGACTTGTTGCTGTAGTAGTTTTTAATCTGGTGGATGCTGTTCATTTATATCAGTGTGTTCTCCAACCTTGGGTCCCCAGATGTTTTTGGCCTACAACTCCCAGCATGCCCCAGCCCGCTGGCTGGGGCATGCTGGGAGTTGTAGGCCAAAAACATCTGGGGACCCAAGGTTGGAGAACACTGATTTATATCATTCTGATGTGTTTTAATAGATATGTTTTTAATTGATTTTTGAAGTTTCTCTATGTTCACGTTTTAGTTATGACTCTATATTGTCTATATTTTATTGTTAGCTACCTTGAGCACTAGTTTTTCTTAGTGGAAAGGCATGATATTTAGGGTGCATTGCGATGCCCCCTAGACATAGTCCAGATGGCCATAGGAGAAGTCGGAGTCCCAGGTCCGACCTCAGAAACGCTCTCCAAGTTCAGAGCTGGGGCTCTGACTTTGGAGCATCCTCCCTCTGCCCTCACAGACAGCTCCAAAAGAACCGCGCCAGCTGTGGCTCTGAGGTTGGAAGACCAACCTCGGAAACGGCGTTCTGCGGGCATTCCAGGGGGCAGGGAGGGGAGGAGTAAGGCTCCGCCAGCATATGATGCATCCTGGTGTCTTTTGCAGGGCAGGAGGAGCACGGAGGCGACCTTTTCCTCCACACTCCTTCTGCCCTCCGTTGGATGCCTGTAATCCTCCGAGTTCAGAAGGTTATGGGCAGGCACACTGGATTGTGCTGCTACGGTAATTAATATGAAGAAACATTGATTACTCTATTGATTGAATGTGCATATGGGTAAAAAACACACTCCCTCTGAAGCAAGAAGCATATTAAGATGATGCACATGTGTGTCATAGCAGACCTCATCTGAGAAGAGGCATTCCTTCTATACGTGAGACAGAAAAATGCCTCTTCTTGTCTATAAGCACATGTATTAATAATGAGAATGCGACCCCTTCTCAATAACCCTGATTGAGCTGCTCATGTCTTGTTAGACTCATGCCATGCTAATTATACATTTGTTTGTTTATTTCCAGAAGTGAAAAACTTCAAAAATAAAATGTGCTTTTTTAATTAAAAAAAATCTGCTGGCTTATTAATTGTGGCACCATTCCAGTAGTTTTAATTTAAAAAAGAAGAAGAAGAATAAGAAGAATTGATCTAATAATTAATTTAATAAACATTGCAGCCCTAATCGGTACAATTGAGCTGTGTTATTAAATTCCCTTGCCAATAATGTGGGATAGGAAGAGACAGAGGGCGCTTCTAGATGGAGGGTTCCTAACAATACCACTCAAAAGGCATCATGCAGCTATTTAATCTTTTCTTCCTTAGGGCGCAATCCTATGGCCGGTAGATGCTGGCTGGCTGGCCATAGAAAAGTCGGAGTCCCTGCTCCGACCTCATAACGCCCTTTGAAGTTGCACTGGGGACTCCACCTTTGGAGGGCCCTCCCTCTGCCCTCGCAGTCAGTGCAGTTCTTTCTGCGCTGGCTGCGGCTCGGAACATGGGAGATCAGCTTTGGAGCAGACTGGGAGGGGGGGTTGGCATTCCAGGGGGCGGGGCGGGGCGAGGCACTGCCGTCTTCTGAAGAATCCAGGTGGTGCCTCAGATCCCCCTCCTCGTGAGCAGGGGCAAAAGACATAGATGGCCAAAATCTTCCATCTAGATCAGGGCTCTCCAACCTTGGGTCCCCTAGATGTTGCTGGACTACAGCTCCCAGAATCCCTTGCCATTAGCCATGCTGGCTGGGTATGCTGGGAGCTGTAGGCCAGCAACATCTGGGGACCCAAGATTGGAGAGCCCTGGTCTATATTATTTGCAGGGTGGAGGAAGCACGGAGGCAATCCTTGCCTCCATGCTCCTCCTGCGCTCGACTGCATGCCTGTAATCCGCCGACTTTGGAGGGTTACAGGCAGCCCCATTGGACGGTGTTGCCCCCCCTTTTTTTCCTTCTGGAAAGAAAATAAGACAGAAGCAGCGGTGGGAAAACACAGGATGCTTACAAATGAAGGGCGATGTTGCCTGTGCCCCATGTAAAATTCCATGATTGAGTCATTGTGTAATTGTGTGATTGCACAATAAAAGCTTCATTTGCTTTACTGCCAGGTTTTGCGTGCTCTCGAAGATGCTAAAGGAAGTGCATTTAAGAAGCGATGGGGCAATGCTGATGACACCAATGACGTTCAGCACTCAAGTTATACAAAGTATCCAGCACACTTTGCCATGTATTGTTATGAAGGAAACCCCTATAGGAGATACGTATTGCATCACTGGCCCTTAACGCCTTACTGTTTCAGTAAGAGGTACAGAACAGGAATGGGGTTGGGAAAATGGCATGCACAGAACGTAACACTGATTTTCTGTATGCCTGGTGGAGCTGTCCAAAAGCAAAGAGTTTGGGGCATAAAATCTACTTTTCTGGGGAAGAGCCATCGCTCAGTGGTAGAGCACATGCTTGCTTTGCATGCAGCAGGCCCCAAGTTCAAGCTCTGGCATCTCCAGGTAGGGCTGCAATAAACTCTGTCCTGCCTGAAACTCTGGAGAGCCGCTACCAGCTGCTGTAGAGTAGACAATACTGTGCTAACAAAATGATCCAATGGTCTCTAGACAGCGTCTATAGGGCCATAGGATGCCTCGGATTGCCAGATCTGAGGTCAGCAAAGAGCTCTGACCTTGGTGGTGGGGATTCGCACTTGGATTTCCCTCCCCCGCTTGCAGCCGGCATGGAAAGAACCATTCCAGCTGCTTCTCCGAGGTCGTAAGAGTGACCTCGGAGAAGGGGTAAAGAGGGTGTTCTGGCGGGTGGGGAGGGGAGGAAACTGAGTCCGCCAGGATGGAATGTATCCCGACGGCGCTCCGGCTTCCTTCCCTCCCCATCCGAAATGCTGCAGCCAGGTGCCGAAATCAACCATCTAGCTGATTTGCAGGGCGGAAGGAGTGGGGAGGCAGAGATTGCCTCTGCACTCCTCCCGCCTGCATGGGATGCCCGTCATCCTCCGAGTTTGGAGGCCTATGGGCATCTCCACTGGATTGTGCCCTAAATGGACCAATGGTCTGTCTGACTTGGTTCAAGGCACATTCCTACACAAGAAGACTGATGATAAATCTGCCTGCCTCTTCCTTGTGTCCATTGCCCTTTTGGGTGGTACAGTTCGGAAGGAATACCATGAATCTCAGTTTCTAGTTGCCAAGAAAGAGTGTGTGATCAATCTGCTGTTACACTGGAAGGACAGAAAGGTTGGAAGCTGGCTGAAAATTAACTGCCAGGCAACAAATAAAGACTTTTTGGAAGACGTGACTTCAGTTTATTAATTACATGAAGATGGATTGTAATTTAGATAGTAAAGTTTATAGAAGAATTTCGTTGTTATCATTGTTGGTTGTGTCTGTTTTTGTACTGGTAAAAAATGAAGACATTTATTAGCTATGGGACTATATACTTGAAGTACAAGTTTAAAACTACTATGATTTATTTCCTTGACCTGGTTTCAGCCATTTGATATTGTGATGTATTATAGGAATGAGAAAACAACATTTTAGGTTTTATCCCTGATAGTCAATATACACACTATTTTGGGCTGCTTTTTTCATGCATGAAAATTTTCTAAACCTACACTCTGAGTTTCCTACATGCCACATTAAATTCATACTGTGTAGATGATTCTAACATTTTTATTTACTCTAGTATAAGTGTATGGGGACCTAATCTGGATCAGGGGTTAAACCTTCTCACCCAGCCACTTTCCCCCCTTTAAATTCACCAACCAACCTGCCCATTTAGGGTTTTCATTCTTTCTATAGCTCCTCTGTGTGCGCGTGCGTGTGCGCATGTGTGTGCGCGTGCACGTAAAGTTTAAGAAAAGAAACAATTGGGTGGGAAGGTTTAAACCCCCTCCCAACCCATGCATGGCGGTCCTGATCCAGATTAGGGATCCTCTAGATCAGGGCTCTCCAACTTTGGGTCCCCAGATGTTGCTGGACTACAGCTCCCAGAATCCCTTGCCATTAGCCATGCTGGCTGGGTATGCTGGGAGCTGTAGGCCAGCAACATCTGGGGACCCAAGGTTGGAGAGCCCTGCTCTAGAGAAACTAATTCAGTTGCCCCTAAGGAAGAGTCTCTTGACTTGAAGGGCTTCTCTACATGAGGCATTTATTGTTTGCAGGGCCTTTGCATGATGTTGTCCTCTTCCAGGGCCTCTCCTGTGTTTTCCAGCAATTTTCGCAGGGTTTTTTTTAGAGCAAGGAAAGTCAGGTATTCAATTTCAAACCGGAACAAACCGGAATGAAAGCCTTGTGTAAAGTCACAATTCCACTATGCTGCAGCTATACAATAGCACCACCTTATGGTTAGTTAATAGAATATATAGAAAGGCAGAGAAATACAAACCCCAGGAAAAAGCCCTGTGTAAAGGCTTTCCCTCCCCCAATGAAAACAGAAGAAGCCCCAGTAAAATGGTGGGTTAAACCCCTCTTGTAGAGAAGCCCAAAATGTGTTATTGGGCCCTAATAAACTGATTCCTGTGCACCTTTGACATTTCCTCTTCTCAGTGGGTTGGATCTATAATTGTTGTTCCTCACCCACGGAAGGATACTATAGGCACAATGGGATTTCTACATCCTCTCCTGCACACCCCCAAGTATCCTCCAAATCTCCTCCAGCAGATTCCCCCCCAACCTTCCAGAGGTGTGCAGAGGGTACATGGGGGTGGGCTGCAGCAGGGGAGGAGGAGAGGATGTGAGGAGGATTCCTCCACCAGCATTACGGTACCCTTCATGAGTGGAGGAATGATGCTGGATCCAATCCTTTGTTTCCTGTTTCTGTGTCTTCCCTCCTTTCTTTGGGATTATATATGTGACCAGTCCATGAAGTGTTGCCTGCACTCTCCATCAGCTTTGTTTCCCCCTGGTGATGCCATCACAGATAATTCTGTGACATCATCATGTTTATGGTGTGTGATCCTTAATTGGCTGGGATCACTCTTGGAAGGAGAAAGAAGCTCCCAACATGGAAACAAATGGTGACAAAATGGAAGAAGAAAGGCAAAACAAATACTGTAGTAGCAAACAGACTTGTAAAAAAAAAGGGGGGGGAGGATTATTCAGAGTAGGGATGCTGGGAAATATTTTGTGTCCCCAAAAACTATTTTGTCCCCAAATTCAAATGGGCAAACATTTGGTACAGCCATAACCAAATTTTACAAAATCTGTTCATATATGAATTAAAGTACATACCTATTCAGTATGATCTATATAAAGCTGTGACAAAATATATACAAGATTTAAAAAAAAAATTAATGGGAAAGCAAAAGAAGAAATCTTAAACCTGGTACCTTTCTCAAATCTAAGTACCCGTATTATAGTTACACAGGAATAAAAATAACTATCCTATTTTGCAGCTGTCAAAAATAGCAAAGCAACAGTAATTGAATAGTAATTGAAACTGAAGCATAAATGTATGCTTCCAAAAACAGCATAGAAAAATCAGAAAAATTAGAACATCAATTATTTCACTAATTATAAAATGGGGAGGAGGAGGATTATGTAAGCCGCCTTGAGTTCCTTGCAGGAAAAAAGGTGGGGTATAAATGTAAGAAATAAATAAACAAACTCAGTTGCATTCTTATATGAGAATCATAATGTACAAGCTGAAAAAGACCAATTAATTTTATATACCGTCAAAACAAACAATAATTTGAGATCCAGCTGGATCCTGTACTTCCAGCTGTACTTCAAAGCGTTTCATGTTTTACTGAGGCAACTTGGCACCTGAGTCTTAAACAGGCATTTCCCACCTTTCTACCCACAGGGGACCCTTTCCAGATCAATTTCTTTTGCCAAGGAACATCTATACATCTGCTACAAAATCCATGTATGTTGCAGAGGTTTCTGGGGAATGCTCAGTCAGACCTATTGGACCTCTTTGTAGCCCAATGTGAACTGAGAATTCAGGGGTGGGGAAAAGGCAGATCTCCAGATGTTTTAGACTTCAACTCCGAGAAGCCCCTGCCGGCATGGCCAATGGTCAGGAATGCCGGGAGTTGAAGTCCAAAACATCTGGAGATCTGCTTTCTGCCCTCCCCTGTCCTAGAACACACTAACAGCCCCCAGTGGCTGTGCATACCAGAGGAACATCAGGAATGGTGAGCAAACAATCTTTTAGGGAAGTTTATCTGCCATTACTGATTACATCAGCGAAGAAACCCTGTTAAGTTTCCAAGGAACCCTGGGGGTTCCTAGAACACAGTTTTAAAACAGCCGAGCTAGAACAGTTTAAATTTAGAGAATCTCTTAGATGGAGAACTAGAAATCCTGCTCAAAATTAATTTCAGAAGCCATTACAAATGGGGTGCATGTGAAAAACAGTACTGGTGTTTGCTGCATTTGGGGAAAGGTTTTCTAGAGGGCTAGTAATTGCTTGTTGATAGCAGTGGGGCAGCAGGGAACACTAAACCTCAAGATTAATAACAACAACAACAACAACAACAACAACAACAACATGATTGTTTAAAAGGAACAAAAATTGCATGGGAGTTGGTGGGGAAGACTTGTGGCAGCATTCACGAGCACATTTGCACAACGTTCTATACATTTTGTGCATACGCAGTGAATTTGGAGGAGACAGTGCTTTTCCATCAACTTGGTTTTAACAATTTTATTTAACCATCAAGTAGAGCAGATCCATTTTGCTCTTCCTTTGATCAGTACTGAAGCCATTTTGTCTGCTTACTATGCAGTGCTTAGATTTGCACTGTTACGGGTGGCTGGGACACTCCTAGGAAGAGGATGCAATCTGACCTCTCCTTGTCCCTCCCAGTCCATGCCTCATTCTCCTCCCAAATGAGTGTGTGCAGTGCATTCCTAAGCATATTTATTCAGATAGATAGATATTCAGAAATAAATCCCATTACATTCCTCCACTCCATGTAACATTATGACCTCCATAATACTCCATTTCGCCTGCTCTATGAAAACCCGGGAAAGCGCTCTTAAAAAACAAAAGTGAAACTGGAGGATCACATTCACAATATCATCTAAAAGATCCGTAAACAACCGGGAGTAAGCAATGACAAGTGCGCAGAACATGTTGGGTTCTCATGCAGTTCACTCTTCTTACATGTTTAGAGCTACAATTCATATACCAATGGTATTTCATAGATTTCATAGATCATAGGGTTGGAAGGAGCCTACAAGGCAATCGAGTCCAATCCCCTGCTCAATGCAGGAAACTAGAGGAGGGGTCTCCCATCCAAGTAACAACCAGGCCTGACCCTGCTTAGCTTTCCACGCTCAGACAAGCTGAGCCAGCATAAGCCACAGGCCTGTATTAACTGTGATTAATGTACCAACACAGAAACCAATAACGTTTGTGGTTTTCAGCTATACTGGCATTATTTGGTCATAGATCCATATCTATGGTTTAGTGATAAGACACCAATGAGAATGTAAAACCAGCCTCCACAGGTTCTTCAAAATATGGAGGGATTTCTCTGCTACTATTTCTTATGCTGGCCAGAATGATTTTTCTCACAAAATGTCGGAATGTCACCGATACTGTTTCTCGCCTACTTCCTTAGCATTTTCAGTAACTATTGGGTTTACCACATTGCTACATTGCATAACAGTGACCTTCAGTTATAGCCAGAGGCTCACCACCAAAGCCATGACAAGTAAGCATGACACTTCTTCGTCCTGTTACCCACTGCTGTGTTTGGAAGCCAAACCAGCACAATCAAATTTCTACACAGGTTGAAATTTTCCAGCTGAACAACACTGTGACAGCAAACCCCCACTTGATGGGGAAGTCTACAATACTTTACTGTGCACAGTGGATGGATGAATAATCAATCAATTAATCTGCTAAATTCTGGGTTCAGAAGCTTCCTTTCTTTTGCAGAAGTTGGAATTTTGAGACCAGGGGTCGTTTTTTACTGAGTGTTGGAACAGGGACAAGAAAGGAGACATTCATGGGGAAAGGGGAATATGGCTTCAGCAAATGCCATGGTGGGAGAGCAGCTGGTGGGGCCCTCCGGAACACCTGCTGGAGGTGGTAGGGCAGTGGCAGGAACAGTGGTAGTGGGCCCTCCTGTGGGGGGGGGAGGAAACGGCAGAATCTGCAGCTCCTCCCACTCTGCCACCTGATGTGGGCACCTCACCCTGCTTCATGGAAGGGCTGACCCTGCATCTTACATGTGAACCTAAGTTGAGTTGGTCTGTATCTTAAGCCCACGACATGGCCTACTGTTAAAAATGTGAAAACTGCCAGAGCCCATTTCTCAAAACTGGCCATCATATGTTTTTATAGTTTCAGTTTCTTTTTTTTTAATTTATTTAATATTTTAATAACAATATATAAAATAACTAAATGACAAACATACAACTCATATAGTGCTCCTGTCACCACGGGACCATATAGTACATTCTATCTCTATAATCTATAATTATTCATTATTCCAAAAATACAACATATCTTGACACGGCATACTCCCTTCCCCTTATTTAACACAAAATCCAAAAATAAACCCCAAATATCCTTAAAATTGTTTTTCTTTAATTGTCCCCTTTTACATTTGATATTGCAAGTTAACATATCATTTAAAGCCATATCCCAGACTTCTTTATACCAGTCAGTGTGATAGCGAAAACTTGCTGAACTTTCCATTTTCTTGCTATCATTAATCTACCCGCCGTTAACAAATTTACAATTAATTCTTTAACATTTTGAGGACCAGCCACCTTTTCAGTTATTGATAACAATGCTAATTTAGGACAAACTTCTAAATCAATACCAACAATTTCTGATATTTCTTCAGTTTCTATATGAAAGCCAGCTCACACTTGAATATTCAACTGATTATTCCATTCATGCAGAAAGGGTCAGTATGACCTAACTATGGAAGAGTAAAGCCAGGTTTAAAAACAAGAGCTGCAGTCATTAGAGAAAGATTGTGTGTTTGAATTGGCACCAATATCCCATTTAATTGGGGGGAAGGAAGGCAACAAATTCTCACAGGATGTGGTTTCTTTCGACAGACACCTTAGAGTCGTCATAAAATCTCACTGGGAGCCCAATTCAGAGATGTTTCTAGTGAATAGATTTAAGGAGCTACCTTGTACTCAAACTACTGGTTTATCTAGCCCAGCCTTCCCCACCTGGTGCCTTCCAGTTTTGTTGGGCTACAACTCCCATAATGGGAGCTGTACTCCTGGCTACCATTGGCAAAAAGCAGACCTACCATGCCAGATATTAGCTGCTACCAGAAGCATGAAGACAGCTGGACCCATTGCCCCCAGAGTGGAGATGTCCATGATTCAGCACAAGTCAGGTGTGCTGCGGTGTCCGAAAAATGCCAGGGCCTGAGTTGAGTGGATCTTCTTTAGCTGAAAAGGGATGGATGCTGCTGCCCAACCGCCTCCTTCTTGTTCTCTGGGACTTGACTACTTCTTCTTTTCTCAAGTGACCACAAATATTAGGAAATTTTTTTAGAAAAAAGGAGTCAGCATGTGACATAAAACTCACCACAGATGGGAAGGGGAGGTGCAGCTGCATGATGCCCCATTTAAAGGACCCCCCCCTTTCATATAGGTCAGGTTTGCCCATGTTCATAGCTTTGGTTCTTCATTTATAATCAGAAGAGATCACTTGTGAACAACAACCTGGTTTGGGTGTTCAACTAGGGAGAAATTAACATGTGGAAGTGAGAGCTGGGGGGATCGTGGCTACTGTCCCTGTCCCCAACTTTCACATATTCAAGAGTTCTGCATGCCCTGTGCATAGCATACACCTGAACAAGGGTAAGCCTCTAAACGAGTGAGCTAGAATTCACCATTTTCTAGGGTTCCAGATGACATGTATGGAAGCCTGTGTGCACTTGAAAATATGTGCAGTCTTCATGCGCTTGGGACCTTTGGATGTGTGGGAGGCTAAGGGCACAGCCAGAACACCCAGCTGACATACTCCAGAAATGATATTTTAGAATTGAACATACTTCAATAATTTCATGGAGGAGAAAGCTATCAATGGCTACCAGTCCTGATGGCTGTATGCTACCTCCAGTATCAGAGGCAGTATGTCCATGTACACCAGTTTCTGGGGAACATGGGTGGGGGGATGCTGTTGCACTCATGCCCTGCTTGAGGGTTTCCCATGGGCAGATGGTTGGCCTCCATGTGAACAGAGTGCTGGATGGGATGGACCCTTGGTCTAATCCAGCATGGCTCTTCTTATCTTCTTAATAATGAATTTATATGTATAGAAACAAACAATCACTGTAAAGGGAAGGTGGCATACCCTACCACAGTGATGACCCTCCTGAGGTGAAGAAGACGATGAGAAGGGATCCATCACTGCTGCACGACAACCATTTTTTTTCCTATGGGAGAGCATAGAGGGGAAGGAGGAAAGTGGGATTGAGAATTATTTATTATGTTGTTCTTGTAACCTATGCAGAAAACTCACTAAAATGTAAACTCACAGCCCCAATATATTTTGAGCTCTCTCTCATCCAAAAGAAATGAAACCTGGCTCTGCTACCCCATGGAACTTTTCCTCAGGGATTTTGGAGTAATCCGCAATGGATTAAAATAAAATCAGATTTCTATGAATCCGACTTGCGGGTTCCGCAGCAGACCGGCTTTTTCTGAGTCAAGTGGATTCTGCAGACTGTTTTTTCACTGGGGTGTGGGGGGATTCAAGCTAATTCACATTAACTAATACGCATTTGCACAAGTGCAGAAGTGCAAATGAGTGCTAATGCAAATTAGCGCAAGCAGAGCGAAATTCTGATTTTAAAAATCAATTTAAGCAGACAACGGAACGAAGGACACCTGTCAGTCACGAAACACAGAAGAAATGGATTTAATACAATCCATACATCCCTACTTCTCACTACTTGGGGGAGTGGGAAGAGCATAACAAACACTGAAGCTGCAACCCTGAACATCCTTACTGAACATGCTGCGGCAGATGGTCTGTGTTGTATCTTTGCTGGTCTGGAGTGGGGTGTTTCCCAATGTTGCTGTTTTGGGTTGCCTGCATTTCATGAGGGTTTTATATTTTACATTGCTTCTATATGATTTAAAATGTGTATTTGTTTGATTCTGTTGTGAGCTGTTTTGTGGAGACCATTTGTCTAGAAAAGTGAGAAATAAATACTTAAAGAAAGATGATTGGGGAAATGAGAGAGGCCTGAGGAGAACATGGATAATAAATAATAATAATAAAATTTTATTTCTTACCCGCCTCTCCACTCAGATCGAGGCGGGGAACAACCAAACATAAAATACATAAGTAGTTAAAAACACAGCAAATATTATTAAAATATTCTTTAAAACCTTTAAAAGTATCCTAAAAATTCTTTAAAACTCTTAAAATTCCACTGGGTAGGCCTGTCGGAAGAGGTAAGTCTTTATGGCCTTTTTAAAGGCCAAAAGACTGTCTAGTTGACAAGTCTCCTCCAACAGGCCATTCCACAGTCTGGGAGCAGCAGAAGAGAAGGTCCTCTGGGTAGTACTCACCAGCCTAGTCTTGGCCGACTGGAGTAAATTCCTCTCAGAGGACCTAAGTGTGCGGGGCAGGATTGTACAGGGAGAAGGCGATCCTGCAGGTAACCCAGACCCAAACCATGTAGGGCTTTAAAGGTGATAACCAACACTTTATACTTCGCCCGGAAACTGATTGGCAGCCAGTGTAGTAATGCTTTTAAAGCTGGTGTAATATGGGCACCTCTAGATGTACTGGTGACCAATCTGGCTGCCATATTTTGCACCAGTTGAAGTTTCCGAACTAGGTACAAAGGTAGCCCTATGTACAGCGCATTGCAGAAGTCAAGCCTCGAAGTTACCAGCACGTGCACTACCGTCTTTAGGTCTTCCAACTCTAGGAAGGGGCGCAGCTGGCATATCAGCCGAAGCTGATAGTAGGCACTCCTAGCTGTCGCATTTATCTGAGCTGTCATTTGAAGCAACGGGTCCAGAAGCACCCCCAGACTGCGAACACAGTCTTTCAGGGGGAGTGTAACCCCATCCAGAACCGGTTGACACACCTCCAAACCCAGGTTGTGGCCTTTGACAGCAAGCACCTCCATTTTGTCTGGATTCAGTTTCAGTTTATTTTTCCTCATCCAGCCCATTACTGCCTCCAGGCATTCATTCAGAGGAGACATACTATCCTTAGCTGACATTGTTACCGAAGGCATAGAGAAATATATTTGGGTGTCATCAGCATACTGATAACACCCCACCCCATGCCTCCAGATGACCTCTCCCAGCGGTTTCATGTAAATATTAAATAGCATTGGGGACAGAATGGCACCTTGTGGCACTCCGCATAGCAGCTCCATTTTTTGAGGAGCAGCTATCCCCAAGCATCACCATCTGGAATCTACCCAAGAGGTAGGACCGGAACCACTGGAGCACAGTGCCCCCAATCCCCTCAGGCGTTCCAGAAGGATACCATGGTCGATGGTATCGAAAGCCGCTGAGCGGTCCAAAAGCACCAACAGGGATACACTCCCCCTGTCGGTACTTAGGTGTAGATCATCCACTAAGGCGACCATAGCAGGATGGCTCCTGGAAATTGTTGCTAAGGAGATTAAAATGTTGGGGAGAGGGGCAGTTAAACTGTAGAAACTGGGCAGGTGGGAGGAAGAGAAAGAGAGGTGAGGGGTAAAGGCTGATGAGAAGGAGGGGAGAAAGTGTTGTTGATATCCTGTGGAGTCAATTAGTGAGATGGGGAATTGTGGTCAGCATAGTCTCCATCCAATTGCCCTGAAAATGCCAGGACCCTCACAAAAACCCTTAAGCCATTAAGGTTTCTCACTTTGTCATGCAGAAGCAGAGTCCCGAATTCCCCTGCCTCCCTGCAACTGCAAGCTACTTAAAGGGGCCATGGGCAAAATTGCAGCTAAGCTTGCAGTTTAAGCTTAGCTGCAATTTTGCCCATGGCCCCTTTAAGATAGCTCTGCTTAGGCTAGAACAGCTGCAATAAGCAGGGAGGGGAGGGCCAGGTGAGGATGTGTGTGCGCGCGTGTACGCACATGCTCTACCTGCTGCCCCGTTGCTGTGGGAAAGAGATTAGCTGGGTGAAAGCCTGTACCGAGGGAGAGGTGAATGAGGGAATTTTTCACATGATTCCTATCTTTATATTGCCAAAGATTTTATTTCCTAACAGAGCTGACTCTGTGCCTCTAGCAGGTGAATTTACAGTGTCAGACAGAAATGCAAGAAACTTCCCCTTCTCTCTGAAGCTCCATGTTTGGGGGTGTGGGGTGGGTAAGCTTCACCTGTTGAATTTGTGCCAATCCTGACCATTTTAAAACAAAGAGATTGCCCTGCAAGCACTGACACACACCGCCCCCATGAAAAACACTAGATATCAACAATTAAGGGTATAAGTAAGGTTAATTATTTTTTTTACAAAAGCCACTTATAAAATATTATAAATAATATATAATATAATAATGTAATAATTATAATATATAAGATTTTGTGTGTTTCCTCTAATAACTTTTGTACTTGACCATGTCCTTTGGTTGCCTGGCCATACCCTTGGTCACACCCTCATGTTGCCTGGCCACACCCTCTTGTTGATCACACCTTCATGTTGCTTAACCATACCTCTTACAAATTCACATGTGTGTTCCTATTTTCATCCGTGAAATGTTGGAGGGTATGGGTCAGGGGTGGATCTACATGAAGCATTTTTACTGGCATTGCGACACCTGCCTGAAGGACACCTGACACATGACGCTCACCCCAACCATCCTCCTCATGCTATTTCTTTCATTATATGTGGCTTACGCTGGCTCAGCTTGTCTGAGCGTGGAAAGCTAAGCAGGGTCAGGCCTGGTTGTTACTTGGATGGGAGACCCCTCCTCTAGTTTCCTGCACTGAGCAGGGGGTTGGACTCGATAGCCTTGTAGGCTCCTTCCAACTCTATGATCTATGGAATCTATGTATCCCAGATTTCTTCAGACCAGTTATATCATGACTTTTTCATATGACGCAGTTTCCCCCTGGCATGTATATCAGTGTGTGCTACACTTGCAGTTCTGTGCCAGGACCAGGAGGCGTGGCTTCAGTGGGCTGGCAGGAAGAGGAAGTGTCCTCCTATCCGACTTCCTGCAAAATAGCAGCAAATCTAAGGAGGAGACCCTTCAGTTGCTTTCCCCCCTCCCTCCCCCACAACTTCTCTCTCCCTCTCTAACGTGCCCAGTGAACTGGAGGGTAAATGCAATGCTGCTTCCCTCCTCACTCCCCTTTGAAAAAATAAAGTTTGGAATGTCCCCTCAAGAATCAACGAGCTGAAATGCATGCCTACTCAGAAGTAAATCACATTATCTTCAACAGTCTTACTCAGAAGTAAATCACATAGATTTCAATGGCAATTATTCTTGGGAAAGTCAGCACGGGAGAGGGGCTGCACTTGCTTTTGGGTGGAGGGGAATGGGGGTACTGATCCTGCTGGCTTCACCCCATGGGAAGATGGCAGCAGCGGCAGCAGCACCACAGGCTCCCCCTCATCTCTTCCCATCGCCTCTTCTCCTCCATGATTTTTTGTGAGGGGGCAGGAGGAGCTGTCAATCCCCCCCCTTTTTAAGCTCGTTTGCTCCTTCACACCTGCACATAGATGGACAACCTCCCCAACCCAACTTTTTAAAAAGGGCTATTTCCCCTGCACACACCACCTTTCGAACTCCTCCTGCTTCTCCCGCGACTGCATTTGTGTGTGACACAAGATCACGTTTTCAGCATGTGCCCCAAACAGCGGTAAATGCGTTTTGCATAAATTCCACGGCAGAACTCCCTGATTAACGGAAGGGACTCCAGTGTAGATCCTCCCCAGGTGCTGGAAGCAACAGTGGAGTCTGGAGGTGGGAAAGTACAACCTAGGCCACGTGGGGCAAAATGGCTGTGAGGAGCAAGGGGATCTGGCAGCCTGCAATGCAGAGGACCAGCACGGGAACATTACCTCGTGGTGGCACCCGGGCTGGGCAACACTGTGGCAGTGGCACCATACAGCATTTCAGCAACAAAGAGGACTGTACCTGGCTGATGCGTCTATATGGATCTCAGGTTGCATCTTATATTCGTTGCCGCAACGTCTCTTTAATAATGGTTTGTGTGAAGAGAAAGCCAGAGCCCGCACACACACACACACACACATCACACATGCACACATACCACAAGACAGCATCAGACACCCTGCCCTGGGGTACGTGCAGCCGCCACCCTGCACTCCACAAAAAGCCACAATAAGAGTCATCAACATGCCCCCTGGCAACTCCCCTGTCTGGCAGCCAAATGAGCTGTGAAGTATCCCCCACCTCAACCAGGACGCCCAGGTGTTTGGTAGAAGAAAAGAGCAGTAAGTACTCTTGAGCACCGGGCAAGCAGGAAAAACCAGCCGTGCTGGGAGGGGGCACAACAAGAAGGAGGGAGCCCAACGGAAGGTATAAAACCCAGGGCCAGTGGCGGGAAAGGTTGTTGGTCGTGGGCAGCAAGCTGCACGAGGGTCCAGGGCTCCGGTCAGACCTCAGCCTCCAGCCCTGGGGAGCTCCCGGTGAACAACGCTATCAGACTAGCCCTTTAAGAGTCAAAGTGGCTTTCTAGGAACAAGGTCATTCCAGGTAACTGCTGTCTGTATTGCTTTTATGGCTGGCTACTAGATCAATTGCAGGCGTGTGCGTAGCGTGTTGCTTTTGTATATGTTCTGATACGCTCCATTAAATTCTTTTTACCTGTAAACAGTGTAGTAGCGTCCATTCAAAACTCGGTCTCCTCACTCCTCCTGCGGTATAATTGGTTGCGGCTTCTGCCAGAAAGCCGCATACCGCTGACAGAGGGCTAACCTAGCTCCGGTTAACCCCTGAGTGCCCGAACCCGCCAAAAGGACAGCTGCAGTCCTTTTCCACAGTTTGTCTAAGTCAACTCATTGATGGAGGTGTAACACAGCTAATGTTTCTTTTAAGCATATATTTTGGCAATGCCCAGCAGTTGCTTCTTTTTGGGAGGAGGTCATTATTATACAGATAAATTTTGTTTTGGAACACTCCTTAATTACTGAAGTACATGCTCTTTTAAATCATCTACCTGCTTCCTGGAATATAATGCATGGTCAGCGCAAAATGGATTATCCGCACCTTTCTGACACAGCTCAAAGACTTATATTGTAATGTTGAAAGGATAAACCTCCTATAATGCAAAGGACTGAGGACTTTATGACCGTTTCAGCATTCAAACAGGTGGTGTATAGATGCCAACTGCGAATGGATACTTATTTGGATATTTGGTATGCCTTTGTTGAAGTCAAAATTTATGAATAATTCTTAGAAACCTGTATTTTCATATCTATATCTATATAATCATATGTATGCATTTGAAATTGATTTATTCAAATCCACTGTAGCAACATTTCTTTCTTTCTTTTGTTTTGTTGAAATTTTATAATAAATAAGTTAACACGAAACAAAATAAATAGGACTTCAGTCCTCTTTGGTTTTTTGTAACTTATTTTTATTATAAAATTTCAATAAAACAAAAAAGAAAGAAAGAAAAAGAAAGAAAGAAAGAAAAAATGCGGCTACATAGACTTGAATATATCCTATCAGATAGAATGTAAATTGTAAATGTATCTTGAAGGGAAGCTTTTTTTTGTTTTTGTTCTTAAACTTATTCAATAAAAATAGTTCTTTAAATACAAGTGTCGGGTGTTGGTTTTAAACTCTCTTCCCAGATTACAATTGAGCTTGCTCTCACCCAAAAGAAACGGAACCTGGCAGTGCTGCCGCCCCCTGGAACTTCTCACTGCTTGGGGAAGTGGGGAGAGCACAACACTGAGGCTGCAACCCTGAACATCCTCCCTAAACATGCTGACTTGGCTATTAAGAACAGAGAGTGCACGTCAAACATGGAGATATTTGTGTGTGTGTGTGTGTGTGTGTGTGTGTGTGAAGGTTCCAAATATGCAAGATTGTATAGAATCTGTCCCCCCCTCCCATGTGTCTTGTTGTTTGGGTGCTCTTGTTGTTTTGGTGACCACATTGGGAGTCCTTGGGGTAAGGATCTGTTTGCCCTCTTCTCAATAGCTGGGGGCTCCTAGTAGTGGGTGACTCAATCATTAGAAACTCAGAGAGAAATAGCTTTGTGGTGGGTCTCTGTAGACCACTTGGTGACTTGCCTGCCTGGTGTGAAGGTAGCAGATTTTGTGCTTCATCTAGATAGGCTGGTGGTAGTTAGTGCTGGGGAGGAGTCAGCAGTCGTGGACATGTGGTGTACGTCAGCACCAGTGATATGGGGAAGTGTAGCCGTGTGGTCCTGGAAGCAAAATTTAGGTTGCAGGGTAGGAAGTTAAAATCCAAGATGTCCAAGATTGTTTTCTTTAAAATGGTATTTGTTCCATGCACAGGGCCAGCTATATAGGTGAAACTGAGGAGTCTGGATGCATGAATGAGACGATGGCGTTGGGAGGAGGAGTTTGGATTTGTTAGGCACTGGGAAATGTTTTGGGACAAGCCGGGCCTGTATAAAAGATCCACTTGAACCAGAAAGGACCTAGACTGCTGGCACTTAATATCAAAAAGGTGGCAGAGCGATCCCTGGGTGGAAGCTGACAGGAGCTGAGGAGCATACGGTTCACAAAGCAGCATGTGTAGCTGTTCAAAAAGGTAGAGAAGCAAGAGAGGAGAAAGACATGGGCTACAATCCTATTGAAATGAACATAAGCCTCCAAACTTGGAGGCTCACGCTCATCCAATGCAGAGTGGGAGGAGCGGTGGAGGCAATCATTGCCTCCCCACTCCTCCTGCTCTGCATTTTCACTAGATGACTGTTTTCGGCCATCTAGCAGCGGCATCTCAGAGGGGGAGGGAAGGAGGCTGGAGTAGCTTTCGGATACCCCATATCCTGGCCTAAGGGATGTGGGTGAAAGTGTTTTGGATCATGCATATGGGGAATGGGTTAGAACTAGGCAATGAGCATACAGTAGGACATGATAGCCATCCAAAGGGTTGAATGGGGAAATGCACACAGCAGAGACACCATGTATAGGTGTTTATATATGGTGATGCTAGAAGTCTCTGAGCCAAGATGGGAGTGCTTGGTTTTAAAGGAGATAGGAGAACATGGATATAGTGGGCATAATGGAAACCTGGTAGAATGGAAAGAACCAGTGCATATGGTTATCGCTGGATACAAATTCTATAGGAAGGACAGGGAAGGCTATGTAATCAGTGGAATATGAGGTCTGTTAGATAGGCCTTTGGGCTGATCCAGCAGGGCTGCTCTAACCTACCTCACAGGGTTGTTGTGAGGATAAAATGGAGAGGAGGATGAGGAGGAGGATTATGTAAGCTTCCTTGGGTTCCTTGCAGGAAAAAAGGTGGGGTATAAATAGAATAAATAAATAAATAAATAAATGATCTATACATCAGCCTTCCCCAGCCTGCATCCTCCAGATGTTTTGGAATACTGTTGCCAATTGCAATGCTTGCTGTGGTTAATAGGAGTTATAGTCCAACATATCTAGAGGGCACCAGGTTGGGGAAGGCTGATCTATAATAGTGTAGTCTGCTTGGGCTAAAACATGAATTAGTGGTATTGGACTCTGCACAGCTTGCGGTAAAAAGCAACGGCTGACATGCGGAGGAAAGGGCATGAAAAAGGAAAGGCATGAGAGGGGGCCCTACACCTTCCTCGGTGAATTTTCTGTTTTGTCAGCATTTGAAAATGGGAAGTAAGGCAGGGGAAGTATCTTTACTTCAGAGTAACCTTAAGGGGTTTGTTTATGACATGGGTCTTGAATCCAACTGGGCATGTGCGCAAAACCTTTGGCTGTCTGTGTGGAGTCCATTTTAGCAATAATTGTTTTCAGGAGGTATGGGTGGGTGCACTAAATCCAGCTTTTGGTTCCCCCTTCCAAACACCTGATAGGTGAATAAGCACTTTTTAAAGAGGACTCTGTGTGCACAGCCAAATGATCTGGAGTGGGGGGAAATCTGCATTTGCACACGCGGGACCCTATCCTGCCAGGAATGTGTGTCTGGATGCCTCCTAGATAAGCACAAAGACAGCGAAGGCTGCAGTTGATAATAGATAATATGTAAACAAAAGTGCCACAGAGCACACAACTGCACAGAAAGAAAATATACTATCGAAAATATCACGGTAGCCCCTCAGAAAGAGATATGTGTCGACTGACCAAGACAAGGAATAAACAAATATATATATATATAAATAGCTAACAGTGAAAAAACATGTTGTGATAATCAACATGAGATATGGTACGTAGTAGTAACAACTAATAGTGAAGACACCAGAATGCTGCAAGCATGTGCCAAAATATATAATATAAACAAACACAGCCAATCAACAATTGATGAAAAATATAACACAAAAAGTAAGCAGGTCAGTAACAATAAGTAAAACTACAGTAAACAAAGTATACACAAGGGCAAAATGAGAAAGGGGAAGGGAAAAACAATCTGAATGTAATGATTAACAGGTAACAAAATCAAAGCAAGGCTGACAATAAAGAAAAGAAGGACAAACAATGTTGGCAAGTAATAACAGTAGATAAAACTACTATAAGCAGACTGTTATACAGGAATCCGGATTGTAAAGCCTGTTTCGTCATATGTGACTTCATCAGAACAAGTCTTCTTAAGGTCCTGCTTACGAGCAATTACCGGGAAGGTAAAAAATAACATGGTTTCCGTCTATAAAACTTATAGTTTGGACTGCACCTGTAGCAGAAAATTCCGGACTGAAAAATCCTTTGTTCATAAGCAGTAGAGAATCTCCTTCCAAAGTTTGTGCCAAGTTTGTGCCAAAGTTTGAACGAATTATGCTCTCAATCCAAGGCATGACTGCACTTGCATAACATGTACCTGATTGTCATGTGGTAGGATCTTTGACAAAAAGTCATGGTGCACCATGGCAGGAGTTGGCTACCAAGGTGGGGATAGGGTAAAAACAATGGGTGAGATTAGGGTACTCAAATAGATAGTTTATTGCCAAAGAGAAAGAGTAACTACGTACATGGACAGCATTCAAGGGAGACCAGCGATTACTTGCAAATATTAAAGTGCAAATATTACCTATCCCAAGGCAGAGGGGATAGAAGGGGGGATCCTGCTCAAGGCCCTGCACGATCACAGGACCTTCTGTGAGAAGGAGATCACCATTTTGGGACTGGAGCACCAGGGCTGTGTTCCTTGTTCTTTACAAATTATGGATGGGCTAGACTCTACTACAGCATCTGTTGAATTTGAAAACAAGCTGCAGGATAAACAGGAAGAGTACTCCAAACTTTAAAGGTGCTATCCGTGGTGCTGAATCCTAGCCCCACAATAGGTTTGGTACCATGGATAACTCCTTAAAAAGTCTGAAGTAAAACCTGCAGTGGATACAGAACTCGGCTGACATTGGAGCCACCAGACCAGCCTCCACTGCATATGAGACAGATTGGGGGACCACGTAGGTAGAAGATGTTTCTGCATATTCCCGAAGTCCCAAGTGTGCTGACTAGAGGGTGGGAACATTCCTTATGCAAATCCATAGAGGATTTTAGCAGGAGATCTAGAACTCCATGTATCCTGTTGTAGATAAACCTCAGGTTAGCCTACCTTCCTAGGCAAAATGGAACTTTTCCGAGTCAAGGTGTTAAGGTAACCTTTCAAGATGGTATGAAGGGTTGTTTCTTGGTTTAAAAAAAGTACAGCTTTATTTTGATAGGTCCCAAAGAATGTACCACACCCCATTGCCATATTCAGTGAAAGGAGAACTCCTGCAAACCATTCTCATGACTAAAACTAATTTAGGAAGTGTTTACACACAGGCTTCTGTTTACAAGTCAGGCTCCTGAAAAAGCGAGGAGTGGCTTGGCATACTTTAGTCTGCTTTAATAAAAATGTCCCCGTTAGGATTTTAGTTTAGGGTTAACTTGAGGGAGGGTTCCCATGCATGAAAATAATAGTGTATGCAAAGATGTTTGTTTTAAGAATCTGGATGAAGACCTTCCAGTTGCTCTCCTTTAAATCAAACTTTAAATCAAACCAAAATCAAACCAAAAGTGTGGTAATTCTGATTTCATAAGAACATCAGAATTACTTTGCTGGGTTAGATCAATGGTTCTTCTAGTCCAGCACTCTCTCTCCAACAGTGGTCAACCAGATGCTTCTGAAAGCTCACATATAGTAGGAAACAGCCCCTAAGATTGTAACTGTTTATTATAGGGGAGTTGCTCCAGCCCCTTGGTCATTTTGGTTGCTCTTTTCTGCACCTTTTCCAGCTCTACAATATCCTTTTTGAGGTGCAGTGACCAGAACTGCACACAGCATTTCAAGTGTGGCTGCTGCACCATAGAATTGTGTATAAGGGCATTATGATACTGGTAATTTTATTTATGATACTGGTAATTTTATTTTCAATCTCTTTCCTAGTGATCCCCAATACAGAATTTGCCTGTTTCACAACTGCTGCACACTGGGTTGATGTTTTCACTGAGTTATCTTCTACAACCCCAAGTTCTATTTCATGCCAGTTCAGTTGGTTTTACAAAATTCTGTGCACTAACAGACATTCCTGATGTGTATGTGTGGGGGGAAGCAAGCTTCTAGAAGCAGGCTGCAGCCCTATAGTCTCCTGGGGAGTAAAATTGATTGAACTCAGTGGTGCTTATTTCTGAGCAGGCATCCTTAGGATTGCATTGCATGAGCCCTTGTTGACCTCTGGAGCAGTTCACTAGACAGGGTACAGCTGCCAAAAGAGTTGTCATTTCTTGTTTTGGAGTTGGGACACAGTGGTGTCCTAAGCAGTCAGCTTGCTCGCTCTTGAACATGTCAACAATGGATTTTCATAATATTGACACCTCCCACTTGGGCCATTCATTTGTTTCCTGAACTTCAGGCAGACATCTACAGAGACACATGGTAGTATGAAGACAGCACACAACATTATTATTATTATTAAGAGTTCATTTTTTCCTGGATCACCTGTAGCAAGAGTCTTCTTATAAGTAGTCCAGTCACATGCTACTTTATTTTCTCCAGTCTAATATCAAGACAGGTGGGCTTGTTATATGTCTCAGGGTCATCTGGTACTTTCAGACTTCTAGAAAGGGGAACTATTTTGCTATAAAACATATTTTACACCCCCCCCCCCCAAACTTTCCAGATTGCCAGAAGGGACTTTTGAAGAATATCCTTCGAATATTCAAATATTTGCCAGATATTCACTGAAGAGTCAGTGGGTGGTATTCAATGCGACACTACCGCTAACATGCGCTAGCACAAATGACCTCTAGCACAATGCCAACAGTGCTTCCTGCCCAGTGAGATGGGTTTTCCGGGGAAACCCGTCGTGTCAGTAAGTGCTATTAGCATTGTGCTAGAAGTTATTTACATTCACACGACATAATTTACATGAGTGGTAGCATTGCAATATCTGTATTTGACTAGTGTGCGATGCAATATGGTCTAGCTGCCACTGGGCCAAAAACGTCAGTATACCAGTCAAAACCATTCAAAAGATGACCGTGTTGGGTAGCAATTTACAATGTTGGGTTTGGACTAGGGAAACCTGCGTTCAGATCTCCATTCAGCTATGTTTTGATATGGTGGAAGCCACCTTGTGAGAGCTTGGCCTTAAAAGGTGTCTTAAACAAATATTAAATGAAGAAATGAATGCAATTCACTGCTTGATCATAGAGCTAGTCACTAAAGCAGTGTTCTCCAACCTTGGGTCCCCAGATGTTTTTGGCCTACAACTCCCAGCATGCCCCAGCCAGCATACCCAAGGTTGGAGAACACCGCACTAAAGCCTTATTCAGCCATTACTGCCTAAACCCTTGCAGCGAGGAACAGGGCCATGTTTGCTAGCCCCACCGCCAAATCCTCTGTGTATGCTAGCCCCACCCCAATGCCATTACTGCCCAAATCCATGAAGACAGGAACAGGGTCCTATATGCTAGCCCCACCCCAAATGACCCTGTGTATGTCAGCTCTACCCTCGACCTCTGAATGGGGGATTCTAAGCCCAAACGAGTGACCATGCTTAAAATCCTCCTTGCAGTGAGGAATCCTGCACTGTCAGGGTTCTGATCACAGGGAGGATTCTAAGCATGTTCGACTGGACATGCTTTGGATTCCCCTTCAGACCTTCCCAACTCATTGCGGAAAGGCTGGAGATGGAATCGGCGCATGTGGAGATGTTGCGGATGGGACTAGGGTGCCTGCCTCACCCCTCCCTTCATGGGTTCAGGCAGTAACGCTTTTCTAGACAAGGCTGTTTAACCCGCTGGTTCTACTTCTGGTATAATTGCAAAATTAAGATTGGAACTCTACATGAAGTTAAAGTTATTTTCCTTTCCTGCCTTTCTGTATTTTCCACTGCATAACCTCTAGGTGGTGCTGTGGTATAGCAGAATAACACAAGTATAGTGGTGGGGACTTGCGGTTTGTTTCACTTTGGCAAAAAATACTGGATTTTCTCTGCTCCAACCCCCCTTCCCCCTAAAAATTGCTTTTAAAAAACAAAGGCAAAACTGGATGATGACACCATCATCGAAAGCACCCGTAAACAACTGTGAGTGAGGAATGATGAGCGCACAATAAAAGCCCCATCTAGAAAAGCTCTCAATTTACATCCAGCAACCTACCTCACTGGGTTGTTGCAAGGATACCATGGGCTAGCCATTGGGCTAGTCCAGCCTTCTCCCAGCCTTCTGCCCTCCAGATGTTTTGGTCTGCAACCAACTTCCATCAGCCCCAGCCAGCATGACCAATTTTCAGGGATGATGGGAGTTGTAGTTGGGGGTTGGGGTTGAGGGAGACACCAGGTCGGGGAAGACTGGGCTAAGCGCATGGATGTTGCCCTAAGAAAGCAAGAAGAGCCTTGCTAGATCAGACTAAAGCATCTTGACTTGTTCATCCTGTAGCCTCTTTCCCACAGTGGCGGAGCAGATGCTTGCAGGCTAACCACAAACTGTGTAGGGATTTTATTATACTTAGTGGTATATAAATACTACAATGAAGCTCACTGGGTGACTTTGGGCCAGTCACTGACTCTCAGCCTAACCTACCTCACAGGGCTGTTGTGAGGATAAAATGGAGAGGAGGAGGAGGAGGACTATGTAAACCACCTTAGGTTCCTTGAAGGAAAAAAGGCGGGGTATAAATATAATAAATAAATAAATAAATAAATATACAAACAGGGTGCAAAGTCAACAGCCCTCACTACTGCCCAGAGCTCCTTGCAGGCAGGCAGGCCAGGCCATAAACATGCTAAATTAAAAGAAAAAACGAGCCTTTGAATGTTGAGGTCAGCATTTGCATTTCAGATTCCAAATATGGCATTGAAAATTTGAATGACAAATCATTCTTTTCACTTCTACTAGGGGCATGTCAGAAGGGCATGTCCGAGTGCGATCATGGAACGGGGCCCGCGATGCAGCCCTGAGGTGGCCTGTTTGGGTCTGCCCAACATTCATGAAACAAATGAGTCACCCAAGTGGGAGGTGTCCATATGATGAAAATCCACTGTTGACATGTTCAAGAGCAGGCTGGCTCCTTAGCACACCACTCTGTCCCAGTTGCAAAAGAAGAAATGACAGCTCTTTTGGCAGCTGTAGCCCTAGTGAACTGTTCCAGAGGTCAACGAGGGCTCGTGCAGTGTGATCCCAGGGAGGCCTGCTCAGAAATAAGCCCCACTGAGTTTAATGGATTTTACTCCCAGGTGAACGACTACAGGATTGCAGCCTGACATACTCATTCCACTCAGCCTGACAGTGTAACTTCGGGGGGCTATACTTTTCATTTAGCAGCATGTGTCAGTGTGGAGTCAGTGTGGCGTGGTGGTGAGAGTGCTGGACTGGGACCTGGGAGATCCGGGTTCAAGTCCCCGCTCAGCCATGAAGCTCACTGGGTGACTTTGGGACCAGTCACTGACTCTCAGCCTAGCCTACCTCACAGGGTTGTTGTGAGGATAACATGGAGAGGAGGAGGATTATGTAAGCCACCTTGGGTTCCTTGCAGGAGGAAAAAAGGCGGGATATAAACGTAATGTAATAATGTGTCAGCAGAGAGACTCTCAGCTGGAAATCTTTGACTACATTGTTAATTTGTGTCATTAGTACCTGGCATTCCCCCCCCCCCAACAAGAACAATAGCGACAAAAACACTACACCAAAGCAAAAACCCCAGAAAAAACCCAGTGTTTTCATAGAGTTGAGGATACCATTCTGGCCAGTAATACTCAAAGCTCAAAGGCCTTTATCAACTCATGTTTTTACCCGGAGGGGATTTTTTTTTTTAAAAAAAGTTTATTTCTCTATTTATTTATTTTTCCAGGAACAAGTGCCAACTCAGAGAGAACTGACTCACTTGAAGGAACAAATACTAAATCATATGCAGAGAGAGGAAACTATCTCTCAGTGGCATATCAATGGTTTCTATCTGCAGAGATGCCCATTGCAGAAGTGTGCCAGGCAGACAGACTTCAGGGCTAGCCAGGCAGGACCAACCAGTCCATCATGCATTACGTTAACTATAAGGCTTGCAGAAATGTGCTTGACTGATGTACTTCTGATTTTCTAAAACTAAAGGAATGCTTTAAGGGAAGGGCTAACAAATCTCATCCATGGAGAGACTGGTCAGTTGCAGGTAACTTCAGGGAATTCTATTCAAAATATAACTTTTAAGTGCAGGGAATTGGAACCAAAAGGCAACCAGAAGCCAAACAATTGCAACAGTGGCATGCAAGAACCAGCTCACAGTTCAGATGCGAGAGTACAAAGGTCACATTAATTCATATCCAAAGTAATCCTAACACGGTTTTATGGGAGTTTCCACATTCCAGGTTTTCACTCCAATTATTGAAGTGCCAGGTGCTGGTACAAGCTCCATATCAGGCTTCCCCACTGGTGCCCCCCCCCCCAGAGGTTTGGATTTCAGCTCCCATCAGCCTCAACCAGCATAGCCAATGGTCAGGGATTCTGGGAGTTGTAGTACAAAACATCTGGAGGGTACCAGATTGGAGGCTGCCTTACACACACAGAGAGAGAGAGAGAGAGAGAGAGAGAGAGAGACTGGGGTCACATGATGGGCTAAGACTCAGTAGGTTAATTGCTACTGAGGCTTAGCATGTCATGCGAACCTGGGATGAATTACGTAGTCAGGGTGGTTAAGGAGAGTATCCTTAACCACCCTGCTAAAGCATGGCTTGCGGTATGGTTTAGAAAACCCTAGTAGGCTTAGCCTGTCATCCGAACCCGGACAGCATGATAACCCTCTTACAAGCAAACCCTCTTGCTCTGGCCAAGGAGGGGCTCTGGCCAATGACAGCCGGCCAAGTGCCCAAGCAGCACTTGGTGCGACTGTCACCACTCCCCCGCACGCTCCTGCCAATGTCCTGCATCGGCAGGAGTATGTGGGGAAGCTGCTGCGGTCCCCCGCATGCCGCCCCCTCAATCCCCATTTGGGACTTGGGGGGTCGGCACATGGTGGGGGAACCAGCTGCTGCCCGGCCTTGCTTCCCCTTGGCAAAGCGAGCCTGAGCATCTGGATCCCGCCCACCACTGCTGCCACACATGCCTCCTCCTCACCGAGCCCCACGTGGGGCTTGGGGAAGAGGAGGTGCGTGGCCGCGGCGGTGGTGCCTGCCATGTGCCCCCTTCCCAAGCAGGAAGAAGGTGCGTGGCAAACCCCACTGCTGCCGCCACAGCGCTCCCTAAGTGAGTGCAGGTTAAACCCACCCTTGCTAGGGAATGCCGTGGTGGCTGCGGCAAGGGGCATTGGCTTTGTGCTGTCTACAGTGCACAACCAATCCCTCTCGTGGTGGCAGCTCCTCCTCCCAGACACCGGCTCGCCCTCCTCCTCTCGCTGGGTGTGGCGCCTGCAGGCACACATGCATGCTGGCGACAGAGAAAATAAGCCGCCACCCACTGTGGAGTAGCCTGTGGAGCTCTCTCCCGAGTGACCTCCGCCATGCCCCCCCCTCTCTGCTGAGCGTCCGCCGCTCACTAAAAACTTGGCTATTCAGGCGGGAATATGGGGTGGGCTAAGATTTTAAAAGTTTATACTGTTTTAAATGTATTTTATCCTGTTTTTATCTTATGTACATCACCCAGGGTGGCTGGTTTGCCGGCCAGATGGGCGATAAATAGATGATGATGATGATGATGATGATGATGATGATGATGATAGCCAGAGCTGCTACTCCAGGGGGCGGGGGGTTATTTTCTCTGTCAGAGCTGAGAGAATTTATTTATTTATTTATATTTTTAAATTGCCCATCTGGCCGGTCACCCCACCACCTTGGGCGATGTACAGCAGGATAAAATACAATAAAACACAATTAAAACACCATAATCTGCCCTCCACACTGCAGGACTACCGGGGGAAAGGAGGTGCTTTCCCCTATGGTCTCCCTGCGAGGAGGAGGTGGCCATGGCGAAAGCAGTGACCCCCTCCTCGCCAGGCTGCATGATTGCCTCACGATCGTGTTGCCCAGAGGGAGGGAAAGGAGGTGCTTTCCCCCATGGTCTCCCTGGGTGGAAGAGGCCGTGGGGGAAAGCCGGCCCCTTCCCCGTTGCCCCGCAGGCCGCAGCACTGCTGTTCAGCTGAGCGTAGCTCCGCCAAGCAACAGAAAGGGACCAGCTGGCTCATGCTGGGCTTCCAGGCCCAGCCTGAGCCAGCCTGTCTCCCCCTCCTCGTTGCCCGGCAGCGGCACGGCGGAGCAGCGGGAAGGGACGAGGGGAGCCTCTGACAGCTGGCGAAAAGTGCCACTTGGACACTTTTCACCAGCCATCATCCGCGCTCCTCTCCCCTCAGTGCTCCTGTAGTGTACCCTGGGATACCGGTGGGAGGACTGAGGAGAAAGAGGGGAGAGGCGGTGCCTCCAGACCCGCCCCGTGTCCAATCATTAGTCAGGCACGGTCGAGGCCTGGGGCAACTTTAAGCTCACAGAGGCTATAGATCCTCTGTGGGCTTAAAGTGTTGTGCGAACCCCCCACTTCTTGGTCTCTAGGTGTAACCCCACACCCTTAAGCAAAATGACTGAAGAAGATGCCAGCTCAGGCCACTTGATTTCTTGGCTATGATTTCCTGCATAGCCATTGGAGTTTGTTCAGTTCTTTTCTTCCCTCAAAAAGCTTAAAAGGCTTTTAAGGTTTACCAGGAGATGGTAAACATGTCTTTATTTCCCCCCCTCTCTTTCTGGATTGGGAATGGGTGATTATATTTCCTTCTTGTTGACTCAACTCCTACTGACTGTTGTTGGACAAAACATTGCCTTTTATGACTGTAACAGCTCAGTCCCCCCGTATGAATCAGGTCTTCTCCTCCAACAAAATAGCCATCAATTGTTCTCATCTCGACAGCAATTCATCTGCACCCGAAATCAGTCACATCAGCTATCAGCAAAGGGAACGCTTGCTGGGCTGTCTCCTCTGGGATCGAATGGCCGTGCTGGCTGGGATATATGGGAGTTGCAGTCCAACACGTCTGGAGACCACCAGGTTGGAGGAGGCTGAGTTACAGCCTCCTCCTCTTTTCACACATGCATCTGTATCATGACAGGAATCATGGATCAGCTAACCTGACTGTAACCTGACACAAGCAGGAGGGGAGGCAAAAGCACTGCAGGCACGCCACCGCCAGCGCAGCGCAATGATTTAAAGACATTGGGCGGGTTTGCACAACACTTTAAGCCCACAGAGGCTCTGTAGCCTCTGTGGGCTTTAAGTTGCCCCAGGCCCAGGCTGCTGTGAGAGCTGGACTGACCCGGGTTCAAAAGCTCCCCTAGCCAATGACCCTCAGTCCCAGTCACGCAGGCGGAAGGAGGAGATAACAGCAGTTAATAAAGATTAAAGAATTTATTTGTAAGACCCAATTACATGGGATTAAGGCAATCAATGCATCTCTACTCACTACATCATTGGCAGACTCAAATCCACTACCTCAGTAGTAAGGCTAGATGAAGTGAAGTCCAAGACAATAGACATGTCCAGTCGAGACGAGAGACAGCAAGAAGTAGAATGAAGCTATCAGCAAGTGTGCTAGCTTTATACCACCTATAAATAGGATATTACTCACCCCAGTTGTATAACCTATTCATCAACATGTTGATCGCAAAACCTGTTCAAGGTTGCTGAGTCATATCACCTCGAGACTATGTCTCATGACCAGAGACCTTGTATATTTGAACTCAAGAGACACTCACCATGTCAGGTGATAATCCTGATGTCAGGTGGTAATCTCGTTCTGCCTATGCAAAACCCAACATCCCCCTGCTTTTGCATTTGTCACAGAACGTGGTCATTTACCTCATACAACAGCAACAGCTTTGTTGACATCTGATGCTGTTTTTTCCTCTATGGACTTTGATAAAAAAAACTTTTGCAGGAATTACTTTACCTGCCAGAAATTTGAACCACCATCAAATCACTTCTGATGTATCCCTCCTTATGACACAGTTTTATTTGCAAACCCAAAACGTTGTGTATTGCTATCTGCCTGCAGCATAGCAATCCTGCCTTGGTTTCCTGAAAAAACTGTAATAGGTTTTTCACATCAATCTCAGCATCATTTAAACATTTTTTTACAATTTAAACTATTTAAACAAATGCAATAACTATTCAAGCTTTACAATAGCATAATAGTACAATACACAATACAATGTATTCAGTTCAGCTTCAGTTGAACTCTAACTTTTAGATGATTGTTTCTACAAAATCAATCAAACAAAGTATGGTTATAAAAATAACAAACTTCAGGTGTGTTCTTGTTGTTCTTACTATCACAACCACAACTGGCATTTCTGTGAATCTGTAAGCCACTTGTGCTCTGACTTGTAAAGCTTAGTCTGAAGTGTGATGTTCCCTTCAGATAACACTCAACTCCTTTTCAGAGCTCTTCAAGCATGTCCTGTTGGTCTAACAGTCTGCCCATTACACTGACAGCAATATCTGGCCTTGTTGCTTGTACAGTAAAGCTCAACAGTCCAATGCTTCTGTGTAGCATTCAAACTGCTTTTCCATCAGCATGTGCTTGAAAATCCTCAATTATTTGGAGTCTCGCACTGAGTTAACTATCTCCAAAATTCTCAATCACATCCATGATTTTCTCTGGTTTGTTGCAGTAAGTACTGTCCTCTTGGTTCTCCCTCAACCTCTATTTACAAATAAACAGTTGATCCACCACCAAGCAGTTTCAATTCAATGAAATTCCAAACCCTGGATCAATTATATCATATTGCTTTTATCTGTCCAGAAAAAACAATAGATCATCCATCTAAACAAAGTACATACAGTCTATGTCCTTGTTCCTCCTGTTTAACAAACAAACATTGATCTGCCTCTCTGTGCAAATCTCAAATCAGCAATGTTTGAGTTCAAACAGAATTCCAGCCTCCAGCTGATTTCTAGCTTTTCTACAGAAAAATCCTCAGACAGTTTTCCAAAGACTTCTCTAATTTAAAATGCTTATGTTCCAATATTTCCAATTGTGAAATATTCATACATCTTCACATTCTTAAACATCAGTCTAACTGTTTCAAAGCAAATTGTTGTTGCACTCATTTTATGATTATCCTGCTCCTTTTTAACTTAGCAAAATCACAAGCAACCAATCTTGCTATTGTCATGTAACCTTTTTCAATCTGGTTAGTTTTCACCTAAAAAATCTATCTGGTAACAATGAGTTCCATGAACTGCTGTTTGTTTCACCAGCTTCCATGTTTTGTTCTTTATCCAAAGAATTCAACTCAGCTTGCATAGCCTGAAGCTATGGTTCAGCTTCCTTAACAGACAATTTTTCACCTCTTTGAAATTTTGAGCTTTCAAATGGCTTTTCCTGCAAATTCATCCTGATATCTCACAGGTTGTTTGACTCACCTGTTCCTTACCTCATCAGTTATCAGATTCCTGTTCCAATGAAATTTGCACCAATGATGAACAATCATTTGTCTAGTCTCCACTAAACCAAATGTGTATCAGTGTTTGTCAAATTTACCTGACTGTCTTTCAGCAAATGCTTTTCTATTCTGACTCTGAGCTTGATGCATCTCCTGCATTAACAGAATTAATTTTGAAAAATGATCTCTTTTTCATTCAGCATTATACTTAACACTTCTAGATAATCTCACTATCCAAGTGTTGTTCATGTGAAACACAATATTCTCATTTCTAGAAAAATCTCATGTAAGCTCCCTTACAGATTTCTTCTAATTTTGAGGTGTATGTACCTACATATCAGATCCAAGATCCTGAAATGTTTCTCCAGAAGATTCCTCCTTCTACACTACTTTCTATAAGGTGTACAGTTCATACACAGAACTAAAACTTCTATCATGTACATAATCAAAAACATTTAAGAGCTTCTACCCAAACCTCATTAATCAAATTAGTATCACCTCTTCTGAGTGTTTGTTTACTCTTCCACACAATCCATGTGTTCAATATCACATCCTGTTAGAAAAGCATCAAAACATGCGCTGAATTGAACTTCCCATATCTCAAAAGAAATAGGTAACATGGGTAATATGCTTGTTTCCCATCCAAGCACAAAACTCCTTGACTTTGTTCAATACTCCAGTTTTCTATCTAACATGTACACAACCTTGTACCTCGTGTATTGATCAATTAACATCATGAAATAACGTGCCTTTCCTCTAAAGACCATCAGAGTATTCACAAGATCACCAAGAACAAATTTAAATGAAATGAACTGGTTTTTCAGCTTGCCTTCCAGTTTACCTGTTGAAGCTAGCATCCCTTGTATATGTGCACAAAATTACCTTTCATGTGAAAATTACAATTTCCCAATGCTTTCCCCAATAACAGTTTGCATTTTCTTTCACAAGCCTGTGAATCTAAATGATCAAACATCATGTGATATGCATGCATGTACATGTCATACATATAAGCATTTAACCTTTTTATAGTTGCTTCAGTACAACTCTCCATTTCTTTATTACATCATTACAATATAAAAGAAATAATCCATCTCTTAGCTTTGCCATATAAACATACCTACTAATTCAGTATTTTACATTTTGCTACAGAAAAATCCACAATATACTCAAGTCATATATACATTCAGTACATTTCCTGATATTTCAAAGAGCATATATTACACTTTCTTGAATCCAAGTTATCCAACTTTCAAGAAATACAGTTTCAAAACATGACTGTTAAACTTCTGACCATTTCATAGTCCTCTTCCTGTTTATTTATGTCCAACACAGAAAGCTTCGTTTAAACAATCCACTGCTTCTGTTCAAACAAAATAATGTGCATTTTGTTATGTCCTGGGTTAAAACACAAAGTTTTTCCCATCAGCAGCACCCCTGCTGATTTCAAGCTCTTTTCTTCTGTGATCCCACATGAAGAAAATGAAGAACAGCTTCCCATTTTAAGCACAGCTTTCTCTGTTCAAAACTGCCGCGCTGTTTTTCTCCTGCTGTTTTAAAACCACGCCTCCGCTGGTTTGATACAGCCTCCCGTGTAGTATCAAGTTTCCCAAAATACGTTCCTGTCACATGTGACTTTGCTTTGCTGCGACATGACGCTCCAGACGCTTTACCCACGTCAGACGTAATCCACGCATTTGTAATCCAAGCCACTTGTTGATACAATGCAAAAGATAGCTGATCCGCTGCTGTGTGAAGAAGAAAACTGTAAATGAAATATGATCCTCCTGCTGTAGCCTTGTCTCAAATGAATAGACACAGAGCCTCCTGGAGATTATTTCCTTGCCCGATACAGCTCCTTGACAATCACTCCAGCAAGCTGTGGAAAACGAAATCCTTGTATCCAGCGTTGTTCACTTTTCAGCCTAGTAGCTGCCCAGTAGCCTCGGATTTTGCCAAGCCTGGCACCTCCGTTCCAGCTGCTTTCAAAACGAAAAATCCTTCCGTCTCTCTGTCCTTGCATTTTTCAGTTGTGCTGCATTCCAAGCCGCTGTTATCAGCTCTAGCAACATTGCCTTCCCCGGTTTATTTACAAACCGTTCTTACAAATAGTAAATAATTTCTCTTAACTCTATAACTGCCGAATTTTTCCGAACTGCGTCTCTGTGGCTTATCTGCCTTATCTGAGATAACCATCAGATCCTTATCTCTGGGCCCATAACCAGATGTGAGAGCTGGACTGACCCGGGTTCAAAAGCTCCCCTAGCCAATGACCCTCAGTCCCAGTCACGCAGGCGGAAGGAGGAGATAACAGCAGTTAATAAAGATTAAAGAGTTTATTTGTAAGACCCAATTACATGGGATTAAGGCAATCAATGCATCTCTACTCACTACATCATTGCAGACTCAAATCCACTACCTCAGTGGTAAGGCTAGATGAAGTGAAGTCCAAGACAATAGACATGTCCAGTCGAGACGAGAGACAGCAAGAAGTAGAATGAAGCTATCAGCAAGTGTGCTAGCTTTATACCACCTATAAATAGGATATTACTCACCCCAGTTGTATAACCTATTCATCAACATGTTGATCGCAAAACCTGTTCAAGGTTGCTGAGTCACATCACCTCGAGACTATGTCTCATGACCAGAGACCTTGTATATTTGAACTCAAGAGACACTCACCATGTCAGGTGATAATCCTGATGTCAGGTGGTAATCTCGTTCTGCCTATGCAAAACCCAACAGCTGCGACCGACTAATGATGGGGCACAGTGAGGGTCCCGAGGCACCGCCTCTCCCCTCTTCCCCCTTCAGACATCCCACCAGTGTCCCAGGGGACACCGCACTGGGAGCACTGAGAGGAGGGGAGCGGCCAATGACAGCTGCCAAGACTTGGGTTATTTATACATTCTCTTCGGTTTATAACAACATTTAGATACTCAATGAAATATTTTTGGTGATTATAGGATAGAATACGGAGGACGTAGCACAGCAAGATTTTTTTTTCCTCCTTGGAGGCTTCACACTTTTGAATTTTCTCTTCTTGTGGAGGGTGAGAATTTTACCCTATTGTATCCTTAAGTCATTGTATATTTAAAAGTATTTTACAGCTACAATATAGAAATTTCCAAAATCCTTTATAAAATCCTTTTGATTGTAGTTACTTGGTGCTCGTATCAACTGAGACCCATTAAAAGAACTCTAACTCCTCGTTCAGGAAATCTTTAGTGCAACAATGAAACCATCCACGTGACTAATTATTTCATGTTTGCTTTGAAGATAATTACTTGTGGAATGTTTGTTCTGAAGAAGATAGTGAAACAAGTTGCTAACCGGTCAGTAACTTGCAAGTAACTTGGTTTGAGAGCATTTTGCAAGACAAGCAAATTTTTAAATATTTATTTAATTTTTTAAAAACTTGATATACAAGCGACGTCTTGCAATACAAGTACTGTAGTACGGCTTAAATTAAAAATCTCTGTACAAATTTTTTTGGGGGGATTTCGTTTTGATATGAGTGTTTTGGATTACGAGCACGTTTCCGGAACGAATTATGCTCTCAATCCAAGGCATGACTGTATTTCTTCAAGCTTCCTAGCACATTGTATTATCCCATACATTTGTATTATTGGCATGTCTCAAAACTGTTTCATATTTAGTTCATTTCACTTTTGAATTTACTATTGTCACAACTTGCATTTGTACATTTCTGTGGAAATTGTGATTTAGTATTTTCATTTCTGTATAGAGCCAGTGTGGCATAGTGGTTAGAGTGTTGGACTGGGACTCGGGAGATTCCAGGTTCTAGTCCCCGCTCGGCCATGAAACTCACTGGGTGACTTTGGGCCAGTCACTGACTCTCAGCCTAACCTACCTCACAGGGCTGTTGTGAGGATAAAATGGAGAGGAGGAGGAGGATTATGTAAGCCACCTTGGGTTCCTTTCAGGAAAAAAGGTGGGGTATAAATATAATAAATAAATAAATAAAAAGTTATTTACTGTTTGTTTATATCTTCATTTTGGGGTTCCTGTGCTTTGTGCATTTTTCTTGATCTCCTCCCAGGGGGACCATGGGGGAAGGCCCCTCTTCCCCAGCAGTGCAGAAAGGTGGTATATTATTCGCCAGTGCCTCCCGCCCCGTTACCCTCTCTCCATGGTGGTGGGGAGGGGGAGAAATGGGGTAGGGGGGTGCCGCCGAGCCACTGTGCTTTCGGCTGTAGCATCAGCAGCAGGCGGGAAGGACCCACTGGGCTCACTTCCTCAAGAGGAAGCGAACCTGGCAGGACCTTTCCCACTATGCGCTGCCTCCCCAGGCCCTGAACGGGGGATGAGCAGGCAGCATGCTGCGGATCCAGGGAGTTTCCCCAGAAAGGACTGCAACAACGGTGGGGCGCCTGGGCGCCCTTGCTCTTGAGCAAGCGTGGCTGGGTGCCTGGAGCTCCACCACCTCAGTTCTTTCCAGGGAAAGGACTGCAGCCACGGTGGGCAGGATCCAGGCGCCCTGCTGCGCTTGCTTGAGAGCAAGTGTAGCCGGGTGCCTGGAGCCCTGCTGCAGTCCTTTTGGGCCACACCCTGCACTACTGCCAATGCAGGACATCAGAGGATCGCGGGGGGGGGGGAATCCAATGACAGCCACCCCAAGTGTTGCTTGGGCACTTTGGCAGCTGCCATCAGCCAGAGCCCCTTAGCCAGAGCAGCAGCTCTTGTTTGCTGCTCTGGCCAAGGAGCTACATGCCTTTTTGGCTTTAGCATGTCATTCAGGTTCAGATGGCATGCTAAGATTATTAGGGTTTTCTTAACCCTCGAACAAGCCATGGCTTAGCAGGGCATTAAGGAGAGTCTCTTTAACCACCCTGCCTATCACTTCCCGGGTTCGCACGACACGCTAAGCCTCAGTAGTGACTAACCTACTGAGGCTTAGCGTGTCATGGGAACCCAGTCAATGGCTATTTAAATCCAATGGATGGGTTTCAGAAAACCGTCTCATTAGTTACCTGCACACACACAGGTCACTAGTATTCATCCATGCAGACACAGCTATTTTACTCAGCCATTTAAAACAGCCATTTTACTCAGTTAAATAATTTTTACTAAAATTAGGGTTGTTGTTTTTTAAAGAGATTGTTTCAATGTTTGACTAAGAAATCCATCAGCTGCTGCATTAGAGAACCTACAACAGTGCAACTTGAATCTGGATCCAGAACATGCACAGAAAACATGATACCAATCTACCTCCAGGGAAGGCAGGCAGACTGTGCCAAGCAAATGGGAAGTAAATTGCTTGGGCAATGAAGAATCATTTAGAAATGGATGAGATGCTCCCAGCCCAAGCTATCTTTTCTGCACCTGTCCTTAGTGTCCCCTGAAAAAGACTACCGGTAGTTGTCTCTGTCTAGGATCAACACCTAGATATTTTTAGATAGCACTGGTTGCGGTTTTGGTTTTGCCTGTTGGCTGGGTGAATTTTTTTAGCTGAGTCTCACAACTAGTTGGAGGTTTAGAACAGCCTTCCCCAACACATTGCCCTCCAGATATTTTGATTTTTAACTACCATCAGCCCCAGCCAGCATGGCCAATGATTGGAGATGATGGGAGTTGTAGTCCAACAACCTCTGGAAGGTGCTGTCACCTTCCATCAAGCAGGGCTGCCAATAGGACCATCTAGGTCTAAATCAGGGAAGGGCTGGTTTACAAGCTAAATTAATATATGCAAAGCAAGCAATGTACTGTTTTTCCTCCTCTAGGAAAGTGGGGTCAATAATCCTTCCCTGGTCATCTCTATATGAGGGCAGATCACACCAGAATGGCACCTGGAGCCTTAACCTTGGATGTGAAAGACCAGTGCACTATTCCATCTCTCCTCTTCCATCACCTGGAGAATTGGCAGCTTAAGGCTGATTGGAATACGAAAACTTCCTTCCGCACAGAGAGCACTTCCATGTAGGAATCAGCATGAAACTCACATGTAGATAGTCACAACAAGTGACCAGTCACACAGGTGTGTATTTTGCTGAGTCTATATATGCTTTTCACATGCTGTTGGAATTGGAAGCTGCAATGTGTGCATACGGTGGTCATCCCAATGGTGAAGATGCAAGATGAGCACACCTCTAGCACTCTAGTTCCTACATGGAAGTACTTTCTGTGTAGAGATCCTTGATGCAGCTCCCAAAGCTCAGGGTTGCAGGAGAGGAGATACGTTCTCAAGGCTCACCTTCAGTCCTCGTTTGAGCTAGGGCTTTACTTTTAGGTTAAGCCCCTGCTTCGATGCACTGCTACAGTACAAATAAACCTTTTGGTGGAGCTCCAGATACCTGCCCCAGAGCTCTAAGGGAATATTGCTTGGCTCAAGGATCACACATCTCCCAGACTGCTGGGGAGCCATAGCCTACAAACAGCCTGCCAGACTATATGGTCCTATTGGCAGCCCTGCTTGATGGTTTCTTACACACCTTGGGTTGGATCCACATTTAGTCATACTTAGAGCAGAGCCTTTGAAATGAATGGGACTTAAATTAGTCATGACTAATGTAAGTCCCATAGATTTCAATCGGTCTACTCCAAGTATGACTAAATTGGGATCCAACCCCGAGACAGCACATATAAGCTCTTCTTTCCACTTACCTTCTTCCATACAGACCAATGACTCTTCATCTGCTCGATAATTCTAAGATCTCTGGAACTACTTACAGCTTCCCTCTCCCAGCACACCCTTTGGCGTATCCTTTTGCTATAGATGCCATCTCCGCCTCTCTCTGCTTGGTACTAAAGCTAAGCTTCCCCTAAACCCTGGGGTTACACTAAGCATATTAACATTCCTCTGTTTAATGCTGAAGGTGTTCATTTGCAGAGAAACCCATGAAAAACATTAACCCCCATGTTTCCAGAGATCTAGGAAGAGGTTGTATAATAAGAGCAGAGAAGCACCAAGTTTTAAAAAGAAGCTCTTTTAATTTTAAAAATCTTTCTTTAAAAATATGTATGACAAGTTTACAGCATAAAAATAATATCACACTGGTATAAATGTGGCTTAATGAGAGTCTTAAGATACATTTGTAAACCTAGGATAATGTTAAATCTTTGGTACCTTAGTTCAAACACTTTTCTGTATTTCACCCCCCCCCCCCAGGTTGGCTTAGGAAAGGATTAAAAGGGAAGACATGGGATTATCCGCCCCCCATTCAGAGAGCACTATCAGTTGCTATCGAAAAAAGTCACTATGGCTAATGCATAGATCTAGAGCTCAGGAGACCTGGGTTCAAGATGTTTCTGCAGTAAAGGCTGATTTGGTGGACTTGACCCAGACACCTAAAAAAAATACAGTCTGGAAGGCTAGCAGGATATGAGCCTCTTGCACCAGAATCACAGGGTGAAGGAGTCTGCAAGAGAGAATATGCAGTGGGAGGGAGTGCTTAACCCTTCCCCTGCCCACCAATCCCCCCAGCAATCATCTGCTTTTGTTCCCCCCCCCCCCCCACAGCAGGGCTCTGAAACTGTAAGTGAGCCTGGCCAAAGGAAAAGCAGCTGGGAAGACAGACATGTTGAGGCGGCAGGTGCACTAGCGGATTGCCCCGTACACATATCTCTCCCCCACCCCGCACCATCCCACGCATTGTTAAACTTACCTGAAGTAAGCCCCATTAATTTCTATGGCACTTCTTCTATGTAGTCTGTTTAGGGCTGCAGTTCAGAACAAAGCAAAACACTTTTGCCCACTCCCGAGATACTGCAGATCTGCCCCCTTTTCCTATAGATGCAAGGTAGGTAGAAGGAGAGTCAGTGCCTGAACTGTACTCCATCTCCTCGAGAAATGGGTAAGGCGGGGCAGCACCATGAGCCCAGGAGCAACGTGCATCTTCTGCTAATGTGCACATCAGTGCCACATCGGCATGCACAAGCTTGGCTGCTGGATGCAAGATGCAGTGAGAGCGTTTGAGCTACACACAGAAACCTGTTCCAGTATGCAAATTGCTTTCAGTAGATGGGGCCTTACTGTGGATTTCAATAAGCACTCTAAACTTAAGTGCCTGTTTTGTTCCGCAGATGGGTTGCTGACCATTTGGGGAAGGGGGGCTACATAGATTTCATAGATCATAGAGTTGGAAGGGGCCTACAAGGCTATCGAGTCCAACCCCCCTGCTCAATGCAGGAAAACTGGAGGAGGGGGTCTCCCATCCAAGTAACAACCAGGCCTGACTCTGCTTAGCTTTCCACACTCAGACAAGCTAAGCCAGCGTGAGCCACACATCGTTTTGCTCCTCTGCCATGGTGGTACCAGAAAGTCAAGGAATGTCTGCAACTGCCAGGGGAGGCTGGGGACTCCTGTGTCAGGGGCTCCTCATCCGTTGCAGCTTTTATGCTGAGCTTTATAGGAGCTATCCATGGTGCTGTACTCCGCCCCCAAAATAGGTTCACCGCCATGGATAGCACCTATGAAGCTCCAAATAAAAGCTGCAATGGATAAGGATTAAGGAGCCTCACTGACATAGGCGTCACCAGCCTCCCCTGGCAGCAGCATTCGCTGACATTTTATTTAGGTTGCCCCTTGTTGTGCCAGCCCCATGGTCCACTTCACACACATTATTCTGGCCATGTAGGCTTCTTTGTGTGAAGTAGCACCCATGCTTTTGCACTGATTTTAAAGAGAGAAGGGTGCTGAAAGAGAAGGGTGCTGTTTGCCAAACAACTGGGCAGAATGGCATCCACATAGTTTCCATTCTCAGTGGCAACCAAAGTACTAAAGTAATAAATGTAGTAGGAAAGCCTAACTGTGATGCACTTTTGGTACACAGTTTATTTCTACCTTTGGGATTGTGGGATCGCTGTTTTACCAAATCTGCAGCTTCGCACCTAAACATTCACTATCTCGGGAGGTGGGGCGGATTTTAAGATGGAGTTGTGAAGAAGCTGGAGTTGTGCAAGGTTATCAACACAGCTTCTTCCATCTCATCCAAAAGGTGGAAATGAACTGAAGGAATTAGCAAGCTGAACTGGTGCGGGGATGTCTTTGCTCAAAAAATTAGCTGACAAATCAAAAGTTATTTTAGCAAAGGGAAAGGAAAGGAGGGCACTTATTGGAAAGAGGGACTGCCTCTAACACTACTGCAGATTAACTGCTAATCCTGGATGATGTATTATTTTTTCAGGAAGAAAAACAGAAAGCAGGAAGAATAATCAAGGACCAAAAAATGAGGTAAGGTGCAGACAGCACCAGCTGTTTGAACGATTATCAGTAACAAATCATTAAAAAACAACAACACTGCTGGCATAGCTATACTGTCAATACTTTCCTAGCTTTTACCAAATGTCATGGAGCTCATTTGCCACCAACAGGAAGCCACTGTCAAGTCACCAGTTAAGCAACCTTGCTCTCTGAATGGAAATTCAACAGCCACCATGTCTTATGTAGGATCACCAGCTCTCTGGGACAGTCCTAGAAGTCAGGCATCCCTTTAACATTCCCTGGAAACCACACCAGGGCAAGGAAAATATTTCCTCTGCTGCAGACGTACATGGTTTAACTACTCAAAACGATTTTAATGCATTTTGAGAGAACATCACATGAGTAAGAATGAATATGAGGAATTGTGCTGCTTATTTTGGCTGAGTTTGCATTTTGGATTAGTGCAAAGCCTGCAGCAATGGCAAAAAATAATGTAAATAATTACCTGTAAATAATGTGATCTGAGAAAGGATTCTCCTTTTGCAGAGACATTGAAGTAATATTTTACAAATCAAAGGGAACCAGCCCGATTCTCCAATCCCTCCTTATTCCCTTACCCATTTGATAAGCACTGGCTTCTAAACTCCATACTGTTATTGAATCACCTGCTTATTTCAGGGAGCTGGTGATGCTATGGGGGGAGGGGGGGCTTGAAATGCCAGAACTGGCCAACTTCCAGAAAACACTTAATTGCACTTCTATTTCCCGTCCTTCAAAGAACCTGGGGCCCCTTGGAAGAGTGGACAAGGCTACTCCTTTATTGCAAATAAAGTCCACTGTGCTCTGGATTACACAGCAACCACAAAAATAAAACTCTGCACTATTCTACTTCCCTCACTTAACAAAAACAAAAACACAGTCAAACAGAAAAGGAAAGACAAGGACTAAAAACTGTATACACATGAGTCTCATAAGCATTTCAAAACATAACATGGTAACAATATTCCTCTGGTATACTCTGGCTACATAGCAGTAGTGGCTGGCTGGAGGAAGGTGCATATATTTGAGCCGATAACATTGCTACAGCTGTAGATTAAAATGTTATAGAGAAGAAAAACACTACCCCAGAGTTGAGACCGAACTTGCAAAAAACGGGACATTCCAAAGTTTAGCATGTTTCAGTCAGGATGTAGGGATTCGATTTTGACTCACCTCTGGCCAGTATTTTTAAAAATGTAAAATAAAACCAGGCAAGCCAAAATGACAGTGATATAAATACAAATAAGAAGGAATGGTCCCCTTTGGGTTTGGGATGGCGGGAAATCATAGGCCAAATTATGGCAACAGGTCTTTGGTTAACCATCTTCTCTCCCCCACTCTAGTCTTGCCACTGTCAGGGTCTAACCTGTACAGCTCAGGTTTCTTCCATTAGTATGAACATTTTATGAGCTAGAACTCACAGGGCCTGGTGTCATCTGGCAACTTGGGCTAGAAATGCAGGGATTTTGTTAAATACGTTCTGTCTGCATTTCATGGACTATCAGGCCCCTTTTGTTCCATTATCCTCTCATTGATGGAATTGGGGTTTTTTGGGGGGGATGTGCTAGAATTGTGTTCCTGTTTCCAAATGCACACTTGCTCAAGTGCACACTTGCACAAATCTCCCCCAAGTCAAACACTGATGTGGAAAAAGCCAGTCTGCTGTGGAATCTGCAGTTGGATTCATAGAAATCTGAACTCACTTGAATCCATTGTGGATTTCTCTGACATCTCTAACTGGGGCCTAGCAAGTCAGAATGAATGGCAGCATTTGAAAAACCACAAGTGTGGTAGCATTTTGGGATTAGGAATGGAATATCTGGTGACTGTTGCATTTCCTGTCTGTTTTCTTAGTGACAAATCTGTCACCAGTTGGGTTTCGACTGAGGAGGGGTTTGGAGAAGCAGCTGAAAAAGGACCCTCTACGGAAAATGTAAACTTTTAGCCTCAGATAACTTCAAATGTAGCTACGGGAACAGCCACTACCGCTTTAGTCTCGGAAGGGGTGTGTGTACTTCGGTGGTGTCACCCTGCTCCACTGACCCAGGGCTGGAGTCAGTTTGTCTTGCAGCATCGACAAGCCTCAGCTGCCCTGCCTCACTAAGATTTGAAACTGAAATATTATTTGGCTCAGTGGAGCAGAAGGCAAATCAGGTTGTTCATCCTTGTCAAAGAAGCTCAAGTGTAGTGGAGCATATCTGCCTAACTACAGATATAGCGAATGAACAATATACAATTAAAATGCTGGGTTATATTTCAGGTTGCACCAAAATCCCATCACAGAATGTAGGAAGATACCTAATACCAGGTCAGCCTTATACCAGGTCCATCTAGCCTGGTACTGATTACTCTGACAGTCTGACTGGTAGTAGCAGTTCTCCAGGATTTCAGCAGAGACCTTATCCAGGGCCTGCTACTGACCCTTTTTGGTGGAGATGATCAGCATTGAATCGGTGAGCTTCTGCATGCTAACCTAGTGCTTTACCACTGAGCTACTAGTCTCTGACCATGGCAAAGTATTAAACCCATCAGGATAAAATGTTCTAATCAGCCTGGAATAAATGTGCAATGGGAGTTCAGATTAACTAGAGAAACTCTCCAGGTGGAAAGGTAGCAGGCTAAAAATATATTACCATAATATGGACAACATTTAGGGATATACGAACATGGTGTAGTTACTATGAAACAAGACACTCAAAAAGCATGGCACAGTGGTCTTATCCCCCCATGCCCCAGAGATGTTATGATATTGCTGCCTAAAAGCTGAAGGCTTGTAGGTAATTTCTATAGGCAACACAGCCAATTAGGTGACTGACTAGCTAGGAAAACAATTGCTATTCACAGTGTAACTTCAAAGGCTGATTGCAAAGGTGGAGTCCTACAGACTGAAAAGAGATCAACCCTGCACTGGCCATGACTTACAGGAGATCCTTTCTGACTACCATAACGCTGTTCCTTTTAAGCGGCCTGTTCTTTCGAAAACATTCCCGGCCTCTATTGCTATTCTTAATCTAAATGTATGAACAAATACTGGCAGTGGCTCAAAAAAGAGCAAATGCAATGTTGGGAGTGGTGGGGAGTGGTGGTGGTAGGTGTGGATGTCTAATGGAAAAAAGAGGGGTGGACAGTAAATGGGATGAAAAACAGTACAGTAATACCTTGGATTGCAAGTAACTTGGTTTGAGAGCGTTTTGCAAGACAAATGTTTAAATGTTCATTTAATTTTTTTTAACTTGATATACAAGCGACGTCTTGCAATACAAGTACTGTAGTACGGCTTAAATTAAAAATCTCTGTACAATATTTTTGGGGGGATTTAGTTTTGATATAAGAGTGTTTTGGATTACAAGCACGTTTCCGGAACGAATTATACTCTCAATCCAAGGCATGACTGTAAACGGGTTGCTGGAGTGGCGGGCAGGGCAGGGAGCAGTTTCCATCAGGAGACAGGGAAGAGTAATCCTCCTCCCCGTGGTCCCACTCCTGATTTCCCTACCAATGTAAGATTTTAAAAAAAATAAAAAAAAATAACAACACAGACATGTGAAATGCAGTTGCACATGTCACATAGCATTAGGGTCTCACGCAGCTGTTTGCCTGCAACATGCGAGGGCTAAACTGGGGAGGGGGAAGTGGCTGGACACCCAAGCCCTGCTGCTCATGTCCTTGCTCCAGAGACACGTGCCAGTGGAATGTCCTGCTGTTGCCACAGTAGAGCCGCTAGCTGTCAGCTCCATTTGCTCCGTATGCCCTTGGGCAATAAAGATGCCCCTTTAGGTCTAGCTTAGACTAGTGCAGATGCTTGATATCTCTTGAGTACCTGTAATCCGTGGTACCTGTAATATTGTACCATCATTCTTGTGGTGCTGGCCCTACAGCAAAAGCACAGGAGAACCCAGGAAAGGAAGAGCAGAGAATCCAACTCGAATGTGTGGGCTTGCGCTTCTGTTGGTCATCATCATAACACTGCTCTAAATACTGCTCTGACTGGAGAATCCATTCAGCGTTTGAAAAGTGGCTGAAATTGAATTGTGGGCAGCCTATCACTTCTCTGTGTATCATTACACTAGTGAGCTTTGAAAGAATGCCCAGGGTCTGTCCATTCATACATACATCAGCCATCCATACTTTCAGGACAGGTTTGAAAAAGTATGATTTGATACTGAACAGTCATTGGTTTAAAAAATAAACTTGCAAAAATAGAAAGTGAAACAGGTAAAGGTACTCCCCAAGGGAACCCCTGGAGAGCTTGCCTTTTGCTTGATACAATGGGGACTTGTTTTACTTTGGGGAGAGGAGAGACTACTTTTACCGATAAATTTCTCCCTCTCCTGCAATACGGTGGTGCAGCTGGTAAATGAAGGGTGAGATTCCACATACAGCCTCATGATAGTTTGGGTTGGCAGAGGGGAACATGGATGGAAAATGAAGTCTGTGATGGAATAAAAACAGTCCCAGTTAAGAAGTGTGGGGAGCCACATAAACAACCATGTGACACAGACTCCAGCTGTGTTGATTCTGTCTGCAATCTTACTGGTAGGTATAGATGTACTCTTGGCCACAGAAATGTCTCTTCCATGTTACAATTCCTGGGTTCTGCTTTGAGTTGAAGAGGAAGGAAGGGCAAGCTGCAACTGCACTGTAGGGCTGAAGGAGAGGTATGTACCAGTCTTTAGTTGGAAAACCCCAGCACCACCACATGTGCCCGCATGTCCCCCCTCCACACACACAGCTCTAGTAACCCTAGCAGTCTGGCACTAGCTCTGGTGCTTCTTGTTCATCTCCTTGCTGAGGGGCTAGAGGGCTGTCACAGGATATGGTGGATGAAGTGTTTGCTTCATTCATTGTAGAACTGAAAGACAGAAAGGGAAAGAGAGAATTAAGTTTTAGCTCTAAGCAGGTGTCAATTTGTGAGAGACATAGCTGGATGCCATGTGTAATGAGAATGGTCGCCATTTTGATTTCTGAAACTAGTTCTCTTTAAAAACCAATAACTTGCGGAGAAGCTTCAGAAAGTCACGTCCCAGGCTCCAGAATGAAGTAAATATACGTACAGTCATGCCTTGGATTGAGAGCATAATTCGTTCCGGAAACGTGCTTGTAATCCAAAACACTCCTATATCAAAACGAAATTCCCCCAAAAGAATTTGTACAGAGATTTTTAATTTAAGCTGTACTACAGTACTTGTATTGCAAGACGTCGCTTGTTTATCAAGTCAAAAAAATGTAAAGGTAAAGGTACTCCCCAAGGGAACCCCTGGAGAGCTTGCCTTTTGCTTGATACAATGGGGACTTGTTTTACTTTGGGGAGAGGAGAGACTACTTTTTTTAAAAAGTACTTTTTTAAATATTTAAAAATGTGCTTTTCTTGCAAAACGCTCTCAAACCAAGTTACTTGCAATCCAAGGTATTACTGTATATAAAACACTAGCTGACATCTTTGAAGAGCCATTCAGTGAATATATTACTCAGGACAAAAAAGAGGAGGTTCCAAAAGTGGTGGTCATTCTGCCTATGGTTCACTTCCCCATCACACTGCATATTCATTCCGATTTTTCTGCTCTTCATCATTTCACATGCCTGTGGAGTGTGCAAAGCATGTTTTCAGATATAACAAAGACTGGCATTTGGGACGGAATAATGCCATTGTGGAAGAAAGAATTAACAAGATTCTAACCTCGCCCGACTGCTGGAGGCTTCTTGAAGGTTGTCATTGTCATTGACAACTTCTGGTTTAGGGTCAGGCAAAGGAATGATATAATCATTGTCCAGCCCATTCTGCTCCACAGCTGTGTAGAGGACAGAGCTTGAATGGCCACTATCATCATCAGTGGACCTGGAGTTGTTGAGTCCTGCATTCCAGGGCCTTGTGCGGACAACAGCAGGGTGGTCGCTTTTCAAGAATTCTTCATTGACCTGTTGATACTTCTGCTCTCATATAAGGCAGATAGAAAAGAAAGGGATTGTGAGTGCATAAAGGCCACATGTAACATTCCTAGACATGGTATGACTCTTACACAGGGACAGGATCTTGTCGGTAGTTTAGTAAATATTATGATACTGAACTGTTATTGGTTCTGTTGATCTTGAATGGTGTTATAACCGTTAATACATTAAAGTTGCAATCCTAAGTAGAAGTAAAATCTACTGAAAATCAATGGGACTTTTTTCCAAGGAGAGATGTATATATATATATATATATATATATATATATAAATTGTGTTTTAATAAGTAACAATTGATTGACTAATAAAAACAACATATAACAACCGAATTCAGGTTATAAAGCTATAATTCTATATCCACTTCTCTGGGAGTAAGCATAATTGAAATCAATGGGACTTACTTTTGAGTAACATGTATAGGATTGAGCTATAAGGCTGCAATCCTGTGCTCATTTACCTGGGAGTAAGCCCCATTGAAATCAATTGGGCTGTTAGTCTTAAAACACAACCCCAGCATGGGGAATGTGAAAATAGACTCTCTATTTTCAAGTGTTTTCACCTGTTTTAGGATGTAAGCCAATTTTTTTGACATGCAACTACAGTTTGTTAACCTTGGTGTTGCCAGCTGCCTAATCAAATGTAAATGAAAAGAGAAAAGTTTCTTTGTATTTAATCTGCTTCTCAAAAATTTGAGGGACCTTTTGAGGCCTGTGGCTTACGCTGGCTCAGCTTGTCTGAGTGTGGAAAGCTAAGCAGGGTCAGGCCTGGTTATTACTTGGATGGGAGACCCCTCCTCTACTTTCCTGCATTGAGCAGGGGGTTGGACTCGATAGCCTTGTAGGCTCCTTCCAACTCTATGATTTATGAAACTCTATGAAAAAATAAATAAATTTAGATGTTTGTCAAATAATGCATGATTTAAACTGGGGCTACAAAACAATGCAGTTCCAGTATGGTTTATTCAATCTGTAGCAGTTGCTTACATGAGGGAAAATAAACTGAAACTGAATCCAGACAAGACGGAGGTGCTTCCTGTCAAAGGCCACAACCTGGGTTTGGAGGTATGTCAACCAGTTCTGGATAGGGTTACACTCCCCCTGAAAAACTGTGTTTGCAGCTTGGGGGTGCTTCTGGATCTGTCGCTCCAAATGACATCCCAGATAGATGTGATGGCTAGGAGTGCCTATTATCAGCTTTGGCTGATATGCCAGCTGCGCCCCTTCCTAGAGTTGGAAGACCTAAAGACGGTAGTGCACGCACTGGCAACTTCGAGGCTCGACTTCTGCAATGCGCTGTACATAGGGCTACCTTTATACCTAGTCCGGAAACTTCAACTAGTGCAAAATATGGCAGCCAGACTGGTTACTGGTACACCTAGGGGTACATCACCAGTTTTAAAAGCACTCCACTGGCTGCCAATCAGTTTCCGGGCGAAGAATAAAGTCTTGGTTATTACCTTTAAAGCCCTACATGGTTTGGGTCCAGGCTGCCTACGGGATTGCCTTCTCCCATACAATCCGCCCCGCACACTTAGGTCCTCTGGGAAGAATCTACTTCATTCAGCCAAAACTAGGCTGACAAGTATCCAGAGGACCTTCTCTTCTGCTGTTCCCAGATTATGGAATGGCCTGCTGGAGGAGATTTGTCAATTTACCAGTCTTTTGGAATTTAAAAAAGCCATAAAGACTGATCTCTTCCAGCAGGCCTATCCGGCGGAATTTTAGGATGCCTTTAAGATGTTTTAAAGTTGTTTTTAAGATGTTTTAAGATGTTTTAAGATGTTTTTAGGATGTTTTAAGATGTTTTAATAGTATGTGTTGTGTTGTTTAGTTTATTTATTTTATATTTTCTGCTCTTCCCCACCTCGATCTAGATGGAGAGGCGGGTAATAAATAAAATTATTATCATCATCATCATCATCATCATCATCATCATCATCATCATCATCTTACCATTTCCCCTTTCTTTCTTAATGTTTACCATATTATTTGAGGATCATGAGCAGACTGACCGGCTATTAGAGGTCCCAGCACAACTTAATAGAGCCTGTGTGTATTTGTACAGGGCTGCTATTGTTGTTGTTGTTGTTGTTGTTGTTAATTTTATTTCTATACTGCCCAACAGCTGAAGCTCTCTGAGAGGTTTACAACAATCAATAAAAAATACAATAAAATACGATATAAAATATACACAATAAAAACTTTATAAAAGATTTAAAACCAAATTTAAAAATGACTATTAGTTTTACGACTATTAAAATTGAAGTTTTACCTTTAAAAGCAGTTTCGTTAGAAATTTGTTAGAAATTTTTATGTTGCCCTTCTTCAGCCATAAAAATGAAGAACAGAATCAAAATAAAAACTATAGCAGCTAAAATTAATTAATTTAAAAATAATTAAAAGTCTGGAAGAATAAAAACGTATTTGCCTGTGGACCAAAAGACAACAATGTGGGAGCCAGGGAAGCCTCCCTGGATGTGGAATTCTATAAGCAGGGTACCACCACTAAGAAGATCCTATGACCAGTTGCCACCTGCCTTTAGGGAGCCTCCAAAGATGACTTCAATGTACAGAGAGGCTAATATGGGAACAGGGCAGGCATTTGCAGAGATGCATTACACAGAGATTTGCAGAGTTTGCAGAGATGCATTACACTTTTAATATTGTTCCTAGTGTCTAGCATAGCCATTGGTCAAGGATGATGGGAGTTGTAGTCCAAAACATCAGGTTGGGGAAGGCTGGTCTAACAATGTGTAATTGTCCAGTTTAATCTAACAAAGCAGGAAAATACCCACCCACCCCATTTACAAATTATGATTGTGGCATGGTTTTTGCCGAGGAGGTAAACTGCTTGGGTGTTGAGAACCCTGATATTAGCCGCTTCTATAACATGGCAAAGGTTTATGTAAAAGTTTGAAGTGATTCTAACAGCATTTCTATGGTGTAGTGCTAAGCACCACACAGCAAACCTACACCTTCTTGAAAGCATGTCAGTGAAGAAAGCTCAATCTAGGACTGGAATTGCAATGAAGAAACCAAAAGCACACCAGAAAGTACCACAGTGATGGATGAACCCATTCCCCCCAAAGTAATGACCCAATATCCCATAAATCTGGAGGTAATCAAGCTCTCAGCACTATGTCCCCCCCCTCCATCCGTTGCACACACCCACAATTATTAACCCTATTTGGTTTTGAAGGAGGAGGGGCATTCTCCTATACTAGACTTCCCCCAACCCGGTGCCACTCAGATGCATTGGACTTCAGCTCCCATCATTCCCAGCAAGCATGGCCAATCTAACACACCTGGAAGGCACCAGGTTGGGGAAGGCTGTCCTATGCATTCCCTTCTTTCTCCTCTCAGGCTGCCCAACCATATCCTACCTTCTTATAGCTGTCTTCCAGCAGGTTCCCCACCAGTACCACCAGCTGAGAGAAAGAAGGTCGGATCTCAAATTTCTCCTCCCAGCATTTTTGCATGATTTCATAGCTGGAAAGACATAAAAGGAAAAAAAGAAAGAAAGAAAGAAAGAAAGGTGGGGTCAGTAAATGCTGCACTGGGAGAAAGGATGGCCTTTTTCCAGTGTGAGAAAGGCAAATATAAACTGCTAATACTCACATCTCGTTAGATGCATGGGTAGGCTTGGACATCCGATAGCCACGTTTAATGGCATTGTAGAATTGCTCATTCATAGGCAGTTCAGGATATGGAGTCCCACCTAGGAATTAAAAGAAGGAGATCAAGAAAAAAGGGGGGTGGGAAAACTTCCTTATACTTCAGGCGAATGCTGCCACTGCCACCCCATTCGCCATTCCAATTGTTTCTCATCTCCAGTACAGCAGTGGCGACGGCAGGTGACTATTGTGGCCCCTCCCAATCTGAGAAACAGAAAACTCAGGACAGGGGTGAAAATACTTATACTGTGGAAAGAAAAGAAAGGGGGATTTTTCTTCATGTAAAATATGGAGGGCCATGCACACTGTTTTCATTTTTTGTACATAAGAAACCTGAAAAGCAGCATGTATCGAAAGAAGGCTGGACCGTGCTGACCCATGTTACTTACCCAGGGTAAATATTTCCCAGAGAAGGATCCCAAAGGACCACACATCACTCAAGGTAGTGTAGAGGTTGTTGAAGATGCTCTCAGGTGCCATCCATTTCAAAGGCAAGAAGGTCTGTAGGGAAAAGACACAGCAGAAACACTTTTCAAGTGATCTGCAATGAACTGTCATCTCTTTGGCAACAACAAAGGCCAGGCAGGGCTTGGGGGGCTCTGTGCAATGGGGGGACTTTGAGTATCAGTGACAAAGGGTGGGCCACGTGAGGAGCAGAATGGATAGAGTGATTTCAGGAAAAAGAGGAGAAAATAAAGCCACACAGCGGGTATCTTTACATTGTTTTGAGAAGAACACAAAAGACCGTACTGGTTGGTCATGATCACTTGGAAACCCTCCGTGGGCTGCACTGCTGGCCCTACCCCAAGTGGTACAGCTGGGAAATTTTAGATCCTGGATTAATGATCTTAACCTGCCCTCTTTAAACAGCCATGTGCATTATTTCGTAGAATCACAGAACCATGGAGTTAAGCCATTGAGTCCAGGGGAGGCTGGTGACTCCTGTGTCAGTGGGGCTCCTCATCCATTGCAGCCTTTATGCTGAGCTTTATGGGAGCTATCCATGGTGCTGTGCTCCATCCCCAAATTAGGTTTACCACTATGGAGCACCATGGATAGCTCCTATAAAGCTCAAAATAAAGGCTGCAATGGATAAGGAGCCCCACTGACATAGGAGTTGCCAACCTCCCCGATTGAGTCCAACCCCCTGCTCATTGCAGGATTCCAATTTAAAAGCATCCCTGACTCACAACTAACATTTCCCTTCTCCCCTCCCAGCCACCATTCCACACTTTACAGCTGCTTCCATATTCCTGCTATGTAGGAACAACAACGAAACCGTTTGCCGCCCCTGATTTAAACAACAACAACAACAACAACAACAACCTCCGAGCATGTGTAGTTTTGCATTTTAAATGCACTAAAATCATAGCACCATCATGACTATAGGAATAAAATGGAGCTTGCTTCTGCTGCCCTCATCCCCTGCTAGTGGCCATTTGGGGGCCCCTGAGCTGTGTGGCCCTGGACTTTGGCCCCAAGGTCCAGCCCCAGCTGCACTGTTGCCGACCTACAACATTGCACAGCTCCCTGGCCCACCCTCTGGCACATCCACATGTTGAGCGTGGATGGCTGACCAAGGCTGCTGGCCCCACCGCTGAGCTTGCATGGTTCTCAAGTCTGGCTCCAGCTCCCAATGTCCACACATTCAGCATAGACGTCTGAGCAGGGGAAGCCTCTAGGCTTCCCTGTCAGTTGTACACACAGACGTCTATGTGTGTAGGCTTCCCCTGCTCAGACGTCTATGCTGAATGTGTGGACATTGGGAGCTGGAGCCAGACTTGAGAACCATGCAAGCTCAGCGGTGGGGCCAGCAGCACACCCTCACTGTCCCTTCAGTGTGTGGAACCCTGATCATGCGTGTCACACATGAAGGGCGTTAGTACGATTCCAGCAATCCGAGCAAGCTATTTAGAAACATTTCCAGTCTGCACTGGAATGATGAAGACAGACAAAGTATCCGATAGAAAAGATTGAGTTTGATGAGCATAGGAGGCCCTGAAAAGAGGGTTAGATGTATGTATCACTTTTGCCCCCCCCCCATTTCCTGCGTTTGTCTCCCCAGCTCCCAGCCCACACCTATTTCTGGCACATGAAAGCAGCCTGGTTCTGGTTTTCTGGTTTTCTCTCTAGCAGTTTGCGTGCTGCTTTCCTGCCGCCATTATTTTGCACCATTTGCGTAACCAGCCTCAAAAATAATTTCCAGGAAGGATTGCGAAGGGCCAGTGGGTTTCGTTTCCCATTTATCAGGGACAGTGATCGGGTAAGGGAGATTCAGAGATGTGTGTGTTCTATTCCCAGCCCTGCAAAAAAAATGACTCATCGTGGAATCTTGGTTAGAAAGCCTATGCTTGTGCATATGCACAATTGGTCCCAGAGAAAATAATTAACCTGGAACTTTTGAGGGCAGTGGTAGAGCAGGGGTCCCCAACCTTTTTTGGGCTGGTGGGCACATTTGGAATTCTGAGGGAGTGTCATGGGTGCTCTCACAAAATGGATGGCAAGGTGGCACTTGCCCATTCATAAAATGCTTGCCATCGTGAGCATGACTGGTCACAAAACACTCATACAGTGCAGAGTGCTGTGAGTCTCATGTATATGGGATTTTTTTTATTTGTGCAAGATGACATCTGAAGAGACGATAGAAGTTCTCAAATATATCAAAGGCTGCCATATCACGGTGGGGAAAACACAGTTGCCTATCTGTAACTGTAATTGTTTAAGTGGGCACTCTGTGTAGTCCCACATATAGGAAAGGGCTCATATAGATACAGGCAGGCCCTTCTAGGAAGTTCTGGAGGATTAACAGCATTCTTCTACTACCCCATCCACAGTACAGTAGCTAGGGATGTGTGAGGAATCTGATGGGGGTAGTGGTGAAAATCTGATTTTCTTGACTCGGCCCTGCGGATTCCGTTCCGTCAACCCTGTGCTGGCGCTGACCCGATCTGATGTGAGTCGAGCCAGCACATGGACTTCCATTTTTAAAATGGGCTGCGATTTGTGTAATTAAAAAAAAAAAAAAAAGCCAGTGAAATTTGGGGAAAAATCGGACCTCTGTTCTGCAAATTTGCACAAATTGTGGAGTGGCAGCCCAAATTTTGCACAAATCTGAAATAAACTGTCAGAAGATTCAAGGTGGCCACGGTGGAGCGTGTGCATAAGCAGTGAGAGGATGATGCTTCCATACTTCTCATGTGAAATGCTACAACAAGAACAACAAGAACAACTAAAATCTAACTAGTCAGCCCTGATTTGCACAAATCGTGCTAGAGATATGTAGTTCTCGGCGCCAAATCTGTGCAAATATTTTAAGCAATTTCGCAGAAGCCAAAAAAAATAATAATCCTTGACTCGGCCCGCTTTGGGCCATAAGGGTCGGAAATGTGTCGAAATTCCATTGAGCTCAAATGGAATGAGTTTTCCAGGGTCGCACATCCCTACCAGTAGCATTCCAAACATGGCTGAGAAGGCAGAACCAGCACCGTTTCATCCATCCACTGTCCCAGAGAGCCCTGGCCTAAGGACACCCTCTGTAAAGTGAGGTACTGACCCTCGGACAGTCACTTACTGCGGGGATTCAGGCCAGGATGTGTGGCTGTTTACAGGACACCTAAAGAATTAAGACACTGCTGAGCCATTCTGTTCTCTTCTTCTTCTTTGCAGGTTTTGAACAGCCCTGCCTATCAGAGAATAGAGGATTCACTGGCTAGGAGGTGTGAACAGGAGACAATCAGGTGAAAAGACCACTGGGAACAGCTCACAACACATCTCCCTGGGCTTGCAGGTCCAATGCATAATGCTTAATGAAGGTTGAAGGATGACTATGTTGCTGTTTTGCAGAAACATCTCGAGTGTAAGCAATAGATCCAGCCATAGACCTGATGTAGTATGCAAACAGCAGACTGGGGCACTACTTATTCTGGGGGGCTGTATTTTTATTCATTTTTTTGTTTTATTTAAAAATCACTTTTAAATCACATACACACAGAGAGACACATAAAGGGACCTGCAGAATTATTTAGTCCTTCTAAATAAGAAAAAGAGCCGGTGTGTCTGTCTATCAGCACCATAGCACCAATACCATGAAACCTAGACACCTGAAACTTGGTATGTATACCAAGGGGACCCTAGGAGCATGCACCTCGGGGTTATTTGGTTGTTATTTGGTTGTTAAAGTGCATTAATCAATTTAAATGTGTCCATGTGTTTGAAGCTTACAACAACAGCTTTAGTCACTAGGTGGCAGACTTCCTTAACCAGCACGTAGCTTTGCAGTCAATACAGTTTAAAGCCAGGGGGCAAGAACCCTTCCCTCTTGCTGTGGGACAGCCCTCCTCAGGGAAATGGAGTGGGCAGACTCCTCCCTTAGGGGGCTGTAGTGCTGCCTCATGGCAGGGGTTGTGCTGAGGGCTATCAGCGGCCATCGCTTCACTAAGACAGGGTAGACACAATGTGAGTTGGGTGGCCAATGCGGACAGCTGAGTAACTTTGCTTGGAGGCTTCGCTGTATCAAATGAAGGGCTAGACCAACCTGTGCAAAGCCAGGCATGTTCCAGATAAAATGCAACAGCTCTTCACTCAGTAAGATGGGAGGACATATGAAGCAAGCGGAGATTTCCATGTGGAACTGGATCTTGAGATTGGGATGGAGAGTGCATGCATTGCCCTTGGCAACGGCCAGAAGTTTGGGAAACAAAGCTTGGTGAGAGCAGTATGGGGGCAGTAGGATGCAAGGAGTTCTGTTGCGTAGTATATTTCAGATGACTCATAAAATTAGAGCAAACAGAGGAAATGCATAAGCTATTGTGTAGGCATCTGCTTTTGACCACAGGCCATTGTGGGCTCTGATGTAGATAAGAGATGTGATAAATGGATGTGCACCCTATGCTGTGAAGCAGCTCAGAGGCCCTGAACTGATTCTAGTTCTCTGGGTATTCTAGCTCAAAGTAGATGCACAGAGATTGGAAGGGCATGCCAAGCCAACCCTTGTGAGGTTGAGCCATCAAAGGGCAGAGTTGGAGAAGGAAGATGGAGGCCAAAGCAGTTTTGGCGAATGAGTGATGTTCAAGATTGCTGGGATTTTCTGACATCATCTCACTTCTCGTCCCGATTCCCATCCACATTTGCGATCACTGCTCACTTTGCACGAATGGGAAACTTGTGCAAATCGAGCAGCAATCGAATGGGATATTTGCGCAAATCTCTCAAAAATTTATCTCCCCAAATAAAAATGGGGCTTTTAGGAGATTTTCACAAATCAAACTGGGAATCAGGAATGAGACAAACGTGAGCACGTGTTCAACAATGTCCAAATATTTTTGGTGGACACGTGCTTGTGCTCATGTTTGGGGTTTCGAATGGGCCACGCTCGCATGTTTTGCGAGCAAAAATGAAATTCTCATGCATCCCTTGAGTGTCAGGGAAAAGGAACTGAGGACCTCATAGCTGGAGAGGATGCATCCACAGCCTTCCATTTAGAATTAGGAAGATGTCTGGTGTGCAGATTCAAAGGATGGAAAGTGAGGATGCAGGGCAGGCCGAGCTGGCCAGTAACCTCCTTCTGTTGGGTTTTGCATAGGCAGAACGAGATTACCACCTGACATCGGGATTATCACCTGACCTGGTGGGTGTTACTTGAGTTCAAGTATACAAGGCCTTTGGTCAGGAGACATGGTCTCGAGGTGATGTGACTCAGCAGCCTTGAACAGGTTTTAGCAGATCAACATGTTGATGAATAGGTTGTACTACTGGGGTGAGTAATATCCTATTTATAGGTGCAGGGTCTGGGGTATATAAGCTGGCACACTTGCTGATAGCTTTCACTTGATTCCGTCATTCCTCTTCATCTCTCTCTGCTGCTTGCTCGTCTCGACACAACATGTGTCTTGATCTTGGACTTCACTTCATCTAGCCTTACCACTGGGGTATAGGTTTTGAGTCTGCTATGATGTAGTGAGTAGAAATGCATTGATTGCCTTAATCCCATGTAGTTGGGTCTTACAAATAAACTCTTTAATCTTTATTAACTGCTGTTATCTCCTCCTTCCGCTTGCGTGACTGGAACTGAGGGTCATTGGCTAGGGGAGCTTTTGAACCTGGGTCAGTCCAACTCTCACATCGGTTATGGGCCCACATAACGATCTGATGGTTATCTGATGGGCAGATAAGCCACAGAGACGCAGTTCGGAAAAATTCAGCAGTTATAGAGTTAAAGGAATTTGTTTACTATTTGTAAGAATGGTTTGTAAACAAACCGGAAAGGCAATGCAGTGTTGCTAAAGCTGGGAGCTGATAACAGCGGCTTGGAATGCAGCACAACAGAAGAATGCGAGACAGAGAGACGGGAGGATTTTTCGTTTTGAAAGCAGCTGAAACGGAGATGCCAGGCTTGGCAAAATCCGAGGATCGGGCAGCTACTAGGCTGAAAAGTGAACAACGCTGGACACAAGGATTTGTTTTCCACAGCTTGCTGGAGTGATTGTCAAGGAGCTGTATCGGGCAAAGAAATAATCTTCAGGAGGCTCTGTGTCAACTCATCAAGGCTACAGGCAGGAGGATCATATTTCTTTTACAGTTTGCTTCTTCACACAGCAGCGGATCAGCTATCTTTTGCATTGTATCAACAAGTGGCTTGGATTACAAATGCGTGGATTACGTCTGACGTGGGTAAAGCGTCTGGAGCGTCATGTCGCAGCAAAGCAAGGTCACGTGTGACAAACGTATCTCGGGAAACTTGATACTACAGCAGAGGCTGTATCAAACCAGCAGGAGGCGTGGTTTTAACACAACAGAGAAAAGCAGCGCGGCAGTTTTGAACAGAGAAAGCTGTGCTTAAAATGGGAAGCTGTTCTTCATTTTCTTCATGTGGGATCACAGAAGAAAGGAGCTTGAAATCAGCAGGGGTGCTGCTGAAGGACAAAACCTTTGTGTTTTAACCCAGGACATAACAAAATGCACATTATTTTGTTGTGAACAGAAAACAGTGGATTGTTTAAACGAAGCTTTCTGTGTTGGACATAAATAAACAGGAAGAGGACTATGCAAATGGTCAGGGGTTTAACAGTCACATGTTTTTGAAACTGTATTTCTTGAAAGTTTAATCACTTGGAATCAAGAAAGTGAAATATATGCTCTCTGAAATGTCAGGAAATGTATTGTATGTATATATGACTTGAGTATATTGTGGATTTTTCTGTAGCAAAATGTAAAATACTGAATAAGTAGGTATGTTTATATGGCAAAGCTAAGAGATGGATTATTTCTTTTATACTGTAATGATGTAATAAAGAAATGGAAAGTTGTACTGATGCAACTATAAAAAAGTTAAATGCTTATATGTATGACATGTACATGCATGCATATCACATGATTGTTTGATTGTTTAGATCAGGGGTCTGCAACCTTTAAGACAAAAAGAGCCACTTGGACCCGTTTCCGAAGAAAAAAAAAAACTGGGAGCCGCAAAACCATTGTGACATTGTGCCCCACATATAAAATGTAATAATTTCCCCTACCTATGCACCCAACATAATCCACCAGCGAGAGCTGGTGGATTATGTTGGGTGCATAGGTAGGGGAAATTATCAGCTGACGGATGATGGGGGTGTTGCTGGTGGATGATGGGATGCCACCAGCAACATCCCCCCCCCAAGCAGTAGCATCCCGTCATCAGCACCATCCAGCAGTAGCACCCTCATCATCCACCAGAAACACCCTCCATGTGGTAATAGCACCCCTCATCATCCATCAGCAGGATTTGCTGGTGGATGATGGGGGTGCTACTGCTGGGGGGAGGGTGTTGCTGGTGGATGATGAGGGTGCTACTCAGGCCTGTCTTTAATGTGGGGCAAAAGGGGCAGCTGCAACAGCTGGAGGCACCCTGATTGGGAAACAGAGCACTTCCCCCTACCCTGGGGCTCTTTAGCTGTTGCACAACTACAACTCCCAGCATGCCCGGATAGCCAAAGGCCTACCTGCCTCCTCGCCTGCTTGTGCTCTCCGCGGCGAGCCGGCCGCGCTGGTCCCTCGACACGCTGGACCCCGCGCTATGTTTTTGGCGGGAGGGGAACTTTGGCGCGTGCAGGAGCCCTCCTCTCTTCTGCCGCTCACCCGCTCGCGTCCCTGCTGCCCGGGGGGGGGGTGCTGCCGCCGCGCCAAAGTTCCCCCGCCAAAATCATAGCGTGGGGGTCCAGCGCGCCGAAGCAGCTGGATGTGACGCGGCGGCGGCGGCTTCAGCGGCTCCGGCATTGACTCCAGCGGCGGCGGCGGCAGCTAGAGCGGCGCAGAGAACACTCCGCGCCGCTCAGAAGAGCGAAATCGGGCTGCCCCCGCCAACAGAATCAGGCCATATGTGAGGCGGCGGCAAAGTTTTTTGCGGAACAGGCAGCCTTGTCCTGCTCTCCTCTCTTCCGCTGCCTGCCTGCTCGTGTCCCTGCTGCCGGGGGGGTGGGTGTGCCTCCGCCGCGCCAACATTTTTGCGAGCGTGCAGGAGCCCTCCTCTCTTCTGCCGCTCACCCGCTCGCGTCCATGCTGCCCGGGGGGGGGTGCTGCCGCCGCGCCAAAGTTTTTGGGAGCATGCAGGATCCCTCCTCTCTTCCACCACCCGCCCGCTCGAGTCCCTGCTTCCGGGGGGGGGGTGCCGCTGCCGCTGCCAAGTTTTTTTCCCTGCAGGAGCCCTCCTCCTGTCTTCCACTGGACCGGTTGGAGGCACGCAGAGGAAGGTAGGGGGGAAAATATTTGGTTTTTTCCCCCCAGCATTCACTCAATAAGACGCACAGACATTTCCCCCTCCTTTTTGGGGGGAGAAAAGTGCGTCTTATGGTGCGAAAAATACGGTAAGTGACAGGTGCCCAGGCCAGGCGGCCAGCGGAGTCTCAGACCGGAGCAGAGCCGCGGCAAAGGTTTGAAAGAGCCGCATGCGGCTCCGGAGCCGCGGGTTGCAGACCCCTGGTTTAGATTCACAGGCTTGTGAAAGAAAATGCAAACTGTGTTGTGGGGAAAGCATTGGGAAATTGTAATTTTCACATGAAAGGTAATTTTGTGCACATAAACAAGGGATGCTAGCTTCAACAGGTAAACTGGAAGGCAAGCTGAAAAACCAGTTCATTTCTTAAATTTGTTCTTGGTAATCTTGTGAGTACTCTGATGGTTTTTAGAGGAAAGGCACATTATTTCATGATGTTAATTGATCAATACACGAGGTACAGGTTGTGTACATGTTAGATAGAAAGCTGGAATATTGAACAAAGTCAAGGTGTTTTGTGCTTGGGTGGGAAACAAGCATATTACCCATGTTACCTATTTTCTTTTGAGATATGGGGAAGTTCAATTCAGTGCATGTTTTCATGACTTTCTAACAGGATGTGATATTGAACACATGGATTGTGTGTTCCATGTGTGTAACACATGGATTGTGTGTAAACAAACACTCAGAAGAGGTGATACTAATTTGGATAATGAGATTTGGGTAGAAACTCTTAAATGTTTTGATTATGTACATGATAGAAGTTTTAGTTCTGTGTATTGAACTGTACACCTTATAGAAAGTAGTGTAGAAGGAAGAATCTTCTGGAGAAACATTTCAGGATCTTGGATCTGATATGTAGGTACATACACCTCAAAGTTAGAAGAAATCTGTAAGGGAGCTTACATGAGATTTTTCTAGAAATGAGAATATTGTGTTTTTACATGAACAACACTTGGATAGTGAGATTATCTAGAAGTGTTGAGTATAATGCTGAATGAAAAAGGTGAGATCATTTTTCAAAATTAATTCTGTTAATGCAGGAGATGCATCAAGGTCAGAGTCAGAATAGAAAAGCATTTGCTGAAAGACAGTCAGGTAAATTTGACAAACTCTGATACACATTTGGTTTAGTGGAGACTAAACAAATGATTGTTCATCATTGGTGCAAATTTATTGGAACAGGAACCTGATCACTGATGAGGTAAGGAACAGGTGAGTCAAACAACCTGTGAGATATCAGAATGAATTTGCAGGAAAAGCCATTTGAAACTTGAAAATTTCAAAGAGGTGAAAAATATCTGTTAAGGAAACTGAACCATAGCTTCAGGCTATGCAAGCTGAGTTGAATTCTTTGGATAAAGAACAAAACATGGAAGCTGGGTGAAACAAACAGCAGTCCATGGAACTCATTGTTACCAGATAGATTTTTTAAATGAAAACTAACCAGATTGGAAAAGGTTATATGAAAAATAGCAAGATTGGTTGCTTGTGGTTTTTTGCTCAAGTTAAAAGGAGCAGGAAAATCATGAGTGAGTGCAACAACAATTTGCTTTGAAACAGTTAGACTGATGTTTAAGAATGTGAAGATGTAAGAATATTTCACAAGTTGAAATATTGGAACATAAGCATTTTAAATGAGAGGAAGTCTTTGGAAAACTGTCTGTGAGATTTTCTTTAGGAAAAGCTGAAATCAGCTGGAAGCTGGAATTCTGTTTTGAACTCAAACATTGTTGAAGTGAGATTTGCACAGAGAGGCAGATCAATGTTTATTTGTAAATAGAGGGAAAAGAGAACCAAGAGGGCAGTACTTACTGCAACAAACCAGAGAAATATCATGGATGTGATTGAGAATTTTGGAGATAGTTAACTCAGTGAGAGACTCCAAATAATTGAGGATTTTCAAGCACATGCTGATGGAAAAGCAGTTTGAATGCTACACAGAAGCATTAGGCTGTTGAGCTTTACTGTACAAGCAACAAGGCCAGGTATTGCTGTCAGTGTGATGGGCAGACTGTTAGACCAACAGGACATGCTTGGAGAGCTCTGAAAAGGAGTTGAGTGTTATCTGGAAGGAACATCACACTTCACACTAAGAGTTACAAGTCAGAGCACAGGTGGCTTACAGATTCACAGAAATGCCAGTTGTGGTTGTGATAGTAAGAACAACAAGAACACACCTGAAGTTTGTTATTTTTATAATCATACTTTGTTTGATTGATTTTGTAGAAACAATCATCTAAAGGTTTTCAACTGAAATTGAACTGAATGCATTGTATTATGTATTGTGCTATTATACTATTGTAAAGCTTGAATAGTTATTGCATTTGTTTAAATAGTTTAAATTGTAAAAAAATGTTTAAATGATGCTGAGATTGATGTGAAAAACCTATTACAGTTTTTTCAGGAAACCAAGGCAGGATTGCTATGCTGCAGGCAGATAGCAATACACAACGTTTTGGGTCTGCAAATAAAACTGTGTCATAAGGAGGGATACATCAGAAGTGATTTGATGGTGGTTCAAATTTCTGACAGGTAAAGTAATTCCTGCAGAAGTTTTTTTTATCAAAGTCCATAGATGAAGGAACAGCATCAGATGTCAACAAAGCTGTTGCTGTTGTATGAGGTAAATAACCACGTTCTGCGCAAATGCAAAAGCAGGGGGATGTTGGGTTTTGCATAGGCAGAACGAGATTACCACCTGACATCGGGATTATCACCTGACCTGGTGGGTGTTACTTGAGTTCAAGTATACAAGGCCTTTGGTCAGGAGACATGGTCTCGAGGTGATGTGACTCAGCAGCCTTGAACAGGTTTTAGCAGATCAACATGTTGATGAATAGGTTGTACTACTGGGGTGAGTAATATCCTATTTATAGGTGCAGGGTCTGGGGTATATAAGCTGGCACACTTGCTGATAGCTTTCACTTGATTCCGTCATTCCTCTTCATCTCTCTCTGCTGCTTGCTCGTCTCGACACAACATGTGTCTTGATCTTGGACTTCACTTCATCTAGCCTTACCACTGGGGTATAGGTTTTGAGTCTGCTATGATGTAGTGAGTAGAAATGCATTGATTGCCTTAATCCCATGTAGTTGGGTCTTACAAATAAACTCTTTAATCTTTATTAACTGCTGTTATCTCCTCCTTCCGCTTGCGTGACTGGAACTGAGGGTCATTGGCTAGGGGAGCTTTTGAACCTGGGTCAGTCCAACTCTCACACCTTCATGCACCACTCACCATACCAGTTGGGGGATGTTTTCCCCTCCCAATTGGAATCCCCTTGTTATCTCCGATCTGGAGAGCCAGTGTGGCGTAGTGGTTAGAGTGTTGGACTGGGACTCAGGAGATCCGGGTTCTAGTCCCCACGCAGGCCATGAAGCTCACTGAGTGAGTTTGGGCCAGTCACTGACTCTCAGCCTAACCTCCCTCACAGGGCTGTTGTGTGGATAGAGTGGCAAGCAGGAGGAGGATTCTGTAAGCGACTTTGGGTTCCTTGCAAGAGGAAAAAAGGTGGGATATAAATATAATAGTGATGATGATGATGATGATGATGATGATGATGATGATGAGTAATAATAATCAGAGATAACAAGGGGATTCCTCTTCATGCCACTCACCTTCCCATTTTGGAGCTAACTCCCAAATTTGAAGTGTAAAGCTTTAATTACTTCTAACACTGTCTCTCTTCCTGTGTAGGCCAAGATATGCTCAGAGACCAGGGAATCGTGCTACTCACATTGCCTTTGGAGATGTAATTTGAATCCCGCATGATGTCTCTAGCTAGGCCAAAGTCACAGATCTTCACCAGTTTCCCCTCGCAGATGAGTACATTTCTCGCAGCCAGGTCTCGGTGCACACACTGTGGGATAGGAAAGAGACATGCCATGTATGCATTGTGTGTTTGCATTAGCATTTCCCTGCAAAAAGCCTGACTCTATTCTGTAGCATGCTTCTTCAGAACAAAGTCTCACAAGAAGTCTGTGTGAAACTGTAATTGAGTGTACGGTGGCTGTGTTCAGACCACAGCTTTACAGAGACTTGGGGACAGAACTGCTATTGCCTGTAGTTCATAAATTCATTTTTCCCCCCTCCTGTCATGCTGTGGCCTTCAGTTTTTCAGAGTGTTGTAAACTTGTAATGCTTCAAGCTATACTCTGAAAATGCTGAAACAAGACCTAGAAGTGCAATCAGCAACTGCTGCAGGAGACAGGCATATGTTTTATTTTTGATGTGACTACCTCAGTTATCTATTGCCCAAAGCAGGTTTGGTTCAAAGACATTTTAAAATTATGAGTGCGTGCAGTGTACCCACATCCACAAATATGCAAAAAGGGAGGAAAAGTGGAGGGCCGCTGTTCAAGACTGTTTTCTTTTTGTAATGTGCCCTTTATTACTATCAAAGGCTAAACCAGAGGTAGGCATCCTTTTTGGGCCTGTGGGCACATTTGGCAATTTGAGAAACTCTCCTGGGTACCACCACAAAACAGCTGCCATGGGAGGAGTGGCTAGTCACAAAGAACAAAGTAACCTGCCTAAATGATTGTGTACAACACAGAGGTGGGGTCTGAACCACAACATGAAAAACAATTCCTTTGAACCCATAGTTTTCAGTCCCTTTCACCTTTTCCTTCTTTTTTCTTGGCTAGATGCGCTGCAGAGGAAAGCATCGGCCTGCAGCCACCCTCCTTGGCAGAAACTAGTAAGAGTCTAGAGTATTATTTGCTGTGGTCAGGAGGTGTGACTGCAATAGTTGCATTGGTGTTTTGCCTTCCTACATGATGGCAAATAGTTCATAGATTTCATAGATTTCATAGATCATAGAGTTGGAATTGGAAGGGGCCTACAAGGCCATTGAGTCCAACCCCCTGCTCAAGGCAGGAAACTAGAGGAAGGGTCTCCCATCCAAGTAACAACCAGGCCTGACCCTGCTTAGCTTTCCACGCTCAGACAAGCTGAGCCAGCATGAGCCACAAGGACCAGAATAAGCTGTGCAAAATATATGCACATTTGTTGATTTGGAAGGTGTACGCCAGTCACAAAATCAAGTTTTTCTTGGTACAGAACGTGGGTTACTTCGACTCAGAATTTTTAATTTTTTAATCACAGCCGTAGCTGTCTCTGCACAGCTTCACCAACACAGACTTATCCAACCTGACACCCTCTAGCTGTGTTGGACTACAACTGCAGCATGCTCCAGTCCAGCCACCATGGCTGGCTAGGGCATGTTGGGAGTCAGGACCGGTGCAAGGCAGTTTGGCGCCCTAGGCAAAATCTGATTTAGCGCCCCCCCCTTCCCACTTGAGCCCTCCCTCCCTCCCTCCCTCCCTCCCTCCAGGGGGCGGCTCCGGAGCAAAGCAGCCGGGAAACGCCTGCTCGCTCAGCGTCGTCCCCCCGCCTGGTAAGTGTGTTATAGAATAGCAGCTGTACATATCCTCAACATTGGCAAGTGGTTGTATTGATCTCCGTGCGTTGAGAATCTTCCGCTGCTAAATTCAAACTGCTTGCAGGGCAGCAGGGCAGGGATTTCCTCCCCTACCCACCTCCTGGGCAGTCCTTTTATGGGACATTTGTTTGGCACGCTCCACATGAGCTTCTGTTTACTGCTGTGCTGGCTCTCCTCCCCTCAACACTGCTGCTGTTCTTTAGTTCCGTTTTTTACTAATAAAATACAGTTGTTGGGTCTATCGACAAGTTCCCCCCCCGCCCCCGTGTCTCAGATTCTTTTAACGCTATGGTTCAGGCTCAGCAACACGGGGGGAGGGGGGAGAGGAAAGGAAGCAGGGGTCCTTTCTCGTTCTCGGCACGGGATGCCCTATTTTGCATTGAATAGCCTGCTGCTGCTGCTGCCGCTGCGGCTGCCTCTGCCCTCCCTGTCACCCAGCAGTCCCGGCGGCGTTGGCGAGGAAGAGTCGGCTGAGCAAGCGAGCTTCCTCCTCCTCTTCCTGCTGCTGCTGCTGCTGTAGCTGCCGCCGGCCTCCGCAGCCCAGGAAGGAAGGAAGGTGCAGGAGCGGAGCGTTTCTGCGCCCTCTTTACTAGCCGTGCGCTCTAGGCAGCCGCCTAATTCGCCTAGCGGTAGCGCCGGCCCTGTTGGGAGTTGTAGTCCAGCACAGCTGGAGGGCACCATTAGAATCTTGAGCGGAGAAGAGATAACTTATTATAATGCAAGGATATACATTCTTGCTTCATGGAATGCTATGGCTCTGGTCCACACACTGGGATGATTAGGTAAATAGTGCCTGTTCTGAGGAAGAAGGAAGCAGGAACGTCTAAAGAGCAATATACCAGTGCCTAATAACACATGAATCAAAGGCTCTGTCTACACTTGTAAGAAAACCTACTGGTGCACCCTTGTCTTCCTCCACCTGCTTCCATGTCTTTATTTTTCCACAAACAAGCACAAAACAAACAACGTGTTCTCCTTTGAAGCCGGTCATCCCTAGATAGAATTACATAATTCTGAATACACAAATATATTTACATTTTTGGAAGCTAGGAACGCCATTCCATTGGCCACTTGGAAACTAACTCCAACAAGATCTGTGTAGCTGAGGAGAGGAGACTCATTTATCAATGTCACCTTTTCAGAAGCTGAGAACATAGAGCAGAGACACAAACATATGTTTATTATTTGGTTTCCAAATCACAGAATCGGAAGGGACCTCAAAGATCATCCAATCCAACCCCCTGATCAATGCAGGCTCTGCACTGCAAGGTGCAGCTACACCATCCCTGACAGACGGCCACCCCATTTAAGAATATGTTACAGATACAGAATTCATCTAACTCCACACACTATAAAGGCCTTGCAGTGCTGGAATGTTAGACAGAGAGATCTCAGGAGGAAAGGCTTAGAGGTTTGCTTCACCTGACAATGACAGAACCATTAAATCAGGGGTGTACAACCCGTGCCCTCCCATGACTCCCTTCGCACCACTGCCGCCACCAGTTTTACTGCTCCACTGCTGTTGCCACCACCAGTTTAACAGCATGGCCACCTCCAATTTCTACCCTGTCCTGCCACCTCTGATTTCTTTGCACTGCTGATTTTCCCCGGTCCTGCCACCTCCACCACTGGCAATTTTGCCCCCCCTCCTACTGCCGCTCACCACTCACCGCCCACTCCTCCTCCACTGCTGATCACCACCATCTCCTCCAAGGATGCAGTTTCAATGCTGCCCGCTTCTGGGAAGGCTCTAAGAGCCGGTCTCAGCGGGCTCTAAGTCTCCTGTCCTCCGAGTGCTGCTGCTGCTGCTGCTGCTGCTGACGACAGGAGAGTGACAGGAACGCACTTTTCAAAAGTACGGTAAGTGGAAAAGGAAAGCGTTCACTTACTTCGGAGGAGATGGTGGAGGAGGAGGGTGTTTGAGGGAAAGCAATGGAAAGCCTTAAATAAATTAAATTGGAGTAGATTTAAATACGGTACATTAAATTCAAAAATGGGGGGTATGATGTAGATGGAGGAAATCTTTGAGAGAAAAGTAATGGAATATAAATAGCTAAAAGGAAAAGAAAGAAAGAAAGAAAGAAAGAAAGAAAAGGTCAGCCAAAACCCAATGCAGCCCCAATCCAGAAACAGTTGTGCACCCCTGCATGAAATAATGGCACAAAGAAAATCTTCACTTCTCCACATTACAAATTGATATGATAGGACACTCGTGCATGCTACATTGCTGAGAGTTCCCTTACCAGGGAAGGCTTACCTGATGGCGAATAGCTGTCCAGCTCATAGGGAGCACCATAATTGGAGGGATCAATGTCCACATACTTGATTTCACCCTTCATGCCTGACATGGGCACATAATCCAACGACTCATCCTTACTCATATCCATGTAGCCTCCATCACTTTCCACAGATAAGGTAGTATGGCTGCAAAGAGGAAGGAGGTTTATTCAAACAATGTGCTTGTCCCATTTGGGTTAGGTGGGTTGAAAGCCAGTGTGGCGTAGTGGTTAGCGTGTCAGACTGTGACCCGGGAGATCCAGGTTCTAGTTCCCACTCAGCCATCAAGCTCACTGAATGACTTTGGGCCAGTTGCTGACTCTCAATCTAACCTACCTCACAGGGTTGTTGTGAGGATAAAATGGAGAGGAGGGGGGAGGATTATGCAAGCCGCCTTGGGTTCCTTGCAGGAAAAAAGGTGGGCTATAAATATAATAGATATAAATAAATAGGATAGGTGTATGACAAAGAAGAGAAGTTTCAGATAAAAAGCAGGAGAGGAAGCACAACTCAATTCCTCTCATCCTGCTAAGTTACAATGTCCAAAGCTGCTCAAAGACAAACACAATCAGAAACAAAGAAAAAGAAAGCACAACACAAATGAATCTACTGACAGAAGAAAGAGAATTTGATATCTGGCCAAGCAGGTATATACAAGCGCCTGCTTAAACTTGGGTGAGGTGGGTTGATCCAAGCATATGGGATAATGGGTATTACATATGGAATATTGGATATTACACACACATACATGGCCAGTGTTGTATCAAAATGGCTGAATATCAAAAGCACATAAAACAAATGCCTCACTTATGTTAGATATCTTGCACATTTCCAGCAATTAAGGGTATGCAGTGGCATAAGCATACATCTGTAGCTGCTTAAACATGAACATTTGGCCATGAATTCTCAAACCTCAACAGAAAGATGGGGCTCTCCTTTACAAGGTTAGACACACAGCAGCACAATGCTTAGAGCACAGACCCTGCAACAGAGGTGTTGCTTTATATCTGAAGAGCATGCAAATTATTTAGTCCACTAGGAACTTCTCCCAAGCAACGGGACAGGTGGGAAAGTGGCAGTAAGCTACAAGGTGGTGATGGAATGAAGTAAATAGGTCACAATGGGAAAATATATCTAAAAGGAAATCAATACAACCTACCAACTAGCTTATATTACAGCTAGTGCAGTTATTTTACAATGATATGATGATGATATTATTCTCAGATACCTATCTTGACAGTAATTATTCTTTGCAAGTTTTCTTCCCAGAACAAATCTAATCTTTCAGTCTGATTGTTATCATTTGTAGATTTGATAGCATATTAGTGGTCATCTCAGGAGCAGAAATTTGTACAGGTAAGTGAATTTATATAACTGAGGCTCAGTTATTAAAATGGAGGGTTGCATATCAGATTCAAAATATAATGAAGTATATTAGTGAAATTCTCTAATCGGAACTTCATTTTAATTGTAGATATGCTGTTAAAGTGGCCCATCCAATCCAACTATTGAGAGAGTATACACACACACACACACACACACACAGAGAGAGAGAGAGAGAGAGAGACAGACAGACAACTAGAGTCACTTGGATTTTCTCCTCCCTTCATTTGCTTCATTTGGAGCAATTGGCACAACATAGCATGGGATTTTGAATGGAATGGGCTTGTATAAGAAAGTGAAGAAAGATGCCTGATGGGTACAATATTGCTTTATCCTGAAGATCCATTCGGAATCAGGAAAGAATTTTCCTTAAGTTCAAATTAACTAGCAGTGGGTTTTTAAAAAAATGTTTATTTTGTTTTGGTTTTTTGCCTTTCCCCATAAAATATGGCTTGACTTACTTTCTTCAACCATCTGGATGGTTTTGCTAAAGTATTCCTTGAATTGTCCAGATATGTCATGATCAACAGTTTGCTTTTATTTTCGATATGGTTCAGTTCATGATAATCATAATGCAGCTGATTAATTAGTAAGGGGATTCACATGTAGAGTGAATGCTCATGTGGATTTGTTATGTGTAAGTGAGTTCCAGCCTCTCACCTTACAAATATCACCCCGTTATAGGGGAAACTCCTCTTTGACCAAAATAAGCAAGTCACACAAAGTAGTACGAATCTAGATAATGGCCCGGTTTGCACGATCGCAGCTTGGGAAATAAGCCACGGGGGCTTATTTCCCCTGCCGCGCATGCCAGGGGGGATTAGTATAATTACCCTCAGCAGCGCAGCTTCCCGTGTCGTGCAAGGCCAGCCAGGGTGGCTTGCTGCCATGGTTAACAAGCCACACCAAAATCCGACAACAGTCCATGGGTTCTGGGTGGCTTGTTAACCATGGCAACAAGCCACCCTGGCCAGGTTCCCACAACTCAACAAGTCCGCAGGGCCAAGGATAATTACACTAATCCCCCCAGCACATGACTGGCATGCACTGGGTGGTTAACAAGCCATGGTGGCCTCTTAACCACCCTGTGATCACGCAAACCAGGTCATTGACTCCCTTGACACTGATAGCAACGAAGTCAGCCTTAGATATGCAGAACTAAAAATTACATAGGCTGTGCAAACACAGGGAAAAGCCAGTTCTGTGCTGAATTTGCCATAATTCAATCTTGTTTACATAGAGGAAATAATCCCCAATTTTCCGTTTCCGTGTACCAGAAAGGCCATGATGACCCTGTCCCTGACAGAATAATAGCAGCATGCAAGCAAGCAAGAGGAGAGTGTTAATTCACAGGCACCTCTGCACCCGCTCCTCACTGGGGGCATTCCCATACACCTCAGCTTCCTGCTTGGCTTTCTCGCTGCAGCACTGCAGGAAGGTGTGTTTGTTCCTGTGTAGGTAGTCCACCAAGTCTCCGTACCGACAGTATTCCGTTATGATGTAGATAGGGCCTGTAGAGAAGAAGATCATTGGTGGGGTCCGAGACTAGGTTACTTTGCCTGGGGCTCAAACTTCCCTGGTAAGCCATTCCAGACTGCAAGGGTGGGGAGATTGCCTGGCTGAGTGCTCCTCCAAGCAACAACAAGAAGAATCCCTGTGCCTTGAAAACCAGCATGTCAGGAAGAAACTAGGCTAGAACCTCTCTCCCTGCCATGCTAGTCTTCTGTGTTGTGGGAACTAGTTGTTTGGAGGCTTTTTTAAATTATGTGAATCTGCAGTCTGAAGTGGTGTAGCTAGACACAGCATATATGCACCAGGGATGTGTGTGTATGAGAAAGAGAGAGAGAGAGAGAGAGAGAGAGAGGTTTCTTTATAAGAGTTAAAACTACATTGTTTGCTTTCTCTCTATACATGAAGCAAACATCAGCATCTTTAATAGAAGTATCCTCAACTCTAGTTATTAAAGACCTGATTCAACAGCCTATTCTAGAGCGCTGTTGTTACACCATATGCCATATGTTCAAGGATTGAAAACCTAAGTCAAATAGTGAGGAATAATAACCTAACCACTCAAATTTTAATATAAGAAAGAACAACTACACATGTTGTGGAAAAATGGGGAAAAAAATATATACAAGGAATACTAATACAATAGCATATATAAAAATTCGTATCAGAATACACCAAAATAATATGCAATGACCAAACATTACAACAGCATCTCAGCACCTAAAGGTGTGGGTAGGGGACCTGGGGCAAGGCATCCCAGTAGGAGAGGGATGTCACTTAACTGATACCTGCCTAAGCTATACCCTGCCTAGTTCGCAGGGAGGCTGGTGACTCCTGTTTCGGTGGGGCTCCTTTTCCATTGCTGGTTTTGCAGGTTTTTAATTTTTTTTAATTTATTATATTTATACCCCACCTTTTTTCCTGCAAGGAACCCCAAGGTGGCTTACATAATCCTCCTCCTCCTCTCCATTTTATCCTCACAACAACCCTGTGAGGTAGGTTAGGCTGAGAGTCAGTGACTGGCCCAAAGTCACCCAATGAGTTTCATGGCCGAGCGGGGACTAGAACCCGGATCCCCCAAGCCCCAGTCCAACACTCTCACCACTACGCCACACTGGCTTTTATTTGGAGCTTCATAGGAGCTATCCATAGTGCTGACTGCTGGTCCATCCCCAAATGGGTTCACCACCATGGAGCACCATGGATAGCTCCTATGAAGCTCCAAATAAAAGCTGGAAAACCTGCAATGGAAAAAGAGCCCCACCAAAATAGGAGTCACCAGCCTCCCCTGATCTCCTTATACAATAATAAACATGGCCCTAGTTAACCCAACACCCGAGTCTCACATCTTCCTTTCTGATATGGCAGCAAAAGGAACATGTGGTTTTGAGAATCATGGATTCTTTGAAAGTAACAGAGTTCCATACGCAACAGGGGGCGTAGTGCTCTGTTGGGCAGACTGGAGTATATAGGCGGGGGAGAAGGTGGGTGACAGCATTATCATTTCCATAGTATGGAGATGTGGATAGTGACAGGGGGACAGACAGGTTTTCTTCTCCTGTCAGGAAACAACCATATGGATGAACAAGAGCAGTACATTAACTGTGATGGAAAAGCAAAGCAGAACAGCCTCCCTCTTCCTGCCAAAAGGCAGGATGGCTATTAACATTATCCATGTTAAGATCAGACCTATTGATTATAAAATCTAGGCCAGGTTTCGATGCACAGCAAGGAGAGGAGAAAGACAAGGGACAGGGATACGGTCTGGGTGAAGGGAACAGAAAGTTGCCTGTACCTCCTTTGGTGCAGGCTCCAAGCAAGTTGACAATGTTCAGATGAGGCCCCAAGTGACTCATGATCTTCAGTTCTGACATTAGAGCCTGCTTCTCACTGCTTCGGGCAGTAGCTGTAAGGTGGGTGGATCAAATGATGAAATACAGAACAAGAACATTATAAAAGTACCAGAGGAAAGAAGTGGCCTGGACATGTCCATTGTCATCAGAAAAATATGAACCCCAGAAAGACACAGGAAGATCATCAGTGGGAGACCAGTGGAAAGAAAAAACAGAGTGCCGATATAGACATGGGCGAACTTGCTCTGGATTCATGAAGGATGATTCAGATGTCACTTAGCTCACTTGACCACAGCCAATCCTGCCCCCCCCCACACCATATGGCAGTGTTATTGTGTTTACTGCATAGGGCCAGGTATAAACCATGAGTGATTCCAAAGTACATTGATTTGGAAGGTGACAGAAGGTTACTGTGGCTGACCTTGCATTTTCCTTTTGTGAAAATATTTTGCTTAGTGGGCATTAGAATCTATCTATCTATCTATCTATCTATCTATCTATCTATCTATCTATCTATCTATCGAGAGAGAAGTGTAAAGCGGCTCAACAGCAAAGGAGGCTCTGGATCCACTATGGATGCAGTCAGTCTTTATAAGAAAGATAGAGTGATTTCAAAAATATATTTAGAGCTAAAAGTTTCAGCTTCCACCCTCATCAGTAGCTGTGATGTTAAAAGGATACTAAGAGTGGCCGTTTGGAGTGCTGGGAGATGAAAACTCCTAAGGAGAAAAAAACAGAGGTATGATTGGTGTAAAGCTTATGAATTGTCCTCCAGATGAAGGCCATATGGATTAAGAGTTCTGAGTCTGTATATCCAGCAGTTTTCCCTTTTTGTCAAGTATGTCAGTGTCCTTAGTTTGTTCAGTTGGAAGCAGCTGTAAATCTGAGAGACTATGAGCAGGTACGTTAAAATGTCATAAGCTTTATACTAGTCATACCTCTTGTTTTTTTTCTCCTTAGGAATTTTCATCTCCCAGCACTCCAAATGGCCACTCTTGGTAACCACTGAACATCACAGCTACTGATGAGGGCAGAAGCCAAAACATTTAGCTCTAAATATATTTTGAAATCACTCTGTTGTTAGTCTATCATATCTCTGTCTCTATCCCATGTGATCAAGGCCAATAATCACTAAATAGACAGGAAGAAGAGTGGTGCATGGTGAAAACATATAGTAAAACAAACAAAAACAAACAAAATAAATTAGAAAGGCAGACGGTGTGGGAAGAGAGGGTGAACAATTGGATGTGCATGCACAGTGAGGGAAAGAGAAGATTCCAGACTCACACTTGAGCATTTTCACGGCAACCCTCATGGCGGACTGTGAGTGGCTCAGGCTGTGGGATACTGCTTCCACCACGCGCCCGAAGGCCCCGGAGCCCAGGGTGCGCCCTGTAGTGGAGAGATGCACAGATTTATATATATATATATATATATATATATATATATATATTCCTCCTCATCAAGAGCAACATAAGAAATATTCATCTACTTTAGAACTTGCTAGCTATTAACAACCATGGGAGGATCCCACAGAACAGCTGTCTGGAAAATGTTTAGCTCCTGACTTGAAAGTTTGGATTGCATGAGTTATTCCACTGGGGAAATGAACATAGTTGGGAGAGATAACGTCTGAGCAAGAGCCGCGGTGCTTCCAGATGAGGCGTTTACCATGCAACCACCCTGCCTCATGCACGGGAATTTTACCGGTAGTGGTGGTGGTTCAGATGGCGTCATCTTCAACTTGCAAGATGTACAATCGAGCCTTGCTGGGGCAGAACGAGGCCGAACATGGCCCCACTCATGCCCCAGCGAGGCCTTACCTTATCTTCTGGGTGGCTCGCGCACTCCGTGGAGAGCCACCCCAGCCACTCGATCCGGCGGAGAACCGCCCGCGTTCCTTGATCGGTCCCATCACGTCACTTCCGGGACCGGAAATGATGTGATGGGACTGTTCTGCGCCTGTGCAGGGGTCCATTTCCGGGCCTGAAAGCGTTGGACGGGGTAAGCAAATTGTTCGAGCGGCGCTGCGCGCCACTCGAAAAAACAAGGCGGGGAGGGGGAGGGGGGCAAAATAAGGACTCAGCCGGCGCTAAAATTTGCAACCCTCCCATATTTCTGTTGTGATATGTATCACTTCACCAGATGTAGCACACTGTTTACACATGGAAAGAACAGAATGGCTGTAAACAAGTTTGTTATGTCTTTCTGGGTTCTCGTGTTTTTCGCATGGGAAGCCTAGACCGTGGGAGCATTATGAGCTAGTCACATGGTTTGTATGTTCTGATGACGTGCTAACTTGTTTTCTGTCTGAAGCCATCTTAAGAGAGAGGCAGGACTGCTTTCTCTCTTCTCCTTTGTTCTTCTTGCTGGACTTTTGTCACTGCAACAATGTAACGCCTTTGCTGAGGTGGAGTGAAGCTCAACTTACTCCACTGGATGTAATGCTTGCTATGCATTTATACTCTGCACATGGACTGTAACTAGGAAATGTATACTCTGTAGAACTTTACTTGCTAAGTGAATAAACAGGTAGAATTAGACCTGTGGTGTTACAGAGTGTTTCCTGACTCCATGGATTAATCTGCAAACGGGGAAGCTGGAAGCAAGTTGAATTACAGGTAGGCTGGGCTGGCATCTTCACAACATGCTGCACGCTGCGTAAAGGGGGGAGCTGAGATCTGGAAGATCTGTGTGTGGAATAACAGGCCTCTGCTAGCACACAGACAGGATTTTAAATCTCCCATGCGCACACGCACTCTGCTGCTCACGCACACACGCACCAACAATTTCCCCCACCACTGCTTCTTTTTTTCTTACCACAGAAAATGCATCACGGAGGGAAAGATGGAACAGCAGCACAATGCCTTTTGAGTGGTAGCGCTAGGAGCCCTCTGTCTGGAAACACCCATGGTTTCTGTCTGCCTGATAAGGCTACTGGGCTGCTAATGCAATTTCTTCCAAATAACATTGCATACATTCTACACGTGACCACTAGGTGGGGAGCTAATCACAAATTCCACAGCAGCTTGCTCTTTCTTTCATCATCATCTCAGCTGTTCATGCATGGTGTGTTCCTTACATTGCTTCAGCCTTAACTGTCAGGTACATGAACATTTATTGATTGATATTTATAGCCAACCTTACCTATAGGTTTGTGGTGATGTGCAGTATTTAGACATGTTGCTAAATCTTTCCTTTTTTGCAAGCTCCCAATATATGGTCTCTTTCCCCTAGCTTTTATCTATAGCCTCATGTGTCAGTGATAAAAGATACCAAGTATTCCCAAGCCTTAGGCGCCTCTAGCCACTCCTTACCAGTTCAATACTGTTTATGAAGGGCTGGAGGTAGGAAGATTCAGGTGCGGGGAGGAGAATCTCTGTTGTATTACCACCTTATTTATCATTTATTTATTTGTTAAATTTATATTCATTTCATTTATTGCATTTCTATACCGCCCAATAGCCAAAGCTATTCCACCTTTCCCCTACAAACAGTGCTCAAGGTAGCTAACAACAATAAAATACATGATAAAATGCAAAGTCATAATTAAAATATAAATGCAGATCAATTGAGAGCCAGTTGGACTGGGATCTAGTCCCCGCTTGGCCATGAAACTCACTGGGTGACTTTGGGCCAGTCACTGCCTCTCAGCCTAACCTACCTCACAGGGTTGTTGTGAGGATAAAATGGAGAGAAGATGGAGGATTATGTAAGCCGCCTTGGGTTCCTTGCAGGAAAAAAGGCGGGGTATAAATATAATAAATAAATTAAAAACCACACCAATAAAAAAAAGAGCACCAGTTAAAACTTACTTCTGCAAGGAAGTCAGCTTCAAAGCCAAAAATTTGTCTGAGATGGAGGTAGCCCAACCTCCTTTGGCTTTCCTCACCGATGGTGAGCTGATGGGGGATGTGATACCTGCTTTGGTGTTCCCATTACCTAACTCTGATGTTGTCCTGCAAATAACTTTTTACAGTTTCCCCTGACAATAATCAACCAATTACTATTTGATTGGGGAACTGCATCGGAAAATTTGGATAAGTGCAAAAACCAGAGCATAATTGTGTTTCAGTTCACATATTAATTCGGGAAGTACAAATTTTCGTTAATTCATATTAAAATGCAAGCCAAAGGAATTTCTCTCCCATCCCTATGGGAGAGGCATGAAGAAGATGGCTCCATGCAGTAATATTCCCCCCCTCTCCTGTAGAACTGCACTAGGAGAAGCAATAGCAGCTACAAGCAAGATGTGTGGCCCTCCGATAGAAGATTTACTGGAAGGGACCTGCCCTTCACATGCTTAGTGGCACCAGCCATTTTCATAGATTTCATAGATCATAGAGTTGGAAGGAGCCTACAAGGCTATCGAGTCCAACCCCCTGCTCAGTGCAGGAAACTAGAGGAGGGGTCTCCCATCCAAGTAATAACCAGGCCTGACCCGGCTTAGCTTTCCACGCTCAGACAAGCTGAGCCAGCGTAAGCCAAAACCTCTCCCTTGGCCTGTTCCTCTCCTCACCCAGCACAAGCTTGTCCCTGGGAACTTCCCAGCTGGAGTCATAAGGAAGCTGCATGGGGTCCACATAGATATATTCATGTCCATCAGAGCTGACCGACTCAATCACCTTCCAGCGGATTTCATAGCGAGGCTTCTGGACAGAGAGAAAGGGAGATGATAGGAAATGGCTGTGCTAGGTTTGGTGCAGCACAGCACAGCTACAAGATGGGGCAGGCCCAAGAGGCCTAGCAAGAAGGTCCCCACACGGTTTGCAGAAGGCATCTCACACCCACACACATTCTCTGTTTCTGTAGAACAAGGCCTCTCTGCGAGGGATGCTGCCTCCCCTCGGAGACAAACCAGCTGAAGACAGTGGCATTACAATATCAACACTAGCCACTGCACAAGTATGCACACTTAAGTCCCATTGAAAGCAATGGGGCTTGAGTGAGCATAGCTGTGCTAAATTGTATCCTATGGATTATCTCTCCCACCCCCCAACCCCTGACTGTGGCATGCAGTAGCAATTTGAAAGCAGCTACAGCTACACTTCCTTCACTAGCTTTCATGGTATCAAAATAGAAGTATTTTGTTCCAAATTTGAAAATGTACATTTTCCCATAACCCCCCCCACACACACACACACACATACATGCATTATTTTTTCAAAGCTAGAAAATCACAATGGGGGGGAAATGATTTTAGAATCTGAAAAGGATCTCCCACAGCCCTGGGATCTTTTCTGCATTGGCAGTTTTTCTATGAATAATTTTTGATTTGCATTCCAGTTTTAGTCTACCTGACTATGTCCAGCACCTGACCTTCTCCTACAGTCCCTAGTAGCTGAACGTCAGCCTATCAGCTTTTAACCGGAACCAGAAGCCGCATGGTCTCCAGCCTAACATCCCATAATTGAAGAGTTCAGGCTTCAAAGTTGCTCACCCAAACAATTGCCAAAGTCATTTGATTTAGACTGGCTCATGATTAGGGAACTTGGATCACTACCTGCCTCTCCAGTGATGTTTAACTGAGAAAGGAGACAAGCAGACTCTTACCTTTCGCCACAACACAAAGAGGATCACCAGGAAAAGACACATGAGCACCAGTAAGGCCAAGATAACTGAGATGATGATGACCTTAAACGGCAAATCTGAAACAGCAGATGCAGAGTCATTAGACTTCCATGTTAGTTTATGGCCAGGGAGATGCAAATATTTTTCTATTTAGCTTTTAATTTTCAGGCAGAAGGGTTCCCAAAGAGGAGGAGGAGGAGGAGGAGGAGGAGGAGGAGGAGGAGGAGGAGGAGGAGGAGGATTATTATTATTATTATTATTATTATTATTATTATTATTATTATTATTATTATTATATTATTATTATTATTCATGTATAGAACAAAATATACAAACACTAGCAGTGGCTCATCTCATTTCAATGCAGAAACCGTAAGCCAGTGGGCACTGTCAGGAGGAGGCCTTGTTCAGCACTTCTTACATACTCCTTCTTGGAGGCAGTGGAGCCTGGAGGGTTAGTCTAGCCCAGCCTTTTCCAACCTGGTGCCCTCCAGATGTTTAGGGCCACAACTCCTATCATTCCCAACCTCTAGTCATGCTTGCTGGGGCTGATGGGAATTGTAGTCCAAAACATCTGGAGGGCTCCAGATTGGGGAAGGCTAGTCTAGCCCAAGGGGGATAATAAAAGGCCTTCCTCTGCTGAGCTCCAGATCTTGTTGGAGCAAGTTGTTTGCTTGGAGCTATCCAAAGTCCTGCAACTCCTGCACTGTGCCGTCTGCCTGACTAAGCCAGCCTCAGATATCTGGCGTATCCCACGGGCTCCTCTTCATGGTCATAGATAGTAGGACACTGTTTCAGACATGACAGAAGTGCATGGAAAGGGGCAGAGGGAATGCCTGACCTCTACGCGGGAGATAGGAAGGCCCGGAAAAAACCTGGAAAAAATCAGGAAAAAACTGTTCCCCCTCCGTTCTTTCCCCAAAAAATTCAGAAAAAAACCATTCCCCCCTAGAAAAAAGCAGAAAAAACTTGTTTTCCTTCTGATTTTTTTCTGTTTCCCCCCTCCGGACCTTCATGTCTCTGCTCCATGCATTCATAGTAGGATCTGAAAACCAATTTGAGTGCAATTTTTTGGTAAAAAGGTGGGGTACAAATAAAATAAATAAATAAATAAAATCCTCCCCATCCCCACCCCCGGCCATTGCACAATTGTACATACTTAGGGCTTATCCAAGACTTTAATCCCCTCACCTTTTGCTTTTTTCCTCTGCATGTGTCCAAAAGGGGCTTGTGGCTAAACTAATTCCCCTTAGGGCCAATTCACAGGAGCTTGAAAGTAAGCTGAAATGCACGTTCTTATACGCAGAGTGATTCACTGCCATATGCCCACATCCCAATTTCTCAATGTAGGCTAACATCTCCACTACTTTTGCCCAGCCTCTGCAGCCCATGTGGCATAGCATGGAACATTAAAACAAATGAGGGAGCAGGGTGTGATGCGAAGCAAGCTACCACCACTCAACTCACACGCCAGGCCTCCTTCGGGGCCACGTGAAGCAGGTCCTGTACTATACGCTCATGTGGCCAAAAGACAAAGAAGGAAGAGAAACAATAGCTATAAAGAGCCAGAGAGAAGAACAGAAAAGGAGCCAGTAACACCATACAGCCTTGTAGTCTGTTGCTGATTACTTTCCTGCCCCCTCTGGCTTGGGAAGGACTGTACCTCAGAGCACAGGCTTTGCATGCAAAAGGACCCGGGTTCAATCACCAGCATCTCCAAGCAGGGCTGGGAAAGACCATGGTCTGAAAGCCTGGAGAGACACTTCTAGTCAGTGCAGTACTGAGCAATATGGGCCAATGGTCTGATCTGATGTAAGACTTCCTAAATGTTTATGAATGACCAGTGGAAAGGAGAAACATTTTTAAAGATCAACCACTCTGGTCCCCTTTGCTCTCTCCAAACCTCTTATGACTTGGGGCACACAGAAAGTATCAGTGAAGAGGAATGGAGATGGCAAGGTATGTAGCAGGCTTGGGATCTGATGCAGATTATGGGCTGATTGAGAGGCATTGGGGGGCTTGTAGGAGAAGTCAGACTGTGCATTTATTAAGAATAAATATTTCTCTGCTCAGTCTTCTTTTTCTGTTTTTTTCCCTCTGATTTTGGAACTCTGTTTTTGTGTTTGGTATGCTGATGCCTCTAACCACTATGGGTCTTCTGATTCTGTTAGTGCACTTAAAATCTGCCCCATGATCGCAGATTTAGCATACCATGCAGGTTGTAGATACAGCACCATTTCTACAATACCAGTGTAAAAAGAAACTCTACATACACATGCACACAAAACAAATATTATTGGAAGACATGCACTGTGGGACTCACTGTGTGGGACGAGGGTGATGCTCTGAGAATCTGTGCCCAAGAGATTTTGAGTGGCACAGCTTAGGAAGACCGGCTCATTTACTCTGTGGAGGTGCAGCTTGCTTGTCACAATGTAAATCTTCAGCTCATCTTGATATGTGGCATTCATTTGCAGATTAATATCTTCAGATGTATTCCCCAGAAGCCTGGTGGCTTCCTTATCACACCTGTTTTTGGAAGGCATCAGCCAATGGAAGAGAGCCCCATTTCAGTGGCATCTTCAGATGTTTTATTCATTCGTGCTCCATCTGTACTGTCCACATCCCAATCCTATGCCTGACTACTCAGAAATAAATCCCACTCAATTCAATAAGACTTACTCACAAATTAAGTGTGTATAGGACTGCATGCTTAGGCTCTCATCTTGTCCTACTGTTAGGGCTAATGATACAACCCAGGGCATGGCCTGAAAGCGTGTGAGGCAGGAGCTAAGCAGGTCTGGGTCTGGTCCATGCCTGGATGGGAGACCACCTGGGAAGCTCATGTACACCACCTTGCATTCTGTGATGGAAGGCAGGCAGGATCTAGCTGTAATAAAAATAAACCTTGGAGGCTGATCTTTAATTCAGGTTTAGAATATATTTGGAGTGAAATAGTCATGCGTGAGACGATGGTGCTGCATGCCACTGAATATGCTCCCAAAGTGGGGGTGAATAAGTGAAAAATTCTCCATAGCAAATGACATGGGGGGGCGGAGGGGGAATCCTCAGGACTGTGGAGAGAGGAAGGTTTAAAAACACACACACACCTCCCCATGCACCATGATTGATCAGCTCCCTCTGCCCACTGCAGCTATTTAAAAAAATAAACACAGATGCAAAGGGTGTGAAATCCTTCCTCCCAAACTGAGGTCTGAATGGAATTTGACTGTCTGTTGAAAAAAAAACCTGGATAACTGCAGGGAGGTGGTGGGATGGCCAGCTGGAGGAGGATGTGGCTAGCGGGCACCCAGGAGAGCAGTAGTCCTACTAGGAGGGGAGAAGAATACGCTGCAGCATTTTGCTGCGGGTCCCACTTGTCATGTGACTATTGCAGGCCTCTCATGAGCAGCACGGTGATTCGATTCCACCCTCTGTGTAATAGTTAGTGAGATTTATATGGAGAGAATCCCATGCCAATGTCTTTATGTCCATCCTTTCCTATTCAGCGCTCCAAGCATAAAGGTGCTGAATAATATCCTGTGAAAATGATCTCCTTACCATTTGGCATTATTACAGGTATACCAGGTAACCTCTGGCTGGGGCATTCCTTCGGTGACACACGTCACTGTTTGCTCTCCACTGCTGGCGTTGCTGTTTTCTCTCAGATCAGTCACCTTAGCTCGGACTGGTTATATTGGAGGAAAGAACACAACATATAACTGGTTAAAGAAAGTCAGGAAGGAGGTGGAAGGAATAAACAGTTTTCACAATGGAAGGAATTAAGCAGTGGGGTCCCCAAAGGGTTTATATTACAAATGGTCTAATTTAAAGATGTATTTATTTGTACAGGCTTTGGGGGTATAGGCAGGTGTTTTGTCTGTTTTCTGGTGTTGTAGTGAAGGTTTTATTGCATTTCTATCATATATCTGTAATTTTAGGGTTATTATTTTAACGGTGTTCATATGTTTTATTGTTTTTATATGGGTTGTTATGTGCCTTGGGCTCCTTGCGAGGAAGGGCGGGATATAAATAAACAAACAGATAAATTGAGACCCCCCCCTATTTTGATGGTTAAGTATATAAAATGTCCCATTTCCAGATTTTGTTAATAGTCAGGGTGCCTTGGGCTACATGTGTACTGATTTCAGGGGACAAGCTCATTGGGAAATACCCAAGCAATTCTGATACTTGTGTGAGCCAGTCAATCAGTTACAGAGCAAACCTAAGCTCTGTGGGCTGCTAATATTGGTGAGGCACCAATGTACTGCAGTCCTGATCCTGTGCACTGCCAGCAGCACAGTCTACAGAAAAATGATAATCACTTTAAACAACATAAATCATGGCAACACTAATGAGCACTTCCACAGCATCCATGGCAACACTACAGCCACCCATCAGTTACTGCATGCTGTACCAATGTCACCCCCCGCAGTAGCTATGCGTCAAGGAGCCAATCCATGTATGGCAATGTCAGAATACCTCCATCAAGTCTCCCTACAACACTGCACATACAGGACAAAAAAATGGCAGACAGAAAAATGCCACAGCATCTTCATTGGTGTGTACCATTGTGGTGCAAACAGCATGAGTCCACTAACAGACATACTCCAGGTGTCCTTGCAAATGGTGCTTTGAATTCCCTTCTTAGTCTTTGGCGCTCTCTCTCTCTCTCTTTCTCTCTCTCTCTTTCTCTCTCTCTCTCTCTCTCTCACACACACACACACACACACACACAGGGAGAGAAACGGAAAGCCATCACCTTCTTGATGTGGTGGTGGGGAGCAGCACACACAGTAGAGCAGCCTTCCCCGACCTGGTGCCCTCCAGATGTTTTGGACTACAACTCCCAGGATTCCTGACTATTGGCCATGCTGGCTAAGGCTAATGGGATTTAAAGTCCAAAACACCTGGAGGATACCAGGCTAAGGAAGGTTGCAGTAGAGGAACGAAGGACTAATACGTTAGCTTAACATCCAACGAGCTCACTTGGGAAGAAGCGTACATGGAGAACCACTGGGCTCCAAGTTCCACGGGGCCTCTGTGATGGGGAGGAACCTTTTGCCAGGTAGCCAGGGAAAGGAGCCACTAAGGTAAACTCACAGTGGAAACTACACCTGCACGTCCACAGGAAGTGACCTAATTACTTCTCTGGTAGCACACCTTTTGGCAAAACCTTTGGATCTCCAGCCAGAATTAAAATAAACGGGGAATTACATAGTACTAGAACTCAGAACTCACACTCCAACTCAGCTACAGGGACTGACAGAGAAGTCAGACATCATGCAGCCTTTGTAATCTTCCAGCTGCCCAGCCCTGAAACCCAGTCACATACATAAGGCCTGAAGAGAAGCTCAACGGAATGGTTACCCTGTAGAACAGCACAGTTTTAAAACACACGACGAGATCCCAGCTTCAAAACCTTCATGGGGTCACACAGTAGAACAGGGTGGGAGGGTCAAGAGACGTACAGACACACGGAGACAGTGTAGTGCTAGCCAGTTGGAGGAATCACATGTGGATGTGTGGATCAATCGCCTGACTCTGACGTGCCCCGGGATGCTCTTCATTGTCCTCATCCCCTTCATCCCCTCCACCCACATGTGGTCAATCATGGTCATGTGGTTGAATTGCCCTAGCAGACCTTGCTATCCATCTACTCCCCCCCCACCTTCTTTCAGCCCCCACTTTATACAACCCAACTGCATGGTTTATCAGGAATAACTAGGGGGAGGTTGGACAAAATGAAGAGCCTGAGCTCCGGAAGGTAGTGGTGATGAATGCTCCCATTAAGAGCTGTGGGCCGAAGGTGAGTAGCAAGGGGCAGTGAAGAGTCACATTACCACACAGAAACAGTTGTGAAACAAGGAGTACTTTTATTGGACAGCGTCAGCGCTAGAGTAAGTTCTTAAAGCAAGATGGGTGAATAGGGTCCCCAAACCTTCTTGTTCCAGCAAGACTCCCTGCACCTTTGAAAGCTGCATGACAGACAGTGGCGCACCAGTGGCAGTTTTCACCACTACCGCATCCCCCGTGCCAGTGTGTCTGCAGTGCACCCACTGCATAACTGTCTGTCAAGTGGCTTATGCAGCTACAGGAGCGGTGTGAGAACAAACAGTGGTAACGCCACATGGGAACAAGTGAATTCACACACTTGTAGTCACTGTTGCTGTGGCTTGTCCTGTTGTAGGCCTTGATTGCGGTCTGCACTGTGCTGGGCTTGGGAACTGTCCTTGCATCGACACGGTTCGGAGGGCTGCCTGGAAAGAGACAGACAGGGACCGGGGTGGGTATTGGTCAACAGCTGCATTGTGACGAATAGTTCCTGGGCCCAGAAGATGGTAATGAGTGAGTGATGGACGGAGTCGGAGTGCTTCCACCCAGGGGTTCTTCCAGATCCTAGGCCTCAGGGCCCCTATTAGACATTCTGACATCTTATCTGGAGATTCACCTGGTAGTGATAGATACATGCAGTCATGGAGAACTGCTTGGTTTCCCCCAAGAGAGTTGGCTGTGCTTTCTACTGCCTTCACCAGCATATGGTGGTGGATCATGGCCAAGAGCCCCCCCACCCTTTCTGTCCAGATCATACTCATGCTGTGTCCCCTATATGGGACACATTTCTACTACCTGCCAAGGGAGGGTTATTTAGTCGATACACAGTTTCTCATATTGTGAGGTGCGGGATGGGCAAAATTCATATGTTGAGCGATGGACTTGCTTACCTGTGTGGTGGTGTCTTTTGTCCTTGCACCCCCAGTTCCAGGAGTGAAGAAGAGTTTCCTTTTGGGTGTTTGTCTTTGTAGTCCTGATATGAAGTACCTGTAAAGAGTTTGGCTCTCTTTTGAGTTCAACTGGACTTGTTTTGACTTACACCTCCGCTTTTGTCAGCATAGCATGGGTCTATAGGAACCCTGGATCCTCCCTAACTCCTGATCCTTCCTACTGCCATCCATTTTTGGCCCCTGCACCAGCTTCAGGATTATACCAGTATAACACTGCTCTGGCATAACTGTAGGCCTGTAGCCAGGGGTGGGCTAGGCAGGGCCTACCCCCCTAAATTTTCTCTGCCCCCCCTAATTTTTTTTTTAACGAACAAATAATTAAACAGTTTACAATTTTGTCTTTAAAAGGCCAAACCAGAGGAACTGCCCCTCTACTTTTTTGGTGCCCCCCCAAACTTTCAGGCTGACTACAGGCCTGCATAACCGTGATACTATGCTGCCATAGATCCCTGATTTCTTCAGCAGCTGCTAGTGCAAGGGGACAGTGGGCTTTTCTACATGAGGCTTTTATTGTGCGCTCATCATTCCTCACTTACGGTGGTTTATGGGTGCTTTCGATGTGACCCTCCAGTTTTGCTTCTTCTGTTTTTTAAGAGCTCTTTCACAAGTTTTTTTGGAGCAGGTAAAATCCAGTCTTTTATTTTCATCCCTATTCGTGTAACAGCATTATTCTGCAGTACCACAGCACCACGAAGAGGTTATGTAGTGGAAAGTATGGAAAGACAGGAAAGGAAAACTTCTTTGTGTAGAGATCCAATCTCAGTTCTGTGTCAACAGTGGGTTAACAGGCTTGTCCAGAAAAGCTCTTTGTTTCCTATAAACCCCTCCATGCAAGCTAGTGTAAGCCAGGGATCAGACTGAGTTGTTAGGCAGTCAGTGAGACCAACAGCACAATCCAATGTGGCTGCCTGTAGCCATCTGAACTCGGAGGATTATGGGCATCCAATGGAAGGCGGGAGGAGTACAGAGACAAAGGTCTGATTTGGGCCATCTAAGTCTTTTGCTCTGGGGAAGCAAGGAGGAAAGGCAGAGGCGCTGCCAGGATATGTCATAGGCTGCCTCCCCTCCCCGCTCCCCAGAATGCCCAGAGAACGTGGTCCTTGAGGCCGGCCTTCCAACCGTGGAGCCGCAGCTGGCACAGTTCTTTCCACACTGGCTGCGAGGGCAGAGGGAGGACGCTCCAAATTCAGAGTCCCAGCTCTGAGCTGGGAGCACTTTTCTGAGGTCGGAGCTGAGGCGCCGACTTCTCCTATGGCCATCTAGACCAGTGATGGCGAACCTATGGCACGGGTGCCACAGCTGGCACGCAGGGACCTCTCTGTGGGCACCCGAGCCATTGGTCACCAGATTGCGAAAAGACTGTCCCCTTCTGCAAAACACTAATGATCTTGTTCTTTCTCACAGTGTGGAACAGAATGATTTTATTCTAGAATTCCTGTTACAGAATTCTTTTCTACGTTTATCACATTTAAAAGATTTTGAAGAATGATGCACAGAGCATGGCTTGGATGTAAAGCCCTAACAGTTGACCTGAGTGCTGCATGTGTTGCTTTCAAACTAATGGAGTATGAGCCAAGGTTTGACAAATTATCAGCATGCATGCAATACCAAAAATCACATTAATTGTGCAAAAGCATGCCCAATGCAAACTTTTACCTAATGCAGTGTTTGCAGTCCAAGACATAAAGTGTTTAAAATGTGTTAAGCACGTTTAGTTTTCTTGTTTATCTTGCTCATCCTAGTACAGGTTGACTTTTACTTTTACTAATCCGGCACCTGTAGAAGCAGGGAAAGGACCCGGGGTAAAACTTGCCCCATACAATTTCAGTCTGGCATATAATCATATTACAAGTTGAGAATCCCTTATCCAAAAATACATGTGCCTAATTATTTAAAAAGTTTGTATAAATTCCCTTCAGGCTATGTGTACAATGTAGTACTATAATAATTTTTTGAGTTGATTTTTTTTCCAACAAAAAACTGTTGGTATCATTGAAAGCTCTGTTAATTGTGTTTTTCTTTAAAGACAAAATATGTTAATTAGTTCGGACAACTGTATGAGTTGTTTTTCTAAAACTAAAACCTCAGTATTCACTGTTTAATTGCAGTGTTGGCACTTTGAAATAAATAAGTTGGTTTTGTGTTGCAGTTTGGGCACTCGGGCTCAAAAAGGTTCGCCATCACTGATCTAGACTCTGTCTAGCAGCCATAGGATTGCACCCCAAATATATTTACCTAACAGTGTAGACACATTCAGAATATTGTACACTGATTTCCCCGTCTCAAAAGAATAATGTAGAGTTGATGGGAATACAGAAAGGGAAAGGAAAGGAAAAATGATTATGTTAAATATTATGAACAGAATGGAGAGAATGAGCAGAGAACATTCTCTCTCTCTTGCTGCCAAGACACTAGAACTTGGGTTTCTCAGATAACACTGATAGTCTATATGTTCAGGACAAACAAGAGGAAGTACCTTGTTCATGTAATGCACAATTAACATGTAATTAATTACCATGAGATATGAGATGGTTACAAGCTCACATGGCTTTAAAAAGGAATAATATACAAATTAATGGGGGATAGGTCTACCAATAGCTATGGCTAAAAATGGAATTTCCATGTTCAAGGGCTGCATATTTTGGATTGTCAAATGTTCGGGGAAACAAGGAGATGGCTGTTTCCCTCTTGCTCAATTTGTTTGTTTTCCAGCGACATCTGTCTGGTCAGGCCATTCTTTGAGACAGAGTGATGGACTCATTGGACCTTTGGTTTGATCCAGCAAAGCAATTTTTATGGTCTTACCAACCAAGACACACACACACACACACACACACACACACACACACGAAATTGACATGGGCTATAGGCAAAGGACTTACTTGTGTCAAAGTTCCAACATGTATGCACTGTCATGTTTAAGTGCACTTGCCATATGGGCTGGCCCATTCATGTGCAACACTAGTGCCACGCCCATCTGGATTGCCAATCAAAGACATGCTAGAACTCCATATGAATGGGCTGCCACATTGACAAATGCATTAAAACATAACTGAGCATAGATGCAATGTCCACATGGTAAGGCATCTAATCACGGTATACATCAAAAGTGAGTACGACATAGATCAGGATCTTCTGGAAGATTTCTGGATGATTTGCAATAGATCAGCAAGGGTTTCTGACCCAATTGTTTAATAATAGCAATAACAAAATGACTTCCCCCACCCAAATTAGGCAGCTGAAATAGAGTTTGGGGTAACCAAGAGTGAACTTGTGTGAAAGGACTGTTGGCTCAGTTCAGTTCTGAAACTGAAAACAATTTTCCAGGCTCAGAACGTACTCAGAGTAATCTGTTCTTCAGTTCTATGCCATTTACATCTGCATCTGGTTGGTGGATCTTGGAATTCTAGTAACATACGGTACCAAGTAGATTTGATGTATGAAGTCTGCCCACCTCTGGTCTAAATAACATCTGCTTGGGCTCAGTGGCACAGAAGTGAAAGTGTGGGGACAATCCCCTTGGTAGTGGAGGACACCAGTGCCCTGCTAGGGATGTATGAGAAATTTGTTTCAGTTTGTTTTTGATCAGGATTCACTTAGTTTGCACCTTCCGGATAGAACACAGACTCAGATGCAATCTGCAGTCAAAGTCCTGTACATTTCCGAGCTGGCAATGTGATTCGTGAACCCCCAAAAATGCATTTGACAGCATATGTACATTTTAAAAATGTGCATGGAAAAATGCATACTTTTGGAAAAAATGCACACAAGTACACTTTAATCAATGGGAGAAGAATGTGAACCTTCAAAGATGAGTACAATTGAAGTGTACATTTGGAAAAATATGCACAAAAACACACACAGATTTTTTCAGGTGAAAAGGGGAAAAAACAATGCTTGCAATCTGCTACGGACTCAAGTCAGCATGCGCTTTGAGATGGAATTTAGAGAACTTCGGCGAGCTCACGTTTTGCTGATTCACACATCCCTATGACTGCCCTGAATTTCTGAGGTGCCATTGTCTAAAAACGGTATAGACCCAGTCTAAATGCAGATATATGTAGTGCAAGATAAAATTTTGCAGAGAGAAGTGCTCACCATTAATCTGTAAGTAAAAGGAGAGCTCCTTTGAGTCATCTTCATGGAATGCTCGGATGGTATATAAACCTCCCTCACTCTGTTTCACCCTCACAAGGGTTAAAGTAGTTTGATACCTGGAAGGAAGAGAACCTTACAGAAATCAAGATGCTGGAAAAGATCAGCTCAGGCAAAAGAAACACAAAACCTGTTGCATTCAAAGGGAAAATGTTTAAACCCATAGAGAGAAGCCTATTTCCTTCAATCAAGCCATTCCCAGCTCACTTCAAATACCAGAGCCAGGAACAGAGAAAGTGGCTTGAATGATGCACAGAGAGTAATTAATGTGCAAGAGGTGGAGAGGGTGTCATACCTCTCTCCAGTGGGCTTCTTTTAATGTTTAAAGACTGAGCCACATTTTCTGTGAATGGGGCAGACATGTGAAAAGAAACACGTGTCCATCTCCGTCATGTCTAGCTTGGAGCCCATTCATTCTTGTATTTCTCCCCACATCTGGAATAAAGAAAAGCCCAGGGTGCTGGTGACTTTGATCAAGAAACTGGCATGGGAGAAAGAGCAACTTTCCATTAACCTTGTGCAACTTCCCCAATCAAATTAGCAGCCCCCACCCATGCTTGCATTTGGTATAATAATAATAATCAATAATAATCTAAGAGAGCTTTTCTACACAAAGCATGTATTGTGCAGTCATCAGTCCCTACTCACAGCTGTTTATGACAGTATTCTTTAGACAGCATTGTGACCGTCCAGTTTTGCTTCTGTTTTTAAACAGCACTTTCAGCAGGCTATTTCAGAGATAGGAAAATGTGGTATTATTCATGAAAGCAAAAGAAAACACTTTTTCACTTGTGTAATTGCGCTATTCTGCTATAACACAGTGCCACCTAGAGGTTATGTAGCAGAAAAGCAGGAAAGGAAATGTACTTCGTGTAGTGCTCGGATCTCAATTCTGCAATAAAACCAAAAGCAGATACAGCGGATTAACAGCCTCATGTAGAAAAGCTCAGAGTGTAACATGTAATTTGGCAATTCATCTCAGGAAGCATGCTGAGACTATGAAGCAGTATGTTATGGAGCCAGATATTGGGCTCTCTGGTGAACATTTCTCCAATATCCAGCAGGCTAAGGTTGCTTTTCCTTTCCACCACGGTGAAGGCAGAGAAATGCAAAATAAAACCTTTGCCTCAAATATGTAAATTAAAAATGACAACTTGCTTAATCCTGAAAGGGATGGAGAAGAAGAATGCTGGGGGTAGTGGTGGAAAACATTTATTTTATTTTATTATTTGCTGCTGGCTGTACTTTTAAACATTCAAATTTAGCTTGGCTTATTTCAGGCCATTTACCTGGTTTCTGAGGAATTTTTGTTGCTGATGGAAAATTCACTGTTGCTCTCTGAAGTCAGGGGCTGACCGTCCTGAAGCCAGATGATGGTTGGGCTTGGATAGGCCTCAATCTGCACCTGGAAGGTGTGGCTTTTGTGCAGTTCAGCAAACATGGTGTCATTCAAAACAGTGTGGAAGTTCACGAAGCCATGTTCTAGGTAAGAAAGGGTGGAACAGAAAAGTCACAGGGAAGCAGACCAGAGTGACCCTCCTTGGTGGTGGCAGCAGAGGCAAGGGAAAACTTGATGTTTATGGATGTCGATGGGGAGAAGTGGTTGGAAGAAGAATACAATTAGGATTCTGTTCTGATATTAGCCCTTGTAAGCAGGGCTGGCGTCAAGGGTGGGTACGGTGGCCAGGTAGGCATTGCCAAAAAAGGAGGGCATGCAGCACCAAAAAAGAAAAGGAAAAGAGAATAGCAATTTGCATATAATTTGCATATGCTAATTTATATGTGCATATGTAAATTTGGAAATCATTACTAAAATTTAAATTTTACAGAAGACAAACCAATTAATTTCCCAACCAAATCACCCCCCAAAATTCTTAAATTAATTTGCACCCACCCAGATCAGCCAAATCAGTCTCTTATTCAATGAATTATCCCCCAGATGATCCAGATCCTGCTCCAAAATTAATTTCCTTTTGATAAATTAACCCCATTCACTGGAATCATTCACATAATTATCCCCTCCTAAAATCAAATCACAGTCATGATAAATAGGGTCTGCATTGCAATTTCCTTCTAGTAGTGCTGGGATTCATACTAGGAGATGAGGGCACAAGGTGGTCGGGTGGGTGGGTGGCCAATCTGTCTTTCTGTCTGTTTTTAATGTAAATAATAAAGGCAGCCAAAGTCAAGGCATTACAGCAGCTCAACTGAGCTGAGCTGTCTGTTGTGCAGCATGAATGGAAATTTCAAATGCCTCCGGGGGTGGGGAAGGAAAGGAAATGGTATGTTTTGCATTTCCTTCACAGGGTAATTGTATGGAAAAAAGAAATGGCTGCCTCCATAGCCTGCCCATAGGGGCAGCCATTTCTTTTTCTATACAATCACTCCGTAAAGGCAATGCAAACGATGTCATTCCCCTTCCTTCCCTACACAGAGGCATTTAAAGTTTCAAGTTACACCCCACATGAGGCAGTTCAGCTCAGCTGTAGCACCTTGCCTTGGGCTGCTAATTATGTTATTAAAAGGTAAGCAGCCCGCTTCCTTTTTGTCCAGTACCAGAGATTTTGAATCTGGCCACTTTTCCAGGCAGCCCTTAAAATAATGGGTGGTCCGGGGGAAAAGAGGGCATCTGGCCACCCTAACTGAGTAGGCACAGTTGGGAAGCTAATGAGGGCCTACACACCCCAGTTGGGGCTCATGACAAGAGCTCCTTGGAGTTGCCCCTCCTCTTCGCCATAGCAACCTGCTTGTTCACCTGCCTCTTGCTCTTGCCCAGGCAACGGTGGCAGTAAGAAGCTCTGCCTTTCAAGCAAAAAATTGGCAGTGAAGATGAGAAAGAGGAGGAGGATGAGCAATAGCAATAGCAGCTGGTGACAATGGTAGTGAGAAGGTAGACTCACTGAGGGAGTGGCCCATTGAGGACGTCTTGCCCAAGGCCCTCAAAAATCTGGAGCCAGGTCTGCTGGTAAGGGTATTTACTGTTTAGGGCTAATTAGCCCTTTTAATATGAAACTATTTTCTTTAAGGAAATAACCTCAGCTTGAGCAACAACATGACTATCCCAACTGAGGAGGGCTGTGATCTGGATTTTGTAGTTCAAGGATACCACCCTCGCCCCCAAATCCCAACAAAGGTCTTTTGGCAACTGTTTTGGGACACTCAGGTGATCGTACAGTAAAATAAGCAACACTCAAAAACAGGTTTATGGGGGCAGGTCAGCAGTCATCTAATTAAAAAAAAGAAACAATTAATGAGAAGAAATCAGTGTAATTAAAGAGCACACTCCCCTGGTGTCAACAGAAACTGATATGGGCAAATTCATAGAAAAGCTGTTCAAGGGGAATTATTTACTAGTTCCCCAGCCTGGATGGTAATAGAAAGCAAGCAATAAAATGGGCTGAACCTACAAGCAGCAAACCTTTAATTGAAGTTGCTGCCAGGGACCTTTGCTAAATAGAACTTACTTGTGAGTGGATGTTGTAGAACGATCTTGGACACTGGGAGCAGCATTGCTACTTAATATAGTGCAATATTAAATGCGATATGGAACTCACATTTTAATTCAGCTTTTAGCTAATTGCAGAAAAGTAATGCCTCAGCAGCACCAAAGGAGTCTAGTGAGGAAGCACCCTAGTTGTCTTCAGTTCCCTGAAGAGTAGGAAGCCATGATGATTACCCTTTGCTGTTTCAGGAAGCCTTGGAGTTTGAACATCTCAGGTTGATGATGAACAAAAGGTTTTGAGAAACGTACCGATCACTCTGATGAAGATGTCTTGTGTTTCTTTTTGCCCATGATAAGTGGCAGTGGCCTCACAGGTGTACAGCCCTTCATCCTCCAGTTCTGCATTGTGGATGGTTAGGGTAGAACTGGTATAGTGGTGGACACCTGGTACAACGCGCGACTGTGGCTGTACCTTCTTGCCCACCTGCAAAGGACAGTGAAGAGTAAGCACTTAGCAGGAAAGGTGTTCGTCAAGTGTGTGAGGGTTTGTCCAATCCAAGTAATAGGAACATGGGCTATCATCTAACAAATGAGCACATCTCATGATGAAAGATTCTCAGGAGAAAGCTCACCCACAGAGGGACTGAAATAAGGTGACTTGGTATGCTTTTCTACCATTCTTCTGCTCCAGCAGCAGAGTACCTTCTTTCCCTTGCATGCCTCTAGTTCAATGAGAATTAATTTCCGATCACAATGGAAACATAAAATTGACTAATCTTCATGATAAATTACACAGCACTCTCAGAACCAAGTGAGCATAATTGGAACTTTCATTCTACGTTTTCAGACATGGAAGTGAGCTGCAGGATGACACCTGTGATGACAATCATGAAGTAGAAACCATACCTCAGGTTGGTTCCAGGATCAGCCTTCTGCGAGAGGAAGGGCTCTGCTCACGAAAGTTCCCTCTGCCCAATTTTTGGGGATCCACACTCCCTCAGCAACACAGCTCACCCCTTTCAGCAGGGTCTCCTAACTCTCTGTGTAACATTAACAGGGGGCTGGAGGGGCTGCCACAGGAAGGAGGGGGCAGGGAAGTCCACTTCCGTCAGCCCAGTTGCTCACACTTAAATCTGGATCCAAGCCCTCATTTTCAGCTAAAAGGAAGACAACACCCCATTCTGGATGGATATTTGGGGTCAGAGGCTGAGCAAGCACTTAATTCAATCGTATTTCCATCTCACTCTATCCCAGGTTCTCGGGAGTTATTTTATTTATTTAAAATATTTATATGTCACCCTATAATCATTTTCCCAGGACAGCTTAACAGAACAAACCTATGCATGTCTATTCATCGAACTGACTGGGACCTACTTCCAGGAAAATTTATAGGATTGCAGTCTAAAAGGGCATGCAACATATCAATAAAAATAACTGCATAAAAACCATAGCCCAGATAAAATGAATTTAAGGCAGGAAGAGAATAAAATGCTTGGGAAAATATATTGGGATAAATTATACAACCCCATTATTAGTTATTCATTGCAGTGTGTTTCTATCTTCTTAAAATAATGGTGGTAGAATAGATCTGTGTGCCTTAGGGATTTCTGGATGAAATCTTGCTCCCTAAAGATGCTGGTGATGGCCCCCCTCCATTATAAGGACATGTAAACAACCTTTTGGGGTGATGCTAATACTCTACATAATCCAACACCTGGTCTTTGAATAGCCCATTCTGCGTGCTTTAAAGCAGGGGTGGGTAACTTACAGCCCTCCAGATGTTTTGGCCTACAATCCCCTACAACTCCCATTTTGGCTATGCTGGCTAGGGGGGAATTGTAGACAAAAAATCTGGAGGGTTACAAGTTGCCCACCCTTGCTTTAAAAGAAGAATGTGGTCTGGTTCACATATCATGCTAAGCTACCCTGGAGAATAAGCCACGGTGGGTTGGCTGTTCGCTCACTAACCCACGTTACTCGCCGAGAGACGATCAGGAGCACAGTGGCTTGTATGGCTTGCCCCCCCCAGTCCTCCAGCCCACTCTCTGCATATATCCCAGTATCCGTTGTGTGGCAACCCTCCTCGTATCTTCATCCTTACGGCGGGAAATGTTTTTGCTGCTTTTGCCAGGCGACTGTGTCCACTTGGGACAAGCCACGCTGCCAGGTTTGGACATCACGCAAGCCACCCTGAGAACAAGCTACCCTCAACAACCCTACAAGCCCTGGGTTCTCAGGGTGGTTTGTCCATGGTTAACAAACTATGCTGAATCGTCTACGCCTGGTTTGCACGTCACGGTAAGCCATGCTGACACTTACAAGGCTCACAACCCAGAATGGCTTATCATATTGTGCAAACCCATTCTATAAAGGCCAGACTAGATGTGACATTAAATGTGTGAATGCATTTAATGTGTCTTCTTTTAAGGTACAAAATGAGAGCTGGTGACATGACAATGGCAGCTTCCCTCCTGGGGTGAATTAGGAGTGGCAGAATTTTCACTGGGGACCTGGTGGTGAGGTTTAAATCCCTTTCCCCTGTGCACCATGATCCCAATCTGAATTGTGTCCCTTACCCATCTGGCTGTTATTTTGAAAATTTAAAAGTGACACATTAAATGCATTTACAAATTTAACATCACATCCATTTTGGCCCTAAAAGCACAAGACTCTGGTAGAGTAATCCAGGCTTGGCTGCTCATTTCTTGATTTCAATAGTTGAATGTTTGAGGAGGAGCTTGCATGTATCTACCACTTTAGTTAAAAGCCATCTATATGTGCCTGGTCCAGAGATTTATGCTTCTCAAAATAAACATCCCTAATTCCAATAAAAGTTTTCGGGACCTCTCCTCACATATCACATCATGCAAAACTGACAGTGTCACCAGTGGTGCTCATGTCATGCTCAAAGGAGCAAGGAAAGATCTTGGATCACTTGAGCCAGTGAGATGCTTTAAATTTCCCAAGCAACAGACCAAAAGGAAGTTAAAAAATATATCTGAGAAAGTTAAAGCAGTTGTACGCTGGTACCTTAGCATAGTCAGTAGAAATCAGAAGGATGTGTAGGGGACAAACTCGACGTCATTAATTGCATAATTATTAACACAATAATTAACACACAGGTTTTTTGTGACATAAATAGCAGCCACGGGTAAGCCCAAGTAGCCTCAGAACAATGGGAAGAGGAGGAGTTTAACTCTTTGTCTCCCTTCCACAGTCCTCACAAAATTCATCTATCAGAAGTTGCTATCCGCATTTCACAGAAACTGCCACTGCCGCCAATGGAGGCTCCTCCTCCATCCACCCCTCCCAATGGCTCTGAGGCTCCTCGAGCTTTCCAGTGGCTGCTAGTTGCATAACAAAAGCCATGCACATTAATTGCATTCATGTGATTAATGATGCATCTAGTTTGACCCACAGCTATTCCAGTGCTGATTGAGAGAGGGTGTGTCCAGACTTGGCTTTTGTGGCCCAATTATTACACTCAGTTGCTCCTCTGTTGTAATGTCTGTCCAAATGCCCGTAGAGAAGATAGCCTCACAGTTAGTCCAGCATGCTTGCTATTTGGGATGAGGGGGAAAAACACCCTACAAGCAAACACCCCCACCCCCCGCAAGCACACACACACTTACCTTCTCGCCAGGATAACTCCAGGCATAAAGGACAAGCTCAATGCCTTTCACTGTACATGTCACAGTTATATTTTCACCTTGCTTCACAACAGTTTGCACCGCACTGATAGAAATGTTGTTGATGAAGGAGGTGGGATTAGAAGAAACTAGAGAGGAGAAAAATTCAAGTTAATATAGAAGGAAGCCAAGAAGACACAACACAACAACTTACAGGAGGACTTAGGGATGGGTAAATCTGAGAACTTTGGTTTCTCATTTATTTATTTATTTATTTATTATATTTATACCCCACCATTTTTCCTGCAAGGAACCCAAGGCGGCTTACATAATCCTCCTCCTCTCCATTTTATCCTCACAACAACCCTGTGAGGTATCACAGGGTTAGGCTGAGAGTCAGTGACTGGCCCAAAGTCACCCAGTGAGTTTCATGGCCGAGCGGGGACTAGAACCCGGATCTCCCGACTCCCAGTCCCAATCATTTTTCCAGTCTTAAGTTTGGCTCATCCAAAACAAGTTTGTATGAACATTCATTGGCAGTTTTGTACAAATTTCTCCTAATACGTGAATTTTTAATGCAACTTTGAGTAATATACACAGTTTTTGCAAGCAATGTTTCTAAATATGAATGCATTTTTCAATGTGATTTTCACTAATATACACATTTTTGTGTAAATATTTTGACTGGAGAAACTCTATTGCAAAATTCAGAGAAGTGCGAATTTCGAAGGATAACTGAGTTTCAGTTCATGCATTCCTTTGAAAGTGCAAAATTAGGTAAATGTGCATTAAAAAGCAAGCAGAATGACTTTCTCCCCCATCCTTATAGTTCATATGAATGAAAATGTGTCCAAGCTATGCGCCGAGTTCAATTCACAGTACAGCTGCTTTTAGAGTGAGGTGGCTGTTGTCTGATAGTTAATTTTAACCCATGATGAGATGAATATTTCCACTGCCCCCCCCATCTCAAGTTATTTATATTTACTAGGCATTTTATAATCAATTTCTCCAGGTGTCATACAAATAGATTTAAAATGTGACAATATAATTTTAAAGAATCAACAATAAGTCTTAATGCAGCATGTACAAATATGAACCCAAATATATACATCCAGCACAATACAGGACAATATGAACCACAGGAAAGAAAAACAACCAGCTAATACAGGAGCTAAAACAGCCCTTCAATTTTAATGCTACAGAGACTAAAACAACAAGTTCTTAAATGACCTGGGAGAACAGAAAGGTCCTAGACTGGCATGAAATGACAATGTGGATGCCAGGTGAGCTTCCCTATGGAGCTGGGGTACTACCACCAAAAAGGCTCTTTCTGTCATGGCCACCCTCTGAATCTCAGATTGAGAAGGCACTTGGGATGAAAAATCAATGTTGCTTAATGGAATAATAATAAATCAGACAAATGTTCCAAATGTTGGATGCTATGCAGACACGACCAATTTCAAATCATGTGAATCCCTGAATGGATCTGGTGCCAAGGGATTGTCCTTCACTTTGGGCAAGGAGGTGAATGGGCTTCCTCTACTACCTGTTCTCCCAGTTCAGTGAGTGGGATTGCCACCTGAAAACAGAGCTGCTGTGCTGTATTACACTGTAGAAAGACTGTAGCATTTCACATTGAAGACAGATCCCTTTGCTCATACTAATTGAGGCAAATATTGAGAAAAGGCTCACCTTCGATGCTGTACACATAGTATGGTCCAGAGTCAAACTCTTGCTCATCTAGTGTTGCCCTGCAGATGTAGGTTATGTCATCAAAGTATCCTTTAAAGCCTTGTTGTGCATGATAAGTGCCAGGGACTGGGTCATTAACCCTCTTTTCAATAAGAGTCACTGTAGTGTTGGGGTTTGTCACACGGCATGGGATAATGTCCTCACCATAGCCCGTGCTGAAAATAAATGCGTCCTCTTGACTGCTTGGTAGGAATGGCAGTGAGGGGTCTTTAGAAAGAAGAGGGTGGAGAGAAATCAATTAGTTATGCAATAGCAAGGATAATATCCAGTAGCAAGAATACAAACATGCATTTCTGACATAGGGTAACTATAAAGATAATCTCAGACGATCTAAGATTAGTATGTTTCAACAGCCCCCCTAGCTTAAGATGGGAGATAAACATGAGCAAATGTCACTGGATACAGTTAAGTATGTAATGACAGCAGAAGGTTTAGTGGTGGTACCGGAATACACCAGTAATGTTTTCTCTGTGGTTTGGGCAAGGTAGTATTTTTTCCCTGCTTTGGACTGCTGTAATCACAATATAACATAAGTTAAACTGACTGGTTTTTTTAAAAAATTTTGTTTGTTTTGTTTTTAAGATGGGCCATCTCCAAAGATAGAGAGGGTTGGCGCAAAATGGGTGTGGTTAAGACAGCTTTCCCCAAATGGGTTCCTTCCAGATGTTTTGAACTACAACTCCCATCAGGCCCCAGCCAGAATGGCCAATGGAGAGGAATGCTGGGAGTTAAAGTTCAAAACATCTGGAGGGAACCAGGTTGGGGAAGATTGGCTTAAGAGAGGAGGGATGGAACTAGAAGAAGCACACTACCTGCAAGAGTTTGGGTTGTTGTTGTTTTACTTACCATCCGTCACAAAGATAAAGTCTGCCACATTCACACTTCCAAACAGGGCCAGGCCTATCTTTAGGAAGAGTGAGGCAGCTGCCTCAGGTGGCAGATACTAAAGAGTCGAGTCCGAGTGCAGAGAAGTCGCAAGGTGTTGGAAGATGGAGGCAAAGTTATGTGTGCTACCCAACTTGCCCTGCACCCTCTAACCCAGGGGTCCCCAAACTTTTTGGACCTGTTTGGGCACATTTGGGAATTTGAGAAACTGCTGTGGGCGCCACCACAAAATGCCTAATCAGTGGTTCACCACTTGGGCATCTGCCTGTCATGTCTATGGATCTTAGGCTATGTCTTATTCAGCAAAAAACTTTTGTTTCATGTCTATTGGACACAGCAACATCTCTTCAATAAGGGATTGTCTAATTCAGTAATTGCTTGCAGTGCAATACAGTTAATGCTTCATTTAAACATGTTTTGGCAATGTCCAGTAGTTGTTTCTTTTGTGCGGAAGGTTATTACACAGATAAATTTTCTACTGGAATGGTCTTTAATATCACTGATGCACACACTCTTTTAAATTATTTACCTGATTCATGGAAATTAACAAATGGTCAACGTAAATGGATTCTTTGTGCCCTTTTGACAGCCAAAAGACTGATATTACAACACTGGAAGGATAAACACTCACCTCCTGTAATGCAATGGATTGAGGACCTTACAACACTTTCGATATATGAATGGGTGGCATATTGACGCCACCATCAAATGGATACCTATTTGGATTTTTGGTCTGCCTTTGTTGAAGCCTATGTATAATTGCTAGAAAGTTGTACACATTTCAGATACAAATCCATGTACATATATTTTAAAAATGGAATAAATAAAAATAAAGAAATAAATTAATTTTTCAGGTGCCTGTGGGCACCACATTAGGGACCCCTGCTCTAAACTAGTTTGCTGCTTTCAGGTGCAATGGAGGATGCTGTCCTGTCACCAGTGTTGCAAGTAAGATTCAGTTGCCAGGCTGGTTGATTTATGTATTTGTAACTGGGGGTGGGGTGGAATCTTGTTCTTCATCTTAGGCAAACCCTATTCCCATACCAGGAGTCATTTTGTCAGCTTTTAAATTCTGTATCATCCTTCTAAAATAGGGGTGGAGGACCTTCTACTTGTCAAGGTCTGCATGGCCAGAGCCCAAAGTGGGTGGAGTTACCAATGTGACTCATACATTGCTCGGTATGGTATGAATAAAAAGACATTTGCATTCTGGCATTCTCCCTCTTCAACTTGTGCAAGGTTCCACCCAGCAGCTATTATTATTATTATTATTATTATTATTATTATTATTATTATTATTATTATTATTTACAGTATTTGTATACCGCTCCACATCAAGCAGATTCTATAGCGGTGAACAATAAAAAGACAAAAACAGATAAAAGAAACAAAAACAATACATTGAAAACAAACTAAAATTACAGTGGTGGTTGAAGAGCAGAGAAGGCTTCCTGGAACAAGGAGGTCTTCAGCAGGCGCCAAAAGCAGCACAATGTCAGAGCCTGCCTGACCTCATCAGGTGCATGCCATCTGATGACCTCAGTGACCGGGCAGGTTGGTATAGGAGGAGGCACTCTCTCAGATTATCTGGTCCCAAGTTGTTTCGGGCTTTGTACACAAGTACCAGAACCTTAAACCTGACCTGGTAGCAAATAGGACCTGGTAGCAAAGGAGTTGCATGCTGAAAAGGGGCAGCTCCTGACAAAAGATGAACAGCTGCATTCTGCACTAGCTCCAGCTTCCGGAGCAGCCTTAAGGGCAGCCCCACATAGAGTGCATTGCTGTAATCCGTTCTTGAGGTTACTAGTGCCCGTATCACTAGTGCCCTGTCCAGGAGAGGCCGTAGCTGGCAAACCAATTGAAGATGGTAAAAGGCACTGCGAGCCGCTGCAGTCACTTGGGACTCCAGCAACAATGATGGATCTAGGAGTACCCCAGACTATGAAACCTGATCTTTCAAAGGGAGTGCAACCCCATCCAGAACAGGCAATGGGCCTATCTCCTGGACTCGGGAACCACTCACCCACAGGGCTTCTGTCTTGCCAGGATTCAGCCTCAGTTTATTGGCCCTCATCCAGCCCATCACTGAGTTCAGGCACTGATCCAGGACTTGCACAGGCTCTACTGATTCAGTTGTCACAGGGATACAGAGCTGCATGTCATCAGCGTACTGATGACTCTTGGTTCCAAATCCCCTAATGACTACTCCCAGTGGCTTCATATAGATGTTAAACAACATTGGGGACAAGATGGTACCCTGCGGAACCCCTGAGCACAATTGCCAAGGGGCTGAGGAATAGTCACCCAATCTTACTCTCTGAAATCGACCCTGTAGGTAGGACTGAAACCACTGTAACGAAGTGCCTCCAATGCCCAACCAGCAGAGTTGATCCAGGAGGATACCATGGTCAATGGTATTGAAAGCCACTGAGAGATCAAGTAGAATTAACAGGGTGGCACTCCCACTATCCTTCACTCAATAAAGGTCATCCATCAGGGCGACCAAGGCTGATTCAGTCCCATAATCAGGTCAGAACCCACACTGGAGTGGGTCTAGATAATCAGTATCCTCCAAGAGTGCCTGCAGTTGCTTTGCCACAACCCTCTCAAGAACCTTCCCTAAGAAAGGTACACATTTCAGATACAAATCCATGTACATTTATTTTAAAAATGGAAAAAATAAAAATAAAGAAATAAATTAATTTTTCAGGTGCCTGTGGGCACCACATTAGGGACCCCTGCTCTAAAGGGGTATTTGCAACTGGGCAATAGTTATCAAATACTGTTGGGTCCAGAGTGGGCTTCTTCAGGAATGGTCACACTACTGCCTCCTTAAGGACTGCAAGAACCATAAGACAGGAGGGATCAGTGGATGAGCTACCAACACTCTCAGTACTCATTCACAACACAAACAAATCCACATTCACTCAAAACCTCATGTACACTATTCATCATCCACTCAGCTTTGTAGATAGGACACAGAGTGGGACAGAGTAAATCATATCAATAACGTGGAACAGGCCTGGTGAGGGGCATTGCCCATGGAGGTGTGGATTGAGAGCCTGCAGGTCCACTCTTGGCCCATGGATTGGAGGTTCCCCACCCATGTTCTAAAGATTCCAGTCTTCCAGAAACCCACATATATACACACACAGAAGCACAGGCAGATGCTGAAAAGAATCAAAGCAATGCAATCACACCAGTACCTGGTACAAATATGTAGATGGATTTTTCCTCTGGGGATTGATTGGAGGTACAGGAATACTCGCCCGTGCTGGAGCCAGTCACATTTCTGAGTGAGAGGGTGCTAATAAAAGTGCCACCCCTTTCCTCCAGTGTGGAGTTTAATCTGGTTTTGCCGTCCTTTCTCCAGAAAACCTTATTCTGCCCTGAGCAGGTCAGGGAAAAATCACTGTAGAGACTGAGGATAACTTCATGGTCATTGGGAGAGATCTCCAGGGAGTTGATTTCTGGAAATCCTTAAAGTAATTATTTGGAAAAGCAAATAATCAGAGAAAACTCACAGTTTAGTGGTAGATTCCGTACACCAGAGGTGTACAACTTGTGGCCCTCCAGATGTTTTGGCCCACAACTCCCATCTATCCTAGCCATCATAACCAATGGTGATGGTTCATGGGAGCTGTAGGCCAAAACATCTGGAGGGCCACAAGATGCCCACTCCTGCAGTACACTGATGAATGAGGAACCGGGATCAGAAATGAAAATAACTTGTTTATTACTATTTCTATTTATTTAATTTATATCCTGCCTTCCCACCAAAAAATGTATCTCAAGGCAGCTGACAATAATAAGACAAGAGCAAAACAAAAGCTTAATTTAAAAAATAATGAAAACAAATACATTAAAAGCACAATTACAAATTATACAATACAATACAGTGAAATCATAATCCTTTTGGCAGAAGTGTCCCTAACATTGGTCAATCATAGGTGTTTCATGAAAAATAAATTCATAGGCATATATGAAATGATCGGACCTCTGTCTCCACCTAGTGTTTTTCTCTCAAGAGGAAGAGCCTGGTGTTGGACTTCAGCACTGTAGTTTTATTTCCTTCTGCATTAGGACAGAACTCGACATTATTTAAGGAAACAAGAGGTTCAGTATTTGCTCAGTTGTGATTGCATGATGTGAACAGATGATTCAGACTTTATGCATGGGGCAACTGGAAAGCCCCAGCAAAATAGGGGTACCTTTTCTTCCTGGAACTTGCCATAGTCTTGCTTTTTAATACTGAATGAAAAGGGTGGGGCAGGGTAGAATAAGCCTGACCCCCCCCCCCTGCTGTTTTGAATGGTACATTTTAAAGGTCTAAGAAGTGTCTGCCATGGCACAGCTCTCTATAATGTGGTTTGTATTGAAGTGATCTAATCAGGCTGAGGATGTGAAAGGAAAATCACAACAAAACTAAAAATAAAATTGCCAGGAAATCTTTGGGAAATGATAGGGTGGACAATGTCTTCCTGAATTACTTCCTATGAACCCATCATAGCTTCCTAGCTGTTGTACAGGCCTCCCAATATTACTATAGAAATGAGGGCAGGCATGTAGGAAGGATGTGATATATTCTAGTGCAAGACTGTCTATAGATGTCTGTTGGGCGTACACCCCATTGAGCTTACTCCCAGGTAAGTGGGTGCAGGATTGCAAATGTAACAGTCCTTCTCATGGTGTAATTCAGCTCCCACAGGTAGCACATTGGCCATGGGAGCAGAAAGTGGCACCATTTTCAGCCATAAGCCATTTCCCATTGCATAGTGCAACAAAGAGGGAAAGCAAAACATTTCAGTTTAGAAATCTGCACTGTAATCTGTCCTTAGAAAGGTGGGAGAATTCCTGCAGATACTATCAACAGGCTGCCTATCCACATGGTATTGCCAACCCCAGGATTTCAAAACTCATTAATCTGACCTTCCTTTATTCATTTTAAAAGTATTTATATATCTCATATTTCCACTAAAATGGTCAAGACAGCCTACAAATGTTAAAAACAATGGGCTGGATCTAGAGTCTTCTCCCCCCCCCCCAAAGGGCTCCTTCCATTGGTGGAGGGAACTGGGATCCCCCCACTGGAGGAAGGGGCAGAGTGGTGATTTTCACTGATTCCTCCTTCCCCCAAAAGCCCCCAGCACCACCTCACACACTGCTCTGGTGGGTCCCCCGATCCTGCAGAGCAGATTTTCAGGGGCAGAGGGGACTGAAGGGAGCATTGGCAAAAAAGTCCACCACCACCCCTGCAGAAGATCTGCAGGATAATTCTAGTTCATGAAATTCTGTTCTGCACGACTCTGGTTTCAAACCCAATAAATTAATAAATCCAAAACATATAAGACTTAAAACCATCAGATTTGTTTGTTTTTTGGTTTTGGTTTCAGTTTTAAAACAACAACAACAACAACAAACACCCTGACTTGCTTTTTAAATAAATTTCCCCCACATCTAAATAGACCTTGGGCTTGTCTACAAAATATTCCCCACAAATACAGAAACAGAAACTCACTATGTTTAGGACATTTATAAAATAACAGGAACAAATGGTGTAATTATTGCAGGAATAAAACAGGATGTTGGGAGTTAGCAATGGAGACTTTGAAGCGGTGAGGTTTAGGAGTGGACACCTAGGCAGGGGCCCTGGCATTCCTCTCGGCCTCAAAGAAACTGGAGGAGATGCTCATGTTGATTCACTGGGTGCCAGGACTCTGCATCTTTGCTTTGCAGGTCCCCTGCCTGAAGGATGTCCGAGAGACAGCTTCTCCAGCTGACAGAAATCTTCTGTTTGCTTGTGCAGCAAAACACTACAGCAGACCTATACAACTTGCATGCCACCAAGAACACAGCCCACCCAACAGCAATGTTTTGTGGTTGGCCAGGTGCTTGACCCCCCCTTCCTCCTTGACCCCCCCCCCCCATGGGTTGCGCCCTCGATGCTCGTAAATGCCTGAGCTTGGATGCTTACGAGCATCCTGTGCAGAGTGGGAAGAGCAGTGGAGGAGACATCCACTTTCCCTTACCTCCCACACTGCATTTTTGCCGGATGCCTGTTTTCAGCCATCTAGCTAGGGCACTTTGGAGCGGGAGGAAGGGAGGCTGCAAAGGACACAGAATAGCTTGTATCTTAGCCTCTGCTGTCTCCTCCCCTCCCTGCCCACTGGAACACCCTGATTACCCCCTCTCTGAGGTCAAGTTTCTGACCTCGGAGAGGCAGCTGGCATGGTTCTTTCCACGCCAGCTGCAAGGAGCGGGAGGGGGATCATCGGAGCACGGATTCCATGTTTTCAACCTGAGAGTTAGTTAGCACATCTGTGCCTCCCTTTCTCTTCATCCACCTTGTGCACTGTGGGAATTCCATGAACAGGTCACACAGATCACACAGACACACTTATGGACCCTGGCTGTGTATATCCAGATATTGGCTTACCTGTGAGAAAGAGGAGCAAGGAGATGAGCATCTTCAGAGGCAGATGTAGCATAATGGGAGTCTGTTTCATAGCAAGCAGTGCCCTGTTAAAAAAAAGGAAACGATGATGAGTAGAAATCCGGAGAGAACCCAAGTTCCTTGGATGGTGAGTGCAATACACATGTGAGCAATAAATGAAATATTCCATAAACCACCTCCTTCTTTTAGATCTTGGTACTGCCAGCCCCTTCCTCAGCTCCAGATAGGGGCCACCAGTGTAGGTGGATAGAGGAAATGGGCAAAGGAAATCCAAGGTAGCCTTGAGCTGTCTTTGTTTGGCAAAATTTTGATTATGAACACTGGAGCAGGCCCCATCCACAAGACAAGCCCACACAACGCAAATCATTGGGTTCAGTGTTGATGAATAGCCAGGTTCTGCTACTCGCCCCCACACTATACATTGGATTTGTACTGCCTGTATGTTCACGGGAATGAACCACCGGATCCAAGCAGCAGGCTGAAGTGATCATGGATGATTGCTCAACTTTCATTTTAGAGCAGTGTTGGCAATAGATCATCACCACAACATTCCAGCTTAATGAGATAAGAAGTATATTGTGACCACCCATCTTATTTCCTGAGTCATCTAAGAACCAACTTACTCTACCCGCTGGATATAGTGTGTGTGTAGAGTACGTATGTGTGGAACCACTGCATATGTTTTTCTTTTTTTGGTGTGTGGTGATCCATCTTCTGAGTTCCAACACATCTCATGTACACATGAGGATCACTACTGCTCCTGCTACTCAGCATCTATACAGCACTTTTAATTGTTGCAAAGTGCAAAATGTAACAAATTTTAGCGCTGTGGAATAAGTTCACAGGTATACATACTCCTGCAGAGTGGGAACACAGGAGCCAGTTTGTGGTAAGTCGCAACCTCGATGTATGTTGGAGCATTCACATCAAAATCTTTGTGTGAATCAGCCCTAACACTCCCAGTTTCTTGAAAGTTATGAAACATAGGAGCAAAATAAGCTGGCATTTGTTTGGATATTGGTTTTGCCTTCCGTTGCCTGGATAGGGAATGTGATTGATTCCGGACGATGCCCCAGCCCAGGGCTGTGGCATTTGCTCTAGCTCATGATCCCATTCCCAAGATTCATCTTCAGGGATTCTGTAACAGGATCTCATCCATTACCAAGAAGCTCATCTTTCAAGTGTCTTGTTGTTCATCCGAAGGGCAATATTTTCCTGTTCAGCTATTACATAGACCACTATGTAAGCAATCAATCACCCTTGTTTTTAATTCATTCCAAGGACCATTTGGAAATTCAGTGTATTCTTATGGCTTTTCAGAAGGAATTAATGTGTTCCAATGGTCAGTTGATGTCACTCATTTTAGCATGTCCCCAATTTGGTGAACATTATTTTTTTTAAAGTGAAAAAATGTATTTCAAGGCAAGTTTATTCTCACATGCAGAGATTAGAACTTTGCAGATTTTAACTTGTCCCACCATCTTTTCAACATATTTCTTGTGTTTAATTATGTATTGAGTGTGTGTGTGTAAGATTCATGTCCACCAAAGGAGCCTTATTTGGCTATAGCCTTATAGTTTTGTAATCCTAGTGACTAGAATTATGGAACTATAGTTCAGCCTTCCCCAGACTGGCACCTTCCAAGTGTGTCAAACTACAACTCCCACCATCCCCAGCCAACATGGTCATTCTGGCTGGGGAGGTGATGAGAGTTGTAGTCCAACACATGTGGCAGGTTCCAATCTGGAGAAGGCTGAACTATAGGGACACCTGTCAGACTGCAGAGAGGACTCTGAAAAACATTAACCACCACCCTGGACCTCTGTTTGCCAGCACCAGCACCAGCAAGAATGGTTTCCAATAGCTGTTGCCTCTGCAAGAGCTGGGCTGGGAGCCGCTAATTCCATTTATTCACAGCAGCAGAGACAACAAGAACACCTATTGGACTGGGGAGAGGCCTCTCCCAGGAGCTCCCTTTGTCACCACAACCCTTTGAGGGAAGCAGGACAAGTAACACACAATATTGTACAATTCGGATACAGTTCGGAAGCTACAGTTGGTACAGAACGTGGCGGCTCGCCTGGTTAAAGGCAGCCGCCGGTGGGATCACATCACACCAGTGCTCAAGGAGCTGCACTGGCTACCAGTTGCTTGCCGAGCCGAATTCAAGGTGTTGGTTTTGACCTTTAAAACCCTATATGGCTCCGGTCCAGTTTATCTCAAGGAGCGTCTCCAGCAACACCAAGTAGGCCGCTCAACAAGATCTGCCACAGACGGCCTTCTCCTTGTCCCTTCAGCCAGAGCAGCTAGACTGGTGGGGACTAGGAAGAGGGCCTTTTCTGTGGCGGCCCCCATACTGTGGAACTCCCTCCCAGTCCCTAGTGACATCCGCCATGCCCCCTCTCTGTTGAGCTTCCGCCGCTCACTAAAAACATGGTTATTCAGGTGGGAATATGGGGTGGGTTAAGATTTTAAAAAGTTATACTGTTTTAAATGTATTTTATATCATGTATTTCAAATGTATTTTATCATGTTGTACATCACCCAGAGTGGCCGGTTTGCTGGCCAGATGGGCAATTCAGAAATACAACAAATAAATAAATAAATAAATTGACTGCTCTTGGGTCTCCAGATCTATCACTGTGGGGGCAATATGACCTGCTTTTCACTTTGCTTTTATTAGTATGAACTGCTTTGAGACCCATTATGGCTGAAAAGTGGGGTGAAAATGTTGTAAAATAATACATGAATAATTCTAGAAAATGTAGGCTGCAGTCCTGGGCACGCTTACTTGGGTGCAAGTTACACTGAATACAGAGAAACTCATTTCTGAGTATGCATGCGTTGGATTAGGCTGCAAAGCTATCTGCACATAAATATTTTCTGTCCAGCAACGGGTCGGGAACTTCTTTCCCCTTAGCATTAATCCTCAACTTACACTGGCAGCTTGAGAACTGTACAAATATAATTGGGGTAGGGGATGGGAATCTCTCTGCATAGAGAAATGCCTACTAATTCAATTTTCTCAATCACAGATGCTCCCTTTATTCCCACAGAATTCAGGGGGGGGGAAGGGGGAGAGATATGAAATTCATCAGACAATGTTGCAAAACTATCATTGTTCTAGTCCATTTCATTCCTACTGGAAACTGCTTCCCCCCCCCCCCCCCTTAAGGGCTATGTGTGGATGTTATATACCCATCCATTCACATACTATAATCAATTAATTAGATTTAATTAGGATGTTTAAAACAGATTCCCAAGAGCTTTGGCATGGAGGTGGGAAGGGGCAGTACCTTATTGATAATGACTTCTACTCAATAGGCAACCATGATAGTCAATATCAACTTTTAAATAAGTCTATTGTCGCAATTGAATCTTGAAGTACTGTGAAAGCCTGAAAAAAAACTGGGGAGAATGTGGTGGGACATATGACCCAGGGATCAAGTGAGATGCACAAAAGTGACACTATATTCTGTGGACAGCTCTACAAATCTCTGAAAATCTATGGCCTGCACACAGGCTAATAATGATTGATAGCACTGCAACAACATTAATTGAATTGCAACAGTCATGAACAAATCAGATATTCTCAAAAGGAAAGAATGCAGAGAGGTTCCATCAAAGACACAACCCCTTTTGAATTGTGCTCCAGCATCTGATAGTCAGCATATACCATTGCCATCAATGATGCAATGTAAGTTTAATGCAGATTGTTGCTCTTAGCAGATCCACCCAGTCTCTCTCATCCAGGAGTTTCTGTATTATAATAAGAAAAGTTCCAAAGAATCTTCTCAAATACAGAACCTCTCTTCACTATTCTCTCTAGCAATCTTTAAAAAATAATAACTTGCCCAACATTTCAAATCATGTCCAATCTGCTAATTTCCTTTCTTACTCATCCACTACCACTATCTCTTTCAAACTCTCTCTCTATCCCTCCCACCCTGTTAGAGCAGAATACAGTAAAACAACAAATTTGTGTTTATTAGTTAGTACACCAGATTAGAATATTCCAAAAATGTCTGTATCACCTACCAGCAAAATAATTTGTTTAGTTTGGTTCACTAAAATAACCAGTTTTCCTCTTCTTCTTCCTCTTGTGCTGTGGCCCAACATTTGGAAAAGCAAAATAAAGAAGCCAAAGTACAAAAGGGCTGGGGGAAGCTGCCCTGTTGTACATGAGTAAAGAACACAGCAGATTCCTGGAAAACGAAAACCTCTTTGGGGGGAAGTTGATTTGTTTGGCAAACAGCATCACTTGCTGGAATTGTCCATCTGGAATGGAGGGAGCATGGTTTTGGACAAAACTGTCAAATTTGACCCCTTAGGGCCAAACTACACATGGCGGCAGCAGAGAACTACTCCAAACAGAAAAAGAGGTGGCATGGATCTGATTTTGACAACGAAAGGGGTGAACTGGTGAGGTATACAGAACACTCTGCACCTGGGCCCCAAAGTTCTTGAGTTCCCTTCCCAACTCTTCTAAGTCTGACGTGATTTCTTCGTAACTCCACTTGGCAGTATCATTTGTACCCATGTGGATGAGAAGAAAGGGATATGTGTCAGTGGGCTTTATGAGCCTCAGCAGCTGTTCTGTCAAATCTTTAATCCGTGCCCCGGGGAGACAGCACACCTGGCGAGTCCATGGGTCTTCACAACATACGCTGGTTTCAATCCCTTGCAGGAGGGAGTCTCCCACAACTAGTACTCTTCTCTTTCTCTTGCTGTAGGCCTTGGATTGATTGCCTCCACTTGACTGACCTTCAGCCTCTTGCTCGCTGTCACGTTGGGTGCTCGGTAATTCTTCCTCTGCAGGCTGTCCTCCGGTCTCGTCCTCAAGTACCTGAAAGTGGTTCCATAGTTCCACGGCTTCCACAGGCACAGAATGTCTTCTAGTTCTTTGCTCCTAACAGTCACCGTTTTCCAGTGAGTTTCCCCTACTTCATTTTCCCTTGCTTCAGCATTCTCCGATTCTGCCTCATCTTGCTGTTGCCCTTCTGGCTCCTGTACTACGCTTTGCTGTTGTAGTTCCACCGTTCTGTCTAAGATCTCTTCACGTTCTCTTATACTCCTAAGGGTTGACACTCGCCGTTCAGTCCTCTAACCTTTTCTTCCAACACCGTGACCAGCTGGCACTTGTTGCACGTGTGCACACTGCACACACATTGCAGGTCACCACCACTGGAGAGTCTCTTCCATAGTTCTCTATTCCCTTTTTATTTCTAGCTTCTCACCCTGAGAGAGTCCCTCCTCAACCAGGCTCTGATACCAGAATGTATTCAGTCAGGGGAGGATTCAGGACCCTTCACCAGCACACTCCTCTTGATAAAATTGGATACCTCGGCCCTCCTTTATGTGCAATTGGCACAAACCACGTAAAGAATATTGCAGCACCAGTGATTTAATGTCTATACTAAATCGCTGCTCTATCCTAGTTTTAGCCTCTAAAGCCATCTTCCCCAGCCTGGTTGACCTCCTGATGTTGTGGACTTCAACTCCCATCAGCCCTAGCCAGCACGACCAATGGTCAGGAACCCTGGGGAATTGTAGTCCAAAACATCTGGAGGGCATCAGATTGGGAAAGGCTGCTATAAAGCCTTAAATGGCTTAGGCCACAGGTGGGCAGAAAGTAGAGTGCCATTTCTGGTAGAAAGGTGGGGTTCAAGTAAAATCATCATCATCATCATCATCATCATCATCATCATATCTCCAGATGTTTTGGGCCAACTCCCAGCATTCCTGACCATTGGTTATTCTGGCAGGGATGTCTTGAAGTCCAAAACATCTGGAGACCTACCTCCTGCCCACCCCTGGCTTAGGCTCAATATTACCTTCAAGACTGCCTCCTCCCAGGTGTCCCATTACAGTCTCTGAGATCAGCCAAGAACACATTCCTTATTATGACATCTGTTAGCACCCAACAACAAGGCAAGGGTGCAAAGAGAGGCATCTTCAGTGGCTGCTCCCCGGATATGAAACTCTCTCACCCTGCAGAGCTGCCAAAGTCCAAGCTGGGCACCTTTTGAAAGTACTGTGTAAGAAGATCAACCTTTTTGGGCTGGCTTTTAGGGCTCGGGGTTAAGGTAGCTAAAAGGGACAGGTTTAATAATGGAATTTTATGCTGTTTTGCTGGGTACTCCTTATGCTTTTCTTATCCACTCAAGCCTTTGGGTCGAGGAAGTGTAGAAAAAGAAGCAGCAGCAAATAAATATTCTCTTCCCACGAAACAACTCCAGCGTGCCCTTCCCTCTTCACAACCAAGATTACGGTAGATCTTTCTGGACAGCTGTCTCAAAGGAGCATATTGTCGTCACTCAGCTGCGCAGGAAATCCCAGTGTTTCCCTTCCAGATAATGCCTCAGTTGTGGGGAAATTTCATTTTGCCAGCACTCAGTCCACAAGTTGATATTGCTGGGAAATGCAACCTCCCCCAGCACCCACTTGTACTTCCATTGCTGTTTTGTGTTCCTTGTGGAAGGATCTTCCATGAGTGTTGTGGGCACCTACTGGTGAGAACATTTTAAATATATATTTACCCTTTTTTAATTCTAAGCTGAGCATTCCCTGCTCTATCACACTAGCAGGCTCATGCAGCCATTATATTTTTGAAACCAATCCTGGTGAATACCAGCGAGAGCCCCCTTTCCTCACAGTATGCTTATCTTTTCCCTTTAGTTTTTGGCAGTGCATTTCTCCTCTTCAATAATCACCAATGGAGCGTGGTTTATTTTTTTGTTTTGGTTTTAAAGAAACAAAAAATTAAAATGGCAAACAGGCACCATACACACATTCCCTCTGCAGCAAGGCTACATCAGTGGGGCCAGGATATTGCATTAGTGGTCCAGTTTAATTATGTTAATAATAGTTTTATTTACGGTAAAATGCAACAACAAATATTTTAATGCCTTACGTCAGTGTTCTCCAACCTTGGGTCCCCAGATTTTTTTGGCCTACAACTCCCAGCATGCCCCAGCCAGCATAGGCCAAAAAAATCTGGGGACCCAAGGTTGGAGAACACTGCCCTACGTCACAGGATATGGCTTCCAAGCAGATTTGATCATCACTTTTTAGAAATTAAACATTGATCCTTGCCCTGATAGAGCTTGATAGCTCAGTCATTAATCTGTATCCTCACAACGCCTCCACTGTACAGCTAAAATGCTGAGAAGCAGGAAATACCAAGAGCAACAGAGAGTCCTGTGACACCTTAAAGACATTTATTGTGACACAGGCTAGAGCCCAGTTAACCAGATGCAGGCTCAGAAAAGCATATGCCACAATAAATATGTTAGGGCACAATCCTATACTGAAGATTCCTAGCTGATAGGCTATAGCGTGTGGCAGAAGCCCTTCTAGACCAGCAGAATATGAATTATATGTGAATTTGTAGTTCATTATTGATGGATACAGAATTTGTTCAGGATAATGGACAGTATCCAACAGGGCAAAACTGTTAGCATAAATTACATTGCAGTAGTGTAAACTACTCTAGCGCAATGCCAATACTGTTAGCTTCCATGCTGTTTTGGAAATCGGTGCAACAGCTAACACTATTGGTGTTGTGCTAGGATAGTTTACCCTAGTGCAATGTAATATAAATTAGTGGTTGTGCCCCATTGGATACTGCCCAATGTCCATCTTTACACTGGACAAAACACATGAAAACCCTATTGTGCTCATGTAGCACTGTGGCTAAGCATGTGAGTGATGATCTCAGATAGTTTTCTCATCCATCTTTCCAATACTTAGAAGAGGAATAGAAAGGGAAAGAAAAATACTCCTGGTGAATGACTGGCTACGACGGTGGCGCCAACATGAGAGATTTGGATTCTGGGACCACAGGCTATACATCCTGAAAGATGGACTGCTGGCAAGAGATGGATTGCACCTCACAAGGACTGGGAACAATGTGTTTGGCCACGGCATGAAGAACTTCATCAGGAGGGCTTTAAACTGAATCCTATGGGGGAGGGAGACGTAAGCTCGGGGGTAACAATGAACGAAGGCTTATGTACCACAACGGAGAGAACAGCTCTAATAGCACCCAATAATATTCTTTAAAAAATGTAGGAAGAAAGCCAGACTATAAAGCACATGGTCTTCGATGTCTATATACTAATGCCCAGAGTATGGGAAACAAACAGAACAAACTTGAACTCTTAATACAGGAGGGCAAATACAACTTGATAGGTGTAACTGAAACTTGGTGGGATGACTCCCATGATTGGAATATAGCAATTGAAGGATATAACTTGTTCAAAAAGAACAGAAGCAACAGAAAGGGAGGTGGAGTCGTGCTGTATGTTAAAAATACATATCTATGCACAGAAATACAGGAGGATGAGCTTGGTAGGCCCATCAAGAGCATCTGGATTAAAATAAATTGGGCAAAGAATACAAGGAACATGGTGGTCGGAGTCTACTACTGACCACCCAGTCAAGGAGAAGACAAGAATGAAACTTTTGAAAAGCAAATTGCCTTTGTTTCAAGGAGGCATGATGTAGTAGTGATAGGGGACTTCAGTTTCCCTGATATCTGTTGGGAGACAAATTCTGCCAAACATGGCCCCTCCAAGAAATTCCTGACTTGTATTGCTGATAATTTCCTCCTACAGAACGTGGAGGACTGGAGGAAGGAACTAGAGGATCGGCTATCCTTGACCTGATTCTAACCAATGTTAATAAACTCAGAACAATGATAAGTAAGGTCTCATGGCAAGCGGCTCTAATGAGAAAAGGAGTCCAAGAGGGGTGGGAGTTTTTTTTAAAAAAGGAAAATCTACAGGCACAACAACAAACAATTCCAACAAGGAAAAAAGGTAGGGGACAACAGAAGAAGCCAATGTGGCTTCACAAAAAGCTTAGAGATGACCTGAAAACAAAAAAGGACACATATAGGAAGTGGAAGGAAGACCAGGCTACAAAGGAAGAGTACAGGCAGGTAGCACAGAACTGCAGGAATAGTCTCAGGAAGGCTAAAGCTGAGAATGAGCTGAGGTTAGCAAGGGATGCTAAAAACAACAAAAAAGCTTTCTTTAGATACGTGCATAGTAAAAGACAGAGGAAAGAAATGGTGGTTCAACTACGCAATGAGGATGGCAAATTGATAACAGAAGACAAAGAAAAGGTAGAAGTGTTCAATTCCTACTTTGACTCAATCTTCTACAGAAAGAGGGTCTATGACCTCCCTGGCAAACCTGAAGTACAAGCTGAAGGGGCAGGATTGCAGCTTGAGATTGATAGGCAAATGATCAAGGAACACCTAATTACTTTGAACAAGTTCAAATCTCCAGGGCGCAATGAACTGCATCCTAGAGTAATAAAGGAGCTGGCAGAAGAACTCTCAGAACCACTATCTATTATCTTTGAGAAATCATGGAGGGTGGATGAAGTGCCAGATAACTGGAGAAGGGCTAACGTTATTCCAATCTTCAAAAAAGGCAAAAAGCAGGAATCTAGGAACTACAGACTGGGCTGAAAACAACAGAATGAAATTTAATAGGGAAAAATGCCAAGTGCTGCACCTAGGAAAAAGAAACGAAATGCAGAGTTACAGGATGGGGGATACTTGGCTCAGCAATACTACAAGTGCGAAGGATCTTGGAATTGTTGTAGATCACAAGCTGAATATGAGCCAGCAATGTGATGTGGGTGCAAAAAAAGCAAATGCTATTTTGGGCTGCATTAATAATAGACATATAGCTTCCAAATCGCATGAAGTTCCCCTCTACTCAGCACTGGTTAGGCCTCATATTGAGTACTGTGTCCAGTTCTGGGCACCACACCTTAAGAAGGATGCAGACAAAGTGGAAAAGGTTCAGAGGAGGGCAATAAAGATGATCTGGGAACTGGAAACAAAGCCCTATGAGGAGATACTGAAGGAACTGGGCATGTTTAGCCTTCAGAAGAGATATGAAGAGGGGAGATATGATAGCGCTTTTCAATTACTTGAAAGGTTGCCACACAGAGGAGGGTCAGGATCTCTTCTCGACCATCCCAGAGTGCAGGACACGGAATAATGGGCTCAAGTTACAGGAAGCCAGATTCCAGCTGAACATCAGGAACCACTTCCTGACTGTTAGAGCAATACGACAATGGAGCCAATTACCTAGGGAAGTCGTGGGCAATCCCAGACTGGAGGCATTCAAGGCGCATCTGGACAGCCATCTGTCAGGGATGCTTTAACTTGGATTCCTGCATTGAGCAGGGGGTTGGACTCGATGGCCTTATGGGCCCCTTCCAACTCTACTATTCTATGATCCTATGATTCTGTCTCCAAAATCCCTGGTTCAAATTGCACCTCAGCAATGAACTGGTAGCCTTCGACAAGCCACTACTCACTCATTGTCAGTTCTCTATTGCTAATATATTGTGGATAGTCAGTCAGTCAGTCAGGTAATCACTCGTGACTGAGTAAGATTGTCTTCCAGGATAAAAAAAAAAAAAATGAAAAATTACAAAAAGGAGATTTTAAGTACTACTGGCTCAATTTAAGGACAAGCTACACATTGTATTCAATGCATCCTTTGGTGATACATGCTTGCTTTTAAATGGTTAAATAACAGCCACCAGGTGAAAGGGATTGGGACCAGGACTATGGCACATGTGGAGGAGGATTTAACCCTTTCTCCTCATGACACAGCCTCAGTGGAAATTGTGCCTGCTGAAGCTACTACCGGTAGTTAGCGCAGGAGGGAAACTGCCATTTGCAGCTGCTTTTGAATGCTGAATAAATACTAAATATTATTATATCCAAAGAGGAAGTGTGCTTCTCTTGTCTCAGCAATATTTTGGTGTGAATGATCAGAAGAATGCAAATAGTCATAAAAAACAAGAACTAAACCAGAAAGCCTTTGTCATGCCAACGTCTGATATTGCATCAGCACAGCACCCAAAGACTGTGCCAGGCAGACTTGACTACAAGACGAACTGCGTGTTACTGAGCTGGTACAGTGTGTCTTGGCTTCATGGTTGCCTGCTCAACATCGAGGGGGAAATGGATTTTAAATGATGTGTGGTCATCAGATATTTTGCTTATTCTGTCACTTCAGCTTGAATTAATTGATTTACCAGTAAATCCCAATGTGTTTCTAATTTATTGAGCAACTTTCCCAAAAACCTTGGGATTCTTTCTTTTCTGCTTTCCCAGAAAATTATCACATGAAGAATGCACTTCCTGTTTGCTTAGCTTGTGGAACATTCATATGCCATATGTACTCTAGCTGTATCTCCATCTATCTCCAATGGAAAATAGTACAATAGTATAATTTTATTTTGGAGCAGCGCAGATTTATTTCAACTGCAATCAAGAGTTTTGAACAAATTCTATGTCAGTCTTCCCCCACTTGGTGCCCTCCAGATGTGTTGCAGTCCAACACATCTGGAGGGCACCAGGTTGGGGAAGATTGTCAGGGATGGGGAACCTCTTTTGGCCTGACTGCTGAATTCCATTTCAGAGAAGGTTTGTGGAGCTGCATTCCAGTAATGGGCAGGGCAGAAGGCAAACAGGGTGGGGCCCAAAATACCAAAGATATCAGCATATTTTAGCTTAAAGCTCTTACTGCCAGTAGCTAAGGAGGGCATTTGAAAAAAATGTTCAGAAAAAAACCTCAGGGAGAAAGATTCAAGGGGGAGGCGCATGTGGGCAAAAAGCCAGCTCATCCAGGGGGATCTGATGCAACAGCAACCACCAAGGCCCCTGTACCTTCATTTCAGCAAGTGCCCATGGACAGCAGGGTGGTGGAGCAACTGGCTTCCCAGAGATTTGGGGCTCCAAATGAAAGATTCGGGGCTCCAGCCCTAGTGGTCTGTCCCCTAACACTGCCTCCAGTGGGGGGGGGGAACTACATAAAATTTGGGAAACCACCAATCGATTGGGGGGGAGGGGCAGGGGAATGGGGTGTGGCCATCTGGGGACCCTGGCCCTGAGGTTCGCCACCCGTCTTCTATGTTGTTGTCCCAATATTAAACTTGATGAAAAGTGAAAATTCTGTAACCATTCATATTTAGACAGGAGCTAGTATGCCTGAAGAACTGACATTATTTCATGTTACCAAACAACAACAACAACAACCAGGTTTCAATACTGTTGTTGATGTTTCCTCACAGTACGAATTTATGAATGAAGACTCTTAACAGAGCAAAGAGACATGGGATACAATAGTGTCAGCCTCAACATTCAAAATAATAAATCAAACCTATTTATTTAGATAATTTCTAGGCCATCCTGCAGTATAAAACTCACAGGGCAGAATACAATTGATAATAAAATTACAATAAAACAGCATAAAAACAAAAACAAAAATAAATACACAGAAACAGCAGCTATAAAGCCATTACAACCCAGTAGAATTATACTGGACTGCACTGGCATTCCTGAGCAAATATAAAAGTATTATCTGGCACAAAATGATGGCCAAATTGGTGCCAGGTGGTTATGGGACCAGAGGGGAGATGACCCTGGATTTAATCTTAAAAAGTGCTGCCCAGGACCTAGTGTGAGATGAGTGTTATTGAACCAACTGGAAACAATGACCACAGTGCTGTCATATTTAATATATATTTAAGTGGACAATTGCCAAGGAAGTCCAATACAGTCACATTTGAGTTGACTTTAAAAGAGGAAACTACTCTAAAATAAGGGGACTGGTAAAAAGGAAGTTGAAAGGGTGAGTCAAATCTCTCCAAAATGCTTGGAGGTAATGCAAAAACCACAATAATAGAAGTTCAGCTAGAATGCATACCACAGGTCAGGAAAGTCCAAGAGGTCACCAGCATGGTTAACGAGCAGTGTCAATGAAGGTATTAGAGAAAAGAAAGATCCCTTCAGAAAATGGAAGTCTTGCACAAATGAAGAGATCAAAAAAGAACACAAACTTGCACAAAGGAAATGCAAACAGACAGTAACACACAGGCACACACAGACACCATTTTGAAGAGCATATTGCTAATAACATAAAGGCCAATAAGAATTCTTTAAATATATCAGAAACAGGAAACCAGCTAGGGAGGCAGTTGGGTCACTGGATGACAATGGAATTAAAGGAGAACTAACAGAGCATGAGGCCATTGCAGAGAAGCTGAATGAATTCTTTTTCATCTGTCTTCACTGCAGAAGATGTGGGACAGATACCCATACCTGAATTGATATTTTCAGGAATGGAGTCTGAAGAACTGAGTCAGATAGTGGTGATAAGAGATGAAGTTGTAGACCTTATTGAAAAATTAAAAGCCAACAAATCACTGGGCCCAGATGGTATCCTAGAGTTCTTAAAGAGTTCAGATATGAAGTTGCTGATCTTCTAACAAAAATATGTAACATGTCCCTAACATCAGCCTCCATACCAGAGAACTAGAGAGCGGCCAGTGTAACACCAATTCTTAAAAAAGGATCTCGGGGGATCTAGGAAGCTGTAGGATGGTTAGCTTAACATCTGTTCCATGTTAATTGGTGGAAAGTTTTATTAAAGATAAAATTATTAAGTATATAGAAGGGTAAGTCCCACTGAAAAAGAATCAACATGGCTTTCACAAAAGTATGCCCTGTCTCACTAACCTTTTAGACTTAATGGGGAGTGGTCAATAAACATGTGGTCGGGGTGATCCAGTAGAGTAGATGCTGCTTACTTGGACTTCCAAAAGGCTTTTGACAAAGTCCCTCATCAAAGACTCCTGAGCAAATTTAGCAGCCGTGGAGTAAGAGAAGAGGTCCTCTTATGGTCTTCTATTTGATCAGTAGCTAGTTAAAGAACAGAAAGGAGAGAGTAGGAATAAATTACCAGTTCTCACAATGGAGGGATGTAAAAAATGGGGTCCCACAAGGGTCTGTATTGGGAACAGTGCTTTTTAATTTGTTCATAAATGATCGAGTTAGGGGTGAGCAGTGAAGTGGCCAAGTTTGCTGATGACACCAAAGTAATTAGGGTGGTAAAATAAAAATGCATTGTAAAGCACTCCAAAAGAATCTCTCCAAACTGGGAGATGGAAACTGTGGTTCAGTGTAAGTGTGAAGTGATGCATGTTGGGGCAAAAAATCCCAACTTCATGTTACATTGATGAGATTTGAGCCAGCGGTGACTGACAAGGTCTTGGGGTTGTGGCGAACAGCTCAATGAAAATGTCAACCCAGTGTGCAGCTGCTGTTCATATAGTACTAGAACCCGAGGTCATCCCATGAAGCTGAATGGTGGGAGACAGGTAAAAAGAAGTACTACTTCACACCAGTCTAGTTAAACTTTGGAATTTGCTACCACAAGATGTAGTGATTACCACAAGATATAGTAATTTGGAAGTCTTTAAAAGGGGATCAGACAAATTCCTGGAGGAGAAGGCTAGTTCTGATGGCTATATGCTACCTCTAGGATCAGAGGCAGTATGCCTTTGTACACCAGTTGCTGGGGAACATGGGTGGGAGGGTGCTGTTGCACTCATGTCCTGCTTGTGGGTTTCCTGTGGGCAGCTGGCTGGCCACTATATGAACAGAATGCTGGACTAGATGGACCCTTGGTCTGATCCAGCAGGGCCCTTCTAATGTTCTTGTGTAGTCCCATTGAGAAGATATGGGCGCATAGATAACTGCAGCTGGGCTATCTCTGTCCAGAAGGCATTGCAGTTAATGCACCAGCTGCTGCTGGTGATGGAAGGCACCGTGCTCCATGGATGTCACTAGGGACAGGATATCCCCAGAATTATATCTTATCCTTGAGGGAGAGTGCAACCCTATCCTGAACAGGTTGGACACCACCTCTCCAAAGATATACCTCTCATTAAAAAACCTACACATGCAATCTTGGAAGAATTGGCCCTAAACAACTTGGGACCTGGATACCTGAGAGAGCGCCTCCTCCCTTACCAACCTGCCCGGTCACTGAGGTCATCACATGGCATGTCCCTGGTGGTTCCACATGGTCCTATGGCCTGATTGGAGTCCACCAGAGAAGAGCCTTCAGCATAGCGGCTCCATTTCTGTGAATCTCCCTGCCTCTGGAGGTCAGGCAGGTGCCAATATTGTATTGATTCTGGCGCCTCCTGAAAATACTTTTATTTCGTGATCTAACCAGCCACAGTTTTATTGATATGATTTTATTGATCTTGTTTTTAACACATTGTTTTATTCTTTTGCATGTTTTATCTTTTATTGTTCACTGCTCTGAAATCGCCATACTGGAATATGGAGCAGCATATAAAACTTTCAAATAAACAAAGAAATAAATAGGGGAGTCTGTCTGTGAGAATAAAAAACTATTTCAGGATAAAGTGAGGCATGCCATGGCATGGCAATGTTGGTGTGAATACACTCTTGGGAATAATAAGGAAATGTTGATTTGTAAGAATCAGCACTAATCCTGGTTTAGAGAGATCATTGCACATAAGAGGCATAAACCAGCTTGTGGTCAAATCTGCCTTGGAATGTGCAAACCAAACCCACATCTCCTAAACTGTTCATTCTGTTTCTCTACTGCATTCTCTCCCATGTTAACAAAATTCACATGTTGCACAAATAGCACAAGAGAGGCTCAAATATGCTTAAAAGGCAAAACAGTGAAAGAGGCGGTCAATACATTATTTCAGACTGTCCTCTCATATCTCTAGTTGTTTGTGTTCTTAGCTTGTTTTAATAAAACTGCTATTTATAAGAAAGTAGTGCTCATAATGCCACAGGAACGACAGGGTGTCAACATCTGTCTGGGACTCTTTAGCCTCTCTTTTTTTATCTGCCTTGGTGGAGTGAGTTAAAGATACAGACCTTGAGAAAATCATGTCAGGGTTTTCCAATCTCTTTGAAAGTGGTCCCTATTTCCAGCTCCTTCTCTTTACAGTTTTGACTTTGTGACTGAGAGAGGCAAAAAGAAAATAAGAGTGGGTCCCACTCCTTTTAAGGGAGCACTGTCCTTTTCTTTTATGTGGCTCTTTCCCAGAAGAGTTCAATGTACCACATTATCCACAGACAACAAATCTTCCTGTCTGTCTCTCTCGAAGGTGGCTTGTTCTGCCCCTCTTACTCATATAAAGGGCTTTAATGCCTACTCAAAGAATCCGTGTTTCATTCAAAAGCCATGTGGATTCCATCAAATGCTGCTTGTTTGACCTCACCAGACAAGAGTACAAATAATTAACGTCACACTTTTGCATTTGGAGATAGGGAGGAATATCAGGAAGTGGCTGGGTGGTGGTGGCAGGGTGAGTCTGTGGATGAATAAGAGATGATAAAAAGGGTTAAAATGATAAAGTGTAGTTGCATTAGGCTGGATGGGGGGGTGAGAAGGGGGACTACTGTGAAAAAGATGGTGCTGTTTGCCAGCAGTGCCAAATCCAGTGGAAACTGTCCAGCAGGTCAGTAAAGTGTGTCTTTACGTACCCAATGCAACACACCAACACACACGTATCTGTAATACTGCATCTTGCTGAAACAGAACTTCAAAACTGTGCATGTCTTTTGATCTCTTTAGGCATCTTTCGATGTGGCTTTTCTGTACTCACATCAAGAGTTTAGTAGGGAAAGGGGGAAATAATGCCCACCTTCTTTTGATGGTCAACTGTGAATCCGTCACATGGATCTTGTGGATCTCTCGACTCTTGGCCTTCAAGATCTGTGCATATCAGACTCGTATTTGATATTATGGGCATTAGCGAGATGTGTGTGTGTTGGGGGGGGGGGTTGTGTTTTCTCCCATCCTTTTTGTCCTTTAAAGTATGACTATGAGTAAAGAAACCCAGTTATGAAGCACCCTTTATTAAGGGGGGGGGGAGAATTACATTTAGAACAGATGCAATAGACTGAGGATAAGGCTCTTGTACTGTTGCTCTGTAGAAGAGAAGGAAGAGGGAATTTTGGCAGCTGTAATCTTTCTCAACCCTCTGCATCTGCTGCGATCCCTCTTTTCTATGTAAGTACTAAAAAGATACAGCAGCCTTGCTTTCTTCTGATGCTTCTGGTAGCTCTCATCAGGCAACTTTCCATCCGGAGGCACCTCTTTTAAAGCACCCTCTCCTGTACTTCGGCTGGTTTGGATCTATGTTTGAATATTGCATGTCAGAGCTCATCCGATGGAGGCAGGTGGCGGCTCCGATGCCAGTGGGGTGGTGTATTCACCCTGGGCTTTAGTCTGAACTTTTAAGGAGCTGTCCATGATGCGGAACCCTAGCACCATAACAGGTTCAGCACCATGGATAGCTCCTTTAGAATTCAGACTGGAACCTGGAGTGGATACACCACCCCACTGGCATCGGAGTCACTAGCCACGCTGCAGCAGGTTGCCTCGATAGCTGCCACTAAAGGTGTCCGTACAGGGGCAGAATGCCTGTGGCCCTGTGCTGTGCCACATGGCCTGGGTCTGCCTCCCCTTTCTCACGTGTCACTTCACGAAAGCAGATCGAAGTTCAAGGCCCTTTCTTCTCTACACCCAGCTCAAACAGTCTGATAGCACAGCACACGCAGGACAATATCTTGCAGCAGCCTCCCAGACTCAAAGTAGCTAAAAGGATATAAAGCAGAAAAGCGCCAATGCAGAGCTGGAAAAGAGGAGGTCGAGTAAGCAGTTTCAGGGTTTCAGTCATTTCTGTGTGCCAAAATCTCATCTTCTGGCAAGCTAATTGCACAGCAACCCCTTGAGCCTCCTGCTCACACCGTCTTTTCAACTTCTTGGGAAAGTACAATTCACACCAGCAGATGCTAGTCCTTTCTTCATAACTCATCAGAGCACCCGCTATGATGAGATCCACATAAACCAGAGAAATAAATGATGGTACTCCCTCTCTCTCCCTCTCCCTGCTACTACTATTCCTACAGGATTTATACTGTAGCAACAGAAACATTTCTGGTAAAAACAGGCTGTCTCCCCTTTTTTTGCCCCTGCCACAGGACTGCACAATGGGAAACAGTTAGCAGCAGCCTATCGTGGGAAGGTCCTTCTTTTTCTTTTTTAACAGACTTGTTTATTATTGTAAAAAAGGAATGTGGCTAGCAGAGGAGATGAGAGGTCACTTCACTCTGGGGTACAGCCTGATCTGAATGGGAAACAGGCCCTCTTCACTCCCTGCACACCACACCGGCAGATGGAGTTGCTGCTCTAAACAGCTCAGATCGGTTTTGCACCATCTCAACCATTCCTGCATTCCTCACATTGCAGCTATGCACAGGTCCAGCTCCTGCTCTCGCTTACACTGGCAGCCAACAGGTCTGGTTACACATAACAGGATGAATAACCAGCCTGCTGCACAATCCACATTGTGCCCGGCTTGCATCCTGGATTTGCATAACCAAGCCCTCTGCTGAACATAGACACATCTTTACTCTGGTCCGGAATCCCCATGAGTTGGCAACTTGTTCAGCACTGGGAATAATACTTGAAATACATCATACGGGCTAGCTGCTGCAAAATTACATATTTTAATAAACATCTATTAATGTATGAACAAGAGAGTTGGCCAAACAATAGTAGCTCAATATGTTACTGTATTCACACACACACACACACACACACACACACACACTACAGGCCTGTGGCTTATGCTGGCTCAGCTTGTCTGAGTGTGGAAAGCTAAGCAGGGTCAGGCCTGGTTATTACCTGGATGGGAGACCCCTCCTCTAGTTTCCTGCATTGAGCAGGGGGCTGGACTCGATAGCCTTGTAGGCTCCTTCCAACTCTATGATCTATGAAAAACTACCCTGAAATGCAGGGCTGGAGGGCTGGCCCAACCATCAGGCAGAGTGAGGTGGCTGCCTCAGGAAGCAGATTTGAAAGGGCAGCAAATTATTTATTTATTTATTTGAAATATTTTTATGCCACTCCTCAGCCAAAAAGGCTCCCAGAGCAGCTTACATATAATCAATTAAACAAGACAGTCCCTGCCCACAGGCTTACAATCTAAAAAGACATGACACACAAGGAAAAAGGAATGGGGAGGGAAGGAGGAGGAAAATTAATTAATTCTTCTGGCAGGGCTGGTGGAATGGCCCTGGACTCCCGCTCATCTCCCTCTGTCCAGCCTGCTGGAATGGCTGCTGGTGGAGACAGTTGAGGGAGGAACCTTCATGAGGGAGGCCTTTCAGTGATCATTATTAGCTATTCAGTTTGTTACTATTATATTTTTACTGCCAGAGATTAGGAGAGGCATTTGTAAGATTGTCTGCCTCATGTGCCCAAATAACCTGCCTGGCTTTGGGTCCTATGTACCTTGATTTGGGTGGGTGAGCGGATGCCATTTACTGCTCTGCATCAGGCAGCAAAATGCCTTGGGCCAGCCTTGCTGAAATGTGAAAAAGTGGAGTCAATCTTGGGTTTAGAAATCAAGATATTTGAAAACTATGCTTCTTTTTACTTGCCTCCAGTTTGCTTTAAAACTGTTTTCAAACATATCATGGAACAATGAGAGCTAGAAACGTATCTTTGCTCTTTTAATGAAAGGGAATTCTACAACTCACTCATAGGTTCCAGGAAGTCCACTGGGAGAGTTGAGAGAAGATGTCATGTAACTCATTCCCATCCTAGGGCTATGGGGAATTATTATCAGTACCAGGACAAAACATGGATACAAATGACTTCATCACATGACTTTACAATGCCCAAACTGAAATGCCTTATCTTTTTTCTAGTCTCATGATCAGTCTGCCTTGCATAATTTACAAATGCTTGCATCTCAACAGATAAACCACTCAGGAACATTCTTCCGTTTGATCAATGTCAGTTTGCAGTCTATGACTTGGTATCAAGAGAGACAGAGGATGTGAGAGAGGGGGATGCTGCAATGTGACCAGTTTAGCTTGCAAAGAAAGCCTTTTTCAACACTAATGTAAACAAAGGGCAGATTATTCTGGCTTGAAGTAGGCGAAGTGTGGGCAGATGCTGGGCAAATGCAGCTCATTTTTTGCATTTTATTATGTGTTTTATGTGGCACACTACACTTGGCTACTCACATCACAGCTGCACATTATAGCAGCATTTACTGCAATAATTTCTGAAGTCTCTACTCAAGGTGAAGATTCCAACTGAAATGTCAGGTCATCTCTGTGAGCAGTATAGTTAACTCCATATGTTCCTGCACAAACACTCTTTCCCATCAGAGATTTCTCTGATCCCACAACTGAGCTGTAAAAGAGGGCAGCTATTAGTTGAGTGACCTTCTCCTATGTCACCCTGCTTGATTTTGATCAAGATTATGTAAGTGCAGAGATTCTTCCACCTATGACAGAAGTACGGCTGGTTGGGTCAAGAAATAGGGTCTTCTTGTAGCTGGACTAATATTTTTGGGAATAGTTCAGATAGTGGGCCATTGTTCACAGCAGCAGCAACAAAATAAAGATGTTCAAATATGGATTTATCCATGGTCTGAGCATTTGTTGAACACCTGACAAGTCTGGGGTGCATATGGATATCTGCTATAGCATGACTGACAAAAGCTGGCTTGCAGCAGGAGGGAAAATGTGAATTCACTTGAAGGGCATTTCCAGTCAGAGGTTTTTCCAAATATCAGGTATGCTGATTCAGCATGCCTGACACACCTCTAAACCATGTGGAAACTGTGTGCCAGCCCAGCCCCTGTGTTTAACCTTTACTAGCCAAACCCTGTATTCATCCCTACTAGCCAAATGGCAGACTGGGGATTAGTAGGATCAACATGAATGACACAACCCCCAACTGCAAGTGTTTCACACACACACACCAAGATGATTAACTCTTCCCTGTGGTATCTCCCACTTCTGGTTCAGCATTTCAACATAAAACAGCAATGGGGGGGAGAAAGCTGTTTTTTGTGCAAACCCTAGATAACATCCTTAAGGTTACAGAGCTTCTGGCTTCAGAGAGCCTCGTCGTGGCACCTTAAATGTATCATCTGTCATGAACTTTCAAATGCCTACTTCATCAGGTCTGTGGCAGTAACCTTCTCTGCAATATGATCTGTATTCATCTGTCTGACACTTGTAATGTGCACAGTGGTTTACAATCCTTATTTCATTCATCCTCATAACTGTTTATGGGTAGGGTAAGGGTAATTGTTTTGTGTCTTTTGAAGATGGGAATTGTGACTGAGAAATAACCATTTGTCTAATGAATTTATGGCCCAGGTGGAATCTTATCCAAAGAACCCAACTTGGTCCAACATTCTAACCCACTGGAACACAGGAAGCTGCCTTGCACCGGCTCTCTTGGTCCATCTAGCCCTATATTGTGGATACTGACTGGCAGCAATGGCTCTCCAGGGTTTCAGGCAAGAGACTTTGCCAGCCCTACTTGGAGATGCTGGGGATTTAACCTGGGACCTTCTGCATGCAAAGCAGGTGCTCTACCATTGAGCAGGGCGTTGGACTCGATAGCCTTGTAGGCTCCTTCCAACTCTATGAAATCTATGAAACGAACATCTGCAACCCCACATTTCTTTTTAAATTGCAACAAAGTAGACAAGATAGTCTCTTTTCTTATAGTCTCTTTCATTCTGAAGGACCACTTGCTCCTAAATCAGCTTTCTCAACCATTACAATCCTCTTCAGAGGCCCTGCTCAATGTGCCCCCACCTCCCGAGATGCAGTTGGTAGCAATGTGAAACAGGGCCTTTTCAGTTGTGGTGCCTTTCGTACTTCCTGGTAATTTCTCAGGCACCCACCGTGACTGCATTTAGGTGAGAGGTTAATATATCTTTATAGTCTTTAACATTTAATGGCATTTGATGTTATTCTGTTTTATTGCTCAGTTGCTGACTGAGGCTTAAATCAGGAACAGACTGGGGTGGGGTGGGACTTGGGGGGAGCTGCAGACAGGAAGCGAAATCCCTTCTGCCAGCAGTTTCTGTTCCACTGGCAGAAGGACACTGTTGGGCCGAAGCCTGAGTCTGTTTTAGGATTTTACTGTTTAATTGTAGGATGTCCTCTTTTACAGAGGACAGTCTTCTATTTGAAGGTCTGCCAAGGGACTGTCCTCTATTTTGAAGGTGTCCTCTGTTTGAAGGGCTGTCCAGTCCAAGTCCAGTTTAAAGATAAAGAACCATCAGAAGGGAGGGAGAACAGCAGTGGCTTTGAAGTTGCACATCAACCACACCTGGACAGCAGACTAAGCAGGCCCAGGCACCCAGGGGGCACCTGGTCGCAGTCTTCTTCACTGTGGCAAGATGTACTGTGTATTTCTATTTGAACTATAGTCATTATTTCTAAATCAACATCTATACTTATAAATTAACCTATGCAAAGCTTATGCAAATGTTTGTCCTCTTTTTGGGTGATGTAATTCCTCTTTTTGGGTAAATCCCAAGTGGCCAACCTAATTGTATTTAATGTTTTGGTGATGATAATATGTCTATTGTTCTGGGTGGCTTGTTAACCACAGCAACAAGTTACCCTTGCTAGGTTCGCACAACATGGCAAGCCGCACTGGTGATGGTGATTATGCAAATTCCCCTGGCATGGGACCAGCATGTGTGATGGGGGAAATAAACCACCGTGGCTTATTTCCCTATCCATTCTCGTGTGAACCCAGTCAGTGTCAAGTTTATAACATAGAATGGCCTGCTGCTGCCTTTAGTAACCTCACTTGTCTCAAAGATTAAAATGACCCCTCCTGTTTATTACAGCCCCTACAATAGTAGTAGCCAGGAGCATACAAAAGAAGCTGGCGAAAATGCAGAACTTTGATCTGCACACACACTCTCAGGTACCGATACTGGGTATCCTGAGCCTGTGGTTACCAGATCTCTCTCTTTCTGAAATCCCCAAGGCCAAACACATGTAAACCGGTGATGGAATAACAACAATAACACAAATAACCCTGAAACATTCCTAGGAAATCTAAGCAAGCCAAAAAAATAAAAACAAAAAGAATAATGGAATAATGGAAATCAAACAGGCTAAGAATGAATGTGGTCAAAAATAAAGGCAGCTGAATTCGTACAGAAAAGGAATGGAACTGTAAACGTTCATGCTGTCTCTTGTTTCTATAAACATTTTATTTTTAACTGCTTGGACAAAAAAAAAATATTAGCTGGACACCAGCCGAATTTCCGCCACAAACCTGCTGGTTGGTCTTTATCATGTCTGTTAATCTAACCTGTGTTCCTTCTTACAGTAGGAGGTAGGATGATATATTCCCTGTCTCACATTGATTTTGAGACAAATATCATAGATGGTAGGTGTGCATTTTCAACAGAAACAAAGCAAGACTGGAACAACAGTAAGAAGAGATGATAAGAGGATAATCTTGAAGGATTCCTAGCAAGTCAGATCTTTCACACTGAAGATAAAGCATTTTTCTCTTCTTTTCTATGTCCTTTCTCCTCTTCTATAAGGGCTTAGCCCGCCTGCTCTTTCAGGATCTCCCACAATGCTTTGCTAGACTGAGACTCTGCCAAACAAGCAAAGCACAGCTGTTGTAAATTAGGAGCAAATAAAATACATTTTATTTCTTCTTTTAAAAAAATGGATCTGAGTCATTAAGTGAGATCATAGATGTCCACGTGTAATAAGGAGCTGTAGGAGCTTGAGTATTATTTTGGCACATACCAAGGGGGACTCCAGCCAGGTTGTGGTTTGATTACAAAGTTCTAAGCATTTCACACTTTTGGGTGACAAGTGGTTCTTCCGGGAACAAGTCAAGGTAAAGTATAAAAAGCCCTCGTCTAACGTAAGGATCTGCCTTCACAGTAAGCACCAAGTATCCCTCTTCCTGTCAACCTGGCCTCTGAGAGTCCGTTTCTTTCCCACTCTATAATCTAAATAAATCAAAGCATCTTTCCCCCCCCTTTCAGCTGGAAACATCCGTTATTGCAACATCTGTCCTCTGGGGTCTTCAGAGTCCCATGACACCATGTTTACTCATAGCCCAGATTATCATCAGAAAACCATTTTCCCATCCCCTAGCTGAAGTCAGGAAGAGCATGCACATATGGGGTGGCTTTGAAAGTGTATAAACAATTGATGATAAAACACAGAGGTTTGAAATCTGAAACCAAGCTGGGACTGGCGACCTCAGGAAATTGGTGGTCTCAGTGCCTGCATACAGTGAAGCAATATGCCTCACTGATCTTTTTTCTAGACAGCTTCAGTTTAGAGTGATAACACATTTTACCTTGCTTGTCTTGGATCCTGCACAACCAAAAAGAGGAAAACACTGTCATTTGGGTCTAGCGGAGGCTTTGCTCACAGTGTACAATCATGGCTGGCATCCTTTTTGCGTGGCTGCAGGTGGAAGAGGGATCCATACCAAGATGTTATCTGCTATGTTCATATTGTTTGTTTGTTTGTTTGTTTTGGAATCAGACTTAAGATTCTGGGGAAATGTCTACCCTAGTGCAAGCCTGCAGGTTCAGATGTATACCTGATCTGCTCAATTCTGTACTCTATCACACCCAGGTCCCTGTCTTTGGCCCTGCTGAATAGAGAAAAGTAAGCTGCAGTGCAAATAAGTTGGATTATAGTGTCAGAAAGACAATACACCATATCTAAATGGCTGTACAGATGGTGCTGCTAGCCCAGCATTATGAACCGGTCAAAGAGACCCAAATTTGTCATACAATGTGAAAACAGTCTTTGGCCATGGCAACACATGCCTTAGTGACAGCCGGTTTGGTTTATTGCAATGTGCTCCACATGAGGCTACTTTTGAAGACTCTTCAGAAGTTCCATTTGGCCCAGAATGCAGCTGGCAAGGATGCTGGTGGACATGTCACACAAATCGCGCAACAGCAGCACTGGTTACTGAACTAATTCTGGGCACAATCCAAAGTGCTGGTGATTACCTTTAAAGCCCTAAATGGCTTAGGCCCAGGATACTTTAGCAACTGCCTCCTTCCATACCATCTTGCCCACTCCCTAAGAACAGGTGGAGAGGCCCTTCTCTGTGTCTCTTCTAGGGTAGAGGCATCTTGGAGTGGAACAAGATGGGGGCCCCTCTCAGTGGCTGCACTCAGATAATGGAACACCTGTCTCCATGAAGTGCACTCCCCCCGGATGTTGTAGACTGTTTTATTCTGGCAGGCTTTTGCCGGATGTGGCAGACAATACTGCTGATCCTGCCTCCTTGGCTGATTGTTTTATATTGTGTTTTTTAAATGAAATCGTAATGTTTAAATGTTGTCAGCAGAATATATATATATTTTTTAAACCCAAGGCAAATGTAGTGATGCCTAGAATATAAAATAGCAGCATCCGCTATAGACAAAGGCTGGTAGTGGAGACAAAGAAAAGGAACAGCTTTGTTCCTTGGACAAAATGTGGTAATGAATCATGAGGTCTGGGAGGCTTTCATACTGTACTGGAATGTGCTTGTTGAGAGATACTCTCTGGTAGCATGCCCATAGCAGGCTTGCTACTGGAATTGCAACAAGGAAGAATGGATCAGGCCCACAATGGGTCTGCCTGTCCTCTTTATTGCCACCCTCTCTTTGATTTTTCAGAAGCAATACAATAATCTGGAGTGACACCAGTGGCTCTTTTCTTCATAGTACAGCCTCCATTCACTTTGCTGGCACAGGGATCTGTGACCATGATTGATTTCGCAACTGCCTGGATCAGCCTCTGCTCTTGACTGTAAAAAAAACAAAACACCGCACCCTCCCCGTGCCTCATGACTCAGCTAGGGTAGCCACGTGTCCTCTTTTACAGAGGACAATCCTCTGTTTGAAGGGCTGCAGTGGACCGTCCTCTATCTGAAGGCGTTGTCTATTTGAGGGCACTGGAGACTGGTGGTTCCAATGTCAGCAAAGCTGTATATCCACTCCGGATTTCTCTCTGAACTTTTAAGGAGCTATCCATGGTGCTGGACCTAGTTCGGGGAGAGGGTTCAGCACCATGGATAGCTCCTTTAATGGTCAGACTGAAATCCAGAGTGGATACACAGCCCTACTGACATTGAAGGGCTGCCCTTTCCAATTCTGGTTTAAAGATAAAGAATCATCAGAACTGTGGCCCGTCAACAGTTAGTCCCCAAACAGCAGATTGAGCAGGCAGGCACACAGGTCACAGTCTTCCACACTATGGTGGGATGTACTGCATTCCTATTTAAATTATAATAACTCTTTTTAATTTTTACATCGATAGCTATAAATTAGCATGTGCAAATGTTATGCAAATCACCCTTTTTGTCTCTTTCTTTGGTGATGCATTTCCTCTGTTTTGGCGATTCATAAGTGGCCACCCTCCAGCTTGATGAAAAGTTCAGTGACATCACCGTCTGGGGGTTTAGCAGTTTTGATTGACAGCCATGTAGCCCATTGAACTGTGAAGGATGACTGCTCACATTGAGCTTGGCCTGCTCCTGGTAGGTACAGTTTTTAATCCTGACAGCAAGCCATGAGCTGAAGAAGCGGCAGACAACCACAAGTGAGCCCTAGGTGGATGTGTGAGCGGTAAAGCAAGCCCTAGGTAGATGTGTGCATTTGTCTGTGATATGCAGTGATATCCATCCATGTGAAGTGGCCCCAACTTTCCAGATGTTCATTGCTCAGTGCAGGGTGTCTGACCTTTCAAAATGCTTGGCAAGTGCTAGTAATGAGCAACACAGTTACAATGGAGGAAATGACTATTGGAAACAATTATGGGTGCTTTTCTGTATTATTCATTGGCCCAGTTGTGTGACTCAGCATTTCTGATCTTAATTATTTCCTCATAACAAAAACAGACTGCCTCCGAGGTTCACGAAGGTTCAGTATGAGTTTCTGTGTACACACTTTATTCTTATTCTTACTGTTATATTCTGGGTCAGTACATACGTGTGTGGATCAGCCTCACAGGTCTGGTTTGTGCATAGCAGAGGGGGAGAGCACAGCTGGTTATAAGTCTAACACAGTTATGAGTCTATTCACCACATTTCTTAGGGGAGCACAAAGCACCCCTAATCTGAGCTTTCAAGGGGATATGAGATCAAGCCATAGCATGCTCCCTCCGCAGCCCCACTTCCCTCCCATTTGGGGTTTACAGAAGAAGCAGAAAAGAAATTGCTTGTGTTGTTTAGGTTTAAAAATAAAATGAAACATCTGTTTGGCAAGGTGCCAGTGTTATAAATAAGTCTCAGAGCATTGATATTCATCCCACTCACTGCACATACTTCCTCTGCCCCCAAGTCCATATTAAGGAACAGCCCCATAGTGCATTAGGTTGCTTCTGAATAGCAAGAAATCTTGGAACTGTTCGTGGGAAAATGTCCTTATGTATCTGGAAGGGACAGGCACAGAGGATGTGGACTGACTTACCTGAAGATGGAGCAGGGAGCAAAAAAGAGGAAACAAGGGCTGGATTTGCCTCCACACAGCATAGTAGCTTCTGCTATTATAGTCCATACGATGCTACTATATGTCTGTGTCTGTGTGTGTGTGTGTGTGTATGCAACCTCTTGTTGTCCCTCCAGTTCCAAGGATGCTTGCAGCTCTTCTATAGCTTACCACGTCTAACTCATCTCCTATCCCAGAATTCCAGATTTGCTGCAGATGAAATGGCTAAAATCGTGTTTCCTAAGCTTCTACCCACCGGTCCATATAGATCAGTGCTGGTGAGGGGGTCTATTTCTGGCAGTTTGCATCTCTGCTCCATCCAGGGCTGGCCCCATCATGAGGCAGAGTGTGGTGACTGCCTCAGGCAACTGATTTTGGGTGACATGACAGGGCAGCAAAATTTTAGTTATTTAATTTATTATGATTCTATATTTACTGTCAGGGATGGGGAGAGGCACTTGCAGGATTTTCTGCCTCTGGTTCCAAAATAACTTGACAAGCCCTGGTTACTGTGCCCCTTGACTTGGGGAGGGGGCAATTTGCTGCTCTGCTTCAGGGAGCAAAATGTCTTGGGCCAGCCCTGAATGGCATGTGAGCATTCCCTTGGCAGCATCGGCAGAGTCTGCACTCCAGGCTCCAACTGTTTTTCCCCACCCTGAATGGAAGAGCTGGCACCAGGAAGCAGGACAATAGCTCTGGCCCAGTTCACACGGTTACTTTTCTGTCTACATGCAAGCAGTCTGGAACCATCCTGAGCCATGAGGACACCCCTGACGGCATGGGATAAAGTTAACATGAATTGGGCTGTACACCAATACAGCCAGCAACAATTTCCATGGTTACAGAAGCTCTTTTTCCAGCCACCACAATCACGGATATCACTGCTAACTGCATTTGTACAGTTTAGCTCAATCTTTTCTCCACATGAGAGTCATGCACAGCTCTGGGTCTTTTCACGTGTAGGGAAAGAAACTGTGTGAACCAGGCCAGCCCTTCAGAAATGAAGAGAGAAAAGCCAAAAAGAAAAACCACCAACCAGCTGTCCATACGGATTTAAATTGCAAAAATTCTAATCCCTGCATTCTAATCCCAGACTACCGATTAATCCTTTCCGCTCCCCCTCTCACAGAACCACTTTTGAGGTGAAAGACTAGTGACCAGGTGACATTTCATTTCAATATTGACAAAGTAAAGTGCCCCCCCCCCAGCATTCCAAAGATCCTGGAATATACCAGCAGCACAAGGTTGAACGTGCCTGAGCATTTACATAGAAACTCACCAAAAAGACCAGCAGTGCACAAGCTGTGGCCCCCAAGACCTGCACTGCACACATTCACCCCAACGGTGCCACAGCCCTCTGTGATCCTGATACATATCGCTCTTTCCTCACCGGTAGCAGCAGTGAGGACAGAACACTTTGTGTCAGGATTGCTGGGAGATTGCCCCAGGGCCACGTTTTGGGTTCTGGGCCCACACACATATATATGCACATGCACACGCACACGCACACACACACGTCCCAGCAATCCTTGCAGAGATTGCTCTTTCCACACTGCTGCTACCAGCAAGGAAAGAGTGATCTGTATCAGAATCACTGGGACATGTATGTGTACATGTGATGTGTGTGTGTGCGTGCATATACGTGAGTGTGGCCCCCAGAGCCGAAAATGTGACCCTTGGGGGCTGAAAAGTTGTGCACCCCAATAACAGATCAATTGATGTGGTTGGCTTTCACAGCAAAGGGGGAGGGGATTGAGAGGAGGGGGACAACCTGGATTATTTCCCTTCCTCCTAACTTTAAAGATAGTCTGCTTCCTACAACTAGGGTTTAAAGGGAACAGAGAAAGTTTTTGTGCTGTCAGATAAATCTGTTACTGCTAGGAGGCTGTGATTCATTATCCTTTATTAATGAAAGGAAAATGTTTTCCTAAGCAATACATGAGGAAAGAACAAGAGAGAGAGAGAGAGAGAGAGTTAGAGCAATATGCTACTGGTGCGTAGGAGTGATGCTTCCTTCATCTGCTTGGTTACATTCAGCTTTGCCACAGTGGTGAAGACTAAAGTAAGAGCAGAATCGGACAGCCTCCCATGCACTGACCAGCTGCAGTTGTTCCCTAATGATAAATCAGATGAAGGGGAAGAAAGGGAAGGGACTGGTTTAAAAGTCAGGAAAAGAAGAGATTGTCTGAGTAGGTGGGTGGGGGAAACATCCCCCCTCCCTGAATTTCTGTCAATAATAACTATGGATAAGAGAATAATTTCTAGACAGTAAAAGAGATCTTGAAGATCCAACTACCCGTATATACTCGAGTATAAGCCGAGCCGACTATAAACCGAGGCACCTAATTTCACCCCAAAAAACTGGGAAAACTTATTGACTCCAGTATAAGCCTAGGGTGGGAAATGCAGCAGCTACTGGTAAATTTAAAAAATAAATTTAAAAAATCAAGTTAAAGTACTTCATGCACACTATTTAATTCTACCAAATAAAATGTGTCGAAAAGGTATTTAGCAAATTTCCGTATAGGGGCTTCCTTACAACCAGCAATCATGACAGTTAGTGAGGGTAAGTATAAGAAATAGGAACCTGCATGCTGGTCAATGTTGTCTTCTTTTTCCAGTGTTGCTTCCCTCTGCCTTGGACCAACCCCACCCTCACAAAAACAAAGTAGCAAGCAAAATGAAATGCCGATGATTGATCAGTTACTGGGCAAAATAGAGCAGTTTATTTTCATGAGGTGAAAGTGAAATGCCTGTTTGGTAAATACCGTAACTGTAAATATTCATATTTCATAATAAAATTGGCTCTTAATTTAGGTAGAAAGGCCTCCTTAACCCAATGTATCTGGTAGAAGGCACCGATTCAGTTTAGTGATTCTTTAAGGCAGTGGTTCTCAACCTTTTTTGCCCCATGCACCCTCTTCACCATATGTCAGAATGTCATTCCCCCCTTTCCAAGATTGTCTGACTTACGTACGTACGTACGGGTATTTAAAAATAGTAGTCAGTAAATACTGTAGTCAGTAAAGTTGTTCAGGAAACTCAAGCTCAGAGGCCCTCCAAATTCCTTTAAGCTTTATGCTTAAAGCCTCGCCACCGCCAAAGCCCCGCTGCCGCCGAAGCCCCCCAGGACCCCTGCCGCCACCCCCAGACCCCCCCGCCACCCCCGTCACCATGCCTGCTCCCGCCACCGAAGAAGCCCCGCTGCCGCCGAAGAAGCCTTGCCGCCACCGAAAAAGCCTCCCTGCCGCCGCAGAAGCCCCGCCGCCGCCGCAGAAGCCCCGCCGCTGCTGAAGCCACGCCGAGGCTTCTTCGGCGGCGAGGCTTCTTCGGCGACTACGGGGCTTCTTCGGCGGCGGAAGTTGGCGGCGGAAGTTGGCAGCAGTGGGGCTTCTTCGGCGGCGGAAGTTGGCGGCAGCGGGGCTTCTTCGGCGGCGGCGAGGCTTCTTCGGCGGCGGGGAGGCTTTTTCGGCGGCGGGAGCAGGTACGGTGACGGGGGGTGGCGGGGGGGTCTGGGGGTGGCAGCAGGGGTCCTGGGGGGGCTTTGGCGGCGGCGAGGCTTTTTCGGCGGCGGGAGCAGGTACGGTGACGGGGGGTGGAGGGGGTCTGGGGGTGGCGGCAGGGGTCCTGGGGGGGCTTCGGCAGCGGCGAGGCTTTTTCGGCGGCGGGAGCAAGTACGGTGACGGGGGTGGCGGAGGGGGTCTGGGGGTGGCAGCAGGGGTCCTGGGGGGGCTTCGGCGGCGGCGAGGCTTTTTCAGCGGCAGGGAGGCTTTTTCGGCGGCGGGAGCAGGTACGGTGACAGGGGTGGCGGGGGGGGTCTGGGGGTGGCGGCAGGGGTCCTGGGGGGGCTTCGGCAGCGGCGAGGCTTTTTCGGCGGCGGGAGCAAGTACGGTGACGGGGGTGGCGGAGGGGGTCTGGGGGTGGCAGCAGGGGTCCTGGGGGGGCTTCGGCGGCGGGGAGGCTTTTTCGGCGGCAGGGAGGCTTTTTCAGCGGCGGGAGCAGGTACGGTGACAGGGGTGGCGGGGGGGGGTCTGGGGGTGGCGGGAGGGGTCCTGGGGGGGCTTCGGCGGCAGCGGCACTGACTCGAGTATAAGCCATGGGGGGCATTTTTCAGCACAAAAAATGGGCTGAAAAACTCGGCTTATACTCGAGTATATACGGTAATTCATTTGAATAAGAAAACCCAGATGAATAATAATTCCAATATGCATTGTGCTCAGCTAATCTGAGTACAATTGGGAAAGTTCGGTGCAATCTGTTTGCCAAAATTCTTTGTGGATACTTTTAATTGTGTGAGGCTATGCATATGGTCCAGTGCAGACATAATGCTGATTCCTTGCAAACGGTGGTTTGCAAAGCAGGAACCAGCCTCAGAAACATACACTTCCTCACCCACTCTCTTCCACTCTCCAGTTTGAATTCCCCCCCACACACCGCACTGCCCCAATTGCTTTCCTTGTCGAATTTATCCATAGTTTAACATTACATCTATGCAGATACTGACCATGATTAATAAACACTAACCAGGAGGATTCCCATCTTATCCAGAATAAGAAGTGAGTTTTAATTGGTTAAAAGGGAACCTCATTAACATTCATCACAAGGATTGCGCAGACCTTACAAACAACTGAACAGGCATAGTGGGGGAGGAGGATCATATCTGCTGGCCCTACAATTTCTGCTATGTATGTTAGCATAACTTCTAAATAGAGCCTATGTATGTACAAATTGCATGTGTGTAGGTTCTGTCCATGTAATTGTGAACCCTAGAAAAGCAGGGTCTTGGTACTGCAGATGCTTGCCTTTCTTGTGACTGTTGATCAGGGATTTAAAATAGTCACTGTAACAATAATACAGCTAATACAGCAGCTGAAGTGCAGCTAAGAAGAGATTCTAAATGGTTCAAGTTATTTTTCAGAAACCTTGTTCACAAGACATACCTGTGGATGTGAAAGCATGGATTAGGGGAAGCAATGTCATGCCTGCTGGCCCTGCACTGACCTCTGTGAATTCAGCTGAAGGTCTGCACAAAGCCTACAACTGCACACATGGACAGGAACCTTGCTTTTTTTCAGGGTTCTTGATCATGTGGAGACAGTCGTCATGCAAACAACATGTTCAAGCATTCAGCTGAATGTGTACAGGTCACAGGCAGGGCCACCAGGCACAATCCTACTTTCCCATGTCCACACCATATTCATGTGAACAGAGGCTGGAATTATGTTGCACTTCAATGGCTAGAATGATGGATCAAAGGTCAGGTGACCTGTCCTCAATGTCCAGCTCTGCTTTTATTCTACTGGGTGAGTTATTCATTTTGCCATTCCATTTTAAATCTTGTCTGCTTTGTATATTTATAATGTAAAATCATTGATTCAGTCACAGTTTTATTTATAATGTAAAATCTGTATCTGAAGCATCAATGGATCTTAGGTTATGTCTTATTCAGCAAAAACTCCTGTTCCACGTCTACTGGATATCACAATGTCATTTTAATAAGGGTTTGTCTAAGTCAGCTAACATGCATGGGATAATGCACCTTTTTCTTATTTATGATTTTAAAGTCCAACTAACATACAAATGTTGAATTTAATTAAAACAAGATTAGCACTATTCCTCCTTCTACAAGAAGAGGGTCTTAAGCAGGAATGGAATAGCGAACAGGACTGTCCTGTTTTGCCTAATCAATGGATTGCTGCTTTGGCATCTGTATCTGAAGCATCAATGGATCTTAGGTTATGTCTTATTCAGCAAAAACTCCTGTTCCACGTCTACTGGATGTCACAATGTCATTTTAATAAGGGTTTGTCTAAGTCAGCTAACCGTTGGAGATGTAACACAGCTAATGCTTCATTTACTCATGTTTTGGCTGTGTTCAATAATCGCCTCTTTTGGGGAAGAGGTTATAATATGGATAAACTTTGTACTGGAACACTCTTTAATATTTACCAATGCACATGTCCTCTTAAATTATCTACCTGCTTCCTGGAAGTTAACACATAGTCAACATAAATGGATTCTCCATGCCCCTTTGACAGCTAAAAGATTGATATTACCACATTGGAAGGATAAATGCTTACCTCCTATAATGCAATGGATTGAGGACCTAATGACACATTTGAATGGGTGGTAGATAGACAACATCCACAAATGGATACATATATGGATATTTGGTCTGCCTTTGTTGATGTTTATGTATAATTTTTTAGAAAGTTGTATTTTCACATATACATGTGTGTGTGTGTGTGTGTGTGTGTGATACACATTCCACATGTATCTATTGAAACTGATACATTCAAATTTATGTAGTTATATTTGTTTGTTTCTTTTTCCATTTGTTTTTATGGTTTGGTTTGGTTGAAATTTACAATACAAATCAATTAAAAAGAAAATAAAAGAAGAGGTAGGATCTCACACTCAGATAGATATAACAGTTTCAAAGCAATGTAGATATTTTGATAACAGTATTTCTGTCTGCAATACAGAGATATATATTTCCTGTCTCACTGTGCTCCCTGGACAAGCTATATTGTGGGTTTTGGCATGATTGTAGCAGAACCAAGGAAAACCAAATTCCTCCTTGCAGAAAGAAAATAAAGGCTGGTTCAGTAGGACTGCTGCAAGCATCTATTGGCTATTGCTCGTGATATCACTGAAGCAAAGCAATCCTCTGCGCCATTCCCAGAGCAGTTTTGCAACTGTATTCAAAGGTTTCTGAAATATTAGTAAGCTGAAGGTTGAATGTGCCTGCACATAAAAGCCTATATGATTATGTTTGAACATTGGACAATATTACTTGCTCTTCTCTGCTCCAGCAATGCCCTTCTACTTAAACACAGGGTATTCCCCCTTTCTAATACCAGAACTAATATATTCTGCTTTTAAAATATGTTTAAAGGAGCAAACAGACTTTCTTCCCAACAACAACGCCATGCATCCCCCCCAAAAGCAAGTTTATTTATTTATTTGTTGTCATAGCTTTTATCTTGCTTTTCTTCACTAAGTGAACTCAGAGTGGCTCACATAAGAAAAAAATAATACATTACATAAATCAATCAATATTAATTCAAATCAATATAAAATTACAACAATTCAAATGACCAACAAGACAATAACAAGTCTTCCCACATTCCTTCATTATATTTGTCTAATTATTATAAAATAGACAAGGGTTAACCTCCAGCTGCACTGTACCAGTAAGAGGGAAATCAGTCTGAAAATGTTATCTGTACACATTTTCAGTTCTTACTAATGCACTGGAACATTTTAAATTAACTATTAAAGCATGTACTGATGATGTAGTGAAAAATACAGTGCAGTGCTTGATCATATGATCATTTTTTATTTACTGCAATCTAGTCATGGCGAGGATGCATTCTGAGAACCCTCCTATAAGAACCATATTATATCCACAGAGCCCATAGATGTGCTTTTTTATTGGCTGCTGCTATTGTCCATATAAGATTTGGACCAAAAAGGATGAAGTTGTTTGTGCAGTTACTTTGGGGATTGATTGAAAGACCCAGATCTTGCTTGTCTTTTCTGTTACCTTGGTCCTTCCTTATCTTCCATCCCACCTCTTTGATGCTTATCTCTTAGAACATGGTAACTTATTCACCATGCTACTCATGAGTCACATCTGGCTTGCTTACTAAAATAATTAAACAAGTTCCCCTTTTCTTATGTGGCACAGAAAATGTAAATACGGTAATGCTAAAATGACTGGCTTGTTAGCAGCCCCATCCTCAACAAAGCTCAGTTCTCTAGAGCAGCAGCAGGCATTGTACAGAGAATGTTCTGTTAGTTCCATACGCTTCTCCATATCTCAGGCATATGAAAGCCACAAGAAGGAAAGGGGGGGAAACTAGCCAAGATATACTCATTCCAGGCATGGCATACCATCAGTCACAGCCACACACAGAAATTCCAGCTTTCTTGGGGAAAAAAACATCAAGCAGAAAACTTTCTGCTAGGTCCTGCAGGAAGCTGCAATCAAACTACAATGATACAATTACTGGATAGTATCTGTATCTTTCCCCCAATAGGTACAAACACTGCTCTAGGGATGATTTTGAGTTGGAAAATTGGTCACCGGGAAAAGGATTAAGCTGATCTTCCGCTGCTGTTCCTCCACTTAAACTCATGGCCTTCGAAGGTTCTTTTTTTTAAGCCAAGGAAAATATGCACGTGACATCTACTTTGGCCCTGAGCCATTATTGGGGGCGGGGGGCGGTATTTCACACATATTCACAACTCTTCCCTATCTAATAATAAAGATGCCATTGTGAAGGCAGCTTGGGATTTACTAAAGAGCACACAAAGTTTGCTACCATATACACACACACATACAAACTGATATAGAAAGGAAACCCCAGGTGTGACTGCTTGGGTGTTAATTCGAACAGAGCTTCCACTCTTTCATGGGGTACTCTGAATATGATGTGAATACTGATTCTTTCAGGGAGAAAATGCACTGAGGGTGTCATGGGAAAATCCACAAAGAAATTGCACAACACGACATTGCCTTAACTCCCACTGGATTCCAGCCAGAAAGGAACTCAACCAGGCAGGCAGTGTGACAATCACAACAGAACACTCAGAAATAGAAAACGGTATGAAACATTAGAAAGTAGCAACAACGACAACAGCAACAACCCACATCAACCCCAAAACATGAGAGAATGGTCCATCAGAAAACACATCCGTTCAACCTGGGAAATATTCTTTCATCCTTAATAGTGGATATAGTTATACAGGTCACTGTCATTCTGTCATCTAGCATAAGACTGGAAGCTTACAGTATATCTCATCCTTCAATATCTTACATAATTTCTGTTAACTGTCTCAGTGCAGAAACTAGAAAAAATGTCTCTTATTTTTAACCCACTGTATGGCATCCCTAGAGTAGAAAAACCTCACTTGCATCCCAGCGCTTACCTGGAACATAATCTGACTACAGTCAATAAGATCTCAAGTTTTCCTTTCTTGTTCAACTCTCAAAATGTACTTGTGCCAACTATCTATATTAGACTTGGAGAGTTTGAATCAAGATCTGAGATTTGGACCTCTGGGGACTGAACAGTTAATGCCCTGGTTTCCCCAGCTTGAAAGAATTCTTCTCCTCACTGCAACTATGTCTTGGAAAGTTCCCAAGGTTGGAAGAGAAAAATCTGCAGTTCTTTAAGAAAGGGGGACAGCAAATACACACAAAAATGAACTCCCAAGTCTGGCATAAGCAGGTCTTCTATTTAACAGCCTCTCCAAGGCAAAAGAAGGGGGGGGGGGAAGGATCAATACCCTGAAATTGAGGTGGCATCCAGTTCAGGGAGAATGTTGCCTTCAGAGAAAGAGGTTCAAGATGGCTTAGTTTCTCCTGGCCCTGATTCAGAGCAAACCACAAGCAAACATACTTTCAGTATAAATAAGACAGTGTGTCTCGCCAGTTAAAGCAATTCAAACATGAATGTAGCAATTTAATTGGTGCCAATTACTGTGTCTCAGTAGCATTAAGAATTCAGTCACAGTTCCTTAAAATCCTGCATGCACTGAGAAAATTAAGGTAGAGCTCAGAAAAGTGACCCTGTACAAACCATTAGCAGTGTTAGGTTGGCAGTCCATCTTCTGGCTATGGTTTCCCACTGAACAAGCAGATACAAAAAAGGCTTATCCAAGCATGGAATCCAGGACATTGTAAAGTATTGCAAGAATCCGCAATTAACTAGCACCATTGGCCACTGAATGCCAATCCTGTAGTCCAGGATTACCTCCTCTTAGGAACAGAAACTTGGGCATTAGCTCTTCAGTCCATATAGATATGTATCTCTTATCTTGAGTCAGACTTTCTTAATATAACATTTTATCATATTAGGATCTTAGGTTTTAGTCTGTGCCCTGTTCTTTTGTGTCTAATAATAATTGCCCCATGACTTTGTTCTCCAAACATGTTGCTCAAGAATAATAATAATAAAAAAACCCAAACATTAATATGTGGAAAAAATAGCACAAGAGAGGTTTCATAGGATTCTCATAGGATCATAGAGTTGGAAGGGGCCTACAAGGCCATCGAGTCAATGCAGGAAACTAGAGGAGGGTTCAAAGGTATATTTATGCCTCAGAAGTTAAAATTACTTTATTCTTTGTTCCTTTGCCTCTACGATTTCCCAGTCCAATAGACATTGCTCCCCCCCTTTTGCCCTTTATTATCTGGGGTGTGGAGATAGTTGCAATACTAGGAAGATGTTTCCTTTCCCAGTTAATCTGCTTCTGTTCTGAAAAAAGAACAATTCTATCTTGCTTGAAAATTTACTTCTTGCACATTTTATAAAGATATTGTTTCCCTTGTTCTGTGATTTGCTTAATACTGACTATGGGAACAACATGGCTACTAAAGATGGTAGTCTAACGTGGCTGCTTATTTTTTTCAGAGATTTCTATGATGCCTTTTCAAGGTGGCTTCCCCCAAAAAATGTTAAAATAGATGAAAACACAAGATAAAAAACAGAATAGTGATCAAGCAAAATAATAATAATAATAATAATAATAATAATAATAATAATGACTAGTCAACAAGAATAAAGGCTAAGGGAAAAGATGTACTTTGCAACACCCACCCACATCCAAAGCCAGCAAGGAGAGGGGAAACAGAGGTCATGTGTCTTATTTTACAGAGGCTGACTAAAGGGTTGTAAGAGGACAGTCCTCTGTTTGAAGGTGTCCTCTGATTAAAGGGTTGTCCAGTCCAAGTCCGATTCAAAGATAAAGAACCGTAAGAAGGGAGAGCATGGGCCTTGATGCTGCCAATCCACAGTTAGCAGCACCGGGACAGCAGCAGACTGAGCAGGCAGACATACAGGTCACCTGGTCAGTCTTCCTCAGTATGGTGAGATGTATTCTACTTCTACTTAAATTATAGTAATAATTTCTAAATGTACGCAAAAACTAGCATATGCAAATGTTATGCAATCACTGTTCATTTTTGTCCCTTTTTTTTGGTGGCATATTTCTTCTTGTTTGGTGATGTACTTTCTCTTTTTTTTATGATGCATTAGTGGCCACCCCAGGAGGGATCCATGCCCTTCTGGGCAGAGATTATTCCACAGCATTGGAGCATTGATGTAAAGGCCCTGCTTCTAGCTGTGACAGTTCACACCTCTCATGGAGTAGCAACATAAAGCAAGACCTGATTAGATGATCAAAGTTGGAATGGAGGCTGATATACATTCCTTAAGCAGCATTCTGATGACCACCACGGACTACTGACACATTTCAACTGCACCTTGAAATGAAATATGCAAACAATACCCAGGATCCAAATCTCCATGCGCACCTGTAAACATTTCAATTTGTGCAGTAAAACGACTGCAATTTCCTCCTCTAACTACAGCTGCTTGTACTATTCCAAACACCACTCTTGCAGAAGAAGGCTGATTTTATAAATGGCTCTTTGCATTGCATATAGCAAGGTTAGGAATATTGCTGTGCATGTAAGAAGCATGGAGAACAAGACCTGCAGTTTCTGAGACCTATTCAAAGAATATAAAAACATAAATTTAATTATGCCCTGTTTGCTCATCAGTTCCAAAAGGGCTTTCTAGAATTTTTCCAGCATCCAATCTCAAGAAACAATGCACAGTTTATACATTCCCTTCAAAAGTCTTCTCTCACCCTGCCCCCCCTTAAAAAAATAAAAATAAAATTAATTCCCAGCAGCATTTGGCTCCAAATTCTGCCTCACTGGGGCAAGCCATCCCTAATTACAATTCCAACGTTAAGACAAAGCCTGCATCCATTAAAATCATGAGAACATTCTCAGAAATTATAACAGGGATAAAGGACACAAACCACAATTCCCAGGTCATAGAGTTGCAGCTTGGTCTGCAGCTTGGCTTGTGAACTGGAGGGGGGAAAGCATCAACAGCACACTGTTGGCACACTGGAGTTGGAGGTGATGGAGGAACTCAGTAGAACTACTAGTGTACAGTCTACTCATTTGGGAACAGCCTTATGAAACAAAAAGTTTTCTTCTATTTGTGAAGAAAACATGTGCATGGAGAAAAGTAATGTGTGACCAATCAAATCACTCAATGGTCAGTGGCAATTTCTGCCAACAGGGTGGCAAAGAACAGTGCTGCCACAGGGAGTATTTATGATGACCATATCCATGATCAGTCAAGTGTATATGTTACTGTATGTTTCTCCACGAGAGCTTGGTCACTTGGGTGAGGTGAACTCACTTGTAGAAGAAAAGTATTATGTGAACCAGCTCTTTATCTGGAATGCTACCAAAAACCCTAAAACATGCACAAGTTCACATTTTATGTTCACTCAGCATTAATTAATCTGGAATAACTAGCACCTTGGGCTTTGTATACACACTGATGTGGATTAATCCCTATTTATTTATTGCATTTGTATGCCGCTCAACTGGTAAATGTCTTTGGGGCAGTTTACAATAATAAAACCAAACAACAACAACATAATAATAATAAATAATACAATATAACAATAGAAGTACCAAAATGATACAATATTAAGCTTTAAACATATTTTAAATATTGTGGGGTCAGCAGTAAAATTAATAAAGCAACAGATTACAGGTGAAATGCCCGCTTAAAGAGGAAGGTCTTAATCTGGCATCTAAATATATACAATGAAGGTGCCAGGTGGATCTCCCTGGGAAGGGCATTCCACAGACAGGGGCCACTGCAGAGAAGGCTCTTTCCCTGGTTGCCACTTGTCACACCATTGTGGGCAGCGGTACCCAGAGAAGAACCTCCAAAGAAGACTACCTTAGCAATTGGGCAGAAACATATGGGACTTCATCCACAAGCATGCATTGAAAGGATAGGGAAAATTACACTTCTTTTTTTAACAGCTGTTTAAATGTGAATATTTCTATTTTCATTGTGAAAATGGGTGATTTGAGAGATTGGAATTTTTTAGCCATTTGTTCAAAACTGAGTGAAATATTAAGAATCTCAATTGTATATTTTATTTTACCCTGTGTCATCAGCTACAAATTCTTCTTATACTCTGTCCTCAGGTAAATGTTTACCTGACATCACATCATTTTCTCTCAATAATTTTTCTGCATTTCATGTCACTGTGCTGTCTAATTGCATTGTGCCACCACAGCTGGCAGTATTATTTCTTCTGCTGACTCAGTTTCATCTCTTTCACACCATCTCTTCAAATGACACATTCTTAAATTGCTAGTATTTATATAATGATGTTTATATAAGGATGCTTTGTTTTGTCAGAAAGGTGGGATGCAGTTTTTAAGTGAATGAATAGATAATGATGCTAGCACATACTGGCACTGAATGTGCTGATGCTATCATACAAAAGTGGATAGTGCAAGGCAACATGTCTTTTGAAATGTGTGACAAGCTGTTTTGAAAATTTTCCAAAATCTTTTGAAAGAAAATCAAAGCTGCTACTGAAAAAAGCCAAAAACAAACAAAAATGAATGCTAGAGGTTGTTTCACTAGGGTTGTTTGGACACCCTAGTCATCATCCAGAGATCCTCATGCAAGGATTGTATGTATGTGTGTCTAAAGATCACTTTTAGCAGGGTTTTTTGAGCAGCGAAAATGCGGTTTTATTTGTGAAAGCGGGGAAAAACTTTTCACTTCTATACTTGTGCTATTCTGCTATACCACAGTCCCACCTAGAGGTTATGTAGCGGGAAAGCAGGAAAGGAACTGTTCCTCATGTAGTGCCCGGATCTCAATTCTGCGGTAAACCAAAAATCAGTTATATTGCATTAGATACAGTGCATGTAGAAAAGCCCTTACTCTCTCTCTCCATCCTCAAAATTGGTGGTAATCACTGTCAGAGTTGACAGCACTGATCATCTGTGCATAGGATGCTTGCAGGGTCTGATATAGCAAGGGGCGTTGCATATGCAACTGTGCGTCAGATGTGCATTTCTCTCCCATGCAACATGCTTCCTCACACATGGAGCCCAATACAGAAAGGCCTTGGCTGAGCCCTGAAATGGACTGCAACTGGGTCCAGTTTGGGTGTAGGCAGATGAGGATCAGAAGGGACAGAGATGTGGTCAAGGCTAGGCTGGATCAGGCACTCAGGTCAGGAGCAAAGAGCCAGAGGCTACGGTGGAGACAAGGCCAGGCAGAAGGTCGAGTTCCAAACTGGCAACATATAGCTGGAGGGGCCAAAACAGATGCAAAGTCAACAGCAGGCATGGATCACAATCCAGGGCAGCAGTCGGGAAAAGAGACCCAGCAGTCTTCACACTCAAGGCAAGTTTTATTATTTATTTATGTATTTATTTATGTATTTATTTATTTATTTGTTCATTCATTCAACCATTTAGGGACCTTTCAGACCCTAAGGGTTCTGAGGTTGTGTTCATACTGATACAAGGGCTTGGCTGCAAGGGCTTCCTAGGGCCTGGTGTATCCCAGCTGGCTGGTATGGTCAGTTGACAGTAGTCACGCTGGGAGGTCAGCTGACCCTCTTCAGGCTGGAACTGCAGCCTAGAGGGCAACCTTTACCCTAAGGCCTAGTCTACTTGGCCTCCTCAGGAACCAGAGTGCTGGTGGATCAAGCAGGGTTGCCAGGTTTCCTTTTTCATACCTGGGCTCAGGGCATGCACCCTGGAGCCATCTTGGCACCTGGGCTATGCTGGCGGGGGTGTCTCTGTTGGAGGGGGAAAGGTGAGGTGTAGAACAATCGAAATCTTAAATCGCTGCCTTTTCCAGTGCCTTTGATTTGAAAACCTATCTGCTTTTTAGTGGATGGACTGTGGATTGGGCTATTCTCATCCAACAGTTTTGGATCCTTAGCATCTTGAGTAACTTTACTGAAGTTACTCTGCATTTTATCTAGTTCTCACTAAAAACCACACAAACTCAACTACTGGGTATTCATTACTGCAGCTCTGAGGACTTCATACAACAACAGTACAACAGTAGCACCTTGGTCACCATATTCTTAACAACCAATTGCTCAAAAGAAGACTTAGTAACAGGAGAATAAAAGGTAGATGACATTACATATAGGTAGTATTACCACATAAACTTTTTCTGTATGCTGCACTTCTGTAAAGATTTAGACTATCTGCATTTTATTTATTTTTATTAATTTTAAAGCAGAGAACCTCACAATATTACTGAAATTTTCATGCCTGGTAAAAAAACACACACAATACAGACATTCAAGCAAGTAGCACTGGAAACTTTTTCTACTGTGGATCACAAGGGTTCCCATTTGAAACAATGCTAAGCATCAGTTGAGATCAAAGATGTAAATCATCAGTCAACTTTCTGATGCTCAATAAAAATCTGGCTTTTGAACTGCTGACTGTGAAGACAGTAAATGTGATCATACCCAATCACACTACAGAAGGAAGCTGTCTACAACAGTGTGGAAGTAGAGAGGATGGAGTGCTAAGGTGTAAGGAATATACAGAAATGCATGATCGCAAATAATCAGAAGCCTAATTCAAATCTTCTTCTTAGTTACAATAATATTTAACAAGTGCATGGCATCTTTCCACTTGAAGCACCAGAAAAAATATGGAGGGAGGCAAAGAAGAGTCAAAGTGCATTTCAGTGGGGGTGGGGGGAGAGGAGAGAGAGCATGTGATTATGAGAAGAGCCTTTTCCTCAAACTATGGGGCTCCTGAACTATGGGGCTCCAGCAATGTACATGTGGGGGCAAGCACTCCCCTTCTCTGGGGAGTGCTTGCCCTCCACACTTCCTCTGGTGCTGCCTCTACATTTTTCTCTTACTTCTCTAAGCACATCACATATATTATCTCAGTCATCATCACACAGCAACCTTGAAAACCAGGCCAGTATTACTGTTGCCAACCATATGAAAAACTGGTAGCTTGTCTAAGACCACCCAGAGAGTTCATAGGTGGACTGAGAATTGAACTGAGAATTTCTGACAGAGGGCTCATGCTCTTAACCACTACGCTACACCAGCACATCCTTGATTACTTTGCTTGCAGACAAAGAGACGCAAAGTACAGAGGCAATAGGTGATGTCTCTTACTGTATACCGTAGTGTATGCATTTTACACCATGAGAAATGCTGGTGCAAATTCATTTAGTCCTATATAAGAACTGGAGATGCCTGGAAGAAGAGACAGGTCAGTGGTAGAGCCCATGTTTTGCATGCATGAAATGCCAGGTTCAACCCCTAGCACATCCTGTAAAGAAAAAGAAAAAAGGAAAGGAAAGAATGAATCAGGTGATGTGGAAACCCTCTTCCTGAGATCCAGGAGAGCAGCTGCCATTCAGAGTAGGCAATACTGGTTAGATGGACAAATAGTCTGATTGGTATAAGGCACCTTCTTGTGTTCCCTGTGGATATTAGAGTGGTAGCTCTGGGAAATGATTAGCCTTTTCACTCTATCCAACTGTCAGCAGCTGTACAAAAGTGACATGCACTATTAAACCACTCTCTTTGGAAGATTCCAAGGTTTTGAGCTTTAGAACGATATTTTCACACATCAGGTTCATAGGCTTTATATTTTACTAACAAAAGCAGATCTAATAAGAGCACTTTGTATTTCATAGCCTAGAACTTCTCATCTGTCACACAGCACAGAGGTCGCTGCAGCCCTGCTGTGCACCAAAGAGCGCTGTGCAGTCTTGTTACCAAACTTTGCAAGAAGCAACAGGCTTCCTCTCTCTACACACACACACACACACACCACACACACACACACACACACACACACACCCTTTTCTTTTCTGGAGCTTGCAGGATGCTGCAAACAATTCATTAGTTTAAACGCTGTTCATTGCTTCTTGGAGGGACGTTTCAGAACCAGGAGTGCAAAGGGGGGGGGGGAGATATGAAGGAGATGAAGATATCCTGAACTGTTTTCATTGTGTCTATTGCTGGGCTGAGGGTTCAGCTCTTATTCTTTTTCCATTTCCTTTGCAAATCCCTGAAGACAGTCCCTGAAATCTGCTCTGCTCAGCGATGCCCTTTGGAAAGCAGCGAAATAGAAAGAAAGGGAAGGCAGAAAACGGAGGATCCAGAAGTTTACAAAGGAAAACTGGCTGGCTTTGGCCTTTTGGAAGCTAACTCCGGGGAAAAAGGAGCAGCCACTGCGGGCTCTCCACATCTGGATTTGCTGAAAGAGTTTCCATTTGCAGCTCACTTTCAAGCTGGAAAAGCAAAGAGGAGGTTAGCTGATTAGTAGAGCAAAGGAGACCGCTTGGGGCTTACCTTAGTTCTCAGGGGGGCAGCAGAACTGCTATCGCCAAAGAGTGCCCAGGACTCGCAGCGCCTTTTCGCCCACCCCTCCTCTTTATCTTTCTTCTGAAGTTTCCACGGTTGCCTGGAGTACAGGAGCAACGCTTTCTTCAGCTGAGCTCGGCAGCCCTTTCCAAAACGCGTGGGGAGGGAGCCCTGAGCCCGGGGAGGCGGGACTGGGGGCTGGGGCGGCAGGGGGGGGGCGTGCAGCGGTTTGTCCGGACTCCCTGCTGTCCCGCGCTCCCGCTGCCTTGTTAGTGCCTCTAGTAGTGCGTTTTATTGCCCCCCCCCCCCCCCGTCACACACACCTCCCAGAGCATCCGACACAGCATCCAAGGCTGTGCTGCTTCCTCGTAGCCCTGGTGCCTTTCTTCTACAAGCAACAAGGAGCAACCTTAGCCAAGCAATCGTGGTTTTGTGGTGGCGCTTTTTGTTTCCTTTTCTTTTAAATCCTACATGGCTCAGAGTTTTTGGTCCACTCTGGAAAAGAAGAAAAAGAGGAGGAGGAGGAGGAAAGCTGGTTCGTTTGCTTTCTCCCCCCCCCCTTTGCTTTTTGAAAGAGAAGGAGGGACTCTCTCTCGCTCTCGCTCTCTCTCTCTCTCTCTCACACACACACACACACACACACACGGAGATATGTGGAACAGCTTCAGTTGGTAGACACAACAAACACGGCGAAGCCCAAGGCGAACCCTCCCGAGCAGAACTTCACTTTGTGAGTTTGGGCAGGAGAGGGTGAGGGAGGGGAGCCTCTGTTCAAGCTCCCAGCTCCCTCCGCCAAGCAAAACAAAAACAACAGGAGCCAAAAGTGTGGGGTTTTCGACGTTTTCATTCACGACAGGACTCTTAAGGGCAGCGCTCTCTCCGCGCCCCGCGCCCCCCCACGCTCCACTTTCTCACTCTGAGACTGTGTGTGTGAACGCGCCTGCTGCTTTTCGGTTTTTGCCTCGCCTCACCACCAGCTCCCCTCGCCCCGCCGCCAGCCTCAAGCCTCCATCCTTCCCTCCCCCTTCGCTTCTCCCCTTTCTCAGGATATGAGGGGACGTTTAGAAAATCCGCTACCCACGCCAGCCGCTGACTCATGTTTTTTTTTTTATTAAAGAAGGGAGGCCTGTGCCTTCAACTGATGCCACATATTAAAATCACTGCGCGAGCCTGCCTCCCCCCCACTCCCCTCACTGGCACCTTCTTCTCCGCACAGGGGTGGCAGGGGGGGGGGGGGGGCTATAGTAGGTTCCTCACAGACGGCGGACGCGGCAGGACTCGCTCACTCAGCTCCTTATCGCAAGAGATACCATTTTTGCAAAAGGCCTGTTTTGTTTGCTGCTGGGCGGAGCCGGAGTCGCTGTTGACCAGCTCCTTTTGAAGGAGAAGAAGAAAAGAAAAAAAAAGGAATTTTTCGAACAATAGAGAACTGTGTGATGGTTCACAGGCCAGAGTGAGATGTGAGTGTGTGTGTTTCAGCATTGTTTGCTTCCTATCGATAACAAGGCTGTTTATCCATCCTGCTGTGGGGCCCTCCTCCTGCGCAAATTAGCATATACAGTGTGATTGCATTTAAGAACATAAGAAGGGCCCTGCTGGATCAGACCAAGGGTCCATCTAGTTCAGCATTCTGTTCACTCGATGGCCCATCAGCTGCCCACGGAAAACCCACAAGCAGGACATGAGTGCAACAGCACCCTCCCATCCATGTTCCCCAGCAACTGGTGTACAGAGGCAAACTGCCTCTGATACTGGAGGTAGCATATAGCCATCAGGACTAGTAGCCATTGATAGCCTTATGCTCCATGAATTTGTCCAATCCCCTTTAAAAACCATCCAACTTGGTGGCCATCACTACTTGTGGAAGTGAATTCCATATTTTAACTATGCACTGTGTGAAGAAGTACTGTACTTCCTTTTATCTGTCCTCCTGACTCTCCCACCAATCAGCTTCAGGGGATGGCCCTGAGAGTTCTACTATTATGAGAGAGGGAGAAAAATGTCTCCCTTTCGCCACACCATGCATAATTCTGTACACCTCTCTATCATGTCTCCCCTTACTCGCCTTTTTCTAAGCTAAACAATCCCAGCTGCTGTAATCTTTCCTCATAAGGGAGTTGCTCCAGCCCCTTGATCATTTCAGTTGCCCTTGTTTACACCTTCTCACTCTACAATATCCTTTTTTAGGTGCAGTGACCAGAACTGTATGCAGTATTCTAAGTGTGGTTGCACCATAGATGGGCAGTATGATATTGGCAGGGGTATTTTCCATTCTTTTCCTAATTATAGCTAACACGGAGCTTGCTTTTTTCACAGCAGCCACACACTGGGTCTACATTTTCATCAAGCTGTCCACCACAACCCCAAGATCACTTTCTCCATTAGTTGCCACTAGCTCAGATCCCATCAGCTTATACCTGAAGCTGGGATTTTTTGTCCCAACATGCATAACTTTACACTTGCTTACTTGGAGAGATCCTTTTGGAGCTCCTCACAATCCCTTTTTGTTTTAACCACCCTAAATAATTTGGTGTCATCATCAGCAAACTTGGCCACTTCACTGCTCACTCCTACGTCCAGATCATTTATGCATAAGTTGAAAAGCATTGGTCCCAATACAGATCCCTGTGGGACCCCACTGTTTACATCCCTCCAATGGGAGAATTTACCATTTATTCCTACTCTCTGCTTTCTGTTCTTTAACCGGTTACTGATTCATAAGAGGACCTCTCCTCTTATTCCATGACTGCTAAGTTTGCTCAGGAGTCCTTGGTGAGGGACTTTCTCAAAAGCCTTTTGGAAGTCCAAGTAAACAATGTCTACTGGATCACCACTGTCCACATGTAGACACTCTCAAAGAACTCTAAAAGATTAGAGACAGGACTTACCCTTGCAAAACGATGTTGATTTTTTCTCAACAGGGCTTGTCCTTCTATATGCTTACTAATTGTATCTTTAATAATAATTTCAACCAATTTACCAAGAACAGATGTTAAGCTAACTGGCTTGTATTTTCCCAGATCCCCCTGGATCCCTTTTTGAAAAATTGGTGTTACATTGGCCATTCTTTAGTCCTCTGGTTAAGAGGCTGATCTTAGGAACATGTTACATATTTTTGTTAGAAGATCAGCAATTTCAAATTTGAGTTCTGAAAAACTCTAGGATGGGTAACATCTGGGCCCAGTGATTTATTAACTTTCAATTTGTCAATAAGGTTGAGAACTTCATCTTTTGTTACCACTATTTGCCTCAGTTCCTCAGACTCCCTTCCTGAAAACATCAGTTCAGGCACAGGTATCTGTCCTATATCTTCTGCGGTGAAGACAGATGAAAAGAATTCATTCAACTTCTCCACAATCTCCTTATCCCCTTTGGTACTCCTTTTACTCCATTATCTTCCAATAGTCCAACTGCTTCCCTAGCCAGGTTTCCTGCTTCTGATATATTTAAATAATTCTTTATTGTTGTCCTTGATGTTGTTAGTGATAGGCTCCTCAATATGTTTTTTTGCATCTCTCATTGCCTGCTTGCATCTCCTTTGTGCAAGCTTGTGCTCCCCTTTGTTTTCCCCATTTGGGCAAGATGTCCATTTTCTGAAGGAAGCCTTCTTTTCTCTTAATACCTTCCTTGACACTGCTCATTAACCCTGCTGATAACTAACTTATTGGACTTGGGTCTACCTTTCCTAACCTGTAGTATACATTCTAGCCAAGCTTCTGTTATTGTGGTTTTGAGTAACCTCCAAGCATTCTGAAGGGATTTAACCTTCTTGACTCCCCTTTTCAAATTCCTTTTTACCAGTTCCCTTATTTTAGAAAAAAAAACCCTCTTTTGAAGTAAAATGTGACTGTGTTGGACTTCCTTGGCAATTTTCCACTTAAATATATATTAAATCTGATAGCTCAGTGGTCATTGTTTCCAATTAGTTCAACAACATTTATATCTTGTACTCGTACTACATCATTGGCAACACCACAAACCCAGGGTCATCTCACCTCTGGTCAGTTCTAGGGCAGTCTTTTGGGGCATCAAGAAATTTAACCTCTTTATCATGACTGGAACATGCATTTATCCAGTCAATGTGGGGGTAATTGAGGCCAGCCATTATTACAACACTTCCTCATTTGGAGGCCTCCCTGATTTTGTTTTCCATCTCATTATTTTCCATGCTCATCCTGTGCATTCTGATCTGGGGGACAACAGCATGTTCCTAGTATTAAATTAGTTTTGGAGCTTGGTATTGTCACCCACAGTGCTTCTATTGAAGAGTCTGCCCATTTCTGGTTTCCTCGTCTGCTTGACACTATGCCCTCTTTGATATACAGAGCAGCAGCTCCTCCAGTACGCCCTTCCCTGTCCTTCCTATAGATATTTTATCCAGAGATGACCATATCCCACTGGTTGTCTCCATGCCACCAGGCATCCTTAATGCCCACTATATCTAGGTTCTCCTTTAAAACGGGTACTCTAACTCTCCCATTTTGGCTCAGAGGCTTCTCTGCATTTCAATAGAAGCACCTATACATGGTGTGTCCCTCCCCAGATGTCTCAGTGCCATCTTCTGCTATGGCACTTAGGCCTCTTTGATTGGCTATCATGTTTCACCATATGCTTGTGGCCTATTTCCTCCCCTTCTACATTTGGGCAATTGAAACTTTTTCATCTTTAACACAAACTGGATGCTTCCCAGCTCCTGTTGGCTTTACCCGAGAGTTCAGCTTTAAAAGATGCTCTTCCACCACCTTTTTTATGTTTAGTGCCAGCAATCTGGTTCCATTTTGGTTCAAGTTGAGCCCATCCCTCTTGTACAGGCCTGCCTTGTCCCAGAATGTTCCCCAGTGCCTAACAAGTCTGAATCCCTCCTCCCGATATCACTGTCTCGTCCACATATTGAGACTCCTCAGCTTCATATGTCTAGCTGGTTGAGGGTGTGGAACAGGTAGCATTTCAGAGAGGGCCACCTTGGTGGTCCTGGGTTTCAACCTTGTACCCAGCAACCTAAATTTGGCTTCCAAGGCCTCACGACTACATTCCCCCATGTCATTGGTGCCAACATGGGCCATGACCACTGACTCCACCCCAGCACCATCTACAAAGCTATCTAGATTGTGCATGATATATGCAACCTTTGCACCAGGCAGGCAATTTACCACGTGATCTACATGCCCATCACAAACCCAGCTGTCTATGTGTCTTATGATCGAATTTCCCACTACCACAAACCCCCCACCCCCCCAGAGGCACATTCTTGGCAAGAGGGGATATTTGTTCATCTTCCAAGGAATGGGTCCTTTCTAAGGGATCATTTCCCTCTTCTTCAGAATGACACCCTCCTTCCCCAAGACTCCCATTCTCCATGACAGCAGGGAGTTGTCACCCAGGGATTGGGACACTGCTATTAGGTCCCTGAAGGTTCTTGTTCACCAACCTCTCTGCCTCTCTTTGCTTCTCCAGGTCGGCAACCTTGACTTCAAGGGAACAAACTTGTTCCCTGAGAGCCAGGAACTCATTACCAGTCACACAGCCACAACTTCTGTCCGATTGGCACATAGTCATACATGTGGCACTCAGTACAATACAGTGGATAGTCCCCACATCCCTGCAGTGGCTTGCTACCTTCATAATGACTTTTTATTGCTATCATTTAGTTTGTTTACCTGAAAAACTAATTTGTTTAGTAGGAGAAGGTGGGGAATTTATTTGTAATTATTTGTTTATATTTATAGTTATTTATTTATAGTTTCTTACTATGAGAAGGGAGGGAAGAGTCAACTGCACTGGCCTCCTCGCCCTGTTGCTAAACTCGCATGGGTTCCTAAGTCGCTTGTGTGCATTCACTTTGCCACTGGGGTGATATGCTTTGTCACTGGGGTAAGATGCTTTGTCACTGGGGCTCCTTGCACTCCCTTACAAGTGTAAGTCTGCCTCCTTATACAGTAATACCTTGGATTGCAAGTAACTTGGTTTGAGTGCGTTTTGCAAGACAAGCAAATTTTTAAATATTTATTTTTTAAAAATTGACTTGATATACAAGCGACGTCTTGCAATACAAGTACTGTAGTACGGCTTAAATTAAAAATCTCTGTACACATTTTTTGGGGGGAAGTTCGTTTTGATATAAGAGTGTTTTGGATTACAAGCACGTTTCCGGAACGAATTATGCTCTCAATCCAAGGCATGACTGTATACCTCTAGCTAGCTTGGGCCAACTGCTGCGGAAGGCAGTCTGATTAGAGGGCCTCATTTGAAAAGCAAGGGAGGCTGTTGCTGAACTACTGGTCTGCACTAGCTTCCAGTGAGTGGGATTGAACCCCCTGGTAGTGGAGATTTTCTATTTAGGGGAGAGGACAATAGTCAATGGGAGATTTTCCATCTAAGAGAGAGGGTAATAGTCAATGGGTCATTGGAGGGGACAACAGACAAAGGGTTGGTGATTTGGGAAGGGATGCAGTTCAGGCTGCCTTGGGGTTGCAAGGGGCTGACACTGGGTATCTGATTTAGGAAGGGATGTGATTTGCAAGGGCTGAGTCTTTTTGTGTGTTTTTAAAAACTAAATGATAAGCTGAACTCTGAAACTTGGGAAGAGTCTATTTCTGAGTTTTAGTTTACGAGCTGCTCTACAAGGCATAAACCTGAGCCTACACATTTTCTGAAGCAGGCCTGAAAGAAAAGTGATACACATGTTTTCTTGGCTTTTGAGGAGCACATGCATGGTTTCTAGATCCCCCAAGGTTCATTGGCTATGCTGGCTAGGGCTGATGGAAATTGTAGGCCAAAACATCTTCAGGGACAAGCATTGCCCACCCTACTGAACAATGTGCAGGTTTTATTATAGTATACATGAGGGGAAAAACACCACTGTGAATCTCGATATACTCACCTATTGTCCCTTCACACATTCCATTTTGAGGCACACACATCATTTAAGAGTAAACATATACCGTATAGTGTGAATATGGCAAACACAGGTCCAATTTCCATGGGGCTAGAATTGGCTGTCACAGTGGCAGATTTGCCTTGCATAATGTATGAAACAATCCTAACAGAAGGGAAGACTGGGCCAATAAAGGGTGTCACCAATGTCACATATATGGGGAAATTCCAGAATCCACAGGCGATACCTGTATTAGGCCCAACCAAAATGCCACAAAATAGCAAGCTTTCAAGTTCTCCAGAATTCTTCATCATTTATACGGTGGTGGATGGAGGATAAGGCTATCAATGGCTAGAAGTCATGATAGCTATACACTACCTATGGAAGGGCCGTAGCTCAGTGGGAGAGCACATGGTTTGCATCTGGAAAGTCCCAGGTTCAATCCCTGGCATCTCCAGCTAGAGGTAGGAAAGAATCCTGCCTGAAATCTGAGAGAGCCACAGCCAGTCAGTGTCGACAATACTGGGTTAGATGGATCAATGGTCTGATTCAGTATGAGGCAGCTTCTTGTGTTCCTATGTACTTCCAGGATCAGAGGCAGCAGTATGCCGCTGTCTATATACCACTTGCTGGGGGGCAGGAGCAGGAGGATTCTATTGCACTCAGGTACTACTTGGGGGTTTCTCACAGGCAGCTGGTTGGCCACTGTGTGGACCCTCGGCCTGATCCAGCAGTGCTCTTCTTATGTTCTTAATGTCTCCAAAACCTACCATTCTTTTATTGGACACTGGATTTGGCACCTAGAGGCCGCAAGCACTTCTTACCATGCTGCATCCTTCTTCATTTCACATCAGAAAAGCAGGCAAATATTATGGCTTGGGAAAAACGTATGAATGGTTTTAAAAGTTTCTTGGGACTCCCTTTCTGGCAGTCTGTCCACTTTATTGTGCATTTAAGATGCTAGTCTGCTGAGTTGCTTATTTATATAAACTGCGGGCTTCATGAGTTGACTTTCTTTAAACAAGGAGTGTTGTTGTTCACTTTCTGCATGGGAGCCAAATGTTTTCCCTTGAAGAAGCACTTCCATTTGGTGGCTACTGCATCCTCCAAGCACTCAAACCACAATATAGTATCATGGGGAACATGCAAATCTTTGCCCATCTAACAGGGCCATTGAAACTTGGAGCACTGTGTAAAATATGGCTGGGCAAGCATCACAGTCCTCTAATACAGGAATGCAAGAATATCTTCCAGCCAGGAGGACCAAATTCCATTTCAGAGGAGCTTTCAGGGGCTGCATTCCAGTGGTGGATGGGGACCAAAGGCAAAAGGCCTACTCTTTATCCTGGTGCCTACTCTTTATTCCTTCAGGCACCAGGTGAAGACCTTTTTATTTACCCAATATTTTAATGGTTAGATTTTTATTCCCATTTTTATTATCACTGCTGTACCTCCGGTCTGATTCATCTGGCTGCTTTGATTTACTGTTTTGTATTATATTGTATTTGTATTTCTATTTTAATGATATTTTTGGTTTTAAGATTGTTTTTATCCTGTTTTTCTTGTAAACCGCCCAGGGAGCCTTTGGGCTGATGGGTGGTAAATAAATATATTAAATAAAATAAAAATAAATAAATAAATAAATAAAAGAGGTAGGGTGAAAATATCCCTTAAAAAATGGAATAGCTGCACAATGGGTTTTGATTGATAGTGCTAGGAACCCTCTGTCTGGAACTTCAAATTAAGCCCTCGCTGTGTCTGTTTTAAGTAAATATTCATCTAGACAGTAAATATTCATCTAGGCAGTAAGTGAAAAAGCCTGAAATTTTTGGCTACACCCATATCAAGAATGTGTAGTAGGCCCATGCTGTCATTCTCTAGTGGCATTCCAAGCTTGCCTGGTGGTTTTTTAAAATTATCCCCCCCGCCGCCGCCCCCATTAGCTGCAAAGATCATTCAACAGTCATTAGTCCCCTTAGCCATTTAACACTTGAGTTCATTTAGAGCTTTGCCAAAGATGGACTCTCCCTTGCAATCAGGACCGGTGCAAGGCAGTTTGGTGCCGTAGGCAAGACCAGATATTTAGCGTCCCCTCCCTTCCCACTTGAGAGCGCTGTATTTTTTTTCAAGGCGTTTCTGGCGCCCCCTTTAGCCCTGCGCCCTAGGCAGCTGCCTAGTTGGCCTAATGGTAGCACCGGCCCTGCTTGCAATGAATGCCTCTCCTAAGACACAGTTGGGTATTTCATCAATGAGTGGATGCAATGAACTTGTCACAGGATTTGAATTAGTTTCTGAAGCGGCTGAACATGGGTCTTTTTATGGTATAAATAAACAATATTACAAAGTTACTCATTTTGAAAACTGGTTGTAATCCCCTGAGAGTTCTTTGGGGGAAACAATCTGCTTTCATCACAAGAGCAAGACAAGAAAGACCAAAATACCTCAGGGACAGAATGTCTGAGGGAAGGAAGCAAGAATCAGTAAGAAAGCCCCAGGGGGTTCTAAAAAGAACCTAAGTTTTCTAGCTTTTAGACTTTTAGTTCAGACTTCAGAGAAGGTGCTAAACAGAACTAAAGAGAAAGCATCTTGAAATAACTTCTACTAAGAGCAGGTGTGTGTAATGAACACACAGTCTCACATACATTGTTACTAGTAGTAACAGACATACTAATAATAGACATTGGGCCACACATGGAAGCACTGCCAAATTCCCTACACACAAATGTCCTCAACTCACTCCTGCCCACAATAGTATGTGGAAAGAAACACATGATGTGCACACACATATGGTTGCATCTGACTGAAGCAGTCCCTGCAGTCATGGCAGTTCTTTAAAAAGGTCTGGTCTGCTCTTGTAGTGATGGTGCTGCTGAACTTTGCATACATTAATGTCCTTAGGCTTGTCTTTGTCCACATTCTCATTGAAAAGCTAGTGTATGAAGCAGAGGTGTGTGTGTCCCTACTTACACATGACGACAGCAAATCCCACTCCGTGGAAGTTCCAAAAGGGCCGTGGCACCATCCACAGTGCCGCTGCCAGGCTTGGGAGGGGGCCTGGGCAATGGACACTCTAGCCACACACATGTATTTATTTATTTATTTATTTTATTATATTTATACCCCGCCTTTTTTCCTGCAAGGAACCCAAGGTGGCTTACATAATCCTCCTCCATGTTATCCTCACAACAACCCTGTGAGGTAGGTGAGGCTGAGAGTCAGTGACTGGCCCAAAGTCACCCAGTGAGTTTCATGGCCGAGCGGGGACTAGAACCTGGATCTCCCGAGTCCCAGTCCAACACTCTCACCACTACGCCACACTGGCTCTCTTTTTGTACACAAAGGGCCCTCTAGGGCCCCCCAGTGCTGCCCCGGTTCCTCTGCAGCTGCTGTCCCACTTTGGCAGCCTTTCTGCTCCTGACCAGCTTTCTCCTGCTTTCCTGTTGCTCTGGTCATATATTTTTTTAAAATCCAGGAACACATGGCTGGTGCTGAGCAGCATGTCTGCCACTGTGGAACTGTTTTTGTTTTGTTTTGTGTGTTTTTTTAAGAAAGAAGAAAAAGGAGCCCCTTCCCAACACCACCTGGAGCAAGCTACAGGGGGGATAATGGGGCAAATGTCAGGGCTGCCCCGGTCATGTCCAGCTCCTCTCCCCACAATGCCTCCTCTTCTAAAGTAGCATTGGGAAGATAAGGGGTTCCTTTTTCTACTTTTTTAAAAAAGCCATGTGATGATAGATATGCTGCCCAGCCAAGAAGTGGAGCCAGCTTGGCCAGCACCTGACTACCCAGCACATCTACCATCTACCAGCACATCTGCATGACTTTTTTTCTTTTCTTTTTTTTAAGAAGGAACCCCTTCCCCAAAACTCCCACTGTGGTGGCAGGAGTGCCGCTCAGCAAAACACCTGTGAACTGGTTCCACTCACATGAGCCTGCCTCCATCTTTGTTTCCCAGAAAGCGTGCCTCTGGTTCCCACATGCTGCCACTTGTCTCTGTCAGTTTGTTTTTGGGGGGCAGGCTGTGGGGACCTGGATTTGTACCCTGAAATCCTATGGTTAACAGCACCACGGTCCATCCTTAATATATGTCAGGGGTAGGCAACTTGCACCCCTCCCACTTTTCTTGGTACGCACCAAGGTGCCCTAGCCCTCCCACATTATTATTATTATTATTATTATTATTATTATTATTATTATTATCATCATCATCATCATCATCATCATCATCATCATCTCATTTTCTTACTGGCAGCTGGGATTGCTGTGACATAGGTCTCTGTTGGTGATGAAAACTTTGGGTTCAAAGAGTTGTTTGGTGTGTTGCAGGTCAGATCCCACTGCTGCCTTGTATTCAGTCTTTTGGGCAGGTGACTTGTCCTTTGCCAGGCCTCCCATGGCAGCCATTTTGTGGTGGTACCCAGGATGGTTTCTCAAATTGCCAAATGTGCCCACGGCTCAAAGAAGGTTGCCTACCCTGATATATGTCATGTGTGCATCGGAGGGAGGATTATGGGATATTGTTTAAAATGCGGGAAAGAATGACAATGGGGTGGGAAGTGAAAGAAGGTGTTTAAAATTGTGTCATACTTTATAGGCCCTGTGGCCATCATAGCAATGGTGTGCATGTGTATTTCCATTCACCACTTGCTACATCCTTCATGTGACTGCAGGAGGCAAGCATGAACCCAAGGATGTTCATATAGAGGAAATCCAGTAGCACCATACGTTTTTAAAGAAATCCATGGTCAGTTTTATTTAAAATAGGGATGGGCAGCTTTTGTCATCTAAGGGGCCACTCTGTGCTTCAGGCTAGGAAAGTTCAGCTTCATGCTAAAATTGGCCACCAAGTAGCAATAAAGATTTCACAGTTAAAGATCAAATGTGCTCAAGCACAGCATTAGACAGAAAGATGAATATTTATATGTTACATAAAAGTACAAAAATGATGTGGCATTAAAGGGCAGATATCTATTTTTTGCAACTTGAGAACATTTTTGGTAAGGCCAGATAAAATTGCTTCAAGGCCATGTCTAATCACAACTGCTGGTTGTCCATCTTTGCTGTGAAACAAAAACAAAAAAACCCTAACAAGTATATATTTTTATTTCCCTTTAATGGTTTAATGACTCTTTAATATATCTATAGCATGCCCCAAAAGTGCTGATAGTACTTAAAATGTTAAGGGCACAAATTCTTTTCATGTTTAGGCAGAAAAAAGTCCTGCCATGCAGAGACTTGTAGTAGGTCTTCTCTCTCTCTAAACATGCATGGGATTGTGCCCTTAAGTGGGAGAAGAGTCTGTGAAATTACAATGAGAGATTCCCAAATAGGGTGCAACACTGGTCCAGTGTATTAACGCCTATGACTGAACTTAGATGGCATCTCAAACAGCAGCAACAGGGAGAACAACAATAGTCCTGTGGGTGGGTGAGGAGGACACACAGGTTTTTCATAGGCTTCAAAGGGAGAGTTTCCGTTCCTGAAGAATGGTGCCTTTAGGACTGCAGAGAGAGAGAGAGGCTAGGGCATCTTGAACCATTTTAGCAGGCTGGAAATTGGTGCAAAATGTGGTCCCCAGATGAAAGAGCAAATGGTTTATTTTATCTGCAATAATAGCAGCAAATTCTGAAATGGAGCCCAGAGAGAGGCAGGAAGTTCTGGAGTGATGTCAGGAGATATCACATATCCAGGCACTGAATTACTGTTCTGTAGAGCCCGCCCTCCCCTGATGCTAATAGCTTCCCTTCTGGACCTTTCCCCTTTAAGAAGAGAGCAACTGAAAATCTCGACACTGCATCAAGAAGAGTGAATGCCACAAGGCTTATATGAAAGCCTTCTTGTGCTGTTTATTTCTTATATATTTCTTACGTTTTGTATTTATGTGGTGCCGATAGTATTATCTTTTTGTTTTTTAGGGAGGGCACGTCTATATTTTTAATGTTTTTTTGGGATCAGAGCAGGATAGCTAAAGATAAATCACTGAGCTATTGGACATCATCCATTTAGGATAAATAATTATGTTTTGGGGTGTTTTTTTTATTGGAATCTCTGGGGTTAAGTCTGTCTTGAAGTCATGCATTTTACCCAGGACGCCCTTCCTTCTAATCCCTGTGGGGTGAGGAGCTGTTTGATGATAAGGCAAATACACTTTTTGTATGCCCAGAAGTACTCTCTTCTTATTTCATGCCTTCTCAGACACATCCCTGGTACTAAAAACATTTTCCTGGTGGTGAGTGCTGCTGAATCAAGTTGAGCCCTGCTAGGAGGAAAAGGACAGTCACCAGGCAGTCACCACCAGTGCTTTTTGAGAAACCCCTTGCGCAAGACAACTTCAGTGGGCCCCTTTAACGTGGGAAGGGAGGGACATGCACATCGAGAATTCCCTCATGCTGCCTTTGATACTCGGTCGGTGCAACACAGGCATGGTAGCACGGCTGGGGGAGGTGCCATAGGCCCTTTGCTGCCCTTGGAGCACTCCTTGTTTTGCAGCACTACACTGGTGGTTTCATTTCCCACAAGCAGTGAAAAAACAACAAGTCCAGTTCTAGTCATGTGTAGTTACACATACCTAATTCAGGCAGCAGACTGGGGATGCACATTTTAATGCACATCCAAATACTCATCCCTTTGCAAGTAATGGAGCATGGATGGATGACATTCAGATACACATGAAGATGTTGTCCACTTTCAATGGCAGGCATGCGCATTGAGTTGCACATCTGAATGCATAACCCTTCTCCACAGTCTGTCCCAGCTGGTAAAATATGCATGACTGGACTGCACTGTGTGAGAGCCTTGGTCTAGTTGTCTTGGCAATTTCCCCAAGCAAACAGCTTTGCATCCTTTCAGCAAGGGGTACAGAAGGTCACCCAAAGGGGATACATTTTTGCAGGGGCAAAAATGGTGAAATATTCCCTTCCTGTTCCAGCTCAGCACTAATTTTGTTACCAGCAGTGAAAGAGTGCAATAAACCTGACTAACAAGATATATAGCTTGTTTACACAATAAAGGGATCAGAGAGTGTTACTTCTGAATCTGAAGTGGAACTCCAAATTGTAAACCCTGACTGAGTAAACTGTAGGGATCCCATTCTTTCAAAATGAGGCTTTCCCATTGAGGGGTCAAAAGATACGGACCCCAGCACAGCAGGTGATATGAGTGCTATGCTCCCTATATGGTAAAATCAGTTCCCTTACTCACATAGCATTATGACAATGACAATAATACATTGCTGCAAAATACCATCTGGAATTGGCTATCCATCTGTGGACTTCCCTGCTCCCTGAACTCTTCTTCACGTAAGTGCTTTTCATAACAAACTTGGTGGGAGAATCCATGTTCTCAGAGCAGCAGCCCGGCTCCAGTGTGAATACTAATAGCAGCGCCTTCCGGTCACCCCAGTCATGTCAGCACATCTGGAGCCACTTACATTTTGGAAAGGTTAACCATTTACTAACTAAGCTATCGATGATTCATATAACCACAAGATGTGGGGGAAGCAATTCAGGGCAGGCACCAAAAACTCTGCTCCGGTCCTTCTAGTCTAGGTGCTTCACTTTTTCTCATCTTGGATATTCTCCAGTCACACCGCAAAAGCAGGTTTTCAGAGAAGCCTGGTTGTTGCTTTTTTAAGTGATCCACTCCAGGCCCACAAAAAGGAAAGATATAAAAATGGTGACTAAGGAAGCAAATCTATGGCTCCTAGACAATCTGAGGAGCCACAGGATATTTTGGATTCCTTAGAACCGAGGTTGGAGACCGCTCCTCCAACCTGAGTGGGGAATCGGAGCCATACCCCCTCCCCCTCGCAGCCACCACAGACAGAACCGTGCCATTTTGGTAGTGGATTCTACGCCCAAGGAAGACAGAGGCCTGGTAGTAGTGACTAAAGCTTTATTGTGCTTGTGCTCCTCTCCTAGCCTGCCGAGCTCGCCCAGGCTCCTTACCTTTTGACCTCTCAAGAGGTTAACACCCAGTTCCTTTGCAGGAATGAGCTGCTACCGATCATAACACTGCCCACCCATGCTGACTCCGAAGGCCAGGCTTGTAAACCATTAACATTTGAAAATATAAAAGCAATTTCTAAGCAATCAACAATAAAAAAAATCCCAGGACCCATTAAAAAAGGCTTTTCATATGCTGCCAAATAACCATTGTATATGGGGTATAATATAGCTGCATAATGTTGTGTCTAACTACACATTACACACACACAAATGCATGTAACAAAAACCCAGCAGCCTTTATCTTAAAAGGGAAAGTAATTTCAGCGTAGGGATGTAACCTGCTCGCCTCGGGGGGGGGGTGTAGCAGGCCAAAATCGGCCCTGCTCACGCCCACCCAAGACTCGCAGGTCTTACTGGGTCCCAGCCCCGCCCGCCTCTCCTGCGACGAGCCGCCCGTGCCCACCGCAACAGTCCCGTCGCGTCACTTCCAGCCGCGACGGGACCCTGCACCGGCGCGATGGGACCCCGCACTGCATCTTTTCCAGTAGAAACCAGGGCAACAGGGCTTAAAATGTCCGTTTTAAGCCCTATTGCCCTGGTTTCTACAGAAAAGACGCAGTGTGGGGTCCCGTCGCACCGTTGCGGGCCCCCGTCGCGGCGGGCGCGGGTGACTTGAGCAGCGCGGAGAATCGCTCTGCGCCGCTGAGAATCAAGCGGCGGGGGGGGCAGCGTGGAGAGGCGAGGCGCCCCCCCCCCGGTACGTTAACATCTCTAATTTCAGGAGCAGGAGATTTGGACTGGAGAAGCTGTGGGGTGTTGGGGGGGGTGTTATTTAATACAGTCATGCCTTGGATTGAGAGCATAATTCGTTCCGGAAACATGCTTGTAATCCAAAACACTTTTATATCAAAACGAAATCCCCGCAAAAAACTTTGGACAGAGATTTTTAATTTAAGCCGTACTACAGTACTTGTATTGCAAGACGTCACTTGTATATCAAGTAAAAAACATTAAAATAAATATTAAAAATTTGCTTGTCTTGCACAACACTCTCAAACCAAGTTACTTGCAATCCAAGGTATTACTGTATTTCCCCTGCCTCATAACTTTTTGCCCCACCCCAGAGAAGCTCTCCCTGTGTGAGGCTTCAAATGGATGCAGGGAGCAGAGAAGCGGTAGGTAGAGAACTTAAGCATCTTCTCTTTCTGCCATTTCACTCCTAGAGCCTGTCCTCTCCTGAAGCTGCTAGTCCTGATTGGCTATGCTACCTCCAGTATCAGAGGCAGTATGCCTATGTACACCAGGTGCTGGGGAACATGGGTGGGAGGGTGCTGTTGCCCTCATGTCCTGCTTGTGAGATCTTGTGGGCAGCTGGTTGGCCACTGTTTGAACAGAATGCTGGACGAGATGGACCCTTGGTCTGATCCAGCAGGGCCCTTCTAATGTTCTTATGCTTGTTGTTGCTTTTAAAAAGCAATCAGACTTTTGTTATATACCAGCCATCCCCAACCTAGCGTGTGGACCCATGCTGGGTGTTGCAGTCCAACACATCTGGAGGGCATCAGGTTGGGGAAGGCTGATCTACACGTTTGCAAAGACCACATAAGGCCTTTTGAATAGGCATTAAACTTTCCCTCTACTTTTTGTTTGTTTACTTAGTCTTTTGTTTGTTTGTTTTGGTCCCCTTAAGCAGAAGGACAGGAGGAATTCGTCTAACTGACTTGACTGCAGGAATGAAAAGAATGCATCCAAATACTTGGCATTGTTTGGACTTGGATGGAAGTTGGGGCCGCCTCCAGCCTCCATGGCCATCAGCACCTCAGGGAGAAGCTGCTCATCAGTACGTTCTGGAATGTGCTGGCATAGGACAGGGGCTCTCACCAATTAAAAATTGAGGGAGATGAGACCAAAAAATATTGAAACTTGTGATCATGGGAGAACTTAACCTGAGTGAGTTCATTATTTACTTGGAAAATTATGAGCTTATGCATGGAGGCCTGGACAAGAGTTCTCCCTCAAAGTGAACTCTTGTTCTGTGTAAATGAGAATTTGCACATGCATGATATCAAAGTGGATCTTGGGAGCTGCAGTTTGGAATTGCGTAGCGCCGCCTTGAAGCCAGAGCTGCGGCCGGCGGTGGTGGTGACGACGACTGGGGGAAGTGCGAAGGAGACCGTAGGATGGCTAAAAATTTAGCAGGGGCGCCAACCCCTCCTCCTTCTTGTGGAGCCAGAGTGGCAGCAGGAAGGAGGGAAGTAGCACTGTCTTAAGCAAGGAAACTGTTAATCCAACCAACACAGCACAAGCACAGAGAAATTGCATTCTTTAGATACAGATCACGGTCAGAGGTCCGCGATCAGTTCTGATTTAACTTAATAACGAATTTGTAAACTGCTGGTCCAGGCTCGTTTGAAAGGTGAGCATTATGAACAGGCAAGGTTCTTACAAAATTTGGTGACATCGCTAATTGAATCTTGATTAGCAGATTGCCTTTTCTCTTTTTATCTCTCCCCGCCCCCCCTTCATCTGCCTGTGTCTCTTCATCTGTCGCTGCATTTTAAGAAAATGTCTGGGATGTACATATAGACACTCTCTGTGTCCTCTGGCCTAATTCTAATCTTCATCATCATCATCATCATCATCAATAATAATAACCACAACAATAATTTGGAGGAAAGGGTTGGAAGAGCTGCCACTGTGCTATATAACTATATCAACTGGACATGCAAGTCATAAGTTGTGAGGATAACAACAATTATTTTCTTGGTAGCCACAAGGAAATCTGTTACTTCACCAATAGTTTTGCTGCCCAGAAATGGCTTATCCTGCCTTTACATTTTCAGGGTACCAGTTTGATGCCTGCAGGCAAATGACAGATGGCAATAAAGGTCTTAAAGCCTCAGATCAAAGTATTGTGCCTTCCACTGGTAGTCTTAAGGCATTTTTGCACCTAAAGGGGAAGGGGGGAAGATGCCCCCATCAGGTGTGGTGGCCTTCATGGAGGGCTACTAGTCCTGATTGGCTATATGCTTCCTCCAGTATCAGTGGCTGTATGTCTATGTACACCAGTTGCTGGGGAACATGGGTGGGAGGGTGCTGTTGCCCCTCATGTCCTGCTTGTGGGTTTCCCGTAGGCAGCTGATTGGCCACTGTGTGAACAGAATGCAGGACTAGATGGGCCCTTGGTCTGAGCCAGCAGGGCTCTCCTTATGTTCTTATGGCAGAGAGCAGCTGCCACCACCCTCCCTGGTGTTTCTGATCACTTGTGATTATTCCTCAGAAGCTCCTATACCTCTGGTTACCATGATGTTTACTGAAAACATAACCATAATAAATGTTCTTAAAGTACACTTGAGTTTTTTCCAGATATAAATATGAACAGGCCTGTGAGCCTTGCCTCCTCCTCCTTCTAGAATCTGTCTGCTCCAGACACCTCCTGAAACTTGATCTGATGCCTCTGATCATGCCCCCCTACTCCAGACTAGATTTTTTTATCCTTAATGTCATGACATACAGAAATTAAGACGGGGTGGCACTGTCTAGAAAATGGTGCCCCTCTGGAATCTGCTGCCCAAAGCAACAACTTCATAATGGTTCACATGAAAGCTAGTCCTGGTATTGTCTCTCTTATCCTCGAAAGGGGCTATGCCCAAAGGTCCATGCCACAATTTTTTTCTTCTTTTCTTTAGAAGCCAATACAGATTTGGGTTTGAGGTGTAGCCATCCACCATCTACATCAGCCTTCCCCAGCGTAGTGCCTGTTTTGGACCACAACTCCCAACAGCCCCAGCCAGCATGGCCAATGGTCAAAGATGATGGGGGTTGTACCCAACATTTCTGAAGGACACCAGGTTGGGGAGGGCTGGTCTACATGCATCTTGCCCAGGCAAAAATAGTGATACTGATTGATTTTTTCCCCCAGCAGTCAAGGAACTCTGATTTGTTATTTGGGAAAATGCAGGACTTTAACCTGATAATGCCTCGCCTTGGTGATGGTGATGTCGACTGAGGGTATGCAAGTGCCACTGGTACCATGTGGACATAATTTATGATGGGCAGCAACACTTCTCTCCACCCACCCCTGGCTCAGCTGTATTCCATAACATACTCAAACATACCCAAACACCCACACTTTCTATTATCCATTCTTATCATTTCATACAAGGTAGTGTGCTTGACACTTGAGCCTTTGAGTATCCCACTGTGGAGGGCATTTCTTGGACATGCTTCTGTGGTTTCATCGCCTTAAGTATTCGTGTGCATTTTCAAATGCTAGCCGAATTTCCCTGCCATTCTTAATGCAATTGTGATATTTTATATCCATTTGGGTGTTCTTTGTCTAAGCATCACTTGCCCATGTTCTGTAGTCTCATCATTCCGGACAATGTGCATTTTCTTATGCCTGCCTCTTCTCCCCCCACCCTCCTCAGTTCAGTTCAGTTCTTTCTTCATAGATAGATAGAAACAGAGAGAGGACTGCTGCATATATATTCCACTACCCAATTGCCCCACTCTCTTGGCATCACTGGGATGTATGGGGAGAAGTCAAGATGCTGGTGGAGTAGTCAAGAAATCCCTGCTCCTTGGCTCAGTTCCCTATAGGAAGTAGGTGGGTGTCAGTTCCCTTCCCTACTCTTTGCACCACCTGCTGGTCACAAAAGGTAACCACAGGGACTTCAGCCCAGGCAGAACTTAGAAGCTGCCCTTGGAGATTGAGAGATAGCACATACATGGATATGTATGTGTGTGTATATACCAGAGAGAGAGAGAGAGAGAGAGAGAGAGCATGCATCAGGTAGTCAATTAATGGCTAGACACCAATCTCAGGACTTCCCTATCTATATAAACCTTCTGGATCTCCTCCGGTCTCCATTCTGATTAACAAAGGGACTCTGTCTGACTTGCTACTGCCACTTTCCAGAGAATTTTCCTGAGGCTGTGTGCCTTGCCTAGCATCGCCACCGTGGGCATGACGATGGGCTTCTTCAGGTCTCGTCATCTAGATTTTATAGGATTTAGGGTAAGGGAGGGGCAGGGTAGTGGCAAAACAATAATTCTGTCACCCTTCCCCCCAATCAGAACGAATGACCCATGGTGGACTTACATTACAGTTGTGAGGACAAAATAAGGAACTATTGTAGAAGAAATGTTACTTCCTTGTGGGTCGTGTAGCATAGATACATATGTATGGAGTGAGTTTAAGACAGTGTGCCCCCCCCCCACTTCTTTGGAGGACTGTGTAGATAAGCCCTAAGAGTCACTTCACACACTACTTCTGCCAAGAACAATAATTTCTGCTTTTTCTAACACAAAAGACACATGAAGGCAATTATTTTCTAAGCATTATGCACTCTATTTTTAGAATGCCACACATTGCTTTTGCCCTTTTTAGGAAAGGTGATTAAATTTGTTTTTATTGATATTAACAACTACTTTGCAAATTTAGTTAAATTGAAAAAAGCAGGGCATAATTTTTAAACAAACAAACAACAAATAGTATCATGTAGAATAAGCCTCAGACCCTTTCTCATACAGCTCATTTGGAAATAAATGTAACACATTGTAGGGAGGGAAATCAACTCCATGACAGCTGTCACAATCCTGCACTAGTGACTTCCTTACTATTTTCATTGCCTTCATTCCATGTATCTTAGTCATGGAGGCTGGAGCATGGACTTGAAATATTTTGTTCTCATTTCCCACAGGGTGGCACTGTTATATCAGAGATAACAAAAGGTGGCTTGGCTAGCTGAAGAGGAAGACACAAAGCAGACAGTGTGAGAGCTTTTATTTGCCTAAAACAACCCCCCCCAGCCTCCCCCAACCCGGTGCCCTCCAGATGTTTTGGACTACAACTCCCATTATTCCTTACTATTGGCCATGCTGGCTGGGGCTGATGGGAGTTGAAGTCCAAAACATTGGATGAGCACCAGATTGGGGAACACTGGACTAAACGTTTAGCATCCCAAGACTTTCCCACTTTATTCCACCCAAAGAGTTGTGTGTAGCTCAAAAGCATGGACTCTCTTTTACCAGTTCACTTTCTGGATTCCCACTCTCTCACTTTTATGAATCCAACAAAAGAGGTTTCTGGGGATAACATAAAACAAGCAAAACAAAATCCACCCCACAATAAAACTCAAAGACACATATAGGACTGGAACCCCAGCCCTAAGACCCATTAAGTTACGTATCTTAAGAGTAACTTATCTGAGAGCAGAAACAAACATGGGAGTTAGGATAGGTAGCATGTAACCACAGTGGTAAATGAATAGCTTTTGTCCAAGACTTGTGAGAGTGCCTTTTCTCCGAGGGTGTCAAAATTGTTAAGGCCTGCCTTGAAACTATCATTATAAAAGACAAGCAGGCATTTAGGGGATCTTCTTTCAACTCACTCACTAACTCATACAGGAACCACCCAGTGGAAAGTGTAAAGACCTGGCCAGAATTTTACTCTCCTAGCCAGTGACCAGAATTGGAAGTCAGGGGGAGTGAGTGAGGGGAGGATCCAGCATAGCATGCTGTGAATGTGCATGCATGTTCAGGCATCACATGTGGGTAGTGGTTGCATTTGTAATGTAACACATGTAGCTATGAATGCAAATACATACACATGCGAGCTCTGCTCCTTAATAGGAGGCTCCTTAAGAGGGCTGGTGCCATTTTGCAGGGTGCATTCAATGAGATAGCATGCCCATGCATAGGTCCCTCACCTACTCTGCAGGCCAGCAGGCCAGCCAGCCAGCCAAATCAAAATAGAGCCCAAGCTTCTCTTGCTTCAGGGGATCCTACTTCTACTGGTCTGGGTGGAAGTGTGCAGTCTGGCCTAGAAGGGATTGCACTCCCTATGAAAGATGGGGTACATATTTTGGGGATGCAACCCTACCTGGGTATATAGATCTGGCTTCAGTTGCCCATGCTCTAGTTAGCTCTAGGGTGGACTACTGGAATGCTCTCTACAGGGTCTGCCTTTAAAGAGGGTTAGGAAACTGCAATTGGCACAAAATGCAACCATCAAAATGCTGGTAGGAGCAAGATGGTCAGAGTATATTACTCCAAGCTTCCACCAATTACATTGGCTACCAATTTGTTTCCGGGCTCTATTTAAAGTTCTGGTAATAACCTTTAAAGTCCTAAATGGTCTAGAACCAGGTTATTCAAAGGACTCCTTTATTCATATGAAACTGCCCAAGCCTTAAAATCAGCACTGGAGGCCAGACTCAGTAGTTTGTCTTTAGCAGATATCCAATTAGTGGGTACCAGGGACAGGGCCTTCTTAGTGGTGGCACCACAGCTCTGGAACTCTCTCCCTGAGGAGATCCAGAAATCCATGCACGCTGAAAACATTTTTTTAAATTCCATATGGTATTCTGATTGAATGATTCCTATATTAACTAAATAATTTGCTATCTGCTGGATTTCATTTATTGTTATTTTAGTGTACTTTACTCTCTTTCTATGTGAACCACTTTGATAATTCTTTTAAAAGTGTGATATAAAAGGCAATAAATAAATAAATGCCTGTGCCTTTCTTTCTATTCTAAGCTTGCTTTGATCTCTGTTGCTGCCACTGATCCATGTTCTTGCATCAGGGCTGCATGGGATTATAGAGCCAAGAGGCTCAAGTCTCTTCTTTAATCTGCCCTTGTCTGGTTGTAAAAGATTAAAGAAAAGACTGCTACATCTGACTCTAGGACGACAATAAGGTTGCTTAGTTTTCTGCCACTTCTTGATTCCATTTGTTGTAATCAGCTGAGGGGGTTGGGGGTGTTGCTCAAGGACTTTTGGAGGGTATTCCAACAGCAGACATTGTTTGCAGAAGGGCTTACTCTGAGAAGTTTGTAGAAAAGCTGGGAGGCCTTGCAGTGAAGCTTGCCCTGAGCAAACCACTGGAAAAGTACTAGAAAAATTGCCTTTGCGATTTGGTGGGCAAAGAACTGCCGTTCCTCTCAATGTAAATATTTATTATTTATTCATACAAAATATACAAACAGATTAGTGCTGATTCAGTAACAAGCAAGTGTGGGAGGAGAAGGGAGAAGAAGGGCCAAGGGCAGTCTTCCTTGGGCTTTCCCGAGTTCCAGCCTTTTGCTTTTGTGCGCCTGCGTGTGCGTTACTACATTTTTCAATGACAGGAGTACTTTATGGCAGAACGCTTCATGCCAGCAATACTGAATTCAAGCCGCTTTGCAACTGCTTTGACTCACTGCAGTGACTCACTCAGGAGGACCTCAGTCACAGATAAATTGGGATATTTGTTGTTTTGTATTGCCCCAGTCTAAGGGTTTTTCCTAGATTTCCTAGACAGATTGTAATAATAAATACTTCCTAGTTATGCACTCATGTGTCACAGACTGTTCTGTGTCCCCACAACGGGACAATTTGCTCCTGCTGTATTGGGCAAGACCATCTGATCTAGCATTCCATGTGATTCAACATTCCATCTCTACCAGAGATCAAGTAGATGGTCCCCTAGGGAGGTTCACCAAAAATGCAGGCTGGTGATGTCCATTTCCTCTTCCGAGGCACCTCCATATGGCCTTTATCAGGACTTGGGAGCGCTTTGTTTATTTATTTGATTTTCACCCCAGCTTTCCACCCCCCCCAAAAAAAAATGGTGTTCAAGATGACTAACCACAATAAAAGCAAGATTAAAATGAAAACTTAGTTAAAACAATCATAAAAACAAATAGATTAAAAACACAACTAAAAATATGACAATAAAAGAAATATAAACAGCACCCAACAGAGTAGAACCCACCTCAGCAACAGACCAGCTTAAATGTCAAAGGCATGCTCGAATAAAAACATATTTGCTTGTCAGCGGAAGGACTGCAAGAGGGAGCCAACCTAGTCTCTCTCGGCAGGGAGTTCCACAGTTTGGGGGCAGCCACCAAGAAGGCCCTCTCTCACATCCCCACCAAACATGCCTCTGCTAGCGGCAGGACCATGAGAAGGGCCTTCCCAGATGAATATCTTAAAACCTGGGCAGGCTCGTAAGGGAGAATGCAGTCTTTCAGGTAGCATATGATTCCTCTAATCCATACAACACTTCATGGAAGAAGGAGAAATGCCAGGACATAAAACTATGCATCACATGGTATTTATTTATTTATTTTCTTCCAGCCACTGTGTCCCACATTTCTGATTTTCTGCTTGGATCTTGAACCAAAAACATCCAAAGCTCCTATGCCTGATCACCAGCCCCTAAAACAGCCTTCCCCAACTGGATGCCCTCCAGATATGTTGGACTACAACTCCCATCATCTCAGCCAGCATGGCCGTCATTGGCACAACCAAGCTGAGGAAGGCTAGTCTAAGGTATACCTCTTAACATGGAGGTTGCATGTTAACAGACACTGTTAACTATCTAAGCCTTTAAAAAATGTACCATCATCATCAGGCGATCACTCGTGACCGAGTAAGATCAGTGGCGTAGCGTGGGTTGTCAGCACCCGGGGCAAGGCAAGTAATTTGCGCCCCCTAACCCGTGGATTTTAGCACTCGAGGCTCTTCCACTAGATTAGTTAAAGAAACCCTTACCCCCTAAGCACATGTATTGTTTGTTATGAAAATACTGATGTAATTAAAGTAAAATGCATCTAAATACAAGTTTATTTTCAAACACTTTATTGAGTGCGAACATGCATTACACATTCTCCACATTTTCAGCAGGTCTATGAATACAAATCTACAAATGTAGTAACCTAGCATGGGCCATGCTATTATATGTCGTCTCACAACCATCGTAAATGACAAAAAATATCAAGAACAAAAACTAAACATCAAAATGGAACCATACCCTGGAGATGATCCAAGACTGGGCTAGATGGAGCCAACTTCCTCAATCCTGTACCTCTAATTGTAATTCTTTAATAGAAGTGCAAGATATCAATCTGTATATAATATACAGATTAATTTAAATTCGGGGAGGTCACACAGAGGTCTAGAAAGAGGGAGAAGCAATAAGGGAGACTCCCCAAGAGGAGGAGGAGGAGGAGTGAGGAGGAGGGAGGAGGAAGGAGGAGGAGATGAGGAGGCGAAAGAATAAGAGAAGAAGAGAAGAAGAAGAAAAAGAAGAAGAAGAAGAAGAAAGAAGAAGACGAAGAAGAAACCACCCCGCCGCTGCTCTGTTCGGGCCTCCTCCCGCTTTCCACCTGTCCCTTCACAAGTTCAACTCAACTTCCTGCTCCTCCATTTCTTCATTCATCCGTCCCCGATCCCATTTCCCCACGCCCTTTCCCTTCTTTTTCTAGCCCATTTCCTTTCTCCCTCCTCCTTTCCTGCTTTTTAAAAATGTACCTCTTCTTTCTTTGCCCTCCTCTTTCCTTTCTCCCTCCCTTTTCTCCCCTCCTCCCTTCACCCTCCCACCCTCTCCCATTTCTCTCTCTCCTCCTTTTCTCTCGCCATCCTTTTTCCCTTTCCTCTTTTCTCCTTTCCCCCATTTCCTTTCTCTCTCCTTTGCTGTCTCCGCTTTGTCCTTCCTTTGTTCTCTCTCTCTTTCTCTTTCTTCTTCCCTTCCTTCCTTTCTTTCTCTCCTTTCCCCTGTAACTGCTTTTTCCTCTCCTTCCTCATCTTCCTTTCCTGCCTCCCTCCCTTTCTCTTTCTTTCTAGCTGCCTTCCATCCTTCCTTTTCTCGTCTCCCCAACTTTCTTTACCCCTTTCTCATTCCCCATCTTTCCTCTTTCCCTTCATTCTCTCTCTCTCTTTTCCTCCCTTCCTCTTTCTTTCTTTCTCTCTTCCTCCCTCCCCCTTCTCCTTCCTTCCTTCCCTTCTTTCTCTCTCTCCTCTCTTTTCCTCCCACTCCCTCCCCTTTTCTCTCTCTCTCTCTCTCTCTCTCTCTCTTCTCCTCCCTTTCTTTCTTCCTTCCTTCCTCTCTCTCCCTCCATACCTCGATCTTGTCCACGCTCCGGCTCAGCCCACCACCTTCATGCCGCGCTGCACCAGGGCGCGGGCCACGGCCGCCCCGATGCCCACCGAGGCGCCAGTCACCAGCGCCACGCGCCCCTTCCAGCGCTCCATGGCCCACGCGCCGCGCGCGGCTGCCCTCCGCCTGCCCGGCCCGCGACGCACCAGCCGGCGCCTCCTTCCTCGCCTCCCGCCCCGCCCGCGCGCTCTCCGAGGCGCACGACCCGGCAGGCGCGGCGGCGGCGGCAGCAGCGAGGGGGCGGCGGCGGCTGATCCGCCCCTTTCTTCAAGGGCAGCCGCCTCTGGGGGGGGGGAGCAGGAGGAGGAAGAGCTGGGGCAGAGAACTGCGAGTGCGCCCCCCCAGATGTTGCGCCCGGTGCGGCCGGCCCCCCCTGCACCCCCCACGCTACGCCTCTGAGTAAGATTGTCTTCCGGGGTAAAAGGAGGAAATTCTAAAGAAGATTGTGTAGACTCTAGCGATGGGTCCGTAAGTGACTGTGGAGGCCAATTCTAGATCCACACAGCTTCCCACAGTGAGGACACAGGCAGGGCCGGCGCTACCGCTAGGCAGACCCAGGCGGCTGCCTAGGGCGCGTGTCGGAAGAGGGGCGCAGAAACGGTGCGCTCCTTCCTCGCCGCCGGCGCGCCCCTGCCCCGCCTGCCGCCTCCGCTGCACCTCCCCCCGCTGCACCTCCCACCCATCCCCCCCGCGCGCGCGCCCGCCCACCCGCCAGCCACCTACCTACCTACCTACCTACCTTCTCATCGTTTCTGGAGCCCCGCCGGCGTTGTTTTGGCGGAGGAACCCCGGCAAAAAAAAAAAAAAGCGCTCTGCTCAGGCGGAGGCTCGCCAGGCGGGATGGAAAGTGAAACTCACCTCCGGAGCGGCTCGAGGGGGGGAGGAGGAGGAGGAGGAGGCGGCAGCCCAAAAGGGGAGGCGTGGGTCTGGCTAGAGACCAGCGGGGAACAAAGAAGGGGGCGCCTCTCTCCCGCGAGGGGGGGGCTAGGGCTTTCTCACTGCTTGTTTACTCTGGAGTGCCACTCTTTGTTCACTCACTTTTTATTTATTTATTATTAATTTTAAACGTTGAATTTTCCAAAAGAAAAAAAAACAAACGTCGGAGGCGGCGGCGGCGGCAGCAGCAGCAGCAGCCAGCAGCGGGGGGGGAAGGTAGGTGGTGGCGGCGGCGCGGGGGGGGGGTTGCAGAGCAGGGCTGCTTTGCTCCGGAGCCCCCCCCACGGCACGAGAGGGGGGGCGCTAAATATAATTTGGCCTAGGGCGCCAAACAGCCCTGCACCGGTCCTGGACACAGGTTACCAGATAGAAGATGGTCCTGTAAAGGATTCATTTGACGTGCTTTTCACTTAGCACGTTTCTCCCTTTCACCTTGCACTCGGGCTTCTTCAAAGTCCATGGAACCTTTGTGAAAGGCCAACCTCCATTTAGATAGTTTATGGGCCAGAGCTTCCCAGTTTTCGATGTTTATATTGCATTTTTTTAGATTAGCCTTATGAACATCTTTAAACCTCTTATATTGACCACCGATATTCCGCTTTCCATCCTTGAGTTGGGAGTAAAGTAACTGCTTTGGGAGACGGCAGTCAGGCATTCGAACAACATGACCGGTCCACTGAAGTTGGCGCTGGAGGATCATTTTTTCAATGCTAGTAGTCTTTGCTTCTTCCAGTACACTGACATTTGTTCGCCTATCTTAACGTGGAGGTTGCATGTTAACAGACACTGTTAACTATCTAAGGCTTTAAAAAATGTACATACTAATAGCCATTCTAATACCTCATAACAATGGATTACATGTCTGTTATCTGAAGTACTTCCTCTACTACTTTGCCATCAATGTCTGCCTTGCTTACCTTAACCCTCTTGACCAGGGGTAGGCAACCTTTTGGCACCTGTGGTGGGCACGTTTGGCAATTTGAGAAACTGTAATGGACATTAGCACAAAATGGCTGCCACGGGTGGCGTGGCCAGTCACAAAGGACAAGTAACCTGCCCCAGTGACTGTATACAAGGCAGAGGTGGGGGTCTGAGGTGCTGCAACACACTGAACAGCATCTTTGAACCCACAGTTTTCAGCGCCTTTTTTCAAAGGTAATGATAAAAAGCAGAATTACATTCAGTTTCTTGTCTCTGTTTACTCCTCCTCTTTTCTTCCTTGTGCTCTTGCATACTAAACCTAATTGAAAACCCTGCTTTTTTGCTAAGTATGTCTTACTGCATTTGCATTCATCTCTTCCTCTTTTCATTCTGGTGTGTGTGTGTGTGTGTGTTTTAAACATTGTCAGCTTCCTGAGGGGTGGAACCTGTCTATTTTTGCTGGCAGAACTCTGTAAGGCAGGGGTGGGGGAACCTGGGGCTCTCCAGATACTGGCTGGGGGTGATGGCAGTTGTAGTCCAACTACAGCTGGAGGGCCAGAGGGCCCGTAGTAGCTCTGCTGTAAGGTACCATGTACACTGATAGTGCAACTATTATACTAATAGCGCCTGAATCTTTGAATGATTGGGGTCAACAAACATCTTTTGCTCTGACCCCTTGGCTACTATTTTTAGAAGGCTATGGGGGTGCTAAAATGGGAGAGGGAGGGGTGGCACCTGTGGCTTTCATTAAGCTTCCCTGCCCCAATTCACCCCCCCCCCCAATTGAAACACTGTGACGGGCCGTGATTAGGCCAAGCAGCCGCTAGGCGCGCTAAAGGGGGCAAAACCTTGAAAAAAAAAAGTGGGAGGGGCCTAAACATCTTGCCTAGGCACAAGCCCGAGAGTAAGAAGTAGATACCAAACAACGGCTTATATACGTATGCTGTGCCTACCACACCCTCAACAGGAAAGTGCTACATCTGAAGGCATCAGAGCTCTCCTTGAGAAGCAAATGCCCTCACTGGAAGCTTCCCGTGAGAGGAGCAGTTTCTGCTCTCTCCACTGCACTCCCACTGCTCCTCTGATGCAAACATCTACGTGTACTCATGCGCTCAACCAAGGTATTTTTAAACTCCAGATTATTCTCGCTGCTTGGCTGGCTTGAGACAAGTACTGTTTCCTCTCTGGATGAAGAATGTGATTTCCTTGTGTCCTATGATTAGGAATAAGAAACTTGTTCCTAAAATTATGAAGCCCTGCTGGATTATCCCTGAGTCTATTTTATGTGTTTAGTCCAATGCTTCTTCCAGTGCATCTGTATCTAATGCAAATCTCCTTCTCCCTGTGTCTGCCTTAAGTTTGTTGCGTTATGCCAGGGGTCAGTAACAGGCAGCCCTCCTTGAGCTAATTTCACCTGGCCTTGGCCTACTTTCATGCAGGTGGGGGGAACCCAGAGGGGGGGGAGGAGAGAAAAAACAAGAGGAAAAGCCGAAATGGACAGAGCAATAGAAGGAGTGGGGAGAAGGCCTCTGCGAGTTCAGATCTCTGGCAAGGGGGCAGGGGGAATGGGGGAAAGCCAAAATGGCTGGCGCAGTGGAAAGAGGGGGAAGGATCTGACATGATGAGCAATCTGTCCCTTCCTCTGCAGGCTACTGGGGTGGCTGAAGGAGAGAGAGAGAGAGAAGCGGTGGCAGAAAGAGCAAAGAGCTCACTTTTGGCTCTGGCTCTGCCCACCACTGGCATGCGGCCCCTTTTAGATTATCCCCAAGGGAAGGTGGCCCTCATGATCAACAGGAGGAAAAAAAGTTCCCCTCCCCTGGATTATGCAGAGGACACTGGGCTGCCTCTTGTGAAGTACAGCAGGTTTATCAACTTGTATCCACATTGTTACTTTTATTCAGTAAGGCAGGGGGTTGAACCACTTTCATCCTGAGGGCTGAATTCCGTTTTGGAGAAGCTCTGGGGGCAGGGGAGGCTGAGTCCAGTGGAGGGCGGTGCCGAAGGCAAAAGAGGCAGGGGCAAAGGCAGGGGCAAAATGCCCAAAAAATTATTTCATTTATTTATTTATTTATTACATTTATATCCCGCCTTATTTCCTGCAAGGAACCCAAGGCAGCTTACATAATCCTCCTCCTCCTCCTCCTCTCCATTTTATCCTCACAACAACCCTGTGAGGTAGGTTAGGCTGAGAGGCAGTGACTGGCCCAAAGTCACCCAGTGAGTTTCATGGCCGAGCGGGGACTAGAACCCGGATCTCCCGACTCCCAGTCCAACACTCTCACCACTACGCTGCCAGTAACTAAGCCTTAGGGGAGGCATTTCAACCTTTTAGAATGGGGGGGGGGACTGCACAAAAGCTGGGAAACCGCCAAATGATTGGTGGTTGTGGGGGGGGGCAGAGGAAAGCGGGGGCTATCCGGGGAACCACAGAGGGCCAGATTAGGATCCCAGGTTAGCTGGATTTGGCCTCCAGGCCTGAAGTTCTGCAGCCTTGACATAGTAGTAACAGAACAGCATAAACTGAGCAAAACATAATGAGGCGGAGGAAATCACTGCTCCCTAAACAAGGGAGGACACAATGACAGGGTCAATTCTGCAACAGTCAGCTGGGGAGATACATGGTTTTTGTTGTTGTTGTGACGTGCAGTGGTGTCGTGATGATCAGTTTGGGAGTGCAGGTGCTCATCATGGCAGTCACTTTAGCTAGGCCCCCAGGAAGAGTCCCCAAACGCAGGCAGCTGTGTTGATTTATATCTGTCTATGAATGTGTGTGTTGCCGGGAAAACTCATTTCCCCTCAGCTACTGTGAGGATTGCAACTAACCTCAGAAAGAAAAGGGAAGACTGAGGAGGCTGGCCGATGATGTCAGCCTCTCTGCCAATCAAAAAGACATGGCACTTTGACCCCGCAAACCCTGGCTTCACTACACCTCTGGTGATGTGAAACTTTAAGCAAGGTAATTTGCCCTACTACATATAGTATTTTTTTAAAAAATATGGTAACGCTGCACCAAGACCAGTTCCAAAATCTTTCAATGCCAAAGGATAGTGATGCCCTATCACTATCCTATCACAGGTGCCCTTAAGATCAGCACTGATAAAACACTGAGTCCAGACAATACCAGGAGCTTTTCTACACGAGGCATTGATTGGCGCTCATCATTTCCTACCTACGGTTGTTTACGAGTTCTTTAGACGACTTTGTGACCCTCCAGTTTCACTTCTGTTCTTAAACAGTACTTTTCAGCAAGTTTTTTTTAGAGCAGGGAAAACATGGTATTATTTGTGAAAGCAAAACAAAACACTTTTTCCACTTGTGTAATTGCACCATTCTGCTTTACTACAGTGCCACCTAGAGGTTATGTAGAGGAAAAGCAGGAAAGGAGACACTCTTCCTGTAGTGCTCAGATCTCAATTCTGCGATGACCCCGGAGGTAGATACAGCAGATTAACAGCCTCATGTAGAAAAACTCCAGATGTATGTCTTTTACTTGCAATGACTGCTAATGTCTGCTGATGAGATGAGCTGCTACCGTGTTTCCCCGAAAATAAGACACTGTCTTATATCTTTTTTGGCTCAGAAAAGCACACTAGGTCTTATTTTCGGGGTAGGTCTTATACTTCAAGTTGCCCTTTGCTGCCACCACCAGGCCATGGGAATGATCACAACTAGGTCTTATTTTTGGGGTATGTCTTATACTTTAGCAATTCCCCAAAATAGTACTAGGTCTTATTTTCGGGGTAGGTCTTATTTTCGGGGAAACACCGTACTACATTTCCACCAGAGGGCCTTACATTTGAAAAGATGCCTAGATCTTTTTCCATCCTGAATCTGGAGTTCTTCAATGTGTTTCATAAAGCCTGTCTCTTTATCAAGGTATTTTGACAGTCATAAGTGGAACTGAGCGGGGGGAAGTCATTCCTATCTTTATACATTCTGCTTCCACACTCATAAATAATGGAACACTTGAGTATATCCAAATGAGTTATAACACAATCCAGATTAGACATCCTGTACCAAGGCAGTTTAGCATATGCTCCTAACTATCTAGTCTCCCTTTTAATATCAATCGCCATCATAAACCAGCAGCCAATAACCATGTAGAACTACAATATATATGAGAATATAATTCATCCCTAACTTAAATTCGAAGAATAAAATAAACCAACCACATTTTGTTGTTCTTGAAATACCTTCCTCTGTTCTCTTCTTTCTATATATTCGACCCAAATGATGAAGGAAACCAAGGGATTTTTCATTGTAAAAATAGAGTGCTCAGTGAAGAGGGCAGGGATTAGGAAAGTTTTAATAATGTCCTGGGCCTGGCTACTCTGCTATTAAGTGCAGCGATAAAGGGTACTGGTTCAGTGATGTATGATAGTGGGTGCATGTGAGCTCGGCCATGAAACTCACTGGGTGACTTTGGGCCAGTCACTGCCTCTCAGCCTAACCTACCTCACAGGGTTGTTGTGAGGATAAAATGGAGAGGAGGAGGAGGAGGAGGAGGAGGAGGAGGAGGAGGAGGAGGATTATGTAAGCTGCCTTGGGTTCCTTGCAGGAAAAAAGGCGGGGTATAAATGTAATAAATAAATAAACAAATAAATTAATTAAAATTTCTCCAGCATCCCTACTTCCCTTATTTTACTAATTATTTTACTAATCTCACATGATTCTGGAAGCAAGGCCATAAGTATTTAAAATTTCCCGACTTCCAATAACATGAGCACTACACCAAGGACAGAAGATGAGGGAACCCCCTTCTTGCTCAAGAGGGAATTTTTAAAAGATCCCAGGACAGAGAGCAGAGTGATAACCTCCTGGAATTCATTTGATAATCTTTGCTAATTGCATCAGAAGCCTCGGATTTGCCAAAGCAAGTGTAGCATAATTAGCATTACTGTTAATGAAGCCATGATGCTTGGTTTCATGCTTTATTCTTCTTGCAGAGATACATAATTTCACTTGAGAAAAATGTTTTTGAGAGGGGGCAGGGAGAAAGACAGACAGACAGACTCAGGGACCAAAATAAAAACTGGGGGAAATACTGAAATACTGAAGTTAAAGCAATAGGTGAGCTTGGTATTCCCAGCTGTGCTAAGTTAGTAGCCTTGACTATAACAAGGAAGGCTCACACAGATACACTTTGGCTGTAAGGGTGTTTTCACACATGATATTCTAAAATAATAATAATAATAATAATAATAATAATTATTATTATTATTATTATTATTATTGTTATTATTATTATTTCTTACCCGCCTCTCCGTCTAGATCAAGGCGGGGAACAGCAAAAAATATAAAATACATAAACTAATCAAACACAACGCATACTATTAAAACATCTTAAAACATCTTAAAACATCTTTAAAACATCTTAAAGGCATCCTAAAATTCCGCCGGATAGGCCTGCTGGAAGAGATCAGTCTTCCTTATGGCTTTTTTAAATTCCAAGAGACTGGTAAATTGACGAATCTTCTCCAGCAGGCCATTCCATAATCTGGGAGCAGCAGAAGAAAAGGTCCTCTGGGTAATACTTGTCAGCCTAGTTTTGGCTGACTGAAGTAGATTCTTCCCAGAGGACCTGAGTGTGCAGGGCGGATTGTACGGGAGAAGGCGATCCCGTAGGCAGCCTGGATCCAAACCATGTAGGGCTTTAAAGGTAATAACCAAGACTTTATTCTTTGCCCGGAAAATGATTGGCAGCCAGTGGAGTGCTGTTAAAACTGGTGTGATGTGGGCACCCCTAGGTGTACCAGTAACCAGTAGAAGCATTTTCTGAGTTGGTAACTCAATGTTCCCCAATTTGGTGCTCTCCAGATGTTTTGGAATTCAACTCCCATCAGCCCCAGGCAGCATGGCCACAGGCCAGGAATACTGGGATTTGTAGTCCAAAACATCTGGAGGGGACCAGGTTGGGGAAGGCTGCTGTAACTTAAAATATAGCCATTCTATATTGGCTAGAATCTATATCTGATTCGATTTTTTAAAATTACATTTTTAAAAATCTGATTAGATTTTTTAAAATTACATTTTATCCCATCCTGCCCCAAGGAACTTTGGATAGCATAAGATTTTTCTTCCATCCCCCATTTGGTTGTCACAACAACTCTGCAAGGTATGTCATGTTGTGAGAAGGAGTGATGGCCCAGTGAACCTCATGAATGAGTGGGGATTTCTATCTTCCTGGTTCTAGGCTGACACTCTAACCATTAGACCACACTTTTCTATTTGTATCTCACCTTAAACATTTGCGCACACAAATGGCATGAAAGAAGCACGGGGCAAGAAACATGCTTGTTTAAAATGACAGTTTCTCCCAAATGTAATACATCCATTTGACCTTTATGTGACCATTATTCTCTTTCTTACAGCAAGAAAGCAGGGTTGGATGGGGGTTACTTCTGAAACAACATTGTTTGCATTGGAGTTGTATCATCCAGCCAGGAAGGGAAAGTTACAAAACAGCCAAGCTTAGTTGTAGGGAGACTACTTTGTATAACTCTTTGTATAGTGCAAGATGCTGTTCCATACAAAGGGTGTATGTGTTTTTCATGAACACACTTTTCCAAAACATAATTCCCTCTTCTGTAATAAAAGAGACCAAAAGGAAAAGTTATCGGTGGATCTTTACAGCTCTATTGTCTTTCCAACTCATCTCTCTTGTCCCATCTAAGCTTCCCTACCAAAGTAAACTTTCACCACAGAGGGAACTCACATAGGCATAGCAGGAGGGTCTGTAAGCAAACATCTGGCAACTGGATGCTGCATTTTAGACCTTATCTGCTTCACTGGAGCATGAGAACCAGGAAAACATAAAATTTTGGACCTTGCTATGAAATTTTCTACATAGGATATCTGCACTTATAACACACTACTTATAGTATTGCATTCAACAGCACCACCTCCCCACTGCAGCAAAGGGAATTCAAAAGCTGTTGTGATATGATATGGAGGTCTGTTGTCTCAAGAAAGAAAGTTAAAAGTCTGCTGGGCACATGCAAGCCTTTGAGAATGGCTATATTTATTCTCTGTATTACGCCCAGAGCTGTCAATGCACTATGCAATAAGACCACAAGACTACTTCAGAGCTATTAGGTTGCAGTCTGGAGGGAAGGATTTCATCCTATAAATTTAATTTTAAAGAAAAATTGTGTGTGTGGGGGGGGGTCCCCTGTACAAGAACGACTATTTTGCAGTTTTGTTTTATTACATGTTACTTAAGTGGGGCTATGTCTCACATATAAGATTAGGACAACTAGTCTTGTTTTGGTAAGAAGAGAGGAGTACAAATGGACCGCCCCAATGGCTTATGTAGGCTAATGTAGCCCATTATCCTGACTACAGCAGTGGTTAAAAAAAAACCCCAACAAAACTGTCACACTGTCCCATTTCTTCAGCTTCTCCCAGTCCTATAAACAGAAGGACAACAGTATTACACAAAGACAGGAATGAATGAACATAAGAGCTGTGCTGGGTCAGACAAAAGGTCTATCTATCTAGTCCAGCATTCAGTTCTCACAGTGGCCAACAACCAGATGCCTGTGGGAAGACCGCAAGCAGGACATGATGAGTACAATCGTACCCTCCTGCTTGTGTTCCCCAGCAACTGATATTATTTGAGAGGCATAATGCCTCTGATCCTGGAGCTAATATATAGCCATCCTGACTAGCAGCCATTGATAGCCTTATTATCCTCCATGAATGACCTGTGCTTTTGCTGATATGGTGCCCTCTCTAGGATTTTCCACTGGTCTGTGCTCTGTGAGAGAGAGAGGGGGCGGGGAGATTCTGGTTAGAACAAAGGGATTAATGCTTTCAGATAAACATGGAATGTACACCATTCCCTACTGACACACACAGGCAAATTCCTATGATCACTTGCATGTGGTATGCTTAAATCTTCTTGCAGCCTTCCCTCTGGGATGTTCCAGCAGTCATCATCATCATCAGGCGATCACTCGTGACCGAGTAAGATTGTCTTTCAGGATAATAATTTACAAAAAGGAGATTTTAAAAGGAGGAAATTCTAAAGAAAAATTGTGTAGACTCTAGCGATGGGTCCGTAAGTGACTGTGGAGGCCAATTCTAGATCCACACAGCTTCCCACAGTGAGGACACAGGTTACCAGATGGAAGATGGCCCTGTAAAGGATTCGTTTGACGTGCTTTTCGCTTAGCACGTTTCTCCCTTTCACCTTGCACTCGGGCTTCTTCAAAGTCCATAGAACCTCTGTGAAAGGCCAACCTCCAGTCAGATCGTTCATGGACCAGAGCTTCCCAGTTCTTGATGTTTATATTGCATTTTTTTAGATTAGCCTTATGAACATCTTTAAACCTCTTATATTGACCACCAATATTCCGCTTTCCATCCTTGAGTTGGGAATAAAGTAACTACTTTGGGAGACGGGAGTCAAACATTCGAACAACATGACTGGTCCACTGAAGTTGGCGTTGAAGGATCATTTTTTTCAACGTTAGTAGTCTTTGCTTCTTCCAGTACACTGACATTTGTTCTCCTATCTTCCCAAGTAATTCGCAGGATTTTCCGGAGGCAATGTTGAAGGAGGTGGAAGTGAGGTTTATAGATAGTCCATGTTTCGCAGGCATACAATAAAGTTGGTAATACAATTCCAGCAGTAGGTGTGGCTGGGGCTGTAACAGTATCTGTTGACTGTTTTGTTTTCCCTGTCATTGTCTCTGACTATGTGGACATTTTGTGTGTGTGTTCTCAGATGACTGCTCCTTGTGGTACTGAGGGTATCTGCTTGGCCATCCTGGTAGCAAAGAACAGAATTCGCGCTCCCATGTTTTTTTTTATGCAGCTAGAGAAGAGTAGCTTTCAAAAGGGGGTGGGGAGAACATTGCTTAGGCTAGTTCATGGGGGTTTAAAAGTCCCCATTGCCAAACAAGGCTGTGGCTGAAGAGAGTGACTTGCTCACTACAAAGAAATATGGAATGTTAAAGGGAGATTCCAGCATGAAACTGCTTAAGTAGAACTTATCAAGAAGTGTGATTCTATCTGTCTGGACATGGATAGAGACAATGATTTCCTGCCCCACTATATGTTATCTTAGCAATGCTAGAGTCATTTTGTTATCACCAATACTGCTTTTGTGAGTGGTCACTGTTCTTATTTTGCATATGTTTAAGCCTTATCTGAATTGGTACAGACTGTACTTTTTGCATTTTATTGCCATTTGATCCCACAGGGTTTTCCCCTCCCCCCTTCTCTATTTAAAAGTACTTCATGAATTGGACTGTAGTCAGCAAAAGCTTATGCCGTAATAAATTGGGTTAGCCTTTAAGGTGCCACAGCCACACAAGACTCTTTGTTATCTTCACAGAAAGTCATAGTCCTTTATTGGGTATTTTGCCAATTCATCACCAGTTGGGAGTGGTAGTAGGCGATCACTCCTGACCGAGTAAGGTTGTCTTCCAGGATAAAATTACAAAAAGAAAATTATAAAAGGAGGAAATTCTAAAAAATTGTGTAGACTCTAGCGATGGGTCCGTAAGTGACTGTGGAGGCCAATTCTAGATCCACACAGCTTCCCACAGTGAGGACACAGGTTACCAGGTGGAAGATGGTCCTGTAAAGGATTTGTTTGATGTGCTTTTTGCTTAGCACGTTTCTCCCTTTCACCTTGCACTCAGGCTCACTATCTATGTTATCCAGCAATGTCCGTATATTTCATGTTCCAAAATTCAAACGTCTTTTTTGACCGCTATGGTGACCCCACTGGATGCGGTAATCAAGTCAGGGGAGAAAGAGGTAGACTATGTTTAGGGCACCTTTTCTAGCCCCCTTCCCATACGGGGTGAGCAGAGTGGATCCTAAATAGGGCTGCTCAGTCATGGATACAGCTGCCGAGCTGCTCAACTACCTCGTTCCTTGAACAGGGCGACTGAATCTGCATCCACCGTCCATGTGCTGGTCCATGACTAGGGGCTTCCGGATTCACAGTCCTGCCTGCCCCTGTCGCCATTCGCCATGGGACTTTTTTGTTTGTTTGGTTGGTTGGGTTGGAAGACGCCTGTGCGTGAAATTGTTTTATGTGGGGAGATCACCACAAACGAATCACCACACAAACTTGATAGAGTACAGCAATGATCCAATGGCACGGTTACCATGACGGTTGGAAAACCATTCTCTGCTGCAGCTTTCATCCGCCTTCACAGCTGTTGTAATTTAGGTTTAATTATCTTCCGCCTGTTCTGCTGTTGAGGACTTTATGTTTTGGATCATTCTTTGTCTGGTTCCTCTCCCCGGATGTTACCGCCATGGGTGACCCTACTGGGAGTACATAGCTCCCGATGGCATTGCTCACAGGGTTCATCAGAACACGCAAGCCCACTCACCACTTCAAGGTGATGATCCGGCAAGAGGGAGTTGGGAGTGGATCACACCTCTGACTGAACCATTTCCTCTTTTGAGTGGATCTCATTTTTATTTGTATTCTGCATAATAATGTGGTGGTATATCCATATTTTGCATTGCTTGGCCTTTTGGCAACACTTTATGAAAACATCCCCTCCCCCTTCCTTTTCTTTGTATATATGCCTACCCACAGAGGTTCCCATGTCATGTGTCTGATAAAATGGGTTCTCTGGCTCATGAAAGCTTATGTCACAGCCATTGAGTTGCCATTTGAATCATTGTTTTTTGCCAGAACAAGCTCACTTGGCTACTTCTCTGGGACATGCACAGCTGCTAATTTAAACAAAACAACAATACAGCACATCTCATATAAAGTAGAGTTTGTGGATTGATAATGAGACATGACAACTGGCCTGAGTTTGTCAGGCCCAGACTAGATTCAGACAATTGGTCCCCCCCCCCCCATGCAACATGACATTTGCAGCCATCGTTTTGTGGAGACCCCTGTGGATCCTATTTCATTGGGGGTTCAGTATCCAGAAATAGAACTGCAAGTAGATTACATGCTGAACAAATTACAAGACTGGAATCCACATAGATCTCGACGGTAAGATGACTGCAAAAATGGGATACACACTTGAATTTGTCACCTTTGCACAGAAAGAATACCCTCCACATAGGCTGCATACCAACTTTTCTCATTGAAGCAGTAGGGTACAGATGGCAAAAGCTTGACTGTGCCCAGCCCTTCCTTTCCTATTTCCTAGGTGGTGTTCGTAGTAGTGGTAGTAGTATCTCTCAGGAGACTGCTGCTACTACTATTGCTTGTAGTAGTGGTGGTAGTAGTAGTAGTAGTAGTAGTAGTAGTAGTATAATGTATTTATGTAGCATGTTTGGGTTATTCAAAGTGTTTTTTGTGCATTATCTTGTTCTGGGTGAGATTGGGGATTCTGTTGCTGTACCACCCCACCCTGCTGTCCAGCAGTCTCCCTACTTGAGCTGATGGAAGTAGTCTTGGAGTTGGTGCTGAGGACCCCCAAGTTGATTTTCCTGGGGGAGCTCAACATTAGTGCTAAGGCTGCAAGATCCATGGGAGCTCAGGACTTGGTGGCAGCCATGATAACCGCAGGACTGTTCCAACATATCATCCACCTAACACATGAAGCAGAGCACACTTTAGTCTTGGTTTTCTCCACTGAGCAGGAGAATAGTGGTCTGAAGGTTACAGCTTTTCCCTGGTCATGGTTAAATTGACCATGGTCAAAGAGAGCCAGTGTGGTGTAATGGTTAGGGTGTTGGACTGGGATTCAGGAGATCCGGGTTCTAGTCCCCGCTCAGCCATGAAACTCACTGGCTGACTTTGGGCCAGTCACTGACTCTCAGCAGGGTTGTTGTGAGGATAAAATGGAGAGGAGGATGAGGATAGTGTAAGCCACCTTGGGTTTCTTGCAGGAAAAAAGGCGGGGTATCAATATAATAAATAAATAAATAACTTCCTGTTGTGATTTAGACTGACAAGTGAGAAGGATCTTGGAATTGTTGTAGATCACAAGCTGAATATGAGCCAACAATGTGATGTGGGTGCAAAGAAGGCAAATGCTATTTTAGGCGGCATTAATAGAAGTATAGCTTCCAAATCGTGTGCAGTACTAGTTCTCCTCTACTCAGCACTGGTTAGGCCTCAAATCTTGAGTACTGCATCCAGTTCTGGGCACCACACTTTAAGAAGGATGTAGACAAACTGGAAAGGGTTCAGAAGGGGGCAACAAAGATGATCAGGGGACTAGAAGCAAAGCCCTATGAGAAGAGACTGAAGGAACTGGCATGTTTAGCCTTCAGAAGAGAAGACTGATGGGAGATATGATAGCGCTCTTCAAGTACTTGAAAGGTTGTCACACAGAGGAGGGCCAGATCATCCCAGATTGCAGGACACAGAATAATGGGCTCAAGTTACAGGAAGCCAGATTCCGCCTGGACATCAGGAAAAAATTCCTGACTGTTAGAGCAATACGACAATGGAACCAACTACCTAGGTAGGTTGTGGGCTCTCCCACACTGGAGGCATTCAAGGTGCAGCTGGACAGCCATCTGTCAGGGATGCTTTGACTTGGATTCCTGCATTGAGCAGGGGGTTGGACTTGATGGCCTTATAGGCCCCTTCCAACTCTACTATTCAATGAATCTATGATTCTATGACTGTTCCCCTCTGCAAGGGTGTGGGACCTCTATTAGGTTGATCCATATAAATAAGTTAATGGATTCCAGAGGGCTCTTGATGGCTTTCCAGTTAGTATGGTTGGCACTCCTGTCAAAGCTCTGGTCAATCTGTTGAATGCGGAGATGACCTGGAGAGTAGACTTGATTGCTCCTTAGTGTCCTTTCCTGCTTTGCAGAGCCCCATTTTGCTTCTTGGTGTACTCCTGAACTCAGGTCAATGAAACAAATTGGGAGGAATCCAGAATGCAAGTAGGGTAAAACTCAGAGCGAATAGAGTTGAACACTAGTAAGAACTCATTGAGCTTACTTTTTTTGTGGCAGTGATGGTGGAGAAGTAGCAATTTTTCTCCACCACCATTGGATCTTGTTCTTTTTCTCACCACAGCGATTCTGCTAGGAAAGCATCTGTCAGGAGCCCAATCCTGCTAGGATTTCAGTGCCGGTGGCGGCCTTAAGTAATCTTAGGAAGCCCTTCTCCAAGTGCCCCCTCTATCAGAAATTCAGAGGGTGGACTTGAGAGAATGAGAGAGAGAGCTTTCTGCAGCTTTGGAATGCTCTCCCTCGGAAAGCCCACCTGGCATCTTTACAGAGGCAAAGACCTTTCTGTTTTCTCAGGCTTTTAAAGATCTGCAGTTTAGTCCCTTTGCTTTGGTTTGGTTTTAATTCCTGTTCCTATTAGCTGTTTAGCTTTTGTAATCTATGGTGTTATGGTATTATGATGGTATGTGTCTGTTGGACTTTTAATCTGTACTGTTTTTTAACTGTATGTATATTTTATTGTATTTTATTGTGTTTTAATCTGTACATTGCCTAAATCTGTGAAACATTTAATAAATAAATGATAATTAAAATAGGAGTGAGCAACATGCAGCCTGCCAAGACTGTTTGTGTGCCCCACAACCACCAGTTGCCACTGCTGTAAATTGCCACCATGCTGCAGCGATTCTGCTGGGAAACAAGGCACTCTGGGACTGCGTGCCTCATCATTTCCCAACAGAATCGGGGTCCTCACAGCCCACCAGACACCTTGTTTCCCAGCAGAATCACTGGGATTCTGGCTCACAGCCACTTCCTCTGGTGTCATGGCTACTTCTAGCGGCAATGGGCTGCAGCCCCCAGAGGGTTGCAGGGGGAGCAATGCAGCCACCCCACCCTCCAAAGTTGCCCACCACCCCCACCTTAAAATAATGCTGTAAGATTGGCCAGTAATATTATCTGCATGTTACAGGTGCAGGGGCTGAGGCTAAAAAGTAGTGATGGGTTTTTGAAGGCTGCTTATGAAATCTATGAAATCCAATATCTACATGATACATGTTTTGGATGTACATTCCAGCTCCCGGAGAGTCTTTGTGGAGTTTACCCACTTTCTTCCTAGCCATTTGTTTGCTCAAAATTTCCCATCAGCTGCTTTTTCTTCCTGAGAAATAAAAATATAGTTCCCCATAACTTTTATCTCTTGAGAAGAAAAGCAGAAAGCAGCTGGGGATGAGAGTGCACAGCAGAAAAATGGCTAGCAGAGAAGGTTAAACAGCCCTCCCCCCACATGGACCTCCCCTCACTCAAAAGCCACCTGTGGCTGTAGCTGCGTCACCTGATTAAAAAAAGCTCTTGCAGTGGTGGGTGGGGAGAATCATAGAAGAGTCTGTTGTAAGAGTGTGGAGTGTGAGCATGGAAATCATGGTTCCAATCTTACCTCACCCCTAAGAGTTGGAAGGAGCCTACAAGGCTATCCAGTCTAACCCCCTGCTCAATGCAGGAAACTAGAGGAGGGGTCTCCCCTCCAAGTAATAACCAGGCCTGACCCTGCTTAGCTTTCCACGCTCAGACAAGCTGAGCCAGCATAGTGCTGTAGTGCTTCAGGAGAATGCCAAAAAATGCAGCCCTCACAATGGACCATGTTGCTCTACTGCATTTTCTTGGTGAGGAGTTCTTCTTGCAGCCCTAGAATGTTTTTCAGGGTGGCAGGATTTGAGTGGTCAGTTGCCAGTGCAACAGACACCTAAATGAATTTAAGAAAATAAATTTAAATAATTGTTTTTAAAAGTACAAAGCAGCATGTCTTTAATACTAGGTGTCAGAAATAATCATTCTCTCTCTCTCTCTCTCTCTCTCTCTCTCTCACACACACACACACACACACACCTGTATTTGAATGTTTTCTATTGAAGCCATCTTCCACAATGTTGTCAGGGATGATGTCTCTGCATTAGTTTTACTAGACTTTCATGGGAACTTGTGCAACTGCACTATTCACAGCAGGCTCCTAGACATTTAAGAAAATGTTCTGTTTGGGAGCAAGTCTGTGGCCCCTAGACAGCATCTGAGGGTCCATAGGATATTTCAGATTCCCAGCTCCGAGGTCAGGTCGGACACAGCAGCACTCCGACCCTCGCTCCCCTTCGGAGACAAACTATCCTGATGATGCCTCTCCAGCCTCCTGCCCTCCCCCTTCGAGATGCTCCAGCTAGATGGGCTTAAAAGCCTGTCCAGAAAAATGCAGGGTGGGGAGGCGAAGATCACCTCCACTGCTCCTCCCGCCTTGCATAGGATGCTCATAAGCCTCCGAGTTCGGGGGGGGGGTTATGAGCATTGAGGGTGCACCCATAGTAATTTAAACCTTTAAGCCTCCATTGGCCATTATGCAAGCTTCAGACAGCCGAATAGCCTCCCCAGAGAGAGGGGGAAATTGAACTTTTACTACAGTACAGCAGAGTTCCCCAACTTTTTTGGACCCATGGACATATTTGGGAATTTGAGAAATTGCTGTGGGCACCACCACCACCACTAAACGCCTAATTAGTGGCTCGCTGCTTTGGCATCTACCTGTCATATCTATGGATCTTAGGCTATGCCTTATTCAGCAAAAGCTTTTGTTTCATGTCTACTGGACACTGCAATGTCTTCAGGTGTGGTGGAGGACCCAGTGTAAATCACACAGTATGGACACAACTGTGATTTCTGGTCATCTTCTATGTGTGGAATGGGGATGGGTGGGTGCCATTTTATCCTTTGTCCCAGGCAGCAAAATGTCTTGGGCAACCCCTAATTGTGGCCCGTCTGGCACTTGACTATTACACTATTTTTTATTTATTTATTTACAGCATTTTTACCCCGCTCTTCAGCCAGAAAAGGCTCCCAGAGTGGCTTACAAAGATTAATATTAGACAGTCCCTACCCTCAGGCTTACAATCTAAAAAGACATGACACAAAAGGAAAAGGGATTGGGAGGGAGAAGGAAGAAAGCAAAACTCAGGCACCAGTTCTTAGTTACACTAGACAAAGTAAGGTAGCTGCCTCAAGTGGAAAATTCTGAGGGAGCAGCAGTCAGATGTTGGATGACAGGTGGTAGATGCTGGCAGAGTCCTGGGCAGGCAACAAAACCAAGAGATTTTTTAACCCTTGGTGGGATAACTCCACCTATGGCTGGTCGGCTCCATTCAGCTTGGCAGGTCACAAGTTGCACAGGTTTGGTCTGTAGCCTCAAGACAACTAATAAAGTTCAGCACAAAGTGTGGGAAGTCTTAGTCATGGAGAGAAGCTCTCACATCCAGTCAAAGAAATATTGGGCCATACTAATAAGAAAGATTTCCCTCTAACCTGTATGCCTTTCCTAGTGTAAACAAAAGCAAATATAGTACTCACTAGTCCCAATCATTTACCAGTGTATCTACTTATTAACCCCCATTTTTTAAATTACCTTTTAAAAAAATGCTTATTGCATCTGGGCTGATCCTAAACTTGTTGCATGGAAATATGGTTCTAGAAGAATTAAGACTGAACATATCTGAAGTTAATTTATTGCTTGGGTGCTAATTCAGAGGCATATTGCCTCTATACAGGGAAGTACCATTTACTTATCATGGCTTCGAGTTTTTGATGGACATTTACCACAGGAATTTTCTAACCTATTTTAAAGCTATCTAAGCTAGTAGCCAATGCTACATCTTGCAGTGAATGTCATAAGTTATGCATCATACGAACAAATACTTCCTTTTGTCAGTCCTGAATCTAATGCCGGTCAGCATTAAGGTGATCTTAATCCCAAATGCTATTGGTATGAAATAGGCATTGGAGGGAGATGACTCTCTCTTCACACGAATAATAATTTTACAAATCTGTATTTTATCAATCTTTGTCCTAAACTAAAAAGCTTCAATGCACTTTAGGTTTCCCTGATAAGAAAGGTGCTCAACGGTATAGCTAGGTAATTTTGGACCCTCAATTTTACTTCAGTTGTGAAGTGCACAACAAACATTCCCCACCACACACACCATGCCATTCCATGCTTTACAACTGCTTCTACATTTCTGAAATGTTAGAACAATCCCCACCCAAAACTGTTTGCCAACCCTGATTTATATATATATATATATATATATATATATATATATATATATACTCTGAGCATGTACAGTTTCCTATTTCACCTAAATCATGGCACCATCATGACAACGGGTATAAAGTGAAGTTTGCTTCTGCTGCCCTGATGCTAAACAAAACACATTAATTAGGAATAAAGATAATTTCATTGTAGAAAAGGATGATGTATTTTTAAAGTAAAAATAATAATAAAACGAGCATCTGCAACCATGTACATGCTTGGCTGACTGCCCCTTGACTATAAAATGTGTTTTAAAAAAAAAATAAGAGGGGAAAAAGGATGTTGTGGACTGGTGAGCAGCAACAGCTCCGATGGACCCCAGCACACCCGTGCCAGCCCAGGTGCTGACACCAGGACTGTTTGCCACTGTCCCCATCATCTGTCACTTTCTGGGTGCTCATTTGGGGGGATATCTGGGCTGTGGGGCCCTGGACTTCAGCCCCAAGGCCCAGCTGGAACCACTTTGTGCTTCAAGCCCCTCTCATTATTGTGTCGCCCCTTCCTGTATTTTCAGATCACCTTTTCGAGATGAGCACAATATTTTAAATGTGGCAACATCATAGAATTTTATAAACTTGCCATTTTATTTTCAATCCCTTTCCTAATGATTCCCAACACTGAACTTGCTTCCCCCCACCTTGTTTTCTTCTCTTTCTTTCTCTTTTGCTGTAGCTCACAGCTGGCATTTTCAGTGAGCTTTCCACCACATTCCCAATGGCTTGGATCCTAAGGTATGTTAACTTAGGAAAGTTCACAGAATGAAAAGTTTCGCATCCTTTCCTCCTCCAAAGACTTCAGTGGGTCCTCTTGAACAATATGGGATGCAGTGTGGTAGATTGCAGGGGAGAGGAGAGAACTGTCTGCAACATAAACGTCTTTATCTTATAACCTGAGCCTGAATTTGGGTGATCCTCCCCCACAGATCCCAGTTCCACATTATTCAAGAGGGGATGAAAAGCTTTCTTCTGTGAACTTCCTTAAGTTAACTTATCCTAGGATCCAAGACATAACCTTTTGTCTGTTAATCCAGACCTACAAATACTAAAAATGTTTTGTTGATAATATGTAATTACAGATAATATATTAATTCTCTTCATTTCCTGCAATTTATCCAGCTTCTGTTGTTATCTGTTTGTTTGAGGAGCTTCTATTGTAATCTATTTGTATTACAATCACAAATACAACATATTCTCTCTCTCTCTCTTTTTTTTTTTAAAAAAAGTACAACCTTCAGGTTGCTTTGCTGTGTTTACGTTTCTCTGCTGCTGATATGTAGCAAAATTTTTGTAGCAAATTTGCTCATGGGAAATCTGACTTTTGCTATATTACTTTTACAGGATAGCACTCTTTATAGAAAGGACTGTGGGGAATCATTAAAATATTCTGTTATCAACCTTTCACCAAAATGGCAGGGGCAGGCATATTGGGAGAACATTGTGAATTCACAGGAAATGGGAGAACTAAGATTCATAAAATGAAAACTTAGTATTTCATGCAATACAATGCTGCGATAAGGATCTGCTGAAATGAAGATCCTCATTCCTACATAAATTGGAATGCTATTCCCAGTACTTTAGGTGTATACAGTAATACCTTGGATTGCAAGCATAATTCGTTCCGGAACCAATCCAAAACACTCTTATATCAAAGCGAGTCTCTGGCGGGCATGAGTGAGGCCGATTTCAGCCCGCTACACCCGCTCGAGGTGAGCGGTTACATCCCTACGACTTGTATTACAAGACGTCGCTTGTTTATCAAGTCAAAATTTATTTTAAAAAATTGCTTGTCTTGCAAAACGCTCTCAGACCAAGTTACTTGCAATCCAAGGTATTACTGTAGTTTGATGCTAGAATATTATTCTCTTGTAGTTAATATATTTAAAACATCCTATTCTTATGACTTAACATATTTAATGCCTACATTTGCAGCACTTTCACTACTGTTATTTTTCTTTTGACCTGCAAGGAAACCTCACCTCACACACACACACACACACACACCACCAAAGGTAGATACTTTTTTTTTTTAAGTCAAAATACTTTAAAAATAATAAATCAAGGTTTTTAATTTTAGTGATTGTCTCCACAACAATAAGACTTCTTTTCCCTTTAAAAGTCAAGTTAAACTTCTAAAAAAAATGGATTTGTTGTTGTTTGTTTTTTCTGCAGAGACCATAATACAATCATAAAGGTTAGGGAACACTGTATGATTTTCTGTTCCTTGGCCATTACACACAAATCAGTTAATTACATTAATGTCTCATTGTTTTAAACACATGTTTAACTTTTCCTCTCTCGTTGAAAGGGGAGGATCCTTGGTTAGAAAATACCATGAACATTACCTTGTAACACTTCACAATATGCATTGTATTATATAACTGCATTGACAGTTCCCCCTTTTTCTCTACGATTAGAGTACTTCTTTACTATCTTATGGAAAGCACATTAACAATTCTAAAACAGGTTTGGCCTTTTAGAGTTTTCTATCTCCGTTAAACTGTGGGATAATACAATGTTGTGGAAGCCAAACCTGAAAGAAGTGCTCCCAGAAGATATCCCAAGGACTCTTACAATACACAGAACTCTCCTAATCAATTAAAACATTTTTGCATTATTGTGTATACAGCTGAGAATACCTTGCGCTGCTTTGGGGCGGGGCGGGGGGAAGCCACAGCGTTGCTAAAGCCATTTGAATTTTACCATGAGTCTGTCCTCTCCTGCTCAAAACACACACGCAAGTGTCGGCGCTCCCTTTCCTCTTCAAATCTGTGCGCGTGAGTGCGCATGAGTTCTGGGAAAGATGAATTTGGAACAGATGAGCATATTTATTTTTTTCGGGAAGGGACATCTAGCTCGTTATAGTTGCGTTGCTCTTGATCATTAAACTAACGGAAGCCCAGAATCTCGGGCTGAGTTATTCCTACGAGCGCAGCCAGTGCCTGGAGACTCATTGGAAACTTTGTCGAAGTTCTGCCGAGGACAATTTCAGACAGTCAGATGGTTCTCCGCTTAGCAGTACAATTCTGTACCTGCCTACTCAGAAGTAACCCGCATTAAATTCAATGAGACTCTTACTCCCCCCCTCCCGCAAGTGTGGTTATTATAGGATTGTTGTCGCCTATGCTTCTTTCCTTCGCTCGACTGCTAAGCTGAGCTTGACTTGTCCCTTTCTCCAGGAAAGAGAAGACAGCGAAAGGAGGGGGAGGCCTGTCGTGTGCCCCACCCCACCCCTGCATGTTGCCCTTTTGTTAGCGCTCCTTTTCTTCTAGGACAATGGCTGGCCTTCTAGCAACGTGTAGGTGTGAGCTGGGCTGGCATGCAAAGGATAAAAGGCATGGCTGGCTAGTAGGCGTCTGGAAAGAGAGGCTTAAGCGCTGACGTACACGAGTCTTTTTGGGGGTGGGGATCCGAGAGTGGCTCCCGGCAACAGGTTACCTCGATTCTGGATCGGTAGGAAGAGTGAATTTAAATATCTCGGGGCAATACATGATCATCTAACACCCCAGTCTTGCATATCCGTCCCATGGATTTCATAGTCCACGCGGTTTCAGTTGACCTTACTGGCGACCCGCAAGTACGTACATGTAGGGCGCAATCACAAGGGGAGAGATGTTCTACAACTCTGATTGGGAGTTGTAGGACTTTTCTCTCTCTGTCTAAACATGTATAGGATTGCGCCAGTATGCTCAAATCCTATGCACACTTACCTGGGAGTAAGTCCCACTGAACTCCATGGGACTTCACTCCCCAGCAGACGTACATAGGATAGAAGGGTTAGGATTTAGGAGCTCAGCCTAAAACTACGCTGAACTGACCTCATTCGCGTTTGTTACAACAGGAATCAGTTCGCGTTTTCTGTTCAAGATGGCTCTCTTAAATGTTGTTCTGTGCCAAAACACACAAGCGATGATGCATAATTTCCCCACGCAGCCATGTATCATGTCAAAAGATTGATCTAGGTGGGCCCATATCTGTACTGTATTTTTTAAAAACTAAAATTAAAACCCGAAGGAATGTTTTATCTATCCCCGTATATGGATTTGTTATGCTAGAAAGGGGCATATTCACTGACTACACATATGTCTGGCATCAGCAGGTACTCAAGATCGCCAGGTAGAATGTTCCTTTTCGGGAAAAATAAAACCTCAGATTTGGAAAGCTACAACAACAGACCTCATCATGTTCCTGTCAATTAGCTTTACAACCTAGCGGTAGAGAGACGATAGTCACGCGAAGATAAATTCGCTGGAGGGCTACTTAGAAAGGGAACTCCCGTCTTCTCTTTTCCCTTTTCTTTCTTCCTAAGCTGATTTTTCTAATTGTTTTCTAAAATTGCAATGAAAACAGCTCTGCCCTGCACGACTCACTTTAAAGTGTATTACAATGCCGATTAGGGTTTGGGATTAGCAGCCCTCTTTCTTAATATACTTTGAGGTGTTTGTTGGAAAGATAAACTGGAAGGGCAGCTAGCTAGGTCTTTTACAAGCTGCTTGCTGCTCCCTTCATTCTTTGGACACTTCCCGTCCCGATGGCGGTGGGGGGGGGGGGGAATTACAAGACTTTCTCAGAATTGTTTATTTTTGAGTTAAAGGCCGACTTTCTTTAATTAATATCCTCCTAGTGAATAATTGAAGAACTTTGCTTCAATTACTTTTTTTTATTATTAAGAAGAAATTAAGAAGTGGTTTTGATCAAACTGGAAGTCAAAGTGAAGAAAATGGGGCGGGCTTGTGTTAATGCTCTTAAATTAGGAATGAATGAAAATGGAGGCTTTTAAAGATTATTTCGGATAATCCTAACATAATCGGATTTGCTTTAATATTTAGATTTATAAAGCCCGCCCCCAATATATATTAGCCCACATTTCTGGTATGTTCGGTCAAGGCATTCTCGGTTGCCTAGCATCTGTTCCATCTAAAATGGTTAGGAATTATTAGTCAGCCAGCTCCAACCCGACTACGTGTTTCCCGGTGGGTTGGGGGTGTCCGGAAGAGGGATTTAAAAAGTAGTTTTTGAGTCCATTTTTGCACGACGAATGAGACACGCAGCTGGGCGGGTTTCTCACGTGACAAACGTGAATGCTTCCATAGAGCTGGCGATGACAAGCTAAAAGGCAAATAAAATAAAATAATAATAATCTTACAACCCTTTCCACTTTTGAAGTCAGTAGTTGTATCTTTTTGATCAGGTTCTCCAGCTGAGGGTTAGCAAAAAGTTTCCAGATTGTCACGGCTGTAACTACACGGCACGGATACCTGTGCACAGTCTGGGAAACCTTATTAAAATACCCCCCCCTCTTTTTTCTTTCTTCTCTTCCTGGGACGTTTACCTGATAACCCCTTTGTGCTGGAATGCTTTGTATTCTCTGGGAATTTCTCAGGCCTTCCTTACCATCACTATACCCTTTATAAGGGCCTTTCCTCCCCCCCATCCCCGTCACTTCTATCTGCTGAGTAATTTGTCTCGTTTGAATTCGCCCCAGTGGCACCCACTTTGATTCCTGTACTTTGAAATGCAAACCTGCCTCTCAATGCAAATGCTCCGAGAGGTTGGCCCAATAAAAAAAGCCTTTCCTCAGGGAGGTGCCTTTGCAAAGTGAGGGGGGGGGGGAAACCTGACCAAGAAGTTCAGGTGAACAGCTAATCAGGATTCAGGAAGAGGCTGTGAGTTGTCGGCCAGGGCAGGCCAGGGAAGAAGCTGTTGCTGCGGCACAGGGCACGCTATGAACGCAGGGCTACTCGGGGATGATGTACGTGGGATATCTGTTGGATAAGGACACCAACATGTACCCCAACCCAGTCAGGCACCCTAGCCTGAACCTCAACCCCCAGAATTATGTGCCTGTGCCCCCTCAATACTCGGATTTTGCCAGCTACCACCACGTGCCAGGGATTAACAGCGATCCTCATCACGGGCAGCCCGCAGGAGCCTGGGGCTCTCCATACACGCCCACCAAAGAAGACTGGCATTCCTATGGCGCAGGAGCCCCTTCGTCTGTCGCCAACCCGGGGCAGCTAGCATACAGCGCCTCTGATTTCAATCCCATGCAGCCCCCAGGCTCTGGACTGCTGCCTCCACCCATGAGCGCCTCAGTGCCCCAGCTCTCCCCAAGCGCGCAAAGGCGCACACCTTACGAGTGGATGAGGCGCAGCGTTCCCACCAGCAGCAACAGTGGTAAGGAATTATCTCTGCTCCTGTCCTCTCTCTTGTTTCGGGGAAGAGGAGGGAAGGGAGTGGGCTGGTTTAGAGGACCAGCTTCTGTCGTTCTGCCTAACTGCCTTTACTTTTCACTTAGCCCTGCTGTCCCACTAGTTTTCAGTCAGCCAAGTGCAGGACTGAGCTGGCAACTTTATAAGGTTTACTCTTCATTATCTTTCACATATCAACTTGTAGACACAAGAATTTATGGTCGGATTGCATTTTAACATGAAAGGGTACTTGAGAGATTGGCTGCAGCCCCAAGGCCATTTCAGAGATGACAGTCCTTACACAGAGGGAAATTCTACTTAGCAGTTAACTTGTAAATTGTATAGATTGTCCTGCGTACGTTCATACGTGTAGATTTTTCGGTCCATGAACCTGTGACTGGGGAGGAGGAGCCATAATTTAGCGACAGAAGGCAGCATATGCTTTGCAGGCAGACGGTCTCATGTTCAATCCCTGACATCTCCAGCGAGAAGGAGAAGCAGCAGGTGATGGGAAAGACCCCTGCCTGAACTACCGGCGGGTCACTGCCAGTCAGAGTAGACAAATAAGGCTGCCAGTTTGAGTCAACAATGCTCGACTAGATGGACCAACAATCTGACTTGGTATAAGGTTGCTTCATATGCTCATGATTGCTCAGATGTGACTGGCCATGGCTTCCCAATCCCGGTATGTGTATAAGTGATGGCCTCATGTGGAGTTATTGCACATTAATAGGCTTCATGGCAATAGCTTCCAAAGTAAGTGAAGATAAATAAAATATATGGTACATGTTAAAGAAAATCAAACATTCTACCTTGTGAGGCTGCCCCAGTTTAAGCTGACTGGAAATATCTGAGCATATTCAATATAACAGTGTAACTATATCCATGCCAATGTTCACAACTCAGCACAGAGTAAGGTGTAGTAGTTAAGCCCTGTTGTTGAGCCCAATGTGACTTAAGTGTTCATGCCTGTTACTGGATCATGGCCTGTGTCAGATATTTAGGATTCATGTGTTAATCACCTGGACAATGACTAAACATATTTACATGGAAGTATGTCCCTTTTCTAGAATGTTATAGCCACATTTGTATTACTTAGTGTAATCCTACCAATTTAACTATGAAACTAAGTTCAAGAGGGAGTTCTAAGATGCGGTGACAACGATGCATAAAATTAATATGTTTTTGCTCATCGACATTGAAAGGGATGATTCGAACTTTCCAAGAACCACCTATGGCTTCCAGTATCATTGTCAAACACTTCACCCAGATTCTGGCACTGAGTCACAAGTTAATTTTTCTCTCATCTGGTAAAGCTGCAGTCAACTGCATTTTTCTTGCCTAGCTTACTCTTCAGGTCAGGTAAATATCAGCATTCAGTGACAGAGAAGGGAAAATCAAATCATGTTGATTGCAAAGGCTTTTGCAACAGGAAAGAAATCATGAACCTTTTTTTTGGGAACACTCTGGAACGGGCCCAATTTTTGGAAGTCTAGTATCTGTATCTGGGTGAGTGGTTTAGCAGTTTCTCTTAAGTCAGTAAAGTAAGATAGTGATGAAGAGTCTTGCCTTGTCAATAGACTGCTACATCTGAAGGGCCACTATCCATGTTACTATTTAAAATACAAAAATAAAGGTGGTATCTTGGAGAAAGTGTGTGCATGAGTGCTTTTTGGACTTCATGTTCACTAATCAAGGAGCTGATGTGTTTAAATTGTTTATCAGCTTCTCCAATCTGTGGGGCATATCACTAGTATGTTTTTAGTATGTACTGTACTTACTTGCTAACAATGCAATTCTGTAAGAAAGTCTCACTATGTTCAATGAGGCTTACCCCCTAGTAAATTTGTTTTGGATTGCAACCTGCAAATATAATGCATGAGTGAGACAAACATGTGTTTTGAAAGATCTGCACGCTGACATAAAAGTGTCTATACTCCACTTTCCCCCTACATGTTCATACTTTTAAAATATATATATTTCTTTTTCATAAGATGTGAAACTGCTGTTTTGTGTACAGTACACACAGCCAAAAAGATGCACAGGCTTCTGTTATTTTAAACTGAGATGCTTCTCCTAGAATAGTTATGTATTTTATTTATCTACACTTACTTTGGAATCCTATTGTTCTTCATGCACACAACCATATTTCACTATTTTAGTTACAACTCTGAACTCAAGTTATGAGTTCTTTTCGGGTCCTAGAGTCTTATTGTGAATGAGAAACCAGCTCTTCCTAGTAAACTGAGGCAGATGGGTAGTAGAAGCAGGTGAGGTGACATTTTCTGATTTTGTGTTTGTAAATGCCAAGTAAAACTTGGAAACCATTTTAAGCAAGAAGCTCACTACACTGACTCCCCTTGCTAAATAATCTCAAATTGGCAACACAGTTAATGAAAATATTATGTATTAGCAAGTTTATGGAGGTAAAATGAAATATGAGGGTGGATTTTAGTATATATGTATTTATCACATGTATATTCTACTTCTCCTTGATAGAACTCAAGGCAGTATACATAGGATTCACAAGCAATCTTTAATCCAGGTGCTGACTAGACTAAGACCAGCTTGGCTTCAGCATGGTTGTTGCATCATGTGCCTACAGGTGATAGGTCTGGCACTATGTGAGGAATCTAAGATAAGCCATATTGTCTGATGTATGCTTTTGTTTTTGTGGAATTTATGTATCTACTGGTATAGTGTATGTGAGTGCATGTACACATGTGTGCATGTACAATCATTCAGACATAGTCAAGAAGATCAGTGAATGAAGATTAGTTACCCTCCAACACTCTAATCATCCTGTTGTATTCACAATCATAGTGATAAACAGGTACATTTCCCTCCTTTCAATTCATGCTTATAGGTAAAATGGAAATTCTCTAATCCACATTAGTGAGTGTAAATACAAAACCATGGAGTGTTAGTTATTCTGAGTTAATTAAGGCAAGGGTATGAGAGAGTGAAGTCTGTAGTGCAGTGTAGCATTGTGTAATTTTCTGAGAAGTTGTAGGTATTGTGCAAGGATGAGTTGCTTATCATTGTAAGATGTAAAAACAACAAGTCTTGTGCCTCTCCTTTAAGATATGAAAGCTATTGGTTTGACTAATACATTTATTGTGGCATGAGCTTTCACAGGCCACTTCGTCAGGTATAAGGTGTATGTATGTGAATGTGGCTGCTATCCTATACCTGGAAATGTAAGTGGGTATAGGATAGCAGCCATAATAGCAGTAAGCCCCATTGAACCCATGCTGTAAGGGAGTGTTTGATATTTATTTATTTATTTAGAGTTGTTTGTTCCCACATGAGCTGATGATTTCCTATTTGTATTTTTATGGAGGTAGCCTGTGAGTGTGAGATAGGGGTATGTTTGTACTATGTATGTCCACGTGAGGATAGGGGCATCCTGTAGCATTTTGTTAGCTTTTGATGGCTCAGCAACATAGGCGGGAAAACCTAGATTCCTACATTTGTAATTCATGGTTTTAGGTTTTTTCCTGCTTTATTTATCTATGTTCCATGTACCTCAGGGCAGTGTACATGGAGATCTTCCCATTTTATTCACAGTCCTGCGTGGGAGGACCAACTCAGAGTGAACTTCATGGCGGAGATCAGTCCAACTCCAAGCCCGACATTCTGTTCACTGTAATTATGCCACACTACCTCTAGTTGTTGTTGTTGTTGTTACAATGGGATTCTATATTTGAAAATGCCAAAAATCCATGTGACCCCTGACACAAGAGAGTGGGATACCAACTGTGTAAAATTTAACGACACTTTCTTTCTGTGGGTGCGAAGCTGTATATGCGTTGAAGCCACACAAGGCGCAATCCTATGCAAGTTCAGACAGAAAAAGAGGCCTACAATTCCCAGCATGCCCCAGTCAGCTATGCTGGCCAGGGCATGCTGGGAATTGTAGGTCTCTCTTTCCGTCTAAACTTGCATAAGATCGCGCCCACAATTGCGTACTGAAACGTGAGTGAGAGTTCTGTGTGAGGAGGAAAAGGGGACAGGGTTGCCGCCAGCCGCCTTTCCCGCCGAGCCAAATTCGCCTCGTTGCTTGCCTTGAATGCTCCGCAGGCAGCTGGGCCGAGCTCGTATCGTCGTCTCCCGCTTCTTCGCCTCCAGCGCCGCGCACTCAGCCTTTCGCTTCGTGGTCGCGCTGAACTCTTGAACTCTGCGCGGGAAGGGGAGTTTTAAAGGGGGCTACACGGTGGGAAAGTGGAAGTCTCTCCGCGGGGAAACGCAAATGAACATGCCGGGGTGGGGTGGGGGGGAGACCCGCAGCGCTGCCCAGTTCAAAGGCGGCAGGGCGGAGAGCTGGTTAATGAAAGGGGCTGCAAAGCGCCTCGCTCAAGTCGGGTGCAAATTTACAAGCGTGCCCCTTTGTCATGCAGGTTAGTGCTGTGTGAGGCGGGGCGCCCAGCGGCCTCATTGTCCTCAGCTTCGGGGGCTGAGAAGCGGGGACTCTTGGCGCCCTTTGAAGTTGGGGCATCTCTCGAGGCGTTTCCAGTTTCCTGCATAGCTCGAGTTTGGGCCGAGCAAACAAGTGCGCCGTGCAACAGGCCTTGGGCTAGCCCCTTCTTTTTCAGGCTTCAGAGTTCCGGTGCTCATGCGAAGTGGAAGCCTTTGCCCACCTGCCTGCCTTTGCCTTTCCTCGGATATGTCCGCTTGAATTTGGTGTCCGGGGTGTATGATATAAGATTCAGCATTCACTCATGTGTAGGTGCTGGCTGCATAGACGAAAGGTGGTTTTCCGGAAATTCAGCTTCAGCTAAGAAAGAGTCTTTGGCAATCCATAACGTTTGGAACGTGTAGTTTTAATTCGTTTTGAACTACACATTCAAAATACTATGGGCCTAGTCTAGGCAAAGAAGCATTTTCAAGGTCTATTGGTTGAAATCAATAGGACTTTAAAATGCTCAACCTTGGCTGGATTGTGACCTTTTAAAATTCAAGCCGTTTTTATTCATTATCATTTTTTCAAGTAAACAATATTTAAACCTATCACAAAATTATCTCTGGTCTGGCATAATGTGGAATGCCCTGTAAAACGGGGGGGGGGGGGGGGGAAGCCTGGTGATGTGCAGATGCTTGCTTCTTTTCAGCAATATCTGGAGCAAGCATAACTATTCTGCTACCTTCACTGCCTTGCACTGTATTTAGCGGATTCATTCATAAGAAATTGATCACTTCCCTGTGTCACCTGTCACCTTCCCCCTGAAGCCCAGGCTTTCCACAGTCATAAGGTATAATAGGATGTCCCCAAAATGTTTCATTTACCTGGCTTCAGCCTTATTTGTGGTAAGTGATAATATAGCAAGTATATCCACACCAAAGTAGATGTTGAATCATTTGGGAGTTGGGCAGAATACTATTATAGGGGGCGGGGGTGGGCAACATGTGACCTTCCAGGTTTTTGGCCTACAATTCCCATAAGCCCAAGCCAGCATAGCCAATGGTAAGGGATGATGAGAGTTGGTGGTGGGCCACATGTTCCTCACCTCTGATATAGGGTGACATCCAATGTTGCACTGGTAGAAGAGAGTTTGCAGAAGCTGACTTCCCTGTCCTATTCTTCCCCTGGCTGGCAGCCTTCAAAGCCCCCTGATATAATGTTATACAGAAGGTCAGGGGATCCTCCTGAATGGGGTAGGCAGTGGCATGGGGAGCTGAGGGGGAAGAGGGGGTCCCCCAAACTTGGGTGGAGGCACCTACTGCCTGAGGGGCACATGCTGTGATTAAATGTTTATAACAACAACAGCAGTGTAAAGTACGGTAATAAAATATGGAGTCAGTTAGATAACATGTTTAATGATTTTATGATATAAAGTCATAGATTTAATTAACCATTTGGAGAATGGCACTATGTAGTCTTGATGCTAGTTTTCAGATTATGCTGATCTATTACATTTTGGGCCTTGATCTTTCATTTTGTTGATTTTGTTTACTTCACTTAAGAGTTGCAGGGTGGATAGAATCTGGAGAACACATAATGAAAGAATCACACTTTTGTTATCTGTGTGTTTAACTTAAGAGACATTTTAACCAGGAAAGGATTAAAATGCAGTTCTGATTAGAATTAATCAAAGATGTAATACCACCTTAAGCCAGGTGATATTTTGAGGTCTTCAGGCAGCAAAAAGGAGGTTCTTTATTTTGTGGTGGTGGAAAACAAAGCAAAAACATTGCCACCATATTTTACTTAAGTGTATTAAGATAAAATGCACTCTCAAAACACTCTTAAAATGATTATCTAATTTGATTGGATAATAAAGAAATAAAAACTATCATGATTTGCTTCGCTCATAACTGTTAGATTGAGGGCAAGGAAGTTATTGTCTCCTTGAATGCAATTGTCCCGTTCTTTGTAAAGTTCCATGTACATAGATGGTGCTATATACATAGTAATAATTTAAACTATATATTATATAAAGTAAAGATGATTATATACATATTTAATTTATAACACTGAAAATAAAGCGAACAGTTGCAATATTTTAAAAATTATTCTAAAATATCATAAATATTTTTCAACAAAGTTAGCAGTTTTATTCCTAAAATAACTTTGTGAAAATAAAGCAATGCCATTTCGAGATTGGCAGCACTTAAACTTTCTCCCCAATAACTTGCTACACAGATTCTGGATTCTATAGATAAATTCAATTTCAAATCTAAATGAACTATTTCAACATTATCTCATCCTTCAGATAACCTAGTAACATTTTCCTAGAATCAGGAGGGATATGGTATCCTGTGATTTCATAGATCTTTTCCAAAATTTATTCTCAACATTTCTGAATAAACAAACATTGCAAACACACACACGCACACACACACACACAAAGAACATGCATACATTTATATGAGGTGACTTGCATTCACTTTGTTCCATTTATTTTTAAAAGTACTAGGTGGATTCTCCCAGTTTAATATTAAGTAAGGCATAGGTTTTGTTTATCAGAATAAATATTATTTTACTAGCCTTTACTCAGCGCTTACATGTATAACAGGCCTGTGGCGTATGCTGGCTCAGCTTGTCTAAGCGTGGAAAGCTAAGCAGGGTCAGGCCTGGTTATTACTTGGATAGGAGACCCCTCTTCTAGTTTCCTGCACTGAGCAGGGGGTTGAACTCGATGGCCTTGTCGGCTCCTACCAACTCTATGATCTATGACAAGACTTCTAAAATATTATTCATGGATGCAACTTAACACAGTTTGACCAAGCAAAAACCTTTCCAGTTTGATCCCTCGTATCGAAATTAATAGGAAGCCTTTTGTAGTTGTGTAAAGAACTGCAGAATTTCAAGGAGAATCTCAAGAATCAGCCAACTATAGGAGGGATTCCTTACAAACTAATGGCACCACATGCGCATTCAGAAAACGTGACTTTTTCACATAAAATTTTATTTTGAAATAAAAATAGAAAATAAGGCAACAACAAGAAAGAATACCACATAAAACTACAAGATTGCTAATTAAGAAAAAAGAAGAAATAAAAAAAAATGAAACTCACTAACTGCAGTCCTTAGTATAAAATTTGTAGGATTGTGGTACAATTAGAGTAAAACAGTCAGAGGAGAGGATCTTTAGCTATTAAGAGAGTTTGGATGTGTAATTTGTATAATTGAAACATAGAATATATATATATATATATACACACACACACACACACACACAAACACTCATATGTGCAGATATGAAACTTCTAATGCTCATAGGTTGGAATAATTGAACTCTTCTGCTAATGCAAGCCACTTTCCTTTCAGTTGGGCCAATGCTGGTAAAGCACTTCATGAACAGGAGCTGTTCTGTGGATGGTTGGCTCTAGGTACATGCTATTAATTAAGAGCCATAAACTTTAAAAATATTTTTAATAAAAATTAAAAAAATAAGCTGCTTAGGGATATGGTTAGCATAGATAAGAGATAACATTCTTAAATGAAATTATATAATCACATAATTAATCATTCTGGATGGATTAATGGTTGGTATCTTGGTGCAACTGAGTAGGAAATTAGCATTTCCCCAACAAATATCAACAGTTTAATCATGCAAGTTATAAATTGTAATACCAGAGGGCTGTAAATTTGAGGCTCCTGCCCAGCCCATTCTTGAATAAACAGCTGCTAGGACATATTCTGAGGGCTGCTGGAAAATAATGTGTTGGTATTAATCTTTTCAAGGGAGAAAGGGGAAACTAGAGATTATTTAGTTTTCAAGATACCCAGGATGGCATTATTAAAAGCATATAGGAACCTGATCCTATACAAGATTTAGTCACATGGATTTTAGAGGAACTTATTTCCACATGTTTAGGATAGGGTCAGTCATTTAACTTGTTTAAAACAAGGCTAAGCACAAGTGCTTAACTTGTAAAATTCAGTCTACTACTAAAACAGGAGCAATTGATTTAAACCAGTTTGAACACTTTTATTTCTAAGCTAATCAGATATACCGTACTGTAGTATATTATATACACTACAGATATGTAGTTTATGCATCACAGCCAGACATAGGAGATGGAATTATTTTAAATTGTATTTGTTTGAGGCATTTATGGATCACAGTCTCTGCCAAAAGGAATAGCACCTGAGGTGATGAACAACACACAGTATAAAATTCAATCTAAAACATCTTATCAAATTATAATAACACTTAAAATCAGAATTAATAACAGTATGAAAATAAACTGAAATTCAGCATAAACAAAAATGCAGAATGGGGAAGAACATACCTCATAAAATCTGGACCCAGATTGTTTGGGGCTTTTCAAAGCCAATACTAGCACCTTGAACTGGGCCCCAAAGCTTATTGGCAGCCAAGCGCATTTGAGCCAAAATCGGTGTAATGTGCTCATGGGCTTGTTTTCTTTACTAAGCAAGGTACCACATCCTACACAAGTACAGCTTCTTCAAGGATAGCCCCAGGCAGTGGTGGTGTGAGGCCAGGACTTTGGGGCAGGAAACCAGAGCTCCACTCAGCAGAATAATTATGGAGAAGGATGGCAAAGTCAGCAAGATTGGCTTACCACATTTTGAAGTAAGTGAAGTAGTTACCATCTAATAAAGTGGGTGCAGAACCTCATTCAGCCTGAGGGCCGAATTCCATTTTGGAGAAGCTCTTGGGGGCTACATTCCAGTGGTACATGGTGCTGAAGGCAAAATGGGGCAGGGGCAAGGGTGGGGCCAAAATATCGGCAAAAGTTTAGTTTAAAGCTCTTGCTGCCAGTAACGAAGCCTTAGGAGAGGCATCTCAACCATTGAGAATGGGGGGGGGGACTGCACAAAAGCCAAGAAAACAGCAAGTAATTGGTGGTTCGGAGAATGGGGAAGGGTGTGGGCCAAATGGGGAACCCCAGATGGTTGGATTTGGCCTACAAGTGGGCCAGATTTGGCCCCTAGGCCTGAGGTTTGGCACCCCTAACTAAAGAGGTGGACTTGTAAGACCAACATTACCAGTGCTCTCATCTATAGCAATTATCAGTAATCTAGATGAGAGGTTACCAAGGTGTGGGTGACTGAAACACGATCCTGGCCAGAAAGAAAGGACTGCCAACTTGTAGCTGTAGATGGTAAAAGATGCTCCGAATGCCATTGATGTTAAGAGCAATGCTGGATCCACCACTCTGAGACTGTGCACCTGTTCCTTCAAGGAGAACCTCTTTTTAGAGGATATGAAGTACTTACCATTGAATTTACTTTAGGAGTAAATGAAGTAAGTAGAAATCCTCTTTTGAAAATTGCACCTAAAAAATCATATTACACCTCATGGCTAAAGTAGATACAATATAGAAGATCAATTAAAATAATCTCTCATGGTTTAAAAAATGTTAATGATTCAGGTTGGGACTGTGGTGCTAGGGGGGGAGATTTGGAGGATTACCGGTATAACCCTCCTGTTTTCCCAGTTGAGATAGCCTCTGACATCACCAAGCTGCTTTTCATGCAGGGTGATTAGCGACTTCAGGCCAGGGGAGCATTTCAGCTGAAATGGCACGGCCAATACGCTTTACAGTTATTTCTGAATGTTCAGAAATTTGCTGCACATAAGACTGAGTAACAGAACATACAAGCCTGCAAATGTATACATAATGTGAGAAACAAGGGCTGTAATTCTAAACACACTTGCTAGCATAAGTCCCACTGACTCAGAGGGACTTACTTCTGAATAAACGTGTTTAGAATTGCACTGTGGAGATATGAAGTACATTCCAGCAAAACAGTAATAACTAATGTCCATAGAATTTAACGGGACTTAGTTGCTACTTATTTATTTATTTATTATATTTATACCCCGCCTTTTTTCCTGCAAGGAACCCAAGGCGGCTTACATAATCCTCCTCCTCCTCTCCATTTTATCCTCACAACAACCCTGAGAGGTTAGGCTGAGAGTCAGTGACTGGCCCAAAGTCACCCAGTGAGTTTCATGGCCGAGCGGGGAATAGAACCCGGGTCTCCCAAGTCCCAGTCCAACACTCTCACCACTACACCACACTGGCTCTCACACTTGTTGACTTGTGCCTATATTAATATTGTTGGAATATGTTTGGGCTACAAAACAAATGCTAAGCTGAATTAAAGCTAAACAGGTTTCTGCAGTTATTGTTAAAAATGTTGCCTCTTTTCCTGTGCAGAGAACGTTCACAAACTATGTGTGAATGTCTTGCACTTCATTGCATATTTTCACAGATTTCCTTGTGATTTTATTTTCCCCACCTTTATAAATAGTCCATTAATAGTTTGCTGCACATGTTTTATATCAGAGTTCTGAAACTCACCCTTCTTTGGGTAGTTATATAAGTAATGTAGCATAATTTCTGTCCTCTGGTTTAGGCATTTTTTTCAAAAGCAATGAATTTCCAGTATTTTGTTGCTAGAGAAGATTCGTTTGGCTATTGTCATTCTGGACTAAGCGAACAATGGTGGTGCACTGGTGGTGGTGGTGATGGTGACGAAGGAGTATTTGAACACCAGTGACAAGCCAATGTTCGTATGTTGCAGAAACTGGTTGATTAGAATCTAAATGAATATTCTCAGAAATATTTTCTTGTCAAGTTTCTGTTATGATAAGAATGTAAATTCAGATGTATTCAAATCCTGTCAAATGGACATGTTTTAATCTCAAAAACTGCAGCAGGGATCATTTCAAAGTCTTAATAGATTTGTTAACAGACTGACTTTTAATTTGTGTATGTAATTCTTATGTTTTAGTTCACTGTCGATTTTGTGGCATGATTAACTTTGCTGTTTGTTTTCAGTATGGAACACATTGCTTCCAAAGCCCTGAACACTGATAGCTTTCTCCTTCGCATGCAGAGATACATACATACTATATGTACACACAACTATGCACGTACAAACACAACTCTTCCTTAAATTATTAACCACAGCATGCTGCTGACCTCATATGAGATATGTTGAGCAGCCAGCAGGCCTTTGTGCAAGGTTTACTAAAATGTTCCTTAAAGTATACTTTCTTTGAGGTTTTAGAAGAAAATAGCCTCCGTTTAACTTTAAATATGCCTCTGAATTTAGCATATGCATCTAATATTCACTGTACGTGAAATGCACCAAAATTAGAGATCTGAATGGACAAGAAGGGATTCCAGTGGTGGCAGATAAAGAGCAGAGCAGCCTTTAAAGCAGCCTCCCCCAACCTGGTACCCCCCAGATGTGTTGGACTACATGTGGGCATTGTACTCCAAAACATCTGAATGGCACCAGGTTGGAGAATTATTATTTATTTATTATTTATTTATTATATTTACCCCGCCTTTTTTCCTGCAAGGAACCCAAGGCGGCTTACATAATCCTCCTCCTCCTCTCCGTTTTATCCTCACAACAACCCTGTGAGATAGGTTAGGCTGAGAGTCAGTGACTGGCCCAAAGTCGCCCAGTGAGTTTCATGGCCGGGCCGAGCGGGGACTAGAACCCCGATCTCCCGAGTCCCAGTCCAACACTCTCACCACTATGCCACACTGGCTCTCAGTGTGAAGGTTGTTTTAAGGAGTCATATTGGAACACTTTTTGGATGACAAGCAAAACAGGTCTAATTCTTTTTTAAAATATTAATTTCATAACTTGCATCTTTGTATCTTTCTTTTTTTACATGTGTGCATATTAATTTCATGACGTGCACCTCTGCATCAGCAAGCCAAAGAACCAAACTGTTCTAGTCCATTCCTTATGTGTGTTTCCTTGGAAGCAAGTTCTACTGAGTTCAGTAGGGCTTGCTCTCAAGTAAGTGTGAAGATGATTGCAGTTTTTATCCTTAAAATTTGCACTAGAATCTCTGCCTGTGATGTCCATGTAGATGTAATCTTTTTAAAATTTGATGATTTTTTAAAAATAAAGTTATGCGCTACAGTGTAATATAGTAGACAACAATGTATATCTGTATATTTTTCAGAGACTTCCTGTTTGGTCTTAGATTATTGTTTGTTCAAGACAGAGTGGCTTATGTTAAAAAGTTAAAACACAACAAAGTTAGAACAATAAATTGAAAATGGCAGCACTTAAAACAATTTAAAGGATGACAGTCCAAAACTGAAAACTACACAGATTGCAGATTTTGAAAGAAAATTCTAAACAGCAGATCATAGATTAAAAGCTGACTGGAAAAATAAAGTATTTACTAATTATCTAAAGACAGGCAGAGAGGGAAACCAGTGGATCTCCAACTGGAGGGAGACCCACAATCTTGACACCACCACCACCACCACAGAGATCCTGTCTCTCGTACCCACCCATGTTCTCATGTATAGATGGGACTGAGAGCAGAGCCTCTGAGGCTGATCTTAAAAGTTGGGAATAGGTTCATACGGGAGTAGGTGGCTTCTGAGGTAATCTTGTCCTGAGCTGTTTCTGCCCCATTCGTGCCAGAGAAACCTGAGCTCCAGCTCTAAAAATAGTGTAGCAGGCTAATCCAGATTCTGGGCACACATCTTCAACTGATGGGGTCAGGATCCACAACTGTGTTGTTCCCAAACCTGTTTAGTTGCACCAATGCCACCATTTTTCTCTCATTTAATTGTTTTATAAGAGGAAGAGAGAGAGAGAGAGAGAGAGAGAGATGGAGAATAATAGAGCAAGAGGATGAAAGTAAAGGTGCTTCTAGATGAGGCTTTTATCGTGCACTACCTGTCTCACAGAACGTTACTGGTGGTGGTGATGCAGGCAACTTTATCTTCCACTTATAAGCTTCCGATGTTTTCCCACTGCTGCTTCTGTCTTTAAGATGGAATAACTCATCATCATCATCATCATCATCATATCATCATCATCATCATCTCTATACCGCCCAATAGCCGAAGCTCTCAATATCTCCTCCCTCAACTGTCACCACCAGCAGCCATTCCAGCAGGCTGTGCAGAGGGAGAACAGAGGGAGCACAGGGCCATTCCACCGGCCCTGCCAGGAGTATTAATATTCCCCCTTCTTCCCTCCCCATTCCTTTTTCCTTGTGTGTCGTGTCTTTTTAGATTGTAAGCCTGCGGGCAGGGACTGTCTTGTTAATTGTTGTAAACCGCCCAGAGAGCTTTGGCTATTGGGTGGTATAAAAATGAAATAAATAAATGGTTAGTGCTAGGAGCCATCTGTCTGGAGGTACCCTAGGAAAACAAGAGGAGGTGAAAGAGAATAAGAGAAACAGAAAGAGATATATGATTAATTTTTTAAAAGTTGGTTCCATTGGAAGGTTGGTGCTAAACATGGGTTCTTTTGCACTTGGTTCTAGTTGGTGGATCTTGGGGGGGGGGGTGTCTAATAAATAGATCCCACAAGCCTGAAGTCTTCCCACACATGCTGGGAAGACCATGAGAACCAAACTAGAATATGTGGGGTGTCTCCCAATGGTTTTCATTTTTCTACTTTAATGTAGTTGTGGGGGGAGGCAGTAGAATTTGATTGGAGTAGAGGGGCTTAACCCATTCCCATTCCCACAACTGCTTTCTCACCTGTGGGCAAAAAGAGTAAAGCTGCTTGGGAGAGGGACATTTTGTTCAGAAGACAGAAAAGGGGTTAAGCACCCTCCCTAATCCCTACTCTGGCCACTGCTCCAATCAAATTCAGAGCCCCCTGCAGCTGCATCAAATAAAAAATGAAACCTATTGGGAGACACTTCTCATTTTATTTCCTAGTTTGGCCCTGAGTTTACTTAGTGTCATCAAATGCTTCTGCTGCTTAATCTTGTTAACAAGACTCTTCTAATCCACATCAATCATTTCCTAAATCCTACTTTTGCCCTGTACAGTAGATGCTGGATTAAAGAACATTCTGTGCTCAAACACATGCTACCTCTCTCTCCCTCCACCTGTGTGATCAATAATCTATACCAGTCAAAGGCTTCTTTTCACGGACCACTTGAAAATAGATGGGGATCACATCAGACCACTTAATTTTTGTTGTTCTGCAAATCAAAACAATACCTAATTGGTATTCAAATATTTTTAAATAAAAACTTCAGCACCAGCTTCATCATCAAAACCAGTACCATATTATGAAAAACACAGGCCCTAGACAGACCAGGGCCTTATTAGCCTGCCCTGTTTGATAATCCAGCCCTGGTCAAAACTTGCTGCATGCTTTCTATATGATGCACACCTCAGGTTTATAGAAAGGTATGTACAGGATTGCAGCCTGGATTTGCCTGCAGTTTGTTCTTTAGATTATTTAACATTTGGGATTTTGTGATTAGATTTTATTTTTATTATTAAATTTATATCCCACATTTTTTCCTCTTGCATGGAACCCAAGGCAGCTTACATAGTCCTCACCCTCCCCATTTTTGTCTTCACAGCTCTGTGAGGTAGGTTAGGCTGAGAGTCAGTGACTGGCCGATGGCCAAGTGGGGACTAGAACCTGGATCTCTCGAGTCCCAGTCCAACACTCTAACCACTTCACCACTCTGGCTGTCACTTGTCTTTCTCTTTTCCTGTAGCACTTGATTAAAAGAGTGGCATTGCCTAATTATTTCATTGTTGGTTTTTATGATGTCAAGTACACACAGCTTTGAAATGATCCCTTCACTTGATGCAAAAATACTTCTGAAACTAATATGGAGTTATTTTTCCTAAAAATTACTTTAACTTGAGTGTTTAAGGAAATGCAGCTTTTTTATTTTCAGAGGTGATGAACTTGCATGTGCATGACATTCTTTCTTCAACAATCCAAAACTGAGTAAGAGATCCTGCACTTGAGCAGGGGGTTGGACTCGATAGCCTTGTAGGCTCCTTCCAACTCTATGATCTATGAAATCTTTATCGAGTGAAGGATAGTGGGAGTGCGACCCTGTTAATTCTACTCGATCTCTCAGTGGCTTTCGATACCATTGACCATGGTATCCTCCTGGATTGACTCAGGTTAGGCATTGGAGGCACAATGTTACAGTGGTTTCAGTCCTACCTGTGGGCTCGATTTCAGAGAGTAAGATTGGGTGACTATTCCTTGGACCCTTGGCAATTGCACCGTGGGGTTCCGCAGGGTACCATCTTGTCCCCAATGTTTAACATCTATATGAAGCCACTGGGAGCAGTCATTAGGGGATTTGGAGCCAAGAGCCATCAGTACGCTGATAACACACAGCTCTGTATCCCTGTGACAACTGAATCAGGAGAGCCTGTGCAAGTCCTGGATCAGTGCCTGAACTCAGTGATGGGCTGGATGAGGGCCAATAAATTGAGGCTGAATCCTGGCAATATGGAAGCCCTGTGGGTGAGTGGTTCCCGATTCTGGGAGATAGGCTCATTGCCTGTTCTGGATGGGGTTGCACTCCCTTTGAAAGATTTCATAGATCATAGAGTTGGAAGGAGCCTACAAGGCTATCGAATCCAACCCCCTGCTCAATGCAGGAAACTAGAGGAGGGGTCTCCCATCCAAGTAACAACCAGGCCTGACCCTGCTTAGCTTTCCACATTCAGACAAGCTGAGCCAGCATAAGCCACAGGTTTCATAGTCTGGGGGTACTCCTAGATCCATCATAGTTGCTGGAGTGACTGTGGTGGCTTGCAGTGCCTTTTCCCATCGTTTGCCAGCTACAGCCTCTCCTGGACAGGGATAGCTTGGCCACAGTGATACAGGCACCAGTAACCTCAAGACTGGATTACTGCAGTGCACTCTATGTGGGGCTGCCCTTAAGGCTGCTCCGGAAGCTGGAGCTAGTGCAGAATGCAGCAGCTCGGCTTTTGTCGGGAGCTGCCCCCTTTCAGCATGCAACTGTTTTGCTGAAAGAACTGCACTGGTTACCTATTCACTACTGGGTCAGATTTAAGGTTCTGGTAGTTGTGTATGAAACAACTTGGGACCAGGTTACCTGAGAGAGCCCCTCCTCCCATACCAACCTGCCCGGTCACTGAGGTCATCAGATGGCATGCTCCTGGTGGTTCCTCATGGACCTTTGGCCTGATTGGAGTCCACCAGGAGAAGAGCCTTCAGTGTGGCAGCTCCATTATTGTGGAACTCCCTGCCTCTGCAGCTCAGGCAGGCTCCAACGTTGTGCAGCTTTCGGCGCCTGCTGAAGACCTCCTTGTTCCAGTAAGTAAATAAATAATCTAGAAATAAAGTGACTCCTTATCAGTCTGCCTAGTCCCTTGCCACATGGCAAATGAATTTTGAAACTGGGGCATTACAGGATGTTTTTTGTGATATGGATGCTGTGTGTCTGCGTGTGCTGTTCAAAGAAAAAAAAAATCTCATGGGGTCCAGCACAACCCCTTGAGGGCTTAAAGTAGCCATTGGGATCCTAGCCAGCATATTTATTTCACATTGGCAATGCGCTGCTGTCCTTTTAAGAAGATGGTGCCATAGTTGCCTGATGTGCATTCATTTTTTGCCTTTCCATCTTGTCATGGGTTCCTATTTACCAAGAACCACAGACTCTTCAGGCACTTTAGCAAACCTCATTACCCTTCCCATTTCTGGCCTGTTTTATTCCTGACCTGAATAATATAAACTATGTCAAATTTCATGGGGGATGATCTTTGCTGTGAAAGTTGCTGTTAGAAAGGGCACAAAAATGTTCAACCTTCCACTCCTTCATGCATTTTTTCATGCATTTTCTCAGCCATTCTGCTGCTTCTGCTGCTGCTTTGGAGGAACAAGAGTGAATACATCCCTAATAATGCTTCCCGCCTTGTCAGGCTTTGCTGTCAGTTTTATTGCCTCCCAGTGTTATGCTGGATGACGTTTGTCCTGATCTAGTAATTCTGGTAATGCATCGAGTATGACCAGATAGGGCAGAGTGTACATGTAAATGGGTATGTGCATCTAGATGGTCATTTAATAGTTATGCAGAATGTTCGTCAGTGTGGATGTCATTCGTCCACTGTACATTAATTTCAATGGGAGGTACATTTGAAGGATCCAAATGTGCATCTCCATCCACAGTCTGCCTCAGCTTGTCAACTGTACAACTGGATTGAGGTGAGAGAGCAACAACAATATGTTCTATCTTCTCCTTGACACCAGTAATCTTGATACCTGATCCCAGTACATGGATTTATAGCACTGCTAAGCCAGATATTTTCACTCTAGTTAAATGCTCCCTCTTAGATTTGGGTTTTTGTTTTGTTTTTTGGCACTCATTTGTGACAGGGTCCAGAACTGTTTGTAAGAGGAACCTGTTTTGACCCTGTAATAAATAAGTGTATCAAATTAATGAGAGGAAGCATTTAACTAGAGTTAGCACTGCTATAAATCGATCTCTTTGGACCTCCCACAATCTATTCAGGCACTGAGTTTATACACTGATGTGTCACCCAAGAGCCACGTGTGCAATCCTTTCATTTTCTTTGTGGATAGCCAAACAGCAAAGGTTAGATTATTTTACGTTAGTTAACTGGGACAAGTTATCTTCTGCTCCTGGTCTCGGAGCAGAAGATAAATGCAGAATACACCCTTGATCTTGACTGAAATCAGTACCTTGGCATGAATTGCCATAAGAAAAAGAACCTGAACACAGGTATCAATGTGCTTGTGCCTGTACATACACTCAGAGGTGATTCCTTTTATGGTTCCTACAGCATATTTAAGCAGCTCCCTTATCTAAGGACAGCTAAGTGGAGGACTATTAGGGTTACACATTAACAAAAGTAATGATACCTTCTCTGCATACAGACATTAGCCTCCTCTTGATCCCCATTTTGAACTCCTTGCCTCTGGCCTCATTAACAGGTTTATTTGGGCTGATCAAGGAGGTCATTTACCTTCTATAATTGTGACAAGACTGGGGGGGGGATCAAAATAAGTGAGCCTGACTTTATCTGAAGATAGGTGCTGGCAATAAAGTTTTCAAATATTAAAAAAGATGAACAATTAGGCTCAAGGCCTGTTATCAAGAACTAGTGGCTTAATGAATAAAGAACAGGAGTTAATTGGAAAGCAAAGATAGCAGGCGCTGTTTTTGAAGTTAGGGAGCATGAGAGAGTTTATGTTCTTAGGTATCTAGATATAGGTTTCTGCTTGAACAGGTCATCTCAAATGAAGGACCAGTTTGTTAAAAAAAAGTTGAGAAGGTAATTCAATTTCCAGGGTGATTTTTAAACATTTACAAACATTTGAAAAATAAATACTGAAACTATAGGAATGGCTAGTTACAATCTGCTTCCTTTAAAATATATATATATTGGGTTAGACACTCAAGGCCCTGAACTTGTCCTACTGGGACCAGCAAAATTTACCACCTGTTCAGATATTAACATTTCCTGACAAAAGTATCCCAGCAAAATTTTGTGAGTGGGTCTACTTCCTTCTCTATTCCCCTCATCAGAGGAAGAAGTGAATGACCAAATGAGATCTTGTATTCAAATAACTATATATTTACAATATTAGCATGTAAACTGTTGAGTGCTTTTAAAATCCCAGATGTTATTCATTCATTCAAAAGAAGGAAGTTTTCCAGGCTCACACTCTTGGGTTAACCTTAGTAGGGATCCTGTGAATGCTTACATATAGTAGGTTTGCTGAGACCATGATGAACCTGGTATGCTTCACTGGTAACTCATTCCTGTTTATTATGTAGTGTCAGCAGAATCTCCTGTTAATGGACAATAGAGCATGGTGGTGTTCAAACAAAAATAGACAAAGTGCTCAAATCTAACATGAAATGGAATATCACCATTCAATGGAAAGTTGGCTGACATTTAGAGTGATTTTGCATTGTCTTCAGAACATTGCAACCCATGTTGTAAGCTGAAGACACCATGCCCATATCAGCTGTCCCTAATCTCTACCATTCTCATTGACAATTTTTTCCATATGAACATGAAGGACAGGTAAGGAGCAATGAAAATGGTTTCTTTTTTCTTTCTAATTAATACAGTATATTGTCATTGAAGCAAATACACAGATACCTGTCACATGAGATGCTGTGGCCATAGAGTAGTGATGGCGAACCTTTTTGAGCCCGAGTGCCCAAACTGCAACACAAAACCAACTTATTTATTTCAAAGTGCCAACACTGCAATTAAACCTGAATACTGAGGTTTTAGTTTTAGAAAAACAACTCATACAGTTGTCCGAACTAATTAACATCTTTTGTCTTAAAAGAAAAACTCAATAACAGAGCTTTCAATGATACAAACATTTTTTTGTTGGGAAAAAAATCAACTCAAAAAATTATTATAGTACTACATTGTACACATAGCCTGAAGGGAATTTATACAAACTTTTTAAATAATTAGGCACATGTATTTTTGGATAAGGGATTCTCAACTTGTAATATTCTTCAAAATCTTTTAATAAAAAAATAAATGTAGAAAAGAATTCTGTAACAGGAATTCTAGAATAAAATCATTCTGTTCCACACTGAGAAAGAACAAAATCATTAGTGTTTTGCAGAAGGAGACAGTCTTTTCGCGATCTGGTGACCAATGGCTCGAGTGCCCACAGAGAGGTCCCTGCGTGCCAGCTGTGGCACCCATGCCATAGATTCGCCATCACTGCCGTAGAGCAAAAAACAATGTCATGCAAGTGCATTTCTGCTCACACAACAGCACTTTCCCCTCTTCTCCATTCTGCAGCTGCCTGCTCCCCTGCCCCTCTCCAAAAAATCTGCTGTATAGGATCCTCCTGATGGAAGCTGTTCCATTGATGAGAGGGTCAAATTGGATACCACCCACTGTTGTCTTTTGTATCCAAATCTTATCCTTCTTCCATTCTTCCTGATCAATATACATGTTCCGCCAGTATGTCAGAATACCTAAAATGTCAGGGATTACATTTTCCAATTCCTTTTCTTTCAAGTAGCCTCCCTACCAAAACAAAAAACACCTTCCTGTGAAATATATAAAAAGATACATGAAACTAGTAAAGTAACTGTGAAAATGTCCTCATTCCTCTGTTCTTCTGTAATTTCCTGGACTACCTTTATTATGGTTTTTCCTGTTACTGCAATTCACTATTGTAGTATGTGGCTATGTGTGTTCTCACCAGGCACTGTTGTTGCCTGTCTCAGTGTGGCTATGAATTGCCCTAAGCCAATTGTTTTCGAGGGGCGGGGAACATTCAGCTTTTGTCTCCCAAAGCTCTATCAGGGCTTCTGCAAAGCAGAGTTTGCTTTTCTGCCTCTCTCCCTGTCCCCCCATGGCTTCTCTCTCTTGCAAAGTGAACTGAAGAGTAAGTGCTTCCCCCCTCCCCTCCCTTTTGAAAAAAACAAAAACAAATGCCCATTTCAACCCCCTGCCCCAAAGTACAACTAACTGTAAATGAGCCAAAATGCATGTCTACTCAGAAGTAAATCATATTATCTTCAATGGCCTTACTCAGAAGTAAATCACATTGATTTCAATGGAGCTTATGCTTGGGAAACTTAGCACCGGAGGAAGTCTGCTTTGGGAAACTGGTTTTGGGTGGATGGGAATGGGCGTGCTGATCTTACTGGCTTCACCCCATGGAAAGATGGCAGTGGCACAGCCTCCCACTCTCTTCCCTTCTTCTCCATGATTTTTGTGAGGGGGCAGGGGGAACTTTTTTTTCTTTTTTAAAAAACAAACTTGCCGGTTTGCTCCTGTGCATAGTTTTTTGTTGTTTTTTTAAACACCCTTTCTCTTAAAGGGCCATTTCCCCTGCATGTGCAAGGCAACACCCAGTATTACCACTATGGAATTTAGGTGTGGGGTGGCAAAACAGAATGACTGTTACCTTTAATGAAAGTGTGCGCTGAGAGTAGTGACTGCAGAATGTGAATATAGCAGTACTGTAATGCTAACTTGACGATATAAAAGGTAGTGTATATCTGGCCCTGTTTGCTTCCATGGTTGCATCAAAGGACTGGTTATTCAAATTACTTAATACGTCTTACAACCTGATCCTTGGCTGAGTTGTCTAAGCCTAAATCTGCATGGGATGGGGCTCTTAATCCTCTTGACTGGCTGGCTGATAAAACAGAGAAAATGAGTTGCTAATTATGAGTCACTGATGACAAACAAAGTTGGGTAGCAAAACAAACTGAATTTCGGGATGATTGGGGGAACAGGGAGATCCTGCTTATATTAATGAAATGTTTGAAATGTAATGGCATGGTGATGATGATGTCCTTATAAATGTACTGGTGACACACCCACCAACGTCTCAAAAAGTGACCATACAGATGGGCTGTACTGAGTAGGTAAATGGGTGTGTGAGAGTCAGCTTCAACTTAGTTTTCCTGTTCTCAGCCGAGCTTTTCACACCTTTATTTTCTCTTGCTTCTTCCGTGGTTGTCACCTTTTTGTGTGTGTGGCAGGGTTTCTGTGCCTTTAAAAACTGCATGGCCAGCACTTTCCCCCATCTCTGCGATGTTTACTGAATGAAAAACTGCTGTTCTTGCAGAGAAGAGGGGAGAGGATGGGATTATACTAGGCCAGTGATGGCTCCAGGTTTTTTTGGGGGGGGGCTTGGGCTAGACACCCTCAGTGCCCTCCACCCCACGAGTCTATCTTTCTTGCCAGCTGCTCTTCCCCATCCTCTCTCATCATCGCTATCACCTGCTTGCTTGCCAGAGAGCCAGGGATCAAGTAGACAGTGGCATCTACTGCTTTCCCTTCTCAGCACCACCATTGTCTGGCCAGAGCGAGAGGCGAGTGAACAAGCAGGTTGCAATGGTGAAGAGGAGCAGGAGCAGGTCCAGGCAGGGGGATCTTGTCAGTAGGCCCCATGCTAGACCCTGGGCAAGCACCTGACCCTGCCAACTGTTGCTGAGTTCAGCATGGCAAGACAGGCCTGTGGCTTACGCTGGCTCAGCTTGTCTGAGCGTGGAAAGCTAAGCAGGGTCAAGCCTGGTTGTTACTTGGATGGGAGACCCCTCCTCTGGTTTCCTGCATTGAGCAGGGGGTTGGACTCGATAGCCTTGTAGGCTCCTTCCAACTCTATGATCTATGAAATCTATAAGTAAGTCAGGCTTTCAAGTTCAACCCGATTTACACATGTCCTTAACATCTTCATAGATATATTGACGGGCTTCAAAGATCAGGGAAGGGAAACCTCTGGCCCCCAGGCTGAATTTGGCCCAACCAGGTCTTCCCATCTGGCCTGATGACCCCTCCCCAAAGTCCGCCCTCTCTGAGAAGCCAGTTTTGTTAGGAACTGCTGTCTTAAGGTGCCGGCTGAACCTTGAAAGAGCAGTTCCCAAGACTCTGGTCGCCCTTGCCTTTCCTGAGCTGCATTGCTTGTCCTCCCAAGCAGTGCAGCTCAGCAAGGAGCCTCCTCCTCAAGGCAGAGTTCCTTGAGGTGGCAGTTCTACTAAGCTGAGCAGTACAGTGGTCGGTTGGTTTAAATCTCGCCTTCCTGCAATCTCCCCCCACCCCTACGCGGCCGTGCTTCACAATATGGGGGTGGGGGAGTGGATGACAGATACCGAATTTTTCGCGCCATAAGACGCACCGGACCATAAGACGCACTTACCGTATGGTACAAAAAAAAATTATTATTTTTTTAAATCAGCTGTTCCGTGGGGAATCAGCTGAGAGGTGGGGATTCCCTGCCCTGCCCAGGAGTCCTCCGCTCTTCCGGACCAGCAGAGGAAAGTAAATAATAATAATAATAATAATAATAATAATAATAATAATAATAATAATAATAATTTTTTAAAAAAATAATCAGCTGTTCCATGGGGAATCAGCTGAGAGGTGGGGGCTTCCCCCACCCTGCCCAGGAGTCCTCCGCTCTTCCGGACCAGCAGAGGAAAGTAAAAATAATAAATAAATAAATAAATAATAATAATATATTTTTTTAAAAAATCAGCTGTTCCATGGGGAATCAGCTGAGAGGCGGGGGCTTCCCCCACCCTGCCCAGGAGTCCTCTGCTCTTCCGGACCAGCAGAGGAAAGTTAAAAAAAAAAAAAATTTTTTTTTTTTACTGTATTCACTCCATAGGACGCACAGACATTTCCACCTAGTTTTTTTTTTGGGGGGGGGGGAAGTGCGTCTTATGGAGCGAAAAATACGGCTACTTGAAAATGGCTATGAGATTGTTTTATGTAAAAGTCTGTATACAAGGGAAGTGTGGTTATTTACAGAATGAAGATACTAATGGAGTCCATTATATTGTCTCCAGTCTTAGTACATTAATCTGCATTCCCACAGGCCTATACACAGTACATAAACCTAAGTGCAGATTCATTCATTCATTCATTCAATCAATCACATATACCTTGGATTGCAAGTAACTTGGTCTGAGAGCGTTTTGCAAGGCAAGCAAATTTTTAAAATAAATTTTGACTTGATAAATAAGCGACATCTTGCAATGTAGGGATGTAACTGCTTGCCTCGAGCAGGTGTAGCGGGCCGAAATCGGCCCCGCTCACGCCCGCCAGAGACTCACTTTGTTTTGGATTACAAGCATGGTTCCGGAATGAATTATGCTTGCAATCCAAGGTATGAATAATCTCCACACATTTCTATGCTTGCCTGCCACAGATATTCTTCAACAGTTTTATTTGCTAGAGCAGGGGTTGGGAAGCTTTTTCGGTTCAGGGGCCAAATTGGTTCCAGGCAAGCATGTCCAGGGCCACATGCCTGCAGTGGGCAGGGCCACTTCCCAAATTGGGGGCCCGCAATGTGATTGCCCACACACATATGTACAACACACACTAATACCATCAGGCTTTAAAAAGACCTCCATTAGTACTAGTCCATTAATACCAATGGAGGCTTTTAAAAAAGCCTAATTTCAGTGGGGAAGGGTCAAGTTTGGGAGGGGGGTCACCCTCTCCAGCATTCACTCCCCTCCAAATGCCCCCCTTGCTGTAATTAGGCTTTTTAAAAGCCTCCATTGATACCAATAGAGGCTTTTAAAAAGTCTTAATGCAGCGTAGGCAGGGAAACTATCTTATTCCTCATGCACAATGCATATACCAGAGTTGCACATGCACCCATAAATCTGTACATATTTACACATAGTTAAATAAATGTACTTTCCTTGATGAGAATAGAAAACAGGAACTTAAGCATTTCGGCTTGGTTGTTAATTAGAAATTTACTTTATTCCCTGGGAGGCTCACATACCACCTGTTGTTGCTGCAGTTTTTTTAATCACTAATGGGTTGATCCCTCATAAATCACTCAGTGGGGCACACTGCACCATCTCTCCATAGGCACACAGTCTCCCAGTAAAGAGACCAGGGCACATGATAGCAGGAAGACCTGGGTCACTGACATTCTTCCATTTAATGACACCCCCTCCTTTGTTTACTCTTTTTTTTCCCTTGCAAAAATCCCTAAAGGGAAAAAAGTGTTAAGTGTATGTGTTATACAAAAACCTTTGTATTATAGAGCTGAGGATGGGGTGGGGGAAATAGAAGTGGAAGTGGAACTCCACGTAGTTTCCAAGTACATTATGCTGTGAACAGAATCAAGATCAATGCCAGGTTTGCTGCTCCATAACAATTTGGTATGGCAAGTGAAACTGCAAGAACTCATCTTTTCCATGACTGGTCTTGAATTTTATTAGTATTAAGTTGCAACTTGAATGAAGCCAATGGGGACATTCTTTGTTCAACCCTGCATAGGTGTGGGGGTCTGGGGGATTTGGAGAAGCAAAAGGGAGGTTTAATCCTTCCCTTCTAGTGTGTGCTGGTCCCAGCCTGAATTGGGCCCATGTGCACTTATTCTTGAATAAGAAAGGGAGGGCTCAGCTGACACACTACATAATTAATGTAATGTGCAGTTTAGCCCTAAGCTTCTAGCCACCTCTCCCCCTTTCCTAGTCTTCAAGCAATAGTGTTCTAGCACCTCAAAAATGGCCTCTTCCCCCAAAAGTTTCTTACCTACCACCTATATTGCCTTTCCTCACTGTCCCGTGCGTCTTCCCTCACCCTTCTGCAGTATCATCCATTCTGTGATCAGGGAGAAAGAGACTGGAAGTCCGCAATTATATGCTAAGCCCAAATAACTAAGGTCAAAGGCAAGCTTTTAGCGCGTAAAAGCAAAGTCAAAGGAAATTTGTCATTAAACTCATATATTTGGAGTCCAATATCCTTCAAAACAACTGAGAATTCGTTTAAAGATGTTAAACCCAGAATGTATGCAAGAAAATGTCTAAAAAGCAAATTTATTTCCTTTGAGTTCTGGGCATTTTCCAGCTTAAATGCTGATATTTACCAGTAAATAAAATGAAATTGATCAGTTGTTTGAAGTTACTAGATATTTCTTGAGATGTACTGGTAAATATCAGAACTAATGAACTGCATAACAAGGCAGTCCCCGAGTTAAGAACGTCTGACTTACGACCCATACTTAAGAAAGGACTTCTGGGTTCCCCGGCACCACATCGTTTACGTAGAGTACATAGTGTGTAGTATACTACGCAATTTGAGTAATTTATGCAGTTTGCGTAAATGCCGATTTTAACGTATAGAACGCTATGCTGTTCCGACTTACATACAAATTCGACTTCAAGACATTCTTAAGAATGGAACTCGTTCGTAACCTGGGGACTGCCTGTATTTAACATTTATAGTTATGTTGTGTTAATGGTAAATGACAGACATTAAGATGAAATTTGGCCATTTTTCATAATCACTCACCTGGCCTTGAGATTCAAGAGTTTTCTAACATTAATTGCTAGCTTCCTAAAATCTAAAGTGTTACTGGTCAATGCCACAATTCACTAATTTTTCTGACATTTACTATAACTTGTTTTCCCCTTTAAAAATATGATGGTTGTGCCACTATGACTCAGTGGTTAAGAGTGCCGTGCCAAGCTCCTGATGTTGATTGCTGGAGTGGGTTAAGATTTTGTGGAGGTGCCCCCCACACACACACACTGGCAGATAGGAGCTCCACTAGTGGGGAGGCTCTCGCCATGTTGGAGACCCCTCTACACCCGCAGAGATCTCTACTAGTGAAAAGCTATGGCCAGCTGTTCTCCTGCCGGCAATAGCAAGAATGAGGTCCCGAAATAGGACACTGTAGGGTGTGTGTGGATTGGGGGCTGCCTTTGGATCCACTGGATCCAAAGCTGTTCCATTCCCCCAAGAAGGGCTGTATTCAGACCCCTCACCTATGCTAGCCAAGAGCTGGTATTAACGGGAGGAAAAAATTTAAAAGGCAGCTGTGGTGGGGGAACTCCCCCACACTTTCTGCCCTGGCTGGTGCAAACCAACAGGGCTGTGGATGAGGCAGTAGATCTGTCTCATTACTCCCTCCCCGCTACTTAGGATTGCTCTGCCTGAATCTAGGAGATGGCTATTTGGACTCTTAACAGTGCAATTCCTATACAACAGCCTTCCCCAACCTGGTACCTCCCAGATGTTTTGGATTTCAGCTCCCATCAACCTCAACCAGCATGGGCTATGGTCAGGAATGCTGGGAATTATCATCCGAAACATCGGGAGGGCACCAGGTTGGGGAGGACTGCCATACTTTTTGCAAAAGTAAGTCCCATTGAGTTCAGTGGGGCTGGCTCCCAGGTAAGTGGGTAGAGGACTGCAGCCTAAAATGTGTCTGTTTTTGGAAGATCCTACAGCCCTGAAAAATAGAGACATCTGTTCAGAGACATGCACAGCCCAAAGTGTAATAGCAGCACTTGTTCCAGTTAGTGGAACTCGGTGTTCTATTTAGGTCAAGTGACTTAGAGGGGTGTGTGAAGTTGCTCAGGCTCCCTTGCAATTGCCTTCCAGCTGAATCTAATAATCAGAATGTGGATTGTTTCACCACCACCCTTTATTATGCTACACAAAATGGTATGAGAGCAATAGCATATTACAGCCTTGATAGCCCTATTACTAACCCTCTACGCTTTCCTGACCTACAATAATATAGTGTCACTTCCTGGCTTGCAGTTAAGCCCAGCAGTAGAACAGCATATTACACAGGTCACTTATTGCCTCTCATGTATTTACTAGATTGTCTGATGGTTGATTAGGTATCTTATCATAGAAAGATGTAAGTAGCTTAAAAGAAAGGCAAGTAATGTCATATGAATCAAGTAATGGCAAATGAGCCAGAGCATTGGTCCATATAATTCATTGTTGTCTGTGATGACTGGTGATGGCTCTCCAGGGCTTCAGACAGAGGTCATCTGCTACCTGATCTTTTAAACTTGGAAAGCTGGGTATTGAACCCGAGACCATCTGCACGCAGGATGGGGGCTGATAAAACTGACCCTCAATCCTGAGAAGAAACAGATTTTGTGAGTAGGTGGTTCATCTGTTCAAAGAAATGGTGTCCAATCTATTCTAGATAGCTCAGGGGGAATTTAGCCCTAGCAGGTTTGGGGGGTACTCTTAGATCCAGCTTTGTCACTAGAGGCCCAAGTTACCTCAGTGGCATGAAGCACCTTCTGCCAGCTTAGACTGGTACATAAGAAGAGCCATGCTGGATCAGACCAAGGGTCCATCTCATCCAGCATTCTGCTCACACACTGGCCAATCAGCTGCCCACGAGATCCCACAAGCAGGAAATGAGTGCAACAGCACCCTCCCGCCCATGCTCCCCAGCAACTGGTGTACATAGGCATACTGCCTCTGATACTGGAGGTAGCATATACCCAATCAGGATGTATGTAAAAGTAAAAGTGGTCTCTCCTGGATAGAGAGGTCTGGCCACAGTTATCTATGCTGTGGTAACATCTGGTTAGACTGCTACTGTAATGCATTGTACATGGGGTTGCCTTTCAAGACCGTTGGGAAACTGCAGTTGCTAGGATACTAACTGAGACCAATGTTGGGAACATATCTTGCTGGTGCTTGAAGAGATCCAGTGGCTCCTAGTTTGTTTCCAGGCACAATTCAAAGGCTTACTTTTAAAGCCCTCCGTGGCTTGGGACCTGGGTACTTCTCCCAAATCAACCTGCCAGTTCCTCCTCTGAGTTCCCCTCCCATGAGATAAGGCAGGTGGCAACTTTGGTTGTGGCACCATGTTTGTGGAATTCTCTCCTCAGGTAGGTTTGCCAAGGCTGTTTTCAGAGCCAAGCAGGCAACAAACTTTTTATTTCCTCAGGCCTTTAAAGCTGGTTTTACAGTTGTTTTAATTGCTATTTTTACTATTATTTTATGCTTGAACTATATTTTGTGATATTTTATTTGTATTTTTGCAAACTGCCCTAGATATATTGTTGAAGGGCAGTATAAAAATCTAGTAAACAAATAAATGGTTGTTGTTGTTAATTGTATTAAATATTATTTTAGTTTGCCATGTGATTGTGAATATCTTTTCCCCCTTTCCCCCCTTGTTGGTGCCTTCTATTCCTCCTCCTTGCTAAAGGTCTGCATCGTTTCAGTTACTCCATTTCTTCTGTCTCACTTTAAATTTCCCCAACTCTTGTGTCAGGTTCTGCTGTCTTCCTGTGAGAAATGCAGAGGGTAAGGGTAGGGCCACACATGGCCACTCTATGAACCACTTGCTCCCCTTGGAGTTGTGGGGAGACCAGCGTAACCACTACCAGTCTCAGTATATTGGGCTGTTCACACAGCAGAGTGGCTTCCATGCAGGTGGTCAGGGTACAGGCATCACAAAGAGTCCATGTGTGAAGAGGCACTTTTTGGAAAAAACTCTTGCTATGATTTTAGTCGTCACAGCAGGAGTGTATCCATGGAGCTTTGTTTCATACAAAACTTCTCCACACAATCCCTGTATCTTGGGATGATCACAAAGGATTTGCCTGGAAACACTTTACTCATTATTTTTTTCCTTCTTATTTTTAAATAAATGTTATTGAATTGCCCCCCCCCCCAGTCGTACAACAAAATAAAAAGAAATACAACATAAACATCGTGCACCCCCCACCTCTTGGGACCAAGTTATATTTCCCCCAAAATATCAGATATTATTCTATATTCCAAAAATGTAACAAATCTTGACAAGGTTCGTTCCCCTTCCCCTTCACTAACACATAATCCAGAGATTTACCCCAAATGCTCACAAAAGTATTTTTCTCCAATTGTCCTTTTTGACACTTGATATTGCAGGTTAATTTATCGTTTAGTGCGATATCCCATACCTCTTTATACCACTCGGTAATTGAAAAGACATGTTGAGCTTTCCATTTCCTAGCTATCATTAATTTAGCTGCTGTTAACAAATTCACACTCAATTCTTTAGTATTTTTTAAACAAACTACTTTTTCTGTTATTGTTAACAATGCTAATTTTGGGCAGACCTCTAATTCCATTCCAATTATTTCTGATATTTCTGCGAACACTTTCTGCCAAAATTCCACTTCTCCACACAATCCCTGTATCTTGGGATGATCACAAAGGATTTGCCTGGAAACACTTGACTCCTGCAAACTATCCATGGCACTAAGGTTCGTGGCGTGGGGATGGTTTTCCTTCTAGGCAGCACCGTAGCCACATAAGCCTGGATTGGCTGTTCTCTAGTGCCTGCAAGCACCAACTTGAGAGGACATAAATAGAATCACAGGGCAAGAGTTCTGTGAAGAAACCAGTAATCCATTTCTTTTCTTTATCACATATAAACTACCCTTCTTACTAACTACTACTCAGAGCATCTTGCATATAGTTCCTAGGTGGTCTCCCATCCAGGCAGCTTAGAAGGCCAGATCTGCTTAGCTATAGCAGTAGAACGGTATCATCATCATCCCCCTTCCGCCATTGTCTGGGCTTTTGGCTCCTGCTAAGAAACTTTCTGTTTCTCTAGACTTTTTATTTAGAAAGTAGTAATAATACCATAGTTACCCATACTACATTATCATTCTTAGACTGCAATCCTATACCCACTTACCTCCGAGTAAGCTCCATTGAACACAATGGGACTTACTTCTGAGTAGACGTAAGAAGAGCCATGCTGGATCGGACCAAGGGTCCATCTAGTCCAGCATTCTGTTCACACCGTGGCCAACCAGCTGCCCATGGGAAACCCACAACCAGGACATGAGTGCAACAGCATCTTCCTGCCCATGTTCCCCAGCAACTGGTATACATAGGCATATTGCCTGTGCTACTGGAAATATCACAGTTAATGATATATACAGACACTTAAATATATATATTGAATCTGATAGCGCTATGGTCACTGTTTCAATTGGTTCAACATTTACATCTTGTACAAGGCCCTGGGTGGTACCACTTAGGATTAAATCCAGGGTTGCCTCCCCACTCAGTTCCATGACCAACTGTTCTAGGGCACAGTCTTTTAGGGCATCAAGAAATTTGACCTCTTTGTCATAACTGGAACATGCATTTATCCAGTCAATGTGGGGGTAACTGCAGTCACCCATTATTACAACACTTCTTCATTTGGAGGCCTCCCTGATTTCATTTTCCATCTCAAGATCACCCTGAGCATTCTGGTCTGAGGGATGATATCATGTTCCTAGCACTAAATTAGTTTTGGAGCCCAGTATTGTCACCCACAGTTGAAGAGTCTGCCCCTTTTCGGTTTTCTAGTCTGCTCGACACTATGCCCTCTTTGATGTGCAGAGCTATACCTCCTCCAGTATGCCCTTTCCTGTCCTTCCTATAGAGTTTATATCCAGAGATGACCATATCCCACCGGTTCTCTCCATTCCAATTGGTTTCCATAATGTCACTATATCTAGGTTCTCCTTTAAAACCAGGCACTCCAACTCTCCCACTTTGGCTTGGAGGCTTCTAGCATTTGCATAGAAACACCTATACATGGTGTCCCTCCCTAGGTGTCCATCTTCTGCTATGGCACTTAGGCCTCTTTGATTGGCTAACATATTTCACCATGTGCTCAATGCCCATTTCCTCCTCTTCTACATTTGGACATTCAGAAACTTTTTCATCTTCATCTCCTAGGGATGATTTAACTCGAACCAGTGCTTCCCAGCTCCTGTTGACTTTCCCTCAGGGTTCAGTTTAAAAGCTGTTCTGCCACCTTTTTTAACGTTTAGTGCCAGCAGTCTCATTCCATTTTGGTTCAAATTGAGCCCATCCCTCTTGTACAGGCCTGGCTTGTCCCAAAATGTTCCTCAGTGCCTAAGAAATCTGAATCTTTCCTCCCTGAACCACTGTCTCATCCACACATTGAGACTCCTCAGCTTCACGTGTCTAGCTAGCCCTGCACGTGGAACAGGTAGCATTTAATAGAAAGCCACCGTGGTAGTTCTGGATTTTAACCTTCTACCTAGCAACCTAAATTTGGCTTCCCGGAACTCATGACTACATTTCCCCATGTCATTGGTACCAACATGGACCATAGCTACTGACTCCACCCCAGCACCATCTACACAGTTATCTGGACTGGAAGGCACACTGCAACCTTTGCACCAGGCAGGCAATTTACCATGCAGTCTACACACCCATCACAAACCCAGCTGTCTATGTGTGTACAAGCAAGATATATTTGCTTGTCTTCCAAGGAATGGGTCTCTAGGGGACCATTTCCCTCTTCTTCAGAATGACACCCTCCTTCCCCAAGACCCCCATTCTCTGTGACAGCAGAAGAGCTGTCATCCAGGGATTGGGACACAGCTATTAGGTCCTCAAAGGTCTTGTCCTTCAATCTCTCTGCCTCTCTTAGCTTCTCCAGGATTTCCCCCCTGAGATTTAGCTCCCTTTGCTGTGCCCTTGTTTTGGCTTCAGCTGATAATTTGAGCTTTAAATGATTAGATGAGGTAATTTAATAGATACCTAAGTAAATAGCACTTACCTTTGCCTCACATGGGTGCTTAACTCGCTTGTGTGCTGGCACTTTGTCCCTGGGGCTCCTTGTGCTCAGAATGCATCCTCACGATCAAAATGCATAGGACTGTGCTGTTAATATCCAATTCAGAAATAGTTCTACTAAGATTGGAATTTGGTCTAGTTTCACTATAGTATACTTTTAACAGCACCAGGACCCAAATATATGTTACTTACTGGTGTCTCAACATCTGGTGAGCAGTTGGGGATCAACAACTGCATGGCCAAACCAAATTCTCATAGACAACTGATATTGATCCAGAGCACTAAAAATTAATGAGCCAATGCTCTGGGTTTCTCACCCACTGGGTTTCTGTTTCAGTTCCAATCTGATGGGCAACAGTTAAGGAAAAGTCAGCTCACAGATCTCTGCTCTATTGTGGACTGCTTCTTATCCAATGGACTGATTTTTATTCAAAGGACATTGACTATCTGATATCTTAACTCTCCTGTCTGGCTTTCTGGAAATGATTTAGTTTTATAGACACGAGTCAAATGGTTTTGTGGTACTCACACTGGGTCACCATAAATGATATGAGCCCCTAGTTCCTTCATGTGGGTTCAAAGTCTGTTGAATAGGAGGTAGCAAATATAATAATGAAGGGGTATAAACATTTAAAGGCAAAGACTTCTGCCATATATCTGTACTGCTTCATTTGCATTTTTCTCCCCTACTCTGCTATACACAAGGCAGGGTTTCCACTGTGCATAATTCATAAATAAGTCTCCAGGGACCCGAGCTGGAGAGCTAATGTGAATGTCAGGTTGCACTAACTCTGTTCAGTTCATTTGTGGGGAATTTAAATTGAATTTTGCCTTAAATGCTAACAAATCAGTACTTGTTGATAAGCACACTTACTTGAAAGAAAATGTTCCACTGAAATCAGTAAGACTATGAAATGTCTATAAAATGGCTAGCCATCGCAGCAGGAGAAAAAAAATAATAATTTGGTGTTCAACAACACAGGTTTTTTTGTTTTTGTTTTTACAGGATTAGAGGATTTTAGGGGATAAGGGTTCTAAATCGTGCAAGGAGTCTACATGAATAGAACAGGCTTCCTGCTGCAGAAGTTTAACTTCCCGTGTGTGGAGAGCTGCAGGGATGGGCAAGGAGGATGCGATGCAGGAGGGCGGGGCCGAGGGACCTTGCATCCATTCCAGGGCCAGTGTCAAGGATCGGAATGGTCGGGCACCTGCCAGGGGCCCATACCCCAGTAGGGGCCCACTGACAAGAGTCGCTCCTCCTCTTCACCATGGCAACCAGCTCGTTCATCCGCCTCTCGCTCTGGCCAGACAATGGTGGTGCTGAAAAGGGAAAGCAGTAGATGCCACTGTCTACTTGATCCCTGGCTCTCTGTCAAGAGAGCAAGTGATAGCAATGATGAGAAAGAGGAGGATGAGGAGCAATAGGAGCTGGTGACAATGGCAGTGAGGAGGTGCATTCACCAAGGGAGGGCCCCCACTGAGGAGGCCTTGCCCAAGGGCCTTCAAAAACCTGGGGTCGGTACTGACCTACTCCCACTGTCCCATCCCCACAATTCTAATCACATGTGGGGTGAGCTTCTGAATAGGGCTGGAGTGTCTTTAAGAAGAGGAGGTCTAGTTCTAATACGGATAGCAGTTAAAACTGTAGTGGTGGGAAGGCACTAACTGGAGTCTTGAGTCTCTCTTAGCTCTGTGGGAACTTTCCTCTTTGGAGGCTGAGTGGTCCATATTCCTACAACGGAGCACACATGAGCTCCTTAAAGCAAGCAGCACAATTATGCCCTCACCCCCACACAATAACAAAGCTGTATCTACCTCTTTAATCTAGCTGCAGTCCCTGTCGCCCACGTTGCAGTTATAGAGGTTTTCAGGAGTCTCCCACAATGGATAAAATGTGCTCGGGGCATACATTATTTGACCATGTAGAAAAGCCCTAACTTTTGTATGAAGAAACAAGGATGTGAAGCACTATTAGTGCATGATTGCAGCAGATTATATAAAAGAGGAGTTAGAACCTCAGACACTTCTTGGCATTATGGAGAAGGCAGAGTCCTCTCACACAAATGATGTGGGAATTATAGATGAAGATTCTTTGTAAAAAGTAAACGTGGCCATAAAAACAATACTTCTAATGCCAATGATAGTTACTAGGTCACATATCAACTCTGTGAACGTTAGATAATAGCAAAACAGGATAACTCAAGCAAGCTACATCAGTAGCTTAAAGCGTGTTGCTATTAGGCCTGGAAACCTGAATACTGCTCAAGAACACTGGATGTGACTGGAATGGAGAAATATCAACGCTGGCAGTCAGGGATAGAGCCGTGTACTACCGAAGAAATGGAGATGATACGCATCTTACTGCCTTGGCAAAGTACAAAGAAACATACACGAGAGAATCCACTTCCTTTAGCTTTCAGAAAGATGAATACTTAAGAGGATGAGAGAGAGTCAATAATATTATATATAAATATTAACTCAGCATAAAGTAATCCCACCTCCCCTGCCAGTGCTGCTACCTCCACTGGACCACCACTCTACATCCCCCCCCCTGTTCCCATTCTACTTTTCCATCTCTCCATTCTTCTGTGTTAGTACGGTGATCCATTGCACTACCTGTGCCAGGTGTTTTTCACTGAGATATTTAATTCAGTATCTTACTGCTTGCTGTTTATTAGGTAAGACCAGAACAAAAGACAAGTATCGTGTTGTGTATACAGACCATCAGCGCTTGGAACTGGAGAAGGAATTCCACTACAGCCGCTACATCACCATCCGGCGGAAAGCAGAGTTGGCAGCTACACTAGGACTCACGGAGCGGCAGGTTGGTGCGGCATAGCCTTTCACAGTCTCATGGTGTAGCAGGATTGCAAACCATCACACGATGTAAAATGGTTCTTACACAGGCATCTCAGGCAGAGGTGCCAGTACAAATGTTAAGGCTAACCATCGCAACCTTAGACACACTTGATTTGTGAATAAGCCCCACTGGACTTAGTGGACTTACTTTGGTGCAAATATTCATAGGATCAGGCTGTCAATGTGTGTCAAGGCTGGTTAACCTTCTGTCTTGCTTGGCATATATATCAAATTATCGGATAGATCAGGGGTGGCCAGAAGGTAGATCTCCAGACGTTTTGGACTTCTACTCCCAGAAGTCCCTGCCAGCATGGCCAATGGTCAGAAATGCTGGGAGCTGAAGTCCAAAACATCTGGAGATCTACTTTCTGCCCACCCAACCACCCACCCCGGGATAGGTAACTATATGATTGTCCTTTGGTGTTGGTGGATCATCTAATTAACCAAATGGTTGGTGACAGGGCCGAGAAAATAAATGGGCAGGCAATGAATGATTTATAGTATTAGTTCTCAGCAACAAAATTTAATGCTAAGGTAAGTATTATTATATGGAATAGAAAACTTGATATGGGAGATAAGTATAAAAACTCATTATGCCGGGAAAAGTAAACAGAAAACAGGGGTATCAGAGGGGGAAAGGCATCCTAATGAATGCTGATAGTTGCTGTATCTGTTTTGCCATCTTTCCCTGACCTGTCCTCAATCACACACACTCTATGAATCTTGCTATGATGATCCATCTCACCTGAATTCTTTTTCATCCCTGCCTTTTCTTGGCCACTATATTTTATTTTGCTCTGTCTCTCCCCCATCCTGCCCCCACTCCTCTACTTCCTGTCACGTTAACAAACTCACACTGTCTGTACTTCTCTCTCCATTCCTTTTATCTCCTTGTTCCCCATTCCCCCCACCCCCGGCCCCGGCTGCCTTTTCTTCCTGCTTGGTCTCTACTGCCTTCTGCAATTGTCTCTGCAGGTGAAAATCTGGTTCCAGAATCGGAGAGCAAAGGAGAGGAAGGTGAACAAGAAGAAGATGCAGCAGCAAACACAGCCTGCCAGTACAACCACACCCACCCCACCAGCAGTTGGCACCCCTGGCCCAATTGGAGGCATCTGCAGCAGTACCACCAACCTGGTTTCTTCATCACCAATGACTATCAAGGAAGAATTTATGCCTTAGGTCCAGACCTTCCATTCGAACTGCAGTTAAACTTCAGAAATATATGGATTAACCATGAGAATCAAACTAGCTGGCAGACTCCAGAGACTTACACAGAGGCAATGCTGTCACTGCTGAACCAATGATGCCACGTCCTTTACACCCACTGTGTAATTTTATATGATAGCACTGGACAAATGTCATGGACTCATTCCTGAGAATAAAAGAAATGGGCTTGTTATTATTATTTTACTCTAAGAAAGGACTTGCTGTCATCTCAAAATATTTACGGTAAAGCGAGAAGAAAACAAAAGTATAGATGCTTAGGCAAAAAGAAACAGAGAACCAGGCTACTCAGGGAGTGTTTCAAGATTATTTGTCAGCATCAGGCCTGACAAATCAATACTGAGCCTCAAGTACTACAGCCTTGATGCCCAGGGTCAGAAGGGAGAGCCAGAGTTGAGTTTGTCAGATCAACTATCCAAAGCCAATCCAAGCCATGACAGAAGCTGGTCCAGGTCAGATATCAGGGGCCAGGTCTGAATTCCAGTTGATATTTGTTTGTAGCACTAGGAGCTAAAGTCATTCAGAGAAAGCCAACACAGAGAAGCCCAAGTAGCTAAGAGCAAGACAAAACAGAGAGGGCCAAAAGGTGACCATGTGCAAGTAGGATGGCCAGTTGAAAGAGGGCAAAAGAGCACACAGGTTTGCACAAAAATAACATGCTAATGTATCTGTATGGACACAAATTTAGAAATAATTACAGTACTATAATTTAAATAGAAATAAAATACATCTCACCATAGTAGGGGAGACTGTGACCAGATAACCTCTGTGTTTGCCTGCTCCGTCTGCTGTCCAGGGGCTAACTGTTGATGGGCAAATTCAAGGTCCATCCTCTCCCTTCTTATGGTTCCTAATGGTTCTTTATCTTTAAACCAGACTTGAACTGGACAGCCCTTCAAATAGAGGACTGTATTCTGTAAAAGAGGACATCTGACCACCCTGTGGTGTAAAGAAAGAAACAGGAAGCCTTGAATCAGGCAGCAAACTATGAGGGAAAGGAATCCAGTTGTTGGCTTAGGCACAGCAAAGTCTCTTAGTATATCCAAGATCAAATGCTAAGAATGTCTTTTTCTTGTGGTTTTTAATAGTCCATATATGCCAAATCCGGGGCATAGAGCTAGATGTCACTGCAAGCACCAGCACTGGACCCTGGTTCACTTCCTGGTAGGACTCAGGTGACAGCAGCCTAGCAACTTGCAGATTCACGTCTGTCCTATTTCCTCCTACCAGGTCCTTAGATGATTTTTGGGATGCTGTGAAGCATAGTTGGGAATGGGATTGCCAACTGGACCACCATGGGTTTTGTTTGTTATTGCCTCCTGCCTTATTTTAAAGATTCACTGGTAACCGGAAAGGAGTGAGGAGGGACTTGGGAGCGTGTATGTCTTGTTGATTTGGTACACCAATAGGAGCAAATAAAAATAGAACATTTTGGGGGAGTTGAAGAGCCCCCCTTTTGGTTTTTCCACTACTTTCCCTCCTTTGACTTGCCAGAAAGTTTCATGGCCCTTTTCCTTATCTTTCCCTATTTGAAATGAATATAATACACTCAAATAGTAGTATCACTTGGAGTAAAATGCAATGCTTTCATCTAGAAAGCCAAAAGAAGTTTGGGGAGGTGGAGATGACACTGATTTCTCCCTAAAGGCGATCTTGAACAGCTGTCTGGGTCAGACCTACATTAATTCAGGCTTCACCTCTGATGTTTATTTGGCTTTGGACTAGTAGTTTCCCCCTCCTTATAATAAGGTACCTAAGTACTCTATCCTGGCACCAGTACTTGTAGTACTTAGTGACAAAACCACTGATGTTTATATTTCTTCATTACAATGGCTTAGGTTTGGGGGGGGGGGTTGTATTTAAACTAATTTTTTAAAGCCTCTTTAAAAATAAAAGTTATGTTTTAGGTATTTGTTGTTGTCCTTCTTTCCTCCTTTCCTATAAAGTGGTATGTTTGTGAATTCCTCAATTTGAAGTTGGGGGACAGGGGAGCTGGAGAAATGTTTGGCATGCAGAATCACAGATATGATCTCTTGGTGGCAGGGCGGAGAAGAATCTATGGTTGTACAATAGCGAACAAGGGCCGGATCCACTCATTTGCCTTGCATAGTTCATGTGTGCATTTTTAACAGGCAGAAGGCATGCCACCATCACATATCTCAGTAGTTGGGACAGCACCACTGAAGTAAGGCAATGAGTATGCCATGATCTTATAGGAGAGGCGTGTAGAACTTCAAGCCTGTGGGCTAAATCTGGCCGCCTGGGGTCTCCCAGTTGGTCATGCCCCCTTTCCCCCAACCACCAATCATTTGATGGTGTCCCGGCTTTTGCACAATTTCTTCCCAGTTCTAAAAGGTTGAACTTCCTCTCCTAAGGCTTGGTTACTGGCAGTAAGAGCTTTAAGTTAAAATAGGCTGGCATTTTTTGTATTTTGGTCCCTTCCCTTTTGCCCAGCAGCCCCCGAGAGCTTCTCCAAAATGGAATTTGGCCCTTGGGTTGAAAGAGGTTCAACACCCCTGTCATAGTGATCTACATGATCTGTGTATTCAAATACCTGCTGACACCACGCCTCCTTCCTCCAACTTTTTTGGCTATTGTACTTTGTTGAATTTTTTATTTTCATTTATTATTAACATTTGCATACCACTTTATCTGCTAAAAAGCCATCAAGGCGGTGTAAAGCAATTTAAAAGAATAAAACCATAAAACAATAAAAACAAGAACACTAAGAACAGTTAAGCATTAAAAGGACACATTTTAAAAGGCTAAATCGAAAAGATGAATCTTCACACCCTTTCTAAAGGCCAAGAGAGTGGGAGCTGGTCATTGTGGGAGTGCATTTCATAGTTTGGGAGCAACACAGGAAAAAGCCCTTTCACATGTGCCCGGCAAAAGGGCCCCTGTGAGTAATAGTGGCCTCTAAAGGGCATTTCTTGCTGATCTTAAAACCCAGGCAGGTTCACAGTGAGACAGGCGGTCCTGTAGATAGCCAGTTCCTAGGCCGTTTAGGGCTTTAAAGGTTAAAACCAACACCTTGGAATTGAGTTCGGAAAGCAATTGACAATCAGTGCAAGTCTTTCAGGACAGGTGTCATATGGTCCTAATACCATGTACCGGTTTAATAGCCTAGCTGCCGCATTTTGCACCAATTGAAGCTTATCAGACTTTCTTCAAGGGTATCCCCACATAGAGTGCATTGCAATAGTCTAAACCTGATGTAAGCAAGGCATGACCAAGACATACTGAATCAGGAAGGATCACAGCTGGTGCGCGCACCAAGCACACTTGTGCAAACCACACTCCGTGCCACCGCCACCACATGAAAATTCAGGGACAGTAGGAGCACTCCCAAGCTATGAACCTGATCCTTCAGGGAGCATGCAACCCTTTCCAATCCCCGAGTCAGGCTTTCTACTAACCACCCAAATTATGATGGGTGATCTTAGCTCCAATGTTGATGATGGGGAGGAGGGAGCTGAAACTCTTGTAGGTAGCATTCTTCCCAGCAAAAGTGGTCCTAGCTTGCTGCCTGTACCTATGTAACATCTCTCCTATGAGGGAGTGAAAGAACTGGCATGTTTAGCCTTCAGAAGAGGAGATGAGGGAGATATGATCGCACTCTTCAGTATTGAAGGGATGTCACACAGAGGAGGGCAAAGATCTCTTCTCGTTCATCCCAGCAGACACAAATATGGCTCAAGTTACAGGAACCTAGATCACTAAACATCAGAAACTTCCTGACTGCAGGCAATAAGACAAGGAATCAACTACCAGGGAGGGGTGGGCTCTCCCAGTCTGGAGCATTCAAGGGCGGCTGACAGACTCTGTCAGAGATGCTTTGACTGGATTCCTGCATGAGCAGGGGTTGGACCGATGGCCTTGTGGCCTTCAACTCTAGCATGCGTTTCGGAGTGTCTGTGCGTGCTGTGTGTGTTTTTAAAAACAGCAATGTGTCTTTATCAGCTGCTTCTTGGCAGAACCTTCCGCAACATATTCTTACTTGGCTGCAGCAGTGTGGGAAAGGCATTCTTAGCCAGTTTGATCCCATTAACAACCTTACTACTAGCATTCTGATGGACTTGAAGCTGATGTTCCTTTGCACAATTGCTCTCTATCTGGATTGATTCTTTTCTTTTTGAACTTTACGCTCCAAATAAATAACCTGGCTCCCAAGTTTTTGAGTGGGAAAGTTTATGGTAACCTAACGTAACCTGCCCTGTGTTACAGGATGCAACTCAGTACAAGCCTTTTATTATCCCATTGCAACCCATTGGATTTACAACCCTAATCTATTGAGGTGAATTCTGATAGCACAATTCAGGGATTTAGTGTGTCTGATTGTTGCTTTTATGGATTTTAAACTGTTGCCTCATTTGTAGCCTATTGGAATCAGAAATGGTTTTTCTCCCTTCAGCTCTTGCATTTCCCCTCCCTTCTATAAAGTGGGTTTAACTTGTGCTAGAAGCCAAGAAATCTATCCCACACACACACACACACATACACAGGGGGTATTGCTGGATTGTTTTTGCTTATGTTTAAGGTTTATCCCAACCAACATATTTGGGCTAGGGAAAACCTGGGAATCAATCCTATTATGTGCTGCTTGGCTTACTTGTTTGGATTATTTTACTAATTATGCATGGAGACATGCTGGCACATCTGGTTGTGAGTGAGCATCTTCATTTCTCCTCCTGTTTGCCGGTAGCACGCTTTGTATGATCTGAATGGCACAGATTAGACTGTAGAGAGTTGGTGCATGGAAAATCTTGCTTTAAGACTACATCCTGTGGCGTGGTGGTTGGCATGTTGGCTTGGACTTGGACTTGGGAGATCCAGGTTCTAGTCCCCACTCACCCATGAAACTTGCTGGGTGACTTTGGGCCAATCACTGACTCACCCACCTCGCAGGGTTGTTGTGAGGATAAAATGGAGAGGAGGAGGAGGATTATGTAAGCTGCCTTGGGTTCCTTGCAGGAAAAAAGGTGGGACATAAATGTAATGAATGAATAAATAAATCTTCTTCAGGTCCCTTCCTAGCCCTATGATATTATGAACATAGAAGAGTCTTGCTGGATTAGACAAGTGGATCATTGAGCCCACTGTTCTACATCTGTAAGTAGCCGAACAAGCACCAGCTATAGAGAGCATGAAGAAAAACCCAGGGCTATTATGAAATGATCAATCCATTCCCTTATTATTTATTCCCATCTTCCAGAATCTAGGTTTACCTTAAGAATAAGCTTACTGAGCATTTGAAGTAGCAGTAACTGATAAAACTGTCTCCCACAATTTTATGAAATCCTTCTTTGAGCGAAGTTGGGTTCCAACTGCCCATGGCAATGACATCCAGAAATTCATTGCATTATCTCCCTGTGTTTGTTTTAAACCTGCTTCAAGTTAATGTCACCAGGTGCTAAATTTGGAAAAGAATCACCATTCCCTAAATGATCTGTGTCTTTTACACATACTAAAGAAGCTCTTTTCATTCTTAATTTGCACCCATCTTGCATTTCTAAGTCAGTTTTGCTTTGCCTTGAAGCCTGGTATGGGGAGCTCTTTAGGACTGTTGTGATCTTAACACAGGGGGCAGCTGAGGGAAGCAAGAGCAGGGAAGGGCTTGCTTCCCTGGGGCCAAAGACCAAGGCCAGCAAACCATAAACAATCGGTTACTCCAGGCTTCTAATCTTCGTTTATGGCTGTCCACAGGCTGACAAGCCTCCCATCCAAGAACAACAAACATAGAAGGAAGGCATGCGATAGCACATGGAGCAGCTGGCACTGCTGCCTTTGGGACTGGACTGCCAAGGAAATGGCTTGGAGAACAGGAGTGATGCATCTCGGGCACTCTCATTGCCCCTGCATTGCTCTGGCTTAGTTGCCCTCTAGCTCACACAGCTTCTACTTGCTAAGCACCAGGAGTAACTTTGCAGGTGGCACTTCTCACAGATGGTACATGGAGTCATGGAGCCAGTTTGCATGATAAAACAAGAGACTTGTTTAAATTGGTGGTGCATGCTGGGTGCCATTAGACTAATTACCTGCCTGGCCATGGCTTGCTATGCCATCTGAACCCAGGGCAGCATGGCTTGTTTGAGGGGGAAATGACCCTCAAATAACCCAACATCAGGCCATGGGTTATTTGAGGGTGGTTTCTCCCTCAAACTAGCGATGCTGCCCAGGTTTGGATGACATGACAAGCCATGCCTGGGCAGGTAATTAGGCTAATGGTGCCCGGCATGTGCCACCATTTTAAATAAGCCATCATGGCTTGTTTTGATTGTGTGAATGAGGCCAGTGTTTCACTTGAGGGCAGACAAGGGAGAAAATCATGGATGGCTATGAGGTTCCCTTCAAATTCAATATCTTATTCAATGATTGAGTAATCACATGCCAGCAAGAACCAACTTTGCATGCATCTTATGTAGGAAGGTGACATTGGACACAAGCACCTCTGGGTTATTTTGTAACCTGAGCTCTTCTACACAACTAGGAAATGCAAGGGATCCTTGTCATCTTCTGAGATGGGTTGCTGATGGAGTGGCTATAATTCCCAGCATTCCTCATCATTGGCCCTGCTGGAAGGCACCAGCTTGGGTAAGGTTGCACTAGGATATAGTAGGGTGGGAGTAGTCTTAAGACCCCTGTGATGGAGACCAGTCAACCCATTTCAGAAGATGACAAGGATCCCCTGCATTGACTAGTTGTGTAGAAGAGGCCATTTGAGACCGGTGTGGGTTGTTCTTTCACAGTATGACAGGTGTGAGAAGCAGCACCTGCTGACATCCCATGAAAACCTAAGAAGAGCCATGCTGGATCAGACCAAAGCCCTATCTAGTCCAGCATTCTGTTCACACAGTGGCCAGCCAGCCACCTGTGGGAAACCCACAGGTAGGACGTGAGGGCAACAGCACCCACCCGCTCGTGTTCCTCATTAATGGTTTACACAACCCTTAAACGTACATGAGCTTTGCCCTCTGTGGCATCTGGTTACTGTAGATTGAGAAGAGTTCCTTTAGCTAACTTGTTTTAGCTATTTGTGTCATTTTAAATTTAAATTTTTAAATTTGGTTTTAATTTTTTAATAATGTTTTATTGTGTATATTTTATACTGTATTGTGTATGCTTTTACTGATTTTTGTAAACCGCCCAGAGAGCTTTGGCTATTGGCAGCATATAAAATAAATAAATAAATGAAATTGGGAGGGGCAAGGGGAATTCCACCATGTCCAAAGCCTTGACCAAGAAAGCTCTCCTTAGGCCACAATTCGCCGAAGGAGAAAAAGGTAAGTGGATTTCAGTGGTGCTCTGCTAATGGGGAGCCAGTGTGGCGTAGTGGTGAGAGTGCTGGACTGGGACTCGGGAGATCCGGGTTCTAGTCCCTGCTCGGCCAAGAAACCCACTGGGTGACTTTGGGCCAGTCTCTGACTCTCAGCCTAACTTACCTCACAGGGTTGTTGTGAGGATACAATGGAGAAGAGGAGGATTGTGTAAGCCGCCTTGGGTTCCTTGCAGGAAAAAAGGCGGGGTATAAATATAATAAATGAATGAATGAATGAGTGTGCTGTTTGGCACAGGAATTGCTCCCTCTGCAGAGTACCAAAGTGGCCCCAGAGATAGTCAGGACCTGGCAACCCTAGGTGGACTTGCTAAAATTGATCAGTATTGATCTAATTTGAGCAAAAGCAAAGCTCATACTAGAAGGGCAGCTCTCTTATCATGTCAGGCAATAATCCAACCACGCAGAGAGAGAAAGGGAGGGAGGGAGGGAGATCAGGAAATGGCTATCACCCCTTGTATGGGGAAATGGGGTTTGTGAACTGACCCTAAGACTGTAACAAAATGCATGGACTTGTGAAGGCAAGCACAGTTGCTTCCATTGTCATTCAGTCTGCCCAGCCTGTGCCATGCCACCATCCTGGCAACAGCCCGGAGCCTTCCTAGGAGAGAGGGACCTCTTGCAGCCCGATGGCCAAATTCAATTTCGAAGAAGCTCTCAGAGGCCACATTCCAGTGGTGGAAGGGCCAAAGGCAAAGGGTGCATGGCCAAATATACCAAAATATACCAAAACAGCTATATCATAGCTTAAAGCTATTACTGCCAGTAAACAAGTCTCAAGAGAGGCGTTTCGACCTTTTAGAATAGGGAGAAAACTACACAAAAGATGGGGAAACAACCAAATGATTGGTGGTTGGGGGAAAGGGGCATGGCTGAGGGAATGGGCGTAGCCAACTGGGGAATCCCCCGAGGGTGGGATTTGGCCCCCAGGGCTGGGGTTCCCCTGCTCTATCTCTTCTTTTCCTCTCAAATCCCTTTCTTCAATGTGGCAAGAGCAGCCATGCCTCGGGAGAGAAATGTTACGCCCAGAAGAAAACGACGTTCCTTACCCTCAAGCCCCCATCTGAAAACTCACAGTGGTAACATGATGAAAGCAACATGTGTCAAGAAGCAGTTTTCTTCCTGCCCCTAGACATGATTCCTGAAAAGGAGAGGGAAGAAGGTAAAAGCCTAGGCTCTGGGAATCCTTCCTGCCAGGTCTGCCAACACAGCTACCCCAATGGATAGTGCTGCTTTTCCTGAAGACCTTAGCCATGTGGGTATTGGCAAGCTTGCTGTGTGATCCTTGGGCAGGCACTCCCTTTCAGTCGAACCCACGGGTGGACAACCTGTGGCCTTCCAGGTGATTTGGCCTACAACTCCCATCAGCCCCAGTCAGCATGGCCAATGGGCAGGAAATATGGGACTTGTAGTCTGAAACAACTGGAGGACACTACGTTGCCTACCCCTGGCCTAGCCTGTCTCATAGGGTGGTTGTGAAGATAAAATAGGGTGACCTCCATCCTTGTACACCTCCCTGAGCTCAGAAGAAGACGAACACCACCTGGAAACGGCAACGCAACAGGTGGCGTATACATACTGAAAATAGAAATTTCACCTGCAGATCAAGAGGCTTGTTAGAGGCACAGAAACAGGCCAGTTATTTTCTCATGGCCTGTTGATGAGCCCACCCCCATCTCTACGTGTCCTCTCTGAAAGATGTGAAGACCTGGGGGGAAACCCCAGAAAAACATGGAATGTGGTGTGTGTGGAAAAATAGAAAAAACAGTTTTTCCTGACATTGCCTGGCTGAGCTCTACAAGCAAGAGCCTCCCTCTCCCTCTCTCTCAAAAACCATGCCGTCAACGGCTGCAAGACCCGGGTCAGCAACTAATGTTTAACAGCAGGAGCCATATTTTGAACTGAGCAAGTACTGGAGTCCCGGCTTCATTGGCTCTCAACCCATCCAGTGACCTGCACAAGCTGAGGCACAAGGAAAGGACTCTTTCAATCGCATGCCCTCCCCAGCATAAATATCAACAGAGGGTCGGGCAGAGCCTCTTTTCCTTGGGCCCTGCACTGAGCCCAAATGAGCTGGCTCATTCCTATCACTCACCCTGTATCTGGGTTGGGGACAGGAGTCAGCAGATGGGAATGGAGCTCCGCTGAGAGATGGACGCATCAGTCTATATCCAGTCCATGTCAGTTTCCCACGTGTTCAGTCACACATGTCAATTCTATCCAATGTCCCCATCAGTATGTGATGAAAAGAAAACCCCATGAAGATTTGCATTGATTTTTGTGTGCAACCTTCCCCGACGTACACATTTTAAAGCCAAGAACTGCATCACAACATTGTGAGCTGTGTAATCCGAAGGATACATGTGTTCTGATGCACATATCAGTCCAGGAAGTTCAAATTAGGTTGGTTTGCTTAAAAATGTGTACCAAACAAAATCCTGCCCCATTCCTAGCTGCAAAAGGGGCAGAGGTGGGAGGTAAGGAGGCCTTTGACTGTGTTTCAGTCAACTTGAGGGGGGGAGAGAGAGAGAGAGAGAGAGAGAGAGAGAGAGAGAGAGAGAGAGAGATTCCTCTTTGAGATCATGGTTATGCTGGTGGACAGATTTGGCCCCTAGACCTCCAGTTGTCTATTGCTCCTTTATGATTTTGCTCTGTTCTTGCATCTTTCTCCCAGTGCACCCACACACCACTCAAATGTTTGTGATATAATGATACTGGGATGACAGGAGGTGTGGGAAGGAAAGGCCGGCCATGCCTATTCTGAGGACCGACCAGCAGTCCAGTATGGGATGGAGCTAACTCAACAAACACTGAAGAGACATGGAAGGGGAGATTGGAACAAGCAGAGAGGGCTAACAGAGAATGTGGATTCATCAGCTCAATGGCAGCTCCTGCCATAAATTGCGAGGATGAACTTCCAACCGAAACTATCAGGCTTCTGCCTGTTTGCACAGCAGGGTAAAAGTCCATGGAACGGCAGGCTGGTCCTGGTGGTTCCCGCAAAGTGTGTGTGCACAGGGAGCAGGTGATGACAAGAAGCAGTCATAAACATGCCCTCAGTCCCCTCCCCCCACACTCAGACATGGGGTGAGTTTCTTCCCACATGTGTGAGCAGAAGCTTGTTTGAGAAATCCCACTTTGCCTTGAACTGACGAGTTCAAATGTGCATGAGCAAGTGTGGATTTGGTCTTGGACCAGCTATTTACTGGCGTCGTTTCCTGGTTTCTTCAACTTCAAGGAATTAAGGATGCCCTCACAAGGCAGCATCCAGAGCTCTCAGTTCAGTGGTTTTGCACTGAACCCAAGGTCAAGAAAGACGAATTAAGTCAGTGGTGTTCATTTTTTAAATTACAGTAATACCTTGGATTGCAAGTAGTAACTTGGTCTGAGAGCATTTTGCAAGACAAGCAAAAAAATTTAAATAAATTTTGACTTGATAAACAAGCGACGTCTTGCAATACAAGTAGGGATGTAACCACTCGCCTCGAGCGGGCCGAAATCGGCCCCGCTCACGCCCGCCAGAGAGAGACTCACTTTGATATAAGAGTGTTTTGGATTACAAGCACGGTTCTGGAACGAATTATGCTTGCAATCCAAGGTATTACTGTATATTTTGCAATTCCACATGTGTGCATGCATTTGTGGCTCTGGGGAATCATTTTGATTTCAGCTTTCTGGTCCTCAGGGTTGCAGTAATATTTTGAAGAGCAGACTGAGGGGAGATATGATAGCCCTCTTCTAGTACTTGAAAGGTTGTCACACAGAGGAGGGCCAGGATCAATTCTCGATCATCCCAGTTTGCAGGACACTGAATAATGGGCTCAAGCTACAGGAACCCAGATTCCACCTAAACATCAGGAAACATTTTCTGACTGTTGGAGCAATAAGACAATGGAACCAACTACCTAGGGAGGTGGTGGGCTCTCCCACTCTGGAGGCATTCAAGGTGCAGCTGGACAGCCATCTGTCAGGGATGCTTTGACTTGGATTCCTGCATTGAGCAGGGGGTTGGACTTTTATTTATTATATTTATACCCCACCTTTTTTCCTGCAAGGAACCCAAGGCGGCTTACATAATCCTCCTCCTCCTCTCCATTTTATCCTCACAACAACCCTGTGAGGCAGGTTAGGCTGAGAGTCAGTGACTGGCCCAAAGTCACCCAGTGAGTTTCATGGCCGAGCGGGGACTAGAACCCGGATCTCCCGAGTCCCAGTCCAACACTCTAACCACTACGCCAGCACTTGATAGCCTTGTAGGCCCCTTCCAACTCTACTTTTCTATGATTCTATGATTCTAAGATGTGCAGACAAGTGAGTGAATTCTTCTACTGAGACAGGAGCTACTACATTGCTGGTGGAGTCTGGTGACGCCAATGTCAGTGGGGCTGAGCAGCCACTCAGAATTTTACTCCGAACCGTTAAGGAGCTATTCATGGTGCCGAACCTAATTTGGGGTGGCTGGCTGGGTGGGTGGGTAGAGTTCAGCACCATGGATAGCTCCTTTAGTAAATAAATCTGGAGAAGAATGAAATCTGGACCGGAGCAGAGATGCAGCCCAGGGACACTGGAGCCACCAGCCTCAAGTCACCCAGGACTGTATGCTCTTCCTGGCCACAGTTCTCCTGGGTCTCAGAGAGAGGCGCTTCCCAGCCTTGCTGTAGTATCATATATATATATATATATATATATATATATATATTTTAAGCCGGAGATGCTGGGATCGATCTTGGGACCACATTTGTACAAAACATGTGCTCTACCAATGAGCTGTGACTCTTTCTTCAAAAAGACTTCCTTGGTCAGGGAGACCAGGGTTACCAAAGTGTGTGGAGGGGTGGTGGTGTTCTGAGCCCTGTGGATGATAATTCCTGGCAGCTAGTCATCACCTTTTATGTATATGCTGCTTTTGTCAGGGATGGAGAACCTCAGCTCTTTCAGCCTGAGGACCAAATTCAATTTCTAAGAAGCTCTCCGGGGCTGCATTCCAGTGGTGGGCGGGGCTTGAAGGCGAGGGTGAGGGGACGAAGGCAAAAGGGGTGGGGGGCAAAAATTAAAAAAAAAATACCAGCATGTTGTAGCTTAAAGCTCTTACTGTCAGTAACTACGCCTTAGGAGAGGCAGTTCAACCTCTTAGAATGGCCAAAACAAACAAACAAAAAGACCTCCACAAAAGCCAAGAAACCACCAAATAATCAGTAGTTGGGGGGAAGGGGTGTGGTCAGGGGAGGGTGTGTGGCCATTTGGGAACCACAGCGGGCTGGATTGCAACCCAGGAGGGCTGGATGTAGCCCCTGGGCCTGATACTGCCCCCTGCCTCTATGCTCCTCTCGCCCTCATTCACTCGTTCCAGTGTCCCTGTGGGGCAGGGCTTTGGGGCAGAGGTCTAGAGCCCCACTTGGCCGAATGAGCCAGAAGGCCCTCCCCAAATGCAGCAGGTCCAGCTTACCACATCCTGAAGTAAGTGACGTAATACTCATAACCATTTAAGGGGCGGCAGGTGGGCATAAGACCATCAGTTCAGCGTCTGCAATGACCTAACTGTACTATTGGCCACTACAATTTTCTTTTTCTTTTATTTTACAAAATGCCTGATGTCTGCCAAAACTCAGAATAAAGCATTTTCAGGTAGAGCCACTGTAAAAGAAGCAGACACACACAAAAAAATGGACACACAGTTTTACCCATGTGTACAGTTCATTCTGAATGCAGCTGCATGGGCCTTCTGCCTTTGAAGAACAGCTGGGTGAAGAGATGCCTCTAGATCAGTGTTCTCCAACCTTGGGTCCCCAGATGTTTTTGGCTGGCTGGGGCATGCTGGGAGTTGTAGGCCAAAAACATCTGGGGACCCAAGGTTGGAGAACACTGCTTTCAAAGAACACTCATTGCTTGGACACTTCTCTGCTTTCCCATTCCTGCTTTTTTGAGTTCTACATTTCTCCTTAATTGTACACCTCAGCTTTCATCCTAAACTACCCCTTCCTTCCTTCCTTCCTTCCTGAGGTATATTCAGCCCATTTACCTGAGACATCTCAGGTGCTTAATTTATGCCAGGACTTACTAGAGTTGGATCCAAAGCCAACCGTCAACCCTGGGCAGTTGAGCCTCTGTCCCCCTTCTCATCTGGTCGCTGGCATTTTTTCTTCACACTCCCAGACTCAGGAATGTCAATAAGCATGTGCAGAGAGTGCATTTTTCTCCCCACATGCCACCCATGCACTTGAGGTTAAGGAGAGGATGACAGACTGGAGGCTGAAGCTTCCAGACAGAGTACGAGGACCATGGGTTTTGCAAATTAAACCAGGTTGGAGCTTCGCCTCTCATCCCTTTCCCCAAACATCAAAGTGTCTGCTTGACTAGCTTGCATATTCTTATCTTCACAAACTGTAACCCCGTCAGTTTAATCACATTTCCCTTGGAGGAGCTGCAAGATTAAGAATCAACATGTGCACCCAGGTACTAATCATGTTTCTTTCATGCTTTTGCCAGTAGGGGGAGCAATGATATCAGGTACCTGCTAAAAACAGGAAGACACGTGCTGGAGATTCCTGAGCCACAAGAACACGTTCCTAAATTTCTGGGACACAGCTCAGTGTGAATCTGTTCAGAAGGGGTGGGGTGAGGGACACTGCAGAGCTAAAGCAGGTTCAAACCAGTTAGAAAGAGGCAGGTATGAGAGAAAGAAAAAATGTGGAGGACAAAAGAAAAGCATGAATTAAGCTACCCCTGCGATAAATTTGGACCAAAATACAGGCCTGTTTCATGTTGATTGAAAGTATTTATAGTTGTACACTGAGAAGCATGCTGGAGGGAGCTGCCTGATCAAGCACAGGGTGTCACTCTGAATTTCTGTTCTGCTGCTGTGTATTGATTGCATATGCATGTTTTTAGATGGCTCACGATGGACCTAGCCCGGATCTATTATGTTTATTAGGGAGTTAGCAAATAGGAGTGGATTACTTGCCATCTTTAAAGTAAGGCAAGCAGAAGTTGGGGCAGCCTTTAGGATTTGTGGGTCTGCCCAAAGTTTCAAAGAGTAGAGTTTCCGATAGAGTAACCTGGGATACCTGAGTCTGGTTCGCTGGCAGCAGAGAGAAGGGAAACTGAAAAGGAAGCAACAGGTAAGACTACTGGTGCTTCCAAACTTGGTATGTAGTGTGTAATAAAATAACATTCACTGCGAAGGCTATGTGTGCTGAGCTTCAAATGGCCACTCAGGTAAATTGGACCTTCCTCATCCCCACCAATAGTAATTATGTATCAGCCAGTGGTGTGGACAAAACATAGTGGAAGGAATGCACAGAAAAAGCGCAATATCCCCACAGTGCGGAAAATCAATGGCAAGAGAGGTTGGTGACTCCTATGTCAGTGGGGATCCTTATCCATTGCAGCTTTTATTCTGAACTTTATAGGAGCTATCCATAATGGTGAACATATTTTGGGGGTGGAGTACAGCACCATACTTGTAACTTACAGCAGAAGAGCAATGATGTTTAGCACTTGGAACCACCCATCTAGAAGCAGTCAGTCTACATGAATAAATAGCTGTGAGACAGGACACAGAATCTGTGTCAGGTAGCTGGGGCTGATAGAGCCCAACAATCGTTATGGACTTTTCTACACAAGGCATGTATCGTGCACTCATCATTCCCTACTCACAGTTGTTTACAGGTTCTTTAGATAACATCAGTCCAGTTTTGCTTCTGTGTCTAAGGAGCATGTTCAGCCACTTTTTGTAGAGCAGGGAAAATGTGGCATTTAATTGTGAAAGTGAAAGAAAGTGCGATTTCTTCTTGTGTATTTGCACTATTCTGCTATACCACAGTGCCACCTAGAGGTTATGTAGTGGGAAAGCAGGAAAGGTAATGCTCCTCGTGTAGTGCTCGAATCTCAATTCTGTGTCGAAACCGAATGTAGATATGGTGGATTAAGAGCTGATTCACAGCCTTGAGTAGAAAAGCTCTATATGCTCGAATGGAAGACTTGGACAGAGCTCAGAAAAGGCACTTTCTACTGCTGGAACCAGCAATAGAATTGTAGGTATTTTATATGGTTTGGCAAGCATTCTGTTCTCAAACAAGGCAATTACTATAGTACTACCATCTGTCCCAGTCAGCACAGCCAATGGTCAGGGGTGATGGGAGTTGTAGTGCAAAACATCTGGAGGGCACCAGGCTGCTACAGAACCAGGTAAATACTAGAAAGGTATTCCACTCTGTCCCAGCCATTTCTAGTGCTCTTTTCAAAAGCCACTGAAGGTATTCAGATCCAGTGATACACGAACATGGTTGATCTATGATCGCCTTCAAGCCCCGCCCACCACTGGAATGCAGGCTTAGCGTTCTTTTACTCTGATGGCAGCACTTCCTGTAATTGTACACAAACAGACCCAGGAAATTGCTGTTCGTGTGTACGAACAAATTGTACTTCATTTAAAATTATATCGCTTCCCCCTTCACATCAACTTTTCAAATTAAGAGCCTGTTTTGATGCAACTATGGAGACACGCAAGATGCTTTGAGTAACCGAAGGGAGTAAACCACACATATAAGTGGCATAAATGTAACGTATGAACCAGGAACTGAAGGACCTGAGCCAAAGAAACTTCCCTAACCTTTATTTATTTATTTATTTATTTACATTTATATAATGCCTTATCTGCTAAAAAGCCATCAAGGCGGTGTACAACAATTTAAACAAATAAAACCCTGCAACCATAAAAGCAAGAACATTAAAAACAGTAAAAAAAACCTACACATTTTAAAAGGCTAAAATTGAAGAGATGCATCTTTACACCCTTACTAAAGGCCAAGGGGCCAATCCTAATTCTTGAGGGAGTTCATTCCATAGTTTGGGGGCAACACAGGAGAAAGCCCTTTCATACGTGCCTGACAAACAGGCCTCTGTTCTGTGGGTAATGGTGACCTCAAAAGGGCCTCTCCTGCAGATCTTAATACTTGAGCAGGTTCATAGCGAGACAGGCGGCCTGTTTGTATCTATGTTTCAGAATTGGGAAGGGGTTGGGGGGATTTATAGAAGTTGCTGAGATCTTACATTGCCTATGGTAAGAATAGGCAATACAAAATATCTCAACTGGACCTCTGGAAGTCTGGATGTTGATGAAAATTGTCCCACTTCTTGCTTGCGTGTACTTCCTCCCTTTAAGGCTGTTATTTGTGGGATTGCATTGCTTCTGTACCTAAGGGTTCCAGAAGATCACAGCTAAGGTTAGATATTGATCTTAGAGGATGATGGACAAGCACCTGCTATCAGTTCTGTGGGTCTAACCTTACACAGCCAAAGAGAAAAGTAAAACAGGAACAGGAAGCAATAAATAACTAGGTACAAACATGCCATAAGCAATGGAAATGACACCTCCCTGGGGTGAGACGAGGACAGCTGCAGTGTAGATGTGTCCTAGCACGACTGCTGATAGTGTCCACTCCATTTCTATTTAAGATGAGCGCTCAGTAATAAATTGGGATTCGCTCATAATGGAAGTACAGTAATAAATCTTTCTACAAATTCCATATGGAAAGGCCAATACTTTGAAAGATCCTTGCATTTGCAAATGTACCCATTCACAAAGCTCGTTTATTTTCCTGTTGACTGTATGAACTGCCTTTATGGTTCTTCCATGTTCTCTTCTTTCTGATAACTCCTCCTAAATAGGGATAGATGGATCAGTCTATCTTTGGTTCATGTCATGTGTTCAGTCATAAGTCCATCCCATGTGGGGCTCACCACCACTTTCGTTCTGCACACAGCCAGCCCTGCATCCACCGCTTGTGCAATGGAGATTTAGCGTTTCCGGGAGCAAACCTCAAAATGAGCAGAAACACACATTTCTGGAACAGGGCAGGTGGGGTGGGGGCTTATGCTCCCTCCGCCAGCCTGCTCCATTCCAGAAATGAACATTTCCACTTGTTTAAGGTTGCCCCTGGAAGCACTAAATCCCCATTCTGCAAGCAGTGGGTGCTGCTTGTGGAACCGGACTGGCGGGGCTGGCCACATGCAGGCACTCAGCATTGTATTCTGCCCCTGTGTTCTACTACTGCGCGGACATTCACATTTAAAGTGTAAAATTTCCCCCTAGAATACATATTTTTGTATACATGTTTCTTCTAAAATGCACCTTTTGAGCCTAGAACTGCATCGCAAACATGACAAAGTGTGCAGTCAGAAAGATAACTGCACGCTGGCCCACATATTCGTTTGGGAAGTCTGAATTCGGTCGGTTCACTTAAAACTGAAGGCCAAACAAAAGTCTCCAGTATCCCCACTCCTAAATTCATTCAACCTGTAGCTCATTGCAGTCTTGAAGAGCAAGGGATCTCTTGAAGACTACAACTGTGCAGGGAAACCCCTTTGATGGTGAACCAAGAACATAAGGAGAGCCCTTCAAGATCAGACTGAGCTGCATCTAGTCCAGCCTCGTGTTTTTTTAGGGATGTCAGAGAAATCTTCAAGGAACCCAGATCCCACCTAAACATCAGGAAAATTTTCCTGACTGTTAGAGCAATAAGACAATGGAGCCAACTACCTAGGGAGGTGGTGGGCTCCCCCACTCTGGAGGCATTCAAGGTGCAGCTGGACAGCCATCTGTCAGGGATGCTTTGACCTGGATTCCTGCATTGAGCAGGGGGTTGGACTCGATGGCCTTGTAGGTCCCTTCCATCTCTACTTTTCTATGATTTTATGATTCTATGAAATGAGTTTAGATTTCTATGAATCCAACTGGCGGATTCTGCAGCGGACTGGCTTTTTCTGAATTGTGCGGATTCCATGGACTTGCGAACCATTTTATTATTTTTTTTACTTTGGAGGGGTTTTTTTGCAAGTGCACACTTGTGGTGATACGCATTTGCATGAGTGTGCACTAGCCTCAGGGTGTATGAGTGCAAATGCGCATTTGCAAACAGGAACAAATTTCTCGTATATCCCTAAAAAAATAATAATCCGATTCCGTCAATGAACGGATGGTGGAACAAAAGACGCCTGACAATCTGCGAAACTCAGAGGGAACGGATTCAACAAAATCCATACAGCCCTAGTTTTCATGCCAATAGGAGTGAGCCAAATGACTCTGGAAAGCCCAGAAGCAGGACATGAAGGCATGCTGTTTGGCCCTGCTCCCCGAACGCATTCAGAGGTACTGGGCCTCTGAACATGAACAGACCTGGCTATTAGCCCTCTAGAGACCCATGCTCCAGCAGTCCTATCCTCTCGGATATGGCCATTTGCACACTCCTCACTTGCTGCTTGGCAGACTGTTGTTTCCATCTAACTCGAAGCAAACCTGTGTGTGCCAGCCAGCCTGTGTTGCTCCTAGCCCTCCCCAGCAGCGCTCTCTCTCTCTCTCTCTCTCTCTCTCTCTCTCTCATTCTGCTTCCTTCTAGATAAGTGTTGTTAACATCTCTTCTCACTGTGCCAGTTAACACTTAGCCAAGATTGAAGCAGCAATCCAGGAAGGCGGCAGAAAAGAGAATCGGATCAGAAGGAGATCTGCGGATCTCATTTTTGATCTGTGCATCTGCTCATTTATTTATTTGTGGGGGGGGGACGCTCCTCCTCTCCTCCCCATCGTTGTAGAGAGACAGAGACCATCTCCAGAACAAGTGGAAGAGCAAGAGAGTGGGGACGCCAGGGGAGGGAGTGCATAGCAACGCGACTCCACAATGAAGAAGGGCCAGCAGGAACACCCTTCACAGAAGGTAAGAGAGGCAGCAATGGGTACCACAGAGGCACATCCCAAGATGCCAGGAAGAAGAGGGGAGGGGGAGCTGGAGCAGGTGCTGCCTTTGTCATGTAAAACAGGAAAAGCTGGTGAAGGCTGGGAGACAGAAGCACAGCCCGAGGCGAGGCTGGCAGCATCTGCCTCCTCCTCTGGGACCAACGACTTAGGAATGATTTGTCTGTTGCCGCTGGGAAGAGCAAAGCGTTCTGCTCCCGGAACCGGAGGCAGCAGGTGCGGCAGGTGGGTGGCCGGGTGGGAGGCTGTCATTTTTCATAATGGGGCTCTTCTTCTCACTCGCTTTCGTTAGCAAGTTTGCTAAACTCTGGTGCTGTGCAGATAATTGGAGGCACCCGCTCGAGCCAGCTGGCCTCGTGAGGAAGATGCTTTTCCAGTAGGTGGCAGGTGTTTCTGCCAGGATGATTCATGTTGCGGCTGGGGGGTGGGGGTGGGGGTGGGCAAGAGTTGGGAAAGGGATGTCCAGCTGCAAGGCTCTAGTCCCTGTCGTGTTTGCCTCCATTACCCTCCTCCTCCTCCTCCTCCTCCTCCTCCTCCTCGCCCTTCCACTGCATCCAAAGTGTAACAGGTGGTAGGGGGCACTGTGGTGGCATGGAAGCAGGGAGAGGTTGTGGGGAATGCTGAACAGCACCCAGCCTGTCTTTCAGCTTTTGAGCTTCGGGAGGACTGGCTAGATGCTCTGCACTGGGAATTGCTGGAGCAGGGCCAGGTCTACTGAGTTTCTCTGTGCTTCTTTGCATAGCCACTCCCTCCAGGCTTGTCTCATCTGGCTGGCTCCGCCCTCTTCTTTCCTGAGGATCCTTGTGGCTATTCTCCTTTCATCTCCCACCCTTGCACTTACACACTTACATTCCATCTGCCTTCTTTTCTCCCTCCTCTCTCTCAGACTTCTGAGTCCACTCAGGGCCAGCCCACAACATTTTACTGCCAGAGGCAAGGCAGCACATGGGATCCCCTGCCATCCAGGTCAAGATGCATGCAGTGGTGCACTTCCAAAAATGCGCAAATCCACCCAAAATGCATATTTTCATGCTTTAGCCTATGGGGGGGAGGAAATGCGCATTTTCGGTTGGTGTTTTTTAACTGTTCATATTTTCCTATGGCTAAATTTGCATAAAATTCCAGAAAGTAAAAAACGGGTCCAGAAATCCACAAAATCAGCGCAACTCGGGAAAAGCTGGTCTGCTGTGGAATCTGCAGGCTAGATTCATAGAAATCTGAACTCATTTGAATCTTTTGTGGATTTCTCTGACATCCCTGGTCAGACCCTTGGTCCATCTTGCCCAGTACTGTCAACACTGATGGGCAGCGGTTCTCCAGGGTTTCAGGCAGGAATTTCCCCAGCCCTACCTGGAGATGCCGGGGATCGAACCTGGGACCTTCTGCATGCAAAGCAGGTGCTCTGCCACTGAGCCACAGCCCCTGCCAAGAGTCCTTTAGGTCATAGGGCAATGGTGTACATGAGTAAAGGAGGCTATGTCTAGAGCAATGATGGGATGCTGTCAATAAAGGAGATGCAAAGTTTTCTCTTCCTGAGCAATGTATTTTGAAGATGGTGGTTTATTATAGGAGGTACCTCCAGAACTATATGGGGCAGAGCAAGAAGAGAAGAAGGAGGTTGAAGCAATAGCTAACACATGCCATGCACCATTTTTATCTAGTCTGGTCTTGAGTGTCTCCCTCTCTAACACACACACACACACACGTGACAGGGTATGTTGCAAGGAAACTGAAATAAATCTAGAAATCTCTAGTGTGTTTCCATAACGTCAGTAGTTTGCTCAGTCTTTGAAATGAATCGTCCAGCCAGTCACTTCTCTATCTGTGGGCTTCAGAACAGAACCGAAAGCCAAAAAAGCACAGGGCCAGAAGTTCAAAAAGCTTATGCACACAAACCTGCACACATGATCACATCAGTGTGGTGATACTTCCACACATGCTTATTCATCCTAATGAGCACATTGTGTACTACCATTTGGGTCTTGCTTGAATCACTTCGGCAAGTTTGTTTCCTCTTGGCTCCCTATAACAATTTCCCCTCCTTCTGCAGATGCCTACCAACCATTCAGAATGCTCTAGCAGTGAAAGGTCATGAGATCTGCAGGTAGTCTCCTATAAGGACAGCCATCCTGTTCCTGCTTGATGCTTGTCTTTGGACAGAGAGTGTGAGAACAAAAAGGCTCCCTTTCCTGCAGCTGGTAGTGGGAAAAGCAAATGAAAGCTTTGCTAAGGTTTTGATGAAGCAGTGAGTCCTGTTTTACTTTGGAGTGACATTGATGGCTTCGTGCCTTCTCTATTTGTTTCTGGGCCAATGGTGTTGGATAAATTGATGTGGGGATGAAGAGCACCATGGCCATTTCCCCAAAGAATCTTACCTCACTGCTACAGTGTGGTGGGAAGTCCACAGAGCCTCAACTGCATGATCTGATAGCTCAGGTAGACTGAAACCATCCAGTTCCTAGGACACTAACTGACATAAACTTTCTCTACTTTTGTGGGTGACCAACATCCTGACATGCCAGACACAGGGATCAGTAGGGTGGCCACTTGTGCATCACACACACACACACACACACACACACACACACGCACACGCACACGAAACATGTCACCAAAAAGAGGACAAAAAGAGGGTTCATAAAATGGACATAGGCTAATTTGTATATATAGATCAGACTTTGCCAATCTGGCATCCTCCAGCATGCTAGTTAGGGATGATGGGAGTTGTAGTCCAGGTTAGGGAAGGTTGGAGTACATGGAAATTTAGAAATGCAATACATCGCATCATAATGTGTGCCTTGCTCAGTCATCTGCTCAGCTGCTGATGGGCAGCTCAAGGCCTGGCTCTTCCTTCTGATGGTTCTTTATACTGGACTTGGACCTGAGAGCCCTTCAAATATTGGACAGTTCTCTTGGCAGACCTTCAGATAAAGGACTGTTCTCTGTAAAGTAAGACATATGGCCACCCTGGGAATCAATAACCTCTATGCTGATCGCTGCTATTCTGAGCCTACCAGCAAGATCACCGCTGGAAGGGGAGCAGCCACAGCGCTAAGCCAGTAGAACAGTGTTCTCCAGCCTTGGGTCCCCAGATGTTTTTGGCCTACAACTCCCAGCATGCTGGGAGTTGTAGGCCAAAAACATCTGGGGACCCAAGGCTGGAGAACACTGCAGTAGAAAGTAGCTCCAAACTCCTTGTAATAACAGGAAGCCCTTCTATGAAGTACTCCTGTTCTGTTTCCTGGTTTGTGGCTACCATTCCTGGGTAAACTGACATCTGGAAATACATAGGCCAGGAGAGACATAACAGCCATTATGGGATTGTTGCCAAAAAAGTAAACACATGTCAAGGTCCCCTTCCTCTCTATGTAATGCGTAGCTGAGGAAATGGGTGACATGACATCGTTATGTTGCGCCTCTCATGCCCTCCTCCCAGCAGCAGCTAATGATGTAGAGTGGGGATAGGCTACTTACACATTACAGGGGATTGTACGGGCAGCAACTCCGTATTTTGCCATCACGTTTCATTCTGGTTGGACATCTAGTCAAAGCATGCAAATGTTCCCATGGCAAAATCCGGGGGGGGGGGGGGATCTTCTGTTGTTTTCTCAAGCTGCCAGCTTGTGACTCAGTTGTGACACAGATTTATTTCTTAAAGTGACGGATTATTTTTCTCCAGTAACTCAGTGTTCTGAGTCTGGTGTAGAGCCAATGATCATAATTAGTAAAAGAAAGGCTTTAGTAATGTTTTTAGTTACACACACTGTAACTGTTCTCCTTATCCAAAAGGCTGTTTATCACATCTATCTGATCCTTATTAGAATAATACATTTTTCAGGCTTGGCACAGGAATATCTAATAGTCCAGTTCCAAAGCCATAAAACAGATCTGCTATATTTGATCCATTCATCAAACTGGCCACAATCAGCTCAGATACAGTTAATCTTGAACACATAACATATGATCTGCAATGTGAAACCAGTATGTACATTTTGAAAGCAGAAAAAGTAGATCTTGCCATATTCAGAAAGTTCAGTGAGAATCATACAAAAATATAAAATTGTAACTGCAAAACCATGTCAAATAATTTACCTGACTAATCTTAGCTTCTTTGGGTCATCTGCCAAAATTACTTGAAAGATTGGACTTCTTTTTAATGAATGGTCTGTTCCACCTTTAGTTTTTCTTGTTAAACAAAAGCCAAATAAGATTATTAAAACTATTTCTTTTCTTTCCCACTGTAAATAACATATAGAAAGATAGGCTTTACGTATTATGTAAAATATAATATGCTGCTCGGAAGCCCGCGTTTCCTGTGCCCTGCTGGGCTGAAGCTGGCAGGGCAGGAGGAGTGGTGATCTTCACCTCCCATCCTCTGTCTTTCCTGATTTTTGCTAGATGGGCTTATCAGCCTGTCTAGCAAGGGCAGCTCAGAGAGGAGGAGGGACGGAGGCTGGAAGAGGCTCAGGCTAACTCATATGCTGGCCTCTCTGGTCTCCTCCCCTTCCCACCTACTGGAAATCCCCCTTTCTTCCTCCTCCGAGGTTGCTTTTCCAACCTCGGAGAGGCAGCCAACGTGGTTCTCTCTGTGCTGGCTGCAGGGAAGGAGGGGCCTGGGCTCAGATCTTCGACTCCCCCTTCCAAGGTTGGAGCACTGTGTGTTGTGTGGGGTGGGGGTGGGAGAGGCTTTAACCTCCCTCTCCCCCAGCGATCCCACCCCCCTGTGAGAGTGTGTGTGCATGTGTACATATGCATTTACATGTATATGTACGTGCACATCTGCCCCCTCGAATCACCACCCAGAATCACATGCAGTCTTGTTCCTTTGCGGAGCTGTGCAAGAGATCTGTCCTCAGTGGAATGGTCCTGACTTCTGACACCATGTTTAATGAATGCCTGAGGCTGCAGTATCTTATCAATAAATCTTTTATTAACTACAAATTAGAGGACAGCTCTAACAAACTCACTAGTGTAGGCTTTTCTTTCTTGTGCTTCAGTCCTTCTGCCTTTACGTTCACTTCTCCATATAAGGCATTGTTTCTCAATCTCTACTGAGGATCATATTTCACTACGGTCAGGGCCAAAAAGGTTGCCTACCTGTGGTCTAATCAGTAGAGAATTGATGCCTAAAAAACCCGATGGGGAGAGTGTTGGGGCCCACCCACAGCCCCTTACATCAGTCCTTTGCCACCATACCCAGCCCCAGAAAATGTCTTCTGCCACTTAATAATCACAAGGTAATTTTCATATGGATTACAAGGCCAGATGTCCATTGTTGCTTGGGCAGATTACTTTTTTAAAATCTCACCAGTCTGCCTGCTGGGTAATGAGTGTTTTGTGACTGGATACACCCACCATGGCAGCCATTTTATGAATCGGCAAGCCGCCATGGCAGCCATTTTGTGAAAGCACCCTTGGCCATGCCCTCATGTTGCCTGGCCACACCCTCTTGATCACACCTTCATGTTGCTTAACCATACCTCTTACAAATTCACAGGTGTGTCCCTATTTTCATCTATGAAATGTTGGAGGGTATGCTACAACTCCCAGCATTCCCAGACAAGTTGTTGAAGGAAGTTTGACACAGTAATTTATATATGGGGGGGATTGAGAATCACAGTGGCCACTAATTCAGTAGACTTTCTCCCCACACACACCTACGCATATCTTTTGGGCAGACAAAAAAAAAAAAGCTGTTGTGGGTTGCAAATTTGCCATCACAGGAATCAGCCTTGAGGTACTGATAAGAGAAAAAGATCATCAGGAAGCATGCCTAGAGTTGTCTTATGCAGAATGTTCTCATCCATCAGTGAAGGCCATTTAGAGAACTGAAAGTGGGGAGAACAATCCAAGTGGGATGGAGTGGAGATAGGGAGATTAAGAGATCAGAGGTAAGTAGTTTGGGCCACAATATAGGCTGTAAATGGGATTTAAGAGAAATTGCTGGTATTACCATTCTAAAATGATTACTAGTCAACATTGATTTAGTGCCAGGCATGTGCTAGATGAGAAACGAAGTCTTTTAGAAGAAATGTGTTTCCTAAAACAGAGGAATTTCATTTTTTAAAAACCCCTCTGGGTTGGATCCAGACTAAGTCATACTTAGCGTAGACCCATTGAAATGTGGTCACACATACTTCGTTCACCTTAGAAAATGTTAATCTTTTTGGTCTATTTTAAAGGCGTTTGTCCACCCCAAGGTGCAAAGCACAGGATATATGTTGTTGCATCCAAATAGTTTGTCATACTTTCTCTGTGCTTTCTCATTTCTTTTCATTTCCATTAGTATCTAGGCTAAAGACCGTCTCCCTCCTTCCTTCCTATAGTGAGCAACTGTTAATGGCTCTTCAGAATTTATTGATTAAAAACTTAAAATACCAGTTCAGACAAAAACATATACGTTCAAATGATTTTTAATCCTTTAATTGTTCTCCAAAATGATGTAGGCCTAATGCTGCTCCTTTTACTCAGGCAGTACACAAAGTTAGAACTGCCATGCAGTATGTTTACTCAGAAGTAAGGCCTACTGTTCCCAGTAGGGCTTACTCGCAGAAAAGTGTTCATAGTATTGTAGCCTTAGAAAAGGATAGAATCGTTTGCCTTTTCTTAATCCTGTACAAAGTCATAAAGAAGTTTTGGACAATCTTTGAAAAATATGCTTTTAATATTTTTTGTCCCCATAGGGAGCTCAGTGGAACCAGTAGAAAATGAACACAGGGAGTTCTTCTCTGCTGTATATTTGTGCCTCTGTATGGACATTTTTTCTCATCTGGGAGTAACCTGCACACCAAACCTTTCATCCAGTGCAGTATCCATTTGAAACTTTCTTCCTGATATGTTGTACAAACATATAAAGCCATCTTAGACCGAATCAAATCATTGGTATATCTACTCCATTTGACCAGGAGCAGAGAAGAGATGGTGGAGAGAGTGTACTTGGTATTTTTCTTCACCTGCTGTTTTTCTGCTCCAAATGGTTTACCTAAAGGGAGTTTCAATTCAAACCAGGGGGGTGTCACATCCTAGGCACACAGGTAAGTGGCGTTAGCTCCAAAGCAGCATCAATTCAAAAATTCAACTGATGCACTTCAAATTTTAGAGCTGTGCCTTCTTACTTTTATGCATGTGTGATGTGCATACACACTGCCACCGCCCCATTTCCAGGTCTCTTCTTGACCCACCCCTGTATTCAGTCACTCAGCCTATTCCCATTATGCAGGTGGGTGGGTGAGTTGGCTATCGAAATGGCCAGAATAATCTGCTGCCTGGGTTACCTACTGAGTAATATTTGTTGTGTGTTGCCGTAACATGCCAAAGCTAAAGAAAGTCTTTGAACAAGACAACATAACCTAGAGCAATGTTTCTCTTTGAGATATCTCTGTCTGTGACTCAATTCATGCGTTAGTTAGACCTTGTCCCTTTCGTCCAGTTTTCCTGTTAGCAGCTGAAGGTTCAGAACTTTTCAAAAGCCTGATTAAAACAGAGGTCTATACAGTAATCAAACCTTGTGTGGGCCTTTTACCTGTGTGTGTGTGTGTCTATATAGTTAATATTGTGGTAGTTTGATGGTTAATTTCTGAATGAAGAATTCACTTTGACTCAGTACAATATCATCTGGGATAGATACGTAATTGTTCCTTCTTTGTCAAGGGTGTAATCAGTTATTACTATGAAAAAAAGTATATTTGCTGGTATTTGAGCTGAAAGCATTTGCACTTCTGTGTTCCTGGGTAATTCATCCACATGAATATGACTGACCCAATTGTCTGTGGGTAAATTAAGCAATTTAAAATAGGGTTCCCCTCCCCCCCACCTTTATCTTCTCAGGGCTGTGTTTTAGCATTACAGATAGATAGATAGATAGATAGATAGATGGGGCCATCTAATTTCCAGAGTTTGAAATTCTGGATATGGTAATGAATGTCCAGTAGGAAGCTGTTAGGAAGCTGTTATGAAACTGGGGGGGGGGGGTTCATTGTATTTCACAGACCTAAATCACTATTGGGCAGCCTCCAATTTGTGATTCCTGAGCAAGGTGAAGGAGGAGCCCGCAGTGGTATGGTATCTCAGCCCCAGGTTTCCCAGCAGGGCACCAGTTATCTGGATCCTTATCAGTCTGGCCTCCAGCCTGGATTTAGTCTGAAACCACCTTTTTCACCCTGGCGGATGGGCAGGTGATGCATGACCCTGTTATTTCTCCTAGATCTCTCAGCAGCTTTCAGTTCCCAAAATGTAATATAGAGGTGGTGACAACAAATAGTAGGAAGGGGTAAACCGGGGAGGAATATGCAATTATTTCAGTCAACCATAACTTTCGGCCTACTTTCCCCACATTGTGCAGGAAACCCCTTATTTTAAAGATCTCCCTCCCACTGTAAAAATGGATCCCCCCATGGTGGCTTTGTTCTCATTAGTAGTTTGCCAAAGAAATAATAATATTTAACATTTAGTGTGAGTGTGCACAGTCATTCACAGGCCCACCCTGTAAGCTCCTATTTTCTCCACTCAGAAAAAAAACATGTGGGCTCTATTGTACTTTATTAAAAAAAAAAAAAAAAAAAAAACAAGAACAACAACACTGTGATTGAACAATAATGCCAAAATGGAATGATTATTGTTGCTGCTATTTGAGGTAGTTGGGATTTTTTCTTTCTTTCTCTTGAGGAGGCTGCGTTTTCTGCTAAAAGATTAATTTTTTAAAATTTCTAATACCTTTTTTTAAAAAAAAAAAAATCCCAAATCCCTGCAGAATAATACTAATCATTACTGTAGACAGCTTTCTCCATGGCACTTCAGCATGTGTTTAAAAAAAGACTTTCACATGGGGTACACAGGTAGAGCCAAGTAAAATTTACCACTGCACTGAAAACAGAGTAAGTGTGCAATCCTAAGCATGTGTACTCAGAAGTAAGTTCTATTACATTCAATGGGACTTACTCACAGGAAAGTGTGTATACATGGGGCGGGAGGTCAGTGCTTGCAGGGCAATCCCTTTCTGTTTTAAATTGTCAGGATTGGCACAAATTCAACAGGGGAAGTTTACCCCACCCCACCCCACCCCACCCCACCCCAAACACGGAACTTCAGAGAGAAGAGAAACTTTCTTGCATTTCCTTCTGACACTGTAAACTTACCTGTTAGAGCAGTGTTCTCCAACCTTGGGTCCCCAGATGCTTTTGGCCTACAACTCCCAGCATGCCCCAGCCAGCTATGCTGGCTGGGGCATGCTGGGAGTTGTAGGCCAAAAGCATCTGGGGACCCAAGGTTGGAGAACACTGTGTTAGAGGCAACAGCCACTTCCTTTTCTTTTCGGGTGGGGTGTGTGTGCGCACGTGCACCCCCCCCCAGTGTTTGTTCCCTCCCTGCTTACTGTTTCTTAAAGGGGCCATCGCAAAATTGCAGCTAAGCTAAAAGTTTAAAGCAGTTTGCAGGAGGCACCTGAAAATTCAGGACTTTGCATAACAAAGGGAGAAGCCCTGATGGCTTAAGGGTATTCGTGAAGGTCAATGGGGCAGTTGGAGGGTATGCCGCTGCCAACTGAACTTTGACAGGTGGAGACACAAGATGGTTTTCCTGTTGCTGTGCCTAAGCTGTGGCACATGCCCCTTATGGCTAGCCCACTGCTGGCTTTTTTAGCGAGCCGTTACAATGTGGCTTTTAAAGAAAGCTTTTGGCCTAAATTACTTTGATCTTGTGGCTGCTTTAATATGGTTAATATTGTTTAAATTGGTGACTTTAAAAGAAACCACCTTGACAGTCTCTGACAGAGAGGTGGGAAGTAAATGTTTTCTGAAACAAAATGAATAAATAAAATGTTGTGATGGTCCCCATAGGAAAATACAGAAGCATTAGCAGTGTGTTCCCAGTAACTTTGCCCAGGATGGATTCATTGATAAAGATGTCGGCACTACCCTGCTTTGTATTAGAGATACATTATTATCATCATACGTGTGTGTGCACTTGTCTGCGTGTGTGACAGTTTTTTAGATGAAATACATGTCTTGTACATGTAATGTCTCAGGTTTCTTTAATTAGCACGGCCAGGTAGGGTAGGCATGGCCAGGCACCTGTTGAGGCCCCACACCCCAGGATGGGCCCATTGACAAAATGCTCCTGGAATTGCTCCTCCCCTTCTGCTTGTTCACCTCCCTCTCCCTCTGGCCCAAACAAAGGTGCTGGTGAGAGGGAGGAGCTATGGTCTTCTTGCTCTGCTGGCTCCCTGCCTGTCAACCAAGGAAGTGATAGCAATGATGACAACACGGGCAGGGTCAACACCCACCTCCAAAAGGGCCCCAGCCCAATTAGTTTGCCCAAGCTGGCAGCATTACTGTCAGGGTACCCTAATAAGTCTGATGCCAATTATTTGCTAAGTGGTTTCCGTGATGGTTTTAGAATTCCATATCAAGGTCCTCATGTGCACATGATGTCCCGTAATCAGAAATCAGTCATCGAGGCTGAGTACATAGTCCAATCAAAAATTGATAAAGAAGTGTCAGCCGGGAGGGTCTTGGGCCCATTTGCTTCGTTGCCCATACCCTCCCTGCGCATATCGCCCTTGGGAATAGTCCCCAAGAAGGCCCCGGGTGAGTTTCGCATGATTCACATATACTCTGTGTCTGGCTCTTCTTTATCTCACCTATACACGCATTTAGGATCAGGAGCAATAGAAGCTGGCCCTCAAAACCCTGGAACCAGCACTGATCATTAGTATGAGGAGGGGCATACTGCAATCATTCCAGAGACAAACAACTAAATATTTAACAGTATTCATGTAACTTTAGGATTTTTGGTCAATTGCCATATTAATGAAATAACAAATGGGACTATAAACTAAATATGAACAACTCGAACTTTAAACCACAGTTCACTACAAAGCCCAGGCCAACAACAGTCGCTTGTTGCAGCTCCTTCAGTCTTTTGTTGCCAGTTTCTGTTGTGGGGGGTTGGTTCACTCTTCCTCTGGCAGAAGGCTGCTTTATCTGCCCCTTTCCCTTCTTCGCAACACTGCTGGCTTCCCTGAATTTCCTTCTCCGCTCAGCTCCCTCACTCTGCTGCCGCCTCCTCTTCTTCTCCAGCACCAACAGTCCCTTCTTTAAAAAACGGCATTGCACTCTCTCTGCCCTCCATTTTCCATGACCCTCACGCTTTAACCAGCCCATATCCCAAGGCTCTTAGAGGCAGGCATTACATATATGTATGCAGTATGATTGTGTCTGTATATGGAAATGGAACTTATTACACTTTGCATCTTTGGCTATCTGATAATATACAGATGTTTATCTGGACCTTGTGGCCGTATATGTGCATGTAGATATAATTGCATCTATGAGGTGTGGATGCACATCATCCACACCTCATGTGCTCGTTGTTCACTTGCATTCATGTGTCTGTGTGCCTGTATGATGTCAAACTGACCATGTACAGGCATGCTTGGGTATCTGGGCCTGTGCACAGGGATGAGTTTATGTAAGCATAACAGCATGTAAACATATGGCGGGCAAATCTGTGCTTCACCATTAGGCCAGTATCCTCACTTATGCTTTCTCCACTTGTTTCCATGGAAACTGAACAAGAGGAGGGAGCATTGCAGCTATAACTGTAGCCCACTGTGGTAGATGAAAGGGCAGCTATTGGTAAAAGAGAACCAGCACTTAATTTGTGCCACAGCTCGCCAGAGCTCAGCCTGGAACTGTTTTCAAGGAATATATGAATTAATCATAAAGATTAAAGTACTCCTGAGCATTCGGCAGTGGGCCTTCTGCTCATCACAGAGTAGCCAGAGCCTCTCGTCTCATGTCAAGGATTTAAAGAAGAACTCCCAAGTCAGTGTGTGGTTTCCAGATAGGCTTCACACACACACACACACACACACCTGCCAAGACCTTTCCTTTTAATCAATTAAGCACCAAGAAGCAGACAGCACAGTTTGTTGGGAAGATATGTCTGAAGGCTAGGTCAAGCGAGGAGCATTGCTAACAGAACAGTTCTTACATGGGCTGAGCTGGTGAGGTTTCTGTCTTGTTTTGTTTTTTAACTTGGAGAAGTTGAACACAAGAGGCTTGTTGGTCTAGGGGTTGATTCTCACTTCGAGTGTGAACGGGCTGGGTTGGGGTCCTGCAAATAGGGAGAACAGGGCTGTACGTGGGGAAGGATAGAACACAGTTTGCACATTCAGTGGCAGAGCACATTTTACATACAGAATGTCCCAAGTTCAGTCCCTGGCATCTCCAGGTAGGGCTGAAAAGGACCGCTGTTTGAAACCCTGGAGGATGTCAGTGTAGGCCAGCCTTCCTCAACCTGGTGCCCTTCATATATACAGGCCTGTGGCTTACGCTGGCTCAGCTTGTCTGAGTGTGGAAAGCTAAGCAGGGTCAAGTCTGGTTATTACTTGGATGGGAGACCCCTCCTCTAGTTTCCTGCATTGAGCAGGGGTTGGACTCGATAGCTTTGTAGGCTCCTTCCAACTCTATGAATCTATGTCTATGTCTATGTCAGATGTTTTGAACTACAACTCCCAGCATTCCTGACCATTAGCCATGCTGACAGAGGCTGGTGGGAGTTGAAGTCCAAAACATCTGAACAGCGCCAGGTTGGGGAAGGCTGGTGAAACAGATGGACCAGTGATTTGACTCAGTATAAGCCGGTTTTCATTCATCCTGGGCACAGAACAAGCAACCCACAATTTCCAGGTCACCATTTCCTTGACCGCTTTGAGTCATTAACAAGTCTGGAATTACTGGCTGGCCAGAGAAAAAAGGGGGTGGAATGAGAAGGAAATTAAAGGCAAGGCCTATTGGAATTTTCCCCCCCTTTTACTGTCTGCTCATATTTCCCAAATGGCATGCAAGGGCTTTTTTATTTATAGAAAAATATATATTAATATGGGTCTACAGCGGAGATTGCTTTTATGCTTGGTGATGGCAATACAAACATTTCTCAGAAAGATTCTTTCATTCACTTAATATTTAATAATGTTTGTTGTGACTGAGTTACAGAAGATGGTGGCTGCTTCCCCTTTTCAAGCCACTCATCATTTCACACAAACTGCAGCAGCTGCACTACCACCCAGTACAGAAGTGCCGGTTCAAACAAGCAACACCCCTACGCCGAACCCAAGTGGGCTGTGAAGGACTGCTTGCAGGAGCCCACTGGACTCCTGGAGGCAGGGCCAGTGCCATGGGTAGGCATGGTTGGGTACCTGCTGAGGGCCCATCCACCCACCCCCTGCAGGGCCCACTGGCAAGATCCCCCTGGAGTTGTTCGTCCTCTTCACCACTGCAACCTGCTTGTTCATCCACCTCTTGCTCTGGCAAGAATGCAATGGAGAAGGAAGATCAGTAGATGCGACAGCCTGCTTGCTCACTGGCTCTTCTTTGCCTGTCAAGTGAGCGATACCAATGATGAGAAAGAGGATGAGGAACAATAGCAGCTGGTGACAATGGTGCTGAGAAGGTAAACTCACTGAAAGAGGTGGGGCCATTGAGGATGTCTTGCCCAAGGGTCCTCAGAAATCTGGAGCCAGAACTGCCTGGAGGTCACTGCATGGAGGCTGCTGGCTATCAATGGCTATTACTCCTGATTGGCTATATGCTTCTTCCAGTATCAGAGGCAGTATGCCCAGCCTATGTACTCCAGTTGCTGGGGAACATGGGTGGGAAAGTACTGTTGTACTCATGTCCTGCTTGTGGGATCCCATGGGCAGCTGGTTGGCTACCATGTAAACAGAATGTTGGACTAGATCAGGGCTCTCCAACCTTGGGTCCCCAGATGTTGCTGGCCTACAGCTCCCAGCATACCCAGCCAGCATGGCTAATGGCAAGGGATTCTGGGAGCTGTAGTCCAGCAGCAATATCTGGGGACCCAAGGTTGGAGAGCCCTGGACTAGATGGACCCTTGGTCTGATCCAGCATGACTCTTCTTCTGTTCTTATTTATTTATTTATTTATTTATTTTCTATACCGCCCAATAGCCAAAGCTCTCGTATGGCTGTGTGAACCTGGCCCTCCATGACTCATACCTGAAATAACTAGTGAATTGACTCCACTGGTGATGCTGGGGGGAACCATTGGGGTGATATGAAAATCTTAAGATGTTTGATCTGTGCTGGCTGATTCACACATGCAAGTTGCCACCTGATGCTACACCAAGTGATGAATGTGCATATGTAAACAAGTCCTAAGGCTAATTGTGATTGTGATCCAATGGCTTACATAAATGCTGATCTTGATGTGGGTCTAGCTTCTGTTCACCCTTTTGTTTATCATTCTTCCTTGCTCTTTGAAATGGGCCTTGATTGTGGCCTTCTCCCTCTTCTTCTTTCCTACTTGTCTTTAATGTCCTCCTCAATTTCTTTTTCTTTTTCTCTTATCAGCCAATAATTCCAGACTTGTTAATGACTCCAAGCGATCAAGGAGATGGTGACCTAGAGATTGAGTACCCTGAAGATAGAGGGAATTGGACAGGCAAGCTGGATTTCCTTTTGTCCTGTATTGGCTACTGTGTTGGACTGGGGAATGTCTGGAGGTTTCCATACCGAGCTTACACGAATGGGGGCGGTAAGTACTGGACCACATTATCTTTGTTCCTTGACATTTTGTGGATGCTGCCATTTCCTTGCTGCAGCATCTTGAACATAGCAGGACACAGTATGAAGGGTCTCAGAAAAGAGGAATGGTGTGACACAGAAGGACCCCAGGGCAATACTCTTTTGTCCGTAGCCAGTACCAGCATCAGCAAACCCACCAAGCTGCCATCTGATTTCCTGCCTCAGCTTCAGCTTGGAATCACAAATGACTGTGTGCAGATCCCTTGGGGTGAATGTGCATTTGCTGAAGGCTGATGTGCAAGTACCCAAGGGAGTTTGCCAAGTTACAGCCTCTCTGGAGATTGCATAGGAGACGACATTGATCTGGGAGGTGGTGTCATACGCTGCCCCCCCCCCCCCGCAAATCCCATGCACACCTCACCACTGAAATGGTCTGATGGGAAGGAGGAGAGGAGTTTAGAAAATATACACCACCAGGGACACAAGTGATATTGAGGCAGTCTCCAAAGTATTTCTAAGGTATGATTGTGCTTTATGGCCCTTAATTTTTCCAATATCAAAATGGAGATGGGTGTGTGTGTCTTACAATAATAAGGTAAAATTAAAATATTATAGATGTCAGATATTATAAATGATATTATAAGGCATAAATGTCAGATATAAATTTAGCATGTGAACATGCAGTTTCAGATTCCTGTTTATAACTCCGTTTATCCTGTTTATTGCTGAATGAAAAGACATGGGGCCCTGTATTGTGCATCATATTCATGGGTGAATACCCCTCTTCTTTGACCCATTTCACATGTCCTGCCTGCATACCCGATCATGATCATCTGTTCTACTAATTTCACACATTTCCCCAAGAAGTTGCTTGTGAATGGTGTAAACAGAATACGCAGTTGAGAGAATGATAAGGCAGCGGTCCCCAACACAGTGCCTGCTGGCATCACAGTGCCCCAGAGCCTTTGGTACCTGTGAGGTTCCCTGCACCTATCACTTATATCTATCTATCTATCTATCTATGCGCATATGCATATGCATATATGTATATATAGTAGTGTATTGGCCCTTCTGGCTTGCTATACCAGGATGGGCCTGAATCAACTCTTGGGCACTGTGTTTTCAGTTTGTGTTCAGCATTGCCTGCAGCAGTATACTGCATGGCCTATTCTCTAATAAACTTTATTTATTAAAGTTGTTGTTAGTTGTGCATCCTCTTTGTGGTCTTCACTTCATGATATACTTCATATTAATTAATTGATTGATTGATTGATTGATTTACCAGGCAGCTGGTGTTGCTTCAAAGCAAAGTGGTTGCCTTCAGCTTCCCTCCATCTTTATTTTCCCAGAATGCCTCTGGCCCGACAGGGGCAATCTTAGAAAATGAAGACAGCAACTGGCTGGATGCAAACACTTTGATTTGAAGCACTCATGGCCACCTGGGAAAAATGAAAGTGGGGGAGGGACCCCACCCCACCTCCACTACTGCTTGGTAAGCTGGGGTCTTGGGGAAGTCGGCAGGGAGCAACAGGGGTATTTTCTGTTGTCTGTGTTTTGTGTTGTGCATGTGTTTGTTGTCTACGTGTTCTCTCTCTCTCACACACACAGACACATTAAATACACAGAAACACACACACACACACACACAGGGCTGTAGCCCGCCCCAGCATCTGTTTTGTGGTCATCCCCATTACACTTCTTGAAAATTTCAAATAGTGTGTGTCTGACTTTATGTGCCCATGGGCTTAAAAAGTTTGTGGATCCACGTGATAAGGTAAGTTGAGAATTCAGCACCATTTGTTTGTGAAGAAACCTAGGATATGAAAGTGAGGAGGACATATTTGTCAAGGAACTAGACATTGTTTTGTGTGAATTAACACTTAAGCAGGTGCCAGCTTGCTGCTGGAAGCCTCTGCCAAACGTCCCATGTGTTTCCGAGAGCAATGCTGATGAATCAGTAGGTGGCATGCATCCTCCTGAGTCAGTGTATAATGCAGCTTGCATGAATACAGGATGTAAAAGGGCAGCACCCGCCTGGAGATGCCATCTTCTCTAATTGGATAAAAACAACAACAAGATTCTAACCATTCACTGTAAACCTTTGGGAATGTTTTGCTTATATAGGGTGCCAGTTCCAGGATCCTGACATCATCAGGAGAAATAATTCAATTCTTCTCAGCTGAATTTTCCACTTAGCTTATGGTTAATACTGTGTTTTGATTGCTTTTGTAAGAATTGTGGGTGGGAGTGCTTTTTCTTTGTCAAGCCAGCTGCATTTCAGTACAGTAGAAATAGAGCCCTTTGCATTGACAGATAGCCTTGTGAAGCATCAAGCATCTGTCAAAAAATCCACAGTTGAAAATATGGAGAATGTAGACACTTCTTTGGCATTTTGGTTATATAAAAATAGATACATAAGTGATCAGGATGCTAACTTGGGACTTATTGTGTTCTTGGTTAAATCACAGTCACTCCAGGACATCTTGCCAAGTCTTTTAGATTCAGCTTTCACACTGAAGTGAAGTCATTGTTGAATCCTCCAAGTACTCAGCTAGTGCCAGGGTCAGGCCTTTTAGCCTTTCTATGTCTCAGTTCCTATCTGCCAAAAGGACATGCTAATAGTTCCCTGTTCACAGGAAACTTCTTTATACCAAGTCAGACTGTCCAGTCCATCCAGCCCAATACTGGCCACTCTGACTGACAGCGGCTCCCCAGCGTAGCTCTTTCCATCACCTGCTCCCTGGTCCCTTGAACTGGGGGCACCAGGGATTGATCCTGGGCCCTGCTGCACACAAAGCATGCGCTCTGACACGGAGTGGTGGTCTCCCCCCACAAGCACATCATGACGATAAGGAAGGCTAGCGACATCTATACAAGGTGCTCTAATGCTAGGGTGATAAAAGGAGACTTCTCAGGTGGCAACCTGGAGACCTACACTGTACATTCAGACTCACTGGAGAGGAAGAGTCAAAGTAGCACATCTTCCCCAGCCCTTTCCTGTCCCATCCTGTAGTCTGTACTCCTTCCCCCATTTGCTGCACACCTGGAGCAGGCAGGCAGGCAGGAAGCAGAAAAGCAGGACTGAAGAAGGTAAATGGGTGGAAGGAAGAGCTACCTGGTTGGGTTTCTTGTCCACAATCGATCTGTGGGCAATTTTAAAGATGCTGGTCAAATCTCCAGGTTGCAACCCGGCAGCCCTGGTGATGAGGATAAGGTAAGTATCTGATACACCGGGAAGAGACTTTTGTTTCATGCTTACAGTGGTCACATTGAACCATGTTACTTGCTCAACGTTGCCCAATTTGCAGCCATGCCCACTGTGCTTTGTGTCATGTTTTTATCTCCCACAGGGGCATTCCTTGTTCCGTATTTCATCATGTTGGCAATATGTGGGATTCCCATCTTCTTCATGGAGCTGTCACTGGGCCAGTTCTCAAGCCTGGGGCCTCTTGCTGTTTGGAAGATAAGCCCACTCTTTAAAGGTGTGTGCATGTGTGCGTGTGTGCATGTACACAAGATGCAATGCTCAGCCAGCTCCCTCAACATTTCCATCTCCCTTTCTTCTTCTGCAGTGTAGACTGTCGGGGTTGCCAGTGCAAAGGCATAGCTGCAGCAGTAACAGACCCTGCTACCATCTTCACCTGCTATGGTGCAAAAGTAGAGTCCCGCTTACCATAATGGGTTAGAATGGATGGCATGCAAAGGAATCAGTGAAGGATCAAGATGCATCCTCTCTCTGGTGGTGTCAGAGACATGGTCCATGGGTTGGGTGAGAGACCTGGCAGTCCTAAATTACAGCAGATATTTTTCAGATAACTCACATGCTTTTAAAGTAGTTGTCAACAAAATACACTAGAAGAACTGGTAATTAATAGAAGAGATTGGATGAAAATGGCTGGGGTGAATGGTTTTTGATGGACCATGCAACCAAGGCAACTGAAGCTTTCTGCTCCAATGCTCAGATGCCAGCCTATATGGTCATGGCTGCCTCAGGTTTTCTGACCCTGAAATGTGCACCATGAACAGTGCAATAGATAAGCTGCACTCCAGGGAGTTTCCTGAGACTTGCATTGCTGCCGTTATATTGATCTCCCTTTATCATTTCTGCTCCTCTTTAGGTGTTGGCATGGCCACAATCCTGATTGTCTCCTTGGTGGCCATTTACTATAACATGATCATTGCCTATGTTCTCTTCTACCTCTTTGCCTCACTGACAAATAACTTGCCCTGGCAGTACTGCGGCAACTGGTGGAACACGGACCTATGCATGGACCACCATGTCATGCACACAGGGAATGGTGCTGTCCCTTTGAACATCTCTAACACTGTCAGCCCAAGTGAGGAATACTGGAGGTAAGCAGGTTAGGCAAGATAAAACAAAACAATTGGGTATGATCTATGACAACACGAATGTTTCCCCCTAATAGATCTGATGGACAGCTGCACACTCTAAATGTTATAACAGATGGCTTTGTAGTACTGTCTACATAGTACAACCCATGAAACATTCCATGGACTGGATGTTCACTCACAAATATGTGGATCTGTTCATCATATTTAGGAGGTTACCACATGCACAAGTTGTTCTCTTCTCCCCTAGTATTTATTATGAGAATTGTGGATTATGAAAGCCAGACTGAGTAGGCTTTAAATCCATATCAATTATCAAAAAAGCCTGCCAGTTTAAAAGACCAGAGTTAAGGCTACCTCATGTTCAGGCCCGGTGCAAGGCAGTTTGGTGCCCTAGGCAAGATCAGATATTTAGCGCCCCCCCCCCCTTGGTAAAACATGCATTTTAGCACTGTATTTTTTCCCCAAGGCGTTTCTGGTGCCCCATTTAGCCCTGCACCCTAGGCTAGCCTAGGCCCCCACTGGGCGGGATGAGCAGGAAGAGGGCCCCCAAACGTAGCAGGGCTGGCTTATCACATTTTAAAGCAAGTGAAGCAGCACACATTACAGGGGGGGGGGCAAAGACCATTAGGTCTCTGCAAAACAAAATTAACCTGAGCCGTTGTGGGTGTCCCTAGCAGGGAGAAAAATCAAGCAAAATCTGAGGACGGCGACAAAAGCGGCAAATATTTCGCGCCATACATAAACTGGGCCACCCTCGTAGTGGGAGGGGACGAGGGGTGAGCAAAAAGGAAAGGGAAAAGGCAAAGCGTGCGGCGGGAAAGAGGAGGAGGAGGCTCACTGAGGCACGGAAGAAGAAAGGGGGATCCTCTTCCTCCTCCATGGCCTCAAGGGAAACACGCAAGGCTTGGCGTCTGGTTACGTCTCGCTTTTCGGTTCCACGGAGGACCCTCGAAGGAAGGCGGCGGGTAGTCCCACCCACACCCCATGGTTGGGCACAGAGCCTGGAATTCCAGCGCCCCCTTCATTCCCAGGTATCCTGCACTGATCCAAAGAGGAGAACTTGCCACGAGCTCCCTGGAACGAGCGGAGGGAGTTTCCGTAAGGGTGGGCGAAAAAGAGATTGGGCCCCTACCCTTTTCTCGCGCGGGAGAGTGGAGTTACAGCGACCGAGAGAAGAAGAAGTAGCAGAAGCCCAGGCTTTGGGGAGCTGCCTGACGGGTGGAGAAGCCAAAGGCAAAGGAAAGGGGTGGCTAGGGGAAGCCTCGGGCTCTTCCGTAACCGCTGGCCTTTCTTCTCCCCCTCCTCCATGCCTCTCGGCTTGCAAATGTCTCGAGTCTTCTAAAGATGCTGTCTTGGGGGCGATCCCCACGAGATTTCTGCTGGGGAAAGGGGTGGGGGTGGGACTACCTGCCGCCTTCCTTCGAGGGTCCTCCGTGGAACCGAAAAGCGAGACGTAACCAGACACCAAGCCTTGCGTGTTTCCCTCAGCCGCCCTCACAAGCCCCGAAAAGTCCCAGGAAAAACCGGCAGATTTTACAAACCCCAAAAGTTGAAGGAAATTTGGCTCTCTCTCTCTCTCTCTCTCTCTGTGTGTGTGTGTGTGTGTGTGTGTGTGTGTGTGTGCTGGCTGGCAGGAGCGGAGCGTTTCTACGCCCCCTCTAGCCACGCGCCCTAGCCCCCCGCCTAGTTCGCCTAGTATTTATTATGAGCTGGCCCTGCTCATGTTGGTCCAAACTCCAAAAGGACAGGAAATTGGAAGCTAAGACTGATGCCTGAATTGACATGCCTCATGATCAGTGATGATGTGTGCAATGTCACAAATTGTGCTTGCTTACAACTTACCGCCATGCACCCACACTTTTCCTTGGTCTTTCAGGCCCAAATCCAGATGGGGAGGATGGAGTGCCTGGGACCAGCAAAGCAGCTACAGGACTGCAAGCGTGGGGTGGTGGCCAGAGGAGGTGGGGGGAGGCTTAAGGGCTCCCTTCTCCAGCCAGCGGCCCCACGAAACTCCCAAAGTGCTCCAGATGATGGAGAAGGGAGAGAGGCCTTGCGCAAGGGCCTCCCTCCCTTTCCAGTAATGGCGACTGCTGCTTCGGCTCTGCCATGAGTGGCGTGGAAGTAGTGATGGGACAGCCTTGGAGGGGTGGGGGGTGAGCCGCAGGGGGAGGGCAAAGACCTGCTCCCTTTCCTGGTCTCCCTTCCCAGGCAGTCTGGCGATGTCTCCTCGGGGCTTCAGTGGCTGGGGAAATTAAGGGGCTGCTGCTGCTACAGGGCAAAGGAGACAGCGGGGCGGAGGCCCTCTCCAGCCTACCTGGCCAGGACACCAGGTCTCTCTCTTCAAGGTGGCAGTTTCTCACACGCCCACTTCTATTCAGCTGTGAGGCGGCGCTCAACACACGACCGTCTGTGACTGCACATCGTTATGAGAGTGTCATAGACTCTCATTACACATTAAAACCTTATTTATTTTAAAAAAAAACACCTGTAATTGAATTTTAAAAAAAGAAATAGCATTCCACCAACTACAAAAGAAGAGGAATAGGAAACCATCAATGTTTTAAGTACGTAGGCTATAGTGTCTTCACAAATACTGTGCAAATTAAGTCGCCAATCAGTTTTTCACAGACGTTTTGAGTGACACAGACATTTTATGCTCTTAGTGTTTAAACTGCTCTTTCCCCCTCAAACGTTCACCAATCTTTTGAAATTTTCTGGGCATATAAAATCAAGACTTTTTTTCTGGCACCTGTAAATTTCAGAGAGGTGAAACCATTTCAAATTCATAAAGGTTAGAACGACCCGCCACACTGATTTCCATTTAATGCTGTGGAAGTCGTTTTTTTTCCTGACAGGCCTTAACTAAGGATGCACTGCTGTGTGCCCTTAAATAAAGTTAAAATATGCTAAGGCTGTGGTGGGCTTGCGACTGCGAGATCTACTTTGCTTTTGATACAAACACCAAAATCCACCAATCAGACTCAGGGGGCAGACACACCCCTTAAACTATAGAACAGGATGCCTTTGAGAGCATGTGCTCAGCCCAGGAATCTGTGTTCAGTTACTCAGTACCACAACTGAGCTCCTAGTCCCTTCAAACAAAAATCAACTGCTAGTTCTCCCTCAAGCTATCTTAATTTCAGCAATCTATTTTTAAAGTCTTTTAGTTGTTAGTATTGTTAACCAAAGAGGAGTCAGAAACTCTTGCCAACCTACTGCAAGTCACTCAGAGACCTACCAGTATATCCCGATATGCCAGGGGTGGGCAATACACAGTCTACTGGCCACATGCATCCCTGCCCCCCAAATTCAGGGGGAATAATTTTTACAGAAAAAATGGCATCTGCAGCATTATGGCATGCCAAAAGGATCAAATTTAGCTTTTTTTTTGGTGAGCTACATTTGATCCTATTGGCATTCCATAGTGCTATGGAAGCCATTTCTTCATTTCTTTTTCAGGTGCCTGCGTGGGGGTGGAGGGAGAGGGGCAGGGGGGTGGATCCGTGGGGGTAAAAATGTGTCCTGGACCTCTCACAGTTGTCCACACCTGTGATATGCCTTTTGCCTGCCTTTGTGCTAAGGGGGGCTCTCCAACCTTGGGTCCCCAGGTGTTGCTGGCCTACAGCTCCCAGCATACCCAGCCAGCATGGCTAATGGCAAGGGATTCTGGGAGCTGTAGTCCAGCACCATCTGGGGACCCAAGGTTGGAGAGCCCTGTGCCCCGCCATAGGGGGAAACAATGCAAACTTGTTTTCAGCCCAGAATAATGATATGTGTGAAGGCATTATTCATTCAGTTTGAAAGAAATCCTATTGTGCGCTCCTCATTGTCAAAGACACTTTGATTTTAGACTGAGAGTGTAAGGTCCACTTCACACAAGATCATCTACTGTGTGGCATCTCTTTTGTGTATCCTTCCCAGCTGCACATTCAAATTTCTATTCAAATTTCTATTTCACCATATGTACATGCAGCAGGATGGGGTGCAAATATGGCAATACAGACAGACATCACAAAATTCCTACATGAACTGATAAGTGCAAATGACATGCATAAAGCAGCTCTTACACCTGATATAAATGTTACAAATTCCCTGCAAGAAAAGCACTTCTGTATAAGAAAAAACATCAAAACAGTGTATAGATCCACACATGTGATATACATATGCATCAAATTCACTGGATGCACACATGCTAGGAAGCTAAGATTGCCTGCTGCATGTTTGTGTATGCACAATGAAAATGATGCTTATGCAACTGTGTCATGCATGACTATACACAGTATTCATGATTTTTCCTAGAAGGAAATGTTTTCCATTTCATTTTATTTATTACATTTCTATACCGCCCAATAGCCAAAGCTCCCTGGGTGGTTAACAAAGATTAAAACTTTTAAAAGTGGATCTATAAAAACCAGTGTCAGACATTCTTAATGTTTGTAGCTGCCCTTAGTTGCCGCATCACAAATTATGTGATTGAGTGATTCTGAAAAGAAGATCTGCCCTCACTTCTAGAAGATAGGAGAGTGATGCTCTTGGCTGGTAATTGTTTTCCTTTTACCCTAGCCGTTACGTTCTGCACATTCAAGAGAGCTCAGGGATTGGGGATCCTGGAAGGATTCGTTGGAATCTATGCCTATGCCTTCTCCTCGCCTGGATCATTGTGTACCTCTGTATCCTAAAGGGAGTCAAATCCTCTGGCAAGGTACGGTATGAATCAGCAGTAGGCACCAGTGTGTTTGAAGCTCTACTTGGTTTGGAATCAGAAGCTTGACTCACTTGTCTTCTGCTAAATGAAATATCTAGGGCAGGAAAAATATAGATTCTCGATCAGTTCCTATCTTAGATATTTCATTTAGACGCTAGATGCTAAAGTACAAGTAACACCGTATTCATCATCTTCACATTCTAGAATAGAACAGAAATAATAGTCCTGTTCAGTCCTTCTCAATTTGTGCAGAATCAATATGTGAGGAGAAGGAGCACTCTAGCTCCCACCTCCCTCCTCACATGTTTCCATCACCCTGTACTCATGGAGGGCGACGGTCTGAAGAGGAGATCCTCCTGTATCCATGGAGGCTCTCCATGCAATTAAGAACCCTATCAGGGTTCTTAATCCTCTTCGGACCATCACCCTCCATGAGTACAGGGTACACAAGTACAGGGCAACAGAAATGCATGAGAAGGGAGATGGGACTAGAACACACTCTCTCTCCTTGTGCATTGACTCTACACAGATTGAGAATGACTGAACAGAGCTATAAAGGTCATATTATCAGGGAAATATTCTTTGTTAACTTTTTGTCTAGTCGTGAAAATCTGGTAACTAGTCATCCCAAATTTTGATATCAGAATTAATTGTACAGAGTTGCGTAAATAATCTATAGGAAATCTTTATATCTTTAGCTAAATTGGGTTGGTGCAAGGAAAGGGGGCGAGCCCTGGTGCACCAATGGAAAGGAGAGGGTCAAAGGTGAGACATAGAGAATGTATATGTGATACACACTGATTTTTAAGTCTTCAGCAGGCACATGTTTAATTTTTTAGCAGATTGTCATGAGGACTAGAAACATTCTTTTCTAGAATAAAAGCCCATGATGCTTATGATTTTGGTAAAACCAATAGACTGCATACTGCAAAGCTAGATCTCAAGGTGATTATGAATATGTAGATTTCTGGATGCTCAGAGTGTGATCCATGAGTTAGGGATGATTAGGCACCTGTGATTTATAGGGACAGACATATGTATGCTCCTTAAACAAGCATTTGCTGTGTGAGGAATGGAGTGCTATCCTCCAGGACCATCCACAAGTGCTAAGTGCATTTGTGGAGATCCACACACGCCTAGAGAATGACAGCCACAATACATAGTGAATTGAATATTACAGTACATGTGAAAAGGATCTCGGGATTATAGTTTGTCACAAGGTGAATATGAGTCAGCAGTGTTATGCAGCAGCCAAATAGGCTAATATGATTTTAGTCTGCATTAAAAGAACCATTGTTTCCAAGTTATGAGAAGTACAGTAATAGTTTACTATTAACTATGTACTATTATTACTACTTTATTCTGCACTAGTCCAACCCTATCTGGAGTAATGTTCTGCACTGTCAGAAGGTGTTGCACTTTAAGAAGTATATAGACAAACTGGAATGGGTTCAGAAGATGGCAATGAGATAGTCAGGAGTATGGAAAACAACTCGTATGAGGAAAGGTTGAAGGAACTGGCATGTTTAACTTGGAGAAAAAAAGCCTCAGGGGGGGACATTGAAGCACTCTTCAAATAGAAAGAGTCACACAGAAGAGGGCAGAGGGTCAGAACCAGATCTAATAGGCTCAAGTTATGGAAGGGTAGATTTCGGTTTAACGTTAGGAGAAACTTCTAGACAGTAAGAGCATTTTGACAATGGAAAGAATGGGTTGTATCCAATATTAGTCCCTTTCATTTCAATGGGTCTACTCTAAGTAGGAATAACATTGGATACAGCCCAATTACTGAGGGACGTGCGGTGCGGGCTCTCCTTCACGGTACAGTAATATCTTGGATTGCAAGCATGATTCGTTCCGGAAACGTGCTTGTAATCCAAAGCACTTGTATATCAAAGCGAAATTCCCCATAAGAAATTTGTACCCATATTTTTAATTTAAGCTGCAATAAAGAATGATAGTGTAAAGTCTTCATTTTTCTTGACTGTACTACAGTACTTGTATTGCAAAACGTCGCTTGTTCTATCAAGTTAAAATTTATTTTAAAAATTTGCTTGTCTTGCAAAACACTTGCAGACCAAGTGACTTGCAATCCAAGGTTTTACTGTAGTTCTTCAAGCAGAGGCTAGACAACCACCTTTTTGGCATACTCTGGCTCTAGAGTTCTTGCATCGAGCTAGATGCCCTACAAGGACACCCCCCCCATCTCTATAATCATATGATAAGGTGCTCCATTTATTGTATAAAGACATGACAACTGCTCTGCATAGTTTATGGAACAGTGCAAGAGTGCTATAGTGTTAGCTTGTAGACAGGAACCTCTTCCATATTTTTATGCATACTGAAAATAACAACCGCAGGTTCAATCAAATGCTTCTCTCCTCTTGCAGGTTGTATATTTCACTGCCACGTTTCCTTATCTCATCCTGATCATGCTCCTAATTCGTGGTGTGACACTGGAAGGAGCCTGGTTAGGAATCAAGTTCTATCTCACGCCCCAGTTTGACCTCCTGCTGTCTCCCAAGGTGAGATTTGTGCTGTGCAATTTCACTGAACAGTGGAGCTTAATTACGTGGTCCTTTTGACTGCCATATACAAGCGATCATCATATTCAAGCAGATTGTGTAGCAGGGGACTCCTCAAGCCTGGCAGCTGCATAAGAAAAAGGTCTATATTTCAGGCACATGTTTATACGTCAGTCGTGTGGCTCTCACTGTTGTTCTTACTATTTATTTATTTAATACATTTTTATACCGCCCAATAGCCGAAACTCTCTGGGTGGTTTACAACAGTTAAAACCATAAAATACAATATAATATAAATATAAAATTTAAAGCCACAGATTAAAAACAAACAGCAGAGTTAGCAGCAGCAGTTACAATAACAGAGTTAAAATTAACTTAAAACAGCTACAAGATTAAGATGATTAAAATGATTAAAATGCCTGGGAGAATAGAAAGGTCTTCACCTGGCGCCGGAAAGAGTACAATGTAGGCGCCAGGCTCCTCTTTGGGGAGCTCATTCCACAACTGGGGTGCCACAGCAGAAAAGTCCCTCCTCCTGGTAGCCACCTGCCTTACTAGCAAACAGCCCCTGCAAAAAATGTGGGTGGCATTCCCAGATTTATGTAAGCAAAGCTTTTTGGATTCATCTTTGTAACATATACCTCAGTTAAGCCACCACAACACGTTATATTAAATGTGGGTGGCTGCTGCCATAAGCAGCAATCACATGTTTAAAACACACAGGCGCAGGCTGCTGTAACATCTAGGACAACTTACCCATGTGTCCAGACATCACAGTAGTGTACACTTCCTGCCCACCTCCCCTGTCACCAGTAGCAGCCAATAATGTGGGGCTTGGTGTGGGTAAATTGTCCTAGCTGTTACTTGGGGTGGGGAGGAGGGAATTAAGCATTTGGTTGCTATTTTTTGGTGGCAGCTGCCCATTCAATGTAAGATGTAGTCCTGCCCTTAGCAAAAAATTATGCACAAGCACATCAGAGAAATAGTTCTCAGGTTGGAGGGAGTCCAGATCAGCCTGACCTTGGGTGAAAAGCTAAGAATCGGTGAGAAACAAAGATTTTTCTTTGTCTTCTTTCGGATCAGTGGGCACTTGTCTCTGTTATTTTTGGTGACAGAACGTAAAGATTGTCAATGCCTCAGTAATTCAATAACACCCTCTTTCCTCATGTTGAATATACTGTACATATGATCCTATAAAGCTGCCTTATACTGAGTCACAGCATTAGTCCACGTAGCCCAGCATGGCCTACTTGAACAGGCTGCTCTTTCCAGTGGTTCAGGCAGAGAGGCCTTTCCTATGACCTGCTACCTACTCTTTTAACTCGAGATGCCAGGGATTGAACCTGCATGTGCAAAGCATGTGCTCCAGCACTGAGCTATGCCCCAGCCCAAGTGGTCTCACCGCCGGAGGCGAGAACATTTGCCACCTCATGCCCCTTCCCCCCGCTGCTGCCTCTGTCGCCTCATGCCCCTTCCTGGCTGTGGGGCTCTTGCAAGAGCTCAGACAGGTCTTGGGAGAGCTCAGCCAGCCAGCTGGAGCCCCACAGCAGCAAAGCGAAGGGGAAGGCGGGCACACGCTGCAATGGAATGGAAACAGGGCAGGCGGCGGGTGCTCCAGAGAGCTCTGCCAGCCGCTCTCTTTCTGCAGCAGATGCGCGGTGAGAGAGCAGCTGGCAGGCCTTTCCAGAGCACCCGCTGTAGGTTGCAGGTGAGCCCTCCTGGTAGTGGGGAGCAGCACAATTCACTGCTCCTCCCGTTCCGCCGTCTGATGCAGGCGCCTCAGTTTGCCTCATGATAGGGCCTTGCCCCGTATGGCCCCTTCCCATGCATTAGACTTCATTTGGATCTACTAAGACAGTGTTCTCCAACCTTGGGTCCCCAGATGTGAGGCATGCTGGGAGTTGTAGGCCAAAAACATCTGGGGACCCAAGGTTGGAGAACACTGTACTAAGAGCTTTTCTACATGAGGCATTTGTTGTGCGCTCGTCATTCCCTACTCCCTGTTATTTATGGGTTCTTTAGATCAGCGGTCCCCAACCTTTTTGGGACCAGTCCCGTGGAATAAATTTTTTCATGGACGGGGGAGGGGTCGCCCACCACTCACCTGCTGTGTGGTCCAGGTGTTAGCGCCGCAGAACCAGGAACTGACGCGACGGGAGACCTGTCGCGTCACTTCCGGCTTTACTAAAATGCTCATCGGAGAGGCAAGCAGAGGGATGAGCGGTGGGGGGGGGTGCTCGCCGGAGCTCGCAAGCACCCCAAGAGCCAGGACGGGGTGCTTGCGGCGCATCCCGGTGGAGGGCGCACACAACGCCCGGCCACCACGCCGTGCGCCAAGCACCCCGTCCTCGCTCTTGGAGTGCTCACGAGCTCCAGCGAGCACCCCCCGCCGCTCGTCCCTCTGCTTGCCTCCCCGACAAGCATTTTTGTAAAACCGGGCGGTGCGGTGGCTGGGCGCCGCGCGGCCCAGTTCTTAAGAGGCCACGGACCGGTACTGGTCCGTGGCCCAGGGGTTGGGGACCCCTGCTTTAGATGACATTGTGACCCTCCAGTTTCACTTCTGTTTTTAAACAGAATGTGAGGTTTTTTAGAGCAGGGGAAATGAGGTATTATTTAAAGAAAGTGAAAGGAAATTGTTGTATCAGCAATTAGGCCGCAAGCAGAATTCCAAACAACGTTTATTCTTTATTCTTTACAATCATACTTGTATAGAAGTTGCTGTCTCACCCAGTAACTTAACTAAGGCTAGGTCTGAACTTCTCCCTCCCACTTCCTGTTCCTGTACAGCAATATTACATCTCCCAACAAGCACTGCTTCAACTATGTTACTTAAAGAAACAGCTATTCTTAAGAACACAACAGAAATGCAATTTCCACAGGCCTGTGGCTTACACTGGCTCAGCTTGTCTGAGCGTGAAAAGCTAAGCAGGGTCAAGCCTGGTTATTACTTGGATGGGAGACCCCTCCTCTAGTTTCCTGCATTGTGCAGGGGGTTGGACTCGATAGCCTTGTAGTAGGCTCCTTCCAACTCTATGATCTATGAAATCTATGAAATGTATTCCGCACCGCCACCAAGAAGTTATGTAGCAGAAAAGCAGGAAAGGAAATGCTCTTTGTGTAGTGCTCGGATCTCCGTTCTGCGACAAAACCAACAGTAGATCCAGCAGATTAACGGCCTCGTGTAGAAAAGCTCTACATGGCCTATATATCATCTAGAAATGTATTTGGGTGCAATAAAGCAAAAGAGGAAGTGTGAGCAATTTGTGCTTGCCTTGAGCCTTTCACACTTCTGCTGTAATTTACCAAGGGGTAATTTGCTGGTATAGATAAATAAATAATTTTATTCTTCAAAGCAGAGACTTGACTTTCCAGTATTTCAGTGGCCTTCCCCTTTATTTCTTGTTTTTCATTTCCATTTCAGGTGTGGATTGAAGCAGCTCTGCAGATCTTCTACTCTCTCGGAGTGGGATTTGGGGGACTTCTCACCTTTGCATCATATAACACCTTCCACCAGAATATTTACAGGTACATGTTCTCCATATAGCATGTTATGGAAAAAATGGAACACAGAGACTCATGGTTATTGATTCGTGTTCTTAGTAACATTGCCTTTTGTTGGAATAAGCAACAGCCACTAGTTAAACTCACTGTATGGAAGAGGAAATAACTGGTTGAAAAGCCACTAAATGGTTAATGCATGTTTGGAGTTGCTGGTGCTGGTTTTTGGTTTCACTTTTGCCTATTGCTTTGTCTATGTTAGTTATAAGAAGAAGGTGCCTGTTGATATTAAGTAAAGGTCCAGTAAGTAAAGCTTGCAATTGTCTTCTGTCCCAAGTGTGGTCAGACAAAACTTACTCTGCAACATCTTTTCCCAGAACATAAGCTACGTAGAGTAGCAAAAGGATGTAGGGCTGGCCCAAGACATTTTGCTGCCTGAGGCGAAGGACAAGGTGGTGCCCCCTCCCACTCCACCTACAGAGGCTGACCTTACTTCGACATGAGTAATGGGAAAACATCCTCCCTCTCACTTGAGGCTGGCTGAGGGCAGGCCACATGGAACACACAGCTCAGTCCTCCAACAGAGGGGAACAGCCACGGGACTACAGTAATACCTTGGATTGCAAGTAACTTGGTCTGAGAGCGTTTTGCAAGACAAGCAAAAAAATGTAAATTTTTTTGACTTGATAAACGAGCAATGTCTTGCAAGAGAAGTAGGGATGTAACCACTCGCCTCAAGTTGGCGTAGCGGGCCGAAATCGGCCCCACTCACGCCCGGCCAGAGACTCACTTTGATATAAGAATGTTTTGGATTACAAGCATGGTTCTGGAACTAATTATGCTTGCAATCCAAGGTATTACTGTACTATTTTCCCAGGAATGTTAGTCATTTAGTCTCTGTTGTTTTAAATATTTTACTGTTGTTTTAAATCTCTGTACTGCTGTTTTTATTTCGGCTTTTACTCCTATTTTATACTGTAGTTTTAAATTTAAATTTTTTAATACTGTATGTTATGCCCTATTTTGTGGTTTTAATTGTTGTGAACCACCCAGAGAGCTTTGGCTATTGGGCGGTATAGAAATGTAATAGACAAATAAATCTGCCAATGCCCATACGATACCGCCGATTTTCTGCTGCCTGAGGCAGCCACCTCACTCTGTCTTATGGTAGGTATGGCCCTGAGATGGATATTCATGGATGTGGTAAAAGGAAGGAGACAAAATCCATTTACTGAAAAGAAAGTTGGAATAGAAACTTTGTAAAATGAGTAGGAACATAGGCTTTGTTGGGGGGGGGAACTGGGGAGGGGAAGCACCAGTGTGGCGTAGTGGTGAGAGTGTTGGACTGGGACTCGGGAGATCCGGGTTCTAGTCCCCGCTCGGCCACGAAACTCACTGGGTGATTTTGGGCCAGTCACTGACTCTCAGCCTCACCTACCTCACAGGGTTGTTGTGATGATAAAATGGAGAGGAGGAGGATTATGTAAGCCACCTTGGGTTCCTTGCAGGAAAAAAGGCGGGGTATAAATATAATAAATAAATAAATAAAATAAATAGAACTCTCTGACAGCCAGCAAAGAGGGCGGGGAAACACATATTCAACAACGAATCAGTACATATACATACTGCTCCATGCATATACACATACTGTTCAGTGCTGCCTCTTTAGCCTAGTCCCCTTTTGCAAGGCCAGTTGAGTAACAAACATGTACTATCTGTGGGAAGAATGTATTTTGAGTAAAAGTGCTTAGAATGTGTCAAATGCTAGTGTACCAGGATACTAGTAAACATAACATACCATGCTTAGGAAAACTTAACTCCCTGATATTAGAAATAATATTAGGAATAATACATGCATGCATACATACGCGCACACACACACACACACACACACACACACACAAACAGTAGATATTTTACATTATTCTCCCTCCATGGATGTTTCTGTTGTGCCCCTGAAGACATCAAATCAGTACAGAGATCCTGTGGGAGCTCTATTTCACTGTTTCCCTCAACCTCACCCAAACATCTGTAGGCAACATATCTTTTGAGATCTGCTCACACACCTGAATCCAGCAGAGTAGCCAGGCTTTAACTGGGGTAGGAATACCATGTTTACTGATGGCAAGCATGGCAGCCTGATATGGACCGTTTGGTTGGGAGGCGTTTTTTTTTTTTGTCTCCTTGTGCCTCCCTAGATACTCTCTAGTGTCTCAAATGGCCAGTGCCTTTTCAACACGCCAGAGGCTACTGATTCAGCTCCTGTATTATTATTTTTTATTCTGTAGGGATACATTTATAGTCACGGTGGGCAATGCCATCACCAGTATCTTGGCTGGCTTTGCCATTTTCTCTGTTTTGGGCTACATGTCCCAAGAACTTGGCGTCCCTGTTCAGGAAGTGGCCAAAGCAGGTAAGGCCTAAAAATGCCTTTCTTCCCTCTTTTGTGCAAGTGTGTGTGTGTGTGTGTGTGTGTACACTGCTTTGTCCACGTATTACATTTGTGTGCTGCATAGTGAGACTGGTCTGCAAATGTTTCTCAGAGAGAAGTATTCAACTTTGTATTGACTGAGTCTCTTTGTTGGAGCCTCTTCCAAAATCCCACAGTGTTCATTCGCACCTCCCTTCCTCCCAGTATGCATTTTGGGGGAGGTGAAATGGAGTAGATCAGACTTCCCCAAGCTGGCGCCCTCCAGATGTGTTGGACTGCAACTCCTAGTTGCTGGGGAGGCTGGAAGTTGTAGTCCAACACATCTGGAGGGTACCAGCTTGGGTAAGGATGAAGTAGATATTCAAAAGAGCCAGTGTAGTGTAATGGTTAGAGTGTTGGACTGGGGCTTTGGAGATCCAGGTTCTAATTCCCATTTGGCCATGAAGCTCACTGGGCGACTTTGGGCCAGTCATTGACTCTCAGCCTAACCTACCTCACAGGGTTGTTGTGAGGATAAAATGGCGTGGAGGAGGACCATGTAAGCAACCTTGGGTTCCTTGCAAGAGGAAAAAAGGTGGGATGTAAATATAATAATAATAATAATAATAATAATAATAATAATAATAATAATAATAATAATAATAATAGGCAGACTGGCAATCAGGCTTTTGTTTATTATCACTGGCACTAGGCAACAAAATTGTTGGTGGTTTGTCTAAGCTAACCAAATAAGCCACTAGCAGAAAAGGGACCCTGCCTCCTGTTGGCGTCGTGCCCTATGATTTCTTATCAAATGAAAATACATTGGAGAGTGAAATCTAGGTGAAGCTGGAGCTCAGCTGCCCACACAGGGACAGGGCCACGTCTCAGAATATTGGCTGGCACAGCTAGGGCAGAATTAATTAAATGTTGCCAAGGAGGGGGAGACACATTTGCTAACTGAGGCTGTACTCCTATATCCACTTACCTGGGAGTAAACCCCATTGAAATCTATGGGACTTACTTTTGAGTAGACATGATGTTTATAGGGTTGTGCTGTAACGGTGCTTGCAGACGGAGGACTCCTAGTGCTTGTGCAGCAATTCTGCCCCCCCCCCCCATGGATTTTCTACAGTTAGAGAGTGCCATCACCCTACCTCGTTCACATACATTTACGTGGGATCTAGACAATGTTGTCTTCTACTCCCATGTTTTCTTACCACTTCTTCCTCCTTTTTCCTTAATGGAGAAAATCCATCAAGGAGAAAAAGACAACACAGCTGCACAAGGGCCTTCTGGCTGTTAGTGCTAGGAGCCCTCCGTCTGGAAGCACCCTAAGAAAAAAGACAGAAACGGTGGGAAAACATGGGAGGGTTGTGAGTGGAAGAGGTTGTTTGTTTTCCAACACCAACACCCCGCAAAATTTCATGAATGAGGTAGGGCAGTGGCACCATAAAAGCTTCATCTGGAAGCACCCTCAGTCTCAGTGTATCAGTAATGTATTTCCTGACTGAACCTCAACAGCTAAGAAAACCTGTCTAGGAGGCAAGTAGTGCTTTTGGGGGCTGGAAACTGCCTTTCCAAAATTAGAAAAGGGCCTTTTTTGTATTTCAGGTGGGCAGTGTGTCTTTGCCCAATACTGTGCCCTGTGCTGTATGCTGGGGAAGTGGAACAGGGTGGGGGGGGGCTGTATGACCCCTCCACTGACCCCTCCATGGGCGGGAAGATGTCAGTGGGTGGGGCCATCCCGGCGGAAGCACCAAATGCTTTAGCGCTCCATGCCAACCCCAGACCTTCTGGGTGAGATCTCTCTTATTCTGTCACTTCTTGCTCAGCTGCCTTTATGTCTACATCCATGAAACCTGACTCTTCCGTAATGTTTCCTTGACTGCAGCTGTAGAGTCCAAGTCATGGTTCTTCTCATTCTCTGCCTGTCTTCTAGGTCCGGGCTTGGCATTTGTTGTGTACCCACAAGCCATGACAATGCTTCCTCTTTCTCCTTTCTGGTCTTTCCTTTTTTTCTTCATGCTGTTGACTCTTGGCCTGGACAGTCAGGTAAGGAGATAGCAGTCTGTGCTGTGTGAGGGAGTACTTCAACTATATGCCTTCAGGCGAAGGGCCCCTTATGGCTTACAAGAGTGCCTGCTTTCATTTGTGTGCAGTTTGCCTTTCTAGAGACCATCGTCACTGCCATAACAGATGAATTTCCATATTACCTGCGGCCAAAGAAGGCTTTTTTCTCAGGCATTGTTTGCATCGTGATGTTCCTGATGGGGCTCATTCTCACCACAGAGGTAAGGAAAGTCAATGATTGCAGCAACCAGACATTGTGGGGTGCTCGTTCAGGTGAAGATTTACAGGGAAATTGGTTTTAGGATAAAGGAGCAAAAAAGGAAAAACTAAACAGGGATTCCCATCTTATTGAGTGGATCAGCCTTCCCCAACCTAGCAACCCTCAGATGTGCTGGACTACAACTCCCATAATTCCCCAGCTAGCATAGCTGTCTGGGGAATTATGGGAGCTGTAGTCCAACACATCTGGAGGGCACCAGGTTGCGGAAGGCTGGAGTAAACTATATGGGGTAAGTCCAAGTGATTACAGGTAGAGCAGATTAGCCTTGCCTATCCAACCAAAGTGTCCTATTTCTATTAACAGTTCATTGCGATTAGGTAAATTACATCGTTTCTGTACCCTGATAGGCTGAGCTCATGAACATGCCTGCAGTGACTACTTTTAGCACATGACTATAGTAGTGAGTGTTCACATCTTCTGGATATTTAGGTTATTAAACCAACTGACCTGTAGAACAGACTGTGTTGTCCCAAGTAAACTCATTCAGAAAAGCAAGTGGTTGTTCCATGAAGGACTTTTTTTTTTTTTTTTTAAATTGTGCCACTATAGCTTGACAGTCCTGTATCTTGGGCATAGGCTTTGGCTGTTTATTGTTTCTTCTTTCCAGGGCGGGATGTATTGGCTAGTGCTGCTGGATGACTACAGTGCTGGGTTTGGACTCATGGTGGTGGTCATTACCACCTGCCTGGTGGTGACCCGTGTCTATGGTAAGGCAAGAGGCATGGGTTGTGCTGAGATTCAGTCTTGAATGGTTGAGTATGTTGTATTGAAAATTCATTTTTTTTAAAGTGAAATGGGAGGCACAAAGAGGTACACATTGAAATTTGTGGGGCAACAGAGATTTGGAATTCAGGAACACACTGCCAATATCCAGGTTCAGTGATATCTTCTCAAGAGCCATGTGGAATCGGCTAAAATGATATGTTGAATTGCACCAGCCCTTCACACTGCACCCCCCCGAGGCATTTTTGTTTTGGCCAGGCAGGGGTCTTTAGGGCAAAAGTAAAGCTTGGGTCCTTATGCCCAGACTAGATAGTTCATTCTATCAAACACATGAACTGTTTTTTCACTGGGTTTTGTCATGCTGGTTTTTAAAGGCAGAGAGGACACCTGTCAAAATCAGTGTTTGATTTGCTGAGTAGTATATCTGTTATTTGCATTCTGAACATGGAAACAGGCTTGCCCTGCTGGAGAAATTTACAGTACAATTTCTGTTTGTGGTGTGTGTGTGTGTGCGTGCGTGTGTGCGTGCGTGCGTGCGTGCGTGCGTGCGTGCGCAAGTGTCTACTACCCACCCACTGTAACAAAAAAATTAGTCATATACCACAATCTTATGCATGTTTACTTGGAAGTGAGTCCCACTGTGTTCAATGGATTTTACTCTCAGGTAGGCTTCGGCTGCAATCTTTGTCTGCACAGTTACCTGGGAGCAAGCCTCACTGAACATAGTGGGACTTCCTTCTCAGTAAACATGCACAGGATCATGCCATCAATGAATTAGTACCAAAGAGTTGATACACTGTCCCATTTCTTCTACATCATTCTGTTCTCTGTAGGCATGAAGAGGTTTTGCCGCGATATTCATATGATGCTGGGTTTCAACCCAGGGATATACTTTAAAGCCTGTTGGTTGTTCCTGTCCCCCGTAACAATGATGGTAACTATGTTTGTTCAGATTCAGAAGCTTTTTGGAGGAACTCTTCTTATTCCCCCCCTTGTTGGCTAGCAGAGACTTCTCTTATCCTAATCCTGGTGGGGCTACAGCTGCACCTGTAGGGCAGCGTTCCATATAGCTGATTTAGCAGTAGTGCTTAGAATGGAGGGGAAACTCCTGGCGCTGGCTGGTTGCCTGAAGTCTGATGCTCTGTTTCAGGCCCTGCTGGTGTACAGCATAATCAAGTATGAACCGTCGGAGTATAACGGAACCTACCGCTTTCCATTTTGGGCCGAGGTCCTGGGCATCCTGATGGGGATCTTCTCCTGCCTGATGATCCCCGTGGGGATGGTTTTTGCTGTGCTCCAAGAGGAAGGGACGCTCTGGCAGGTAAGCAACAAAAAGGGTGATACAGCAACAACAGCGATACGCAAGGAGATGTGATTTTAACCATTCCATCTCTAGACTACCCACACAACCAGGGCATCCTTCTCTACACTTCCCATCTCTCCTGTGCTAATCCCCAGGATGTGATTTTCTGTCTCTTGGGCTTTTTCCATGGTTCTCTTCTGGGAGGAAGGGCTTTTCTATATGAGGCTGTTAATCACTGAATCTATTCTTGGTTTCGTCACAGCATTCAGATCTGAGCTCTACACAAAGAGCTCTTCCTTTCCAGCTTTTCTGCTACATAACCTCTAGGTGGAGCTGTGCCAAAGCAGAATAGCTCAAATACACATGGAGAAACAGTGTCAGTTTCCCCATTCTAATATAATACCCCATTTTCCCCATTCTAAAAAAAACCGGGAAAGTGATCTGAAAAAAACAGAAGTGAAACTGGAGTATCGCAATGTTGTCTAAAGAGCCGGTAAACAGCTGAGAGTAAGGAATCACGAGCGTACAATAAATGCCTCGCGTAGAAAGACTCCCCGACAAACAAATTTATGTTTGTTCTTCTACTTTTTAGGCCCACTTCATGCTTCATGCACTAGAGTTATGCAGGTATTTGTTACAGTAGATACATTAAGGGTGCGATCCTATGCATGGGCCAGAGAGGTGATCAATGCCTCCTTGCGAGAGGGAGTGGTCCCATGCCACCTGAAACAGGCGGTGGTGAGGCCACTCCTGAAGAAACCCTCTCTGGACCCGGGAGATCTTAACAACTTTAGGCCGGTGGCGAATGTTCCTTTCCTGGGCAAGGTCCTTGAGCGGATGGTGGCCAACCAGCTCCAGGTGCTCTTGGATGAGACTGATTATCTGGATCCATCCCAGTCGGGGTTCAGGCCTGGTTTTGGCACGGAAACAGCTTTGGTCGCCCTGTATGATGACCTATGTCAGCAGGACCGGTGCAGGGCAGTTTGGCGCCCTAGGCGAAATGATATTTAGCGCCCCCCTCTCGTGCCGTGGGGGGGCCCTCCGGAGCAAAGCAGCCCTGCTCTGCAAACCCCCCCCCCGCGCCGCCACCACCAACCTATCTTCCCCCCGCCCTGGCTGCCGCCACCTCCTCCTCCGAGGAACTGACGCAACAACGGGACCCCCGCGCTCTGTTTTTTGCCGGGGAAACCAGGGTAACAGGGCTGTTTAAGCCCTGTTGCCCTGGTTCCTCCCACCAAAACAACGCGGGCGGGGCTCCGGAAGCGACGCAGCGCGGAGAAGGTAGGTGGCGGGGGGTTGGGGGGGGTGGCGGCGGGCGGGGGGAGGCGCGGCGGCGGGCGGGAGGAGGCGGAGGCCTGGCGGGGGGGCGCGGCGGCAGCGAAGAGGAGCGCAGCGTTTCTGCGCCCTCTTCAGCCGCGTGCCCTAGACCAGGCTATCCCTATCTGGACAGGGATAGCCTGGTCTCAGTAATCTACGCTCTGGTGATCTCTAAACTAGACTACTGCAATGCACTCTACGTCAGGCTGCCTTTGAAGACTGTTCGGAAGCTGCAGCTTGTGCAAAATGCGGCAGCCAGGCTTACTGCGGGGACCGGAAGGTCCGAGCACATTACACCGGTTCTGGCCCGTTTGCACTGGCTGCCAATATGCTTCCGAGCCGAATTCAAGGTGCTGGTTTTAACCTATAAAGCCCTACACGGCTTAGGATCACAATACCTGACGGAATGTCTCTCTCAACTGCAATCTACCCGGACACTACACTCAACATCTGGGGCCCTCCTCCGACTGCCACCTCCAAGAGAGGCTCGGTTGGTGGCAATGAGGAGGAGGGCCTTCTCGGTGGTAGCCCCCCAATTATGGAATAAGGTCCCCACTGAGACCCACCTGGCGCCAACCTTACTATCTTTTCGGCGCCAGGTTAAGACTTCCCTCTATGCCAAGGCATTTAATAGTTAGGAGCTCGGAATAGCACGGGGTGGGGGGGGATTGTCACCTGTAGGCTCAGTTTTATTAGTTTTTTTATTGTTATTTTAAACTGTGTTTTTAAAATTTGGTTTTTAATCTTTTAAACTATTTTGTATGTTATTGTTGTTTTTATGTATAATCTATTGTGAACCGCCCAGAGAGCTTCGGCTGTGGGGCGGTATATAAATGAAATGAAATGTTTAGAGAGAAAAAGGCCTACAAGCCCCAGCATTCCCCAGCCAGTATGGCTGGCTGGGGAATTCTGGGAGTTGTAGGACTTTTCTTTCTGTCTAAACATGCATAGGATCGCACCCTAAGTGTGAAAGGAAGATATGCATCACCAAGCATGCAGCAGACATGTGCCAGAGAGGGACAGTCAATCATAGATCTCCATTGTATGTTTCTAAGTGTTCGGAGACATGTGTCTTCTGTATACACATTGGGTGTTGTGCGGATGCAATGATAAACTATGATTATGTTAAACTATGTTTATCATTATGTGAATGAGCTTCGGTGAGCTGGTGCTCCCACCCTCCCCATTCTTCCTCCAGCACATCTTTCACTTCTGTTTGTAACTAACCACCATTTGGCATTACATCTGAACCTGGACAAACTGTGGTTAGTCTTAACTATGATTTACTGAAACAAGCCAACTTCAAACTTTGGTTTATAAAGCCAGCAACCTTAGGTAAACCATAGTTAACCAGATTTTAGGGTTCAGGCATAATAACATTAAACTCCTGTTAATTGAAAACAGAAGTGAAAGCTTCTGATCTCCTCACAGCTGCACTGGAGAGAGGAATGGGCATGAGTCCAAGGCTCGCCAAGGGTGCTTCCAGATGAGGCTTTTGTCCTGACATTGCCCTGCCTCATTCACAGAATTTTATAGGGGGTCTCTACACAAGGTCATCTTCCACTCATAACCCTCCCATGTTTTCCCACCGCTTCTTCCGTCTTTTCTCTTACTGCAGAAAATCTGTTAAGGAGAAAAAGCTGGAATAGCTCATTCTGTAATACTAAGCCATAATTTAGTATTTTTATGTCTGAACAAGGTGATTGTGTACTTATTGCAGCGAATACTAGTGTTGCTGTGGCAAACATGACTGTCACAAAAAGTATGAAGCCTGCTCTAACTGTTTAGACAAGATAGGAAAACAAATGTTCCAGTGACTCATATGGTCCTTAGGGGTGCCAAACAACCAAAATTTTATCAGCCCAGCTGGAATTTGATTCTCGTAAGCTCCTGCCAGAAAACATGGGTTTAAAACCAGGGAAAATGTATGTTTATTGTTTTCATGGTTATTTTCCTATTTTCTTTTAATTATGTTGTTTTTTAAAAAGATGGTTACCTTCAGATGGGCCCAGTTTGCATGCATACTCAGAGACATTCTGGCCTTATGTCTGTTTCTTTTAAAAAAAATAATGCTGCTTCCTGTTAAGAGGAGAAAGGCATTCTGCTTATTCTTTCTATGAGAATCCCAGATTCAGTCACTGCCATCTTCCATTTTTAAAAGAACAAAGAAAAAGGGGGAAAGGATCACATATTGCGTGATAGGAAAAACCTCTCTCTGCCTGAGACCCTGGAGAATGGCTGCTAGCTAGAGAAGTCAGTTCTGGGCTAGATGGACACATAGCCTTTCCTGGAAGGAGGCACCGAGGCAGCTTCCAGTGTGCCTTTGGTTTGCGTATGTTTTTTTAAAAAAAATGGTGCTGCCTTTCACAAAGGCGAGGCACTCTGCACATGCTCAGAGGCACTTTGTCCTTTAAAAAAAAGAACCCATCAGAGGCACTCTACTCCAGGTGCCAGCCTATTTGAAAATAAAGGTTGGCAACCCTAACAGTCCTTTACACAGAAACCTGAGTTAGAAAGAAAAAACTGGATCCCCCAGTTTCCCAGCTTGCTCATCTAGCCTACGATTTCCCTTTCATCCTTTTCATTGCAGCCTTCCTGGTGTGGAATTTTTCTTGCCATCCATAACTTTTTTCATTTCCCTGTGCCCTCCACACAAATCTTTGTAAAACTGGTTGTGAAGAGATCTCCAAATAGCAAAACCTCCTTCTCTACATTCATTTAAATAACTGAGGGTGTAATCCTATGCATATTTAGATAGAAAAACGTCCTACAGCATCCCCCAACCAGCCAGACTTTTTTTCTGTCTAAACATGCATACTAATACTGTACCATGTTTCTTTCCATCTCTTTGCTGGGGCAGAAGTGTCCTCTAGTGGTGCATATGTACATTGCATAGACTTAAAATAATTTCAAATGTAGAAGAACCAAAATGATCATCTGTAGAAAAATAGCAGAGTCCATCACTTCTGCTTTACATAAGAACATATGATATTGCTGCTCATCTCAAATGCATATGGATGCAAACTGTGTATGGGTGTTGACTGATACACAGACTTCATATAGGTAGAGGGATTGTGCATTGCTGAACCATCAAAAAGACAGCATGTGACATCAACAGAATTGTCTGCTTTCACGAGTGCTGATAACTACCAGTAAACAATAGGGCAGCTAGGTAATTTTAGATTCTGGACTTAGTGGTCTTACTGGGGGGAGGGGGGCTTTAGAGGGCTGTGGCCATATGTCCATGCGCATACAGTACATGGCCATGCACACAACTATCATTTCTCTCACCCCCATCCCACTCCATGTTTTACAACTGCTTCTACATTTCTGATATGTTAGTACAACCCCCTCCAAAAACTGTTTGCCAGACCTGATGGGGAAAAAAATGTTACTCTGAGCATGTGCAGTTTCACATTTTAAACTCACTTAAATCATAGCACCATCATGGCTACGGAAATAAAGTGGAGTGGGCTTCTGCTGGCCTGAGGCTAAACACATTTACTTGGGAATAAGGATCATTTTGTTGTAGAAAAAGAGGTATATATTTTTAAAGTAAAAATAATAAAATGAGTATCTGTAAACGGACATACATGCTCAGTTGGCTTCCCCCAAACACTAAAATATTTTTTTCAAATAAGAAAGGATGCTGTGGTGAGCAGCACCAGCCCCGGTGGGCGCTGGCAGGCCCATGCCAGCCCAGGTGCTGTCATTGAGCCTGTTTGCCACTGGCCCCATCACCTGTCACTCTCCGGCTGCTTATTTGGGGCCCCTCTGGGCTGTGAAGCCCTAGACATCAGCTCCAAGGTCCAGTCCTAGTTGCACCACTAACGTCACCAGTGCTATACCCTCCGACATTTCACGGATGAAAATAGGGCCACACATGTGGATTTGTAAGAGGTATGGTTAAGCAACATGAAGGTGTGATCAAGAGGGTGTGGCCAGGCAACCAAAAGGGCATGGTCAAGTACAAAGAGGAAACAGACAAAACCTTGTAACATATTATAAAATAATATATAATATAAGTGGCATTTGGGTTTTTTTTTTAACCTTACTTAAACCCTTAATTGTTGATATCTGGTGTTTTTCATGGGGGCGGGTGTCAGTGCTTGCAGAACAATCTCTCTTTTTGTTTTAAAATGGTCAGGATTGGCAAATTCAAGTGGTAAAGCTTACCCCCCCCCACCCCACACACCCCCAAATATGAACTTCAGAGAGAAGGGGAAGTTTCTTGCATTTCTTTCTGACACTGTATCTCACCTGTTAGAGGCACAGAGTCAGCTCTGTTAGGAAATAAAATCTTTGGCAATATAAAGATAGGAATCATGTGATAAATTCCCTCATTCACCACTCCCTCGGTCCAGTCCAGCGGGTGCAGCCTCCACCTCCTTTTCTTTTCACCTAGTTAATCCAGCAACATGCAGCAGAGGCAGCAGGTAGGGCATGCATGTGCATGCACACACACACATCCTCCCCCCAGCTTAGCAGCGTCTGTCTCTCTGTGGAGACCCTGTTCGAGCCTAAGCAGAGCTACTCTTAAAGGGGCCGTGGGGAAAATTGCAGCTAAGCTAAAACTGCAAGCTTAGCTGCAATTGAATTTTGCCCATTGCCCCTTTAAGAGCAGCTTAAAGTAGCTGGGAATTCGGGACTCTGCATGACAAAATAAGAAGCTGTGATGGCTGTGATAGCTTAAGGGTTTTTGTGAAGGTCCTGGCATTTCATGGCAATTGGAGACTATGCAGTGCATTGTTGATACCTTGGAAGCTTTAGAGATATTCTTCCGTGCTCTTTCATGGAAACATTTGGTCATATAATTATTATGCCTAACAGAGAAAAAAATGCTGCTAGCAATTAAATGAGAGTTCCATGGGCTAAGACAAAGTGTACATTTAGGGCACATCTTCAATGTTTTCACTGTAACAGTGAGGACGAAGCGGGGTTTTTTTTCACGTGACAATTTACGTTTTCATGATTCTAAGGATCTTTGGATTATATAGAAATTCCTCAAAAGTTATCTGCGGACCACAGATTACCCATCAGTGCATAGCTATTCATTACTGCTAAGTAGATGCTGTATATTTTTCTGGATTGACTGGGGAAAAAAAGATTTGAATATTTTTCCCTAACTGCCAATGGAATTTGTGCAAAACAGCACCTGGAAAGCATGTGGTTTAACACAACTTGCACAAATCTCACTAAGCCACGCATTTTTTGGGCTCCGTTTTGCTGTTCTTTGCACAAAACAGCACCCAAAAAACACGTGGCTTAGTGAGATTTGCGCAAATTGCACAAGTCACATTAAAACCACGTACTTTCCAAGTGCTGTTTTGTGCAAATTCCATTGGCAGTTAGGGGAAAATACGCAAATCGCGGCCCATCTTACAGATGGAAGTCCGTGGAAAAAAACTCGACTCGGCCCGCTTCCGATCATCGGATCAAAAGTGGGCAGGAAATCCGGTGAGCTCAAAGAAGCTGGATTTCCCTGTTTCAGTCCATCCCTACCCACTCCTGCAGTAGTCCCTGCCCTGGGCATTCATGAAACTAGGCTAACTTATTCTTGAGAAATTAAGCCCAGATAACTACCAAACCTTACTTCTGTCTTCTCAAGTTCTCAGTCACGAATGTGAACATTGGAATCACAATTCTAAACGTAAACGTACCTTGGGGAAATGGCACATGTCCACACTTCTTACCATTCATCTAACAATAAATGATGTTAGATGGCATGTTAAGTGATGCTGGGGGCATGATAAAGTGCTGTTGTAACAGAAAAGCCACTTTGGCATGGACTGCAGAAGCTCAGAAGAGCAAAAATGGACAGACAAGTAAATCGCAATTGAGGAACCCTTTCGGTGATTGTATAGATAAGCTGACAGGGAGCAGATCTTAGGAAAGCAGTTGCCATGTCATGTATAAACAGTGGGGTGAATGGGTTACTGTAGAGCTCCAGTGGCTTTTAAAAAAACTGAACCATGGTAACCCTGATAGAAGGGTTTTTTTTAATTGATGCTCCCTCTCCCGCCCTTGGTGCTTGAAATGACTAAAATACCATCTGTACTGCAGGCTGTTTTTAGATTGTTTGGAATCCCGTATGAATCCAGACCTCCTCCTTATGGGCTGCTTTCCAGGGCAGACAGTAATAAATTGCAGTCAGTTGTGCTTGCTTAGCACTTGGATGCCCCTGCACTGTGAAGGATTTCTTTGGAGTTGCCAGGAGTGTTATCGAGTTGTCTCTGTCATCAGGCCTCCTGTGACTTGTTTGTTCCTCTCCCTGCAGAGAATCCAGCAAGCCAGCAGACCAACCATGGATTGGGGTCCTTCTCTGGAGGAGAATAGAACTGGCATGTACGTGGCCACCCTGGCAGGCAGCCAGTCTCCTAAACCTTTGATGGTCCATATGCGAAAATACGGAGGAATAACCAGCTACGAGAACATAGCCTTTCAGGTAGATAAAGAGATTGAAGAGGATGAAGAAGAGTCCATGATGTGAAGAGATGCCCCCTCTACTCACCTCATCTGGTAGAAGGTGACAAGAATGTGGGGAGAAGCCCTCCCCCTCCGAACGTTTGCACAAAGTTGCACCTTGGCACTTCAGGCCACTCTGCAGTTTCTTTCCAGACATGGCCAAATGCTGCAGGCCATTCAGCATTGCAGAGCAGTGAACTCTGCTGAGAATCCCAGTGTTGTTGAGGTTTCTGTTCAGTGTGGCGAGACGTGCAATGAACCTGTGTCTTAGTGCTCTAGTGTCTGGTAACAGGCCACCCACCCATGTTGTCCCTTCTGTCACTGGTGATGGGCTCCTCGTGATCAGGGCCCTGAATCCCATATGCTAGCTTCCACCTGTACAGATCCCATCTACCTTCCTCCTTGCCATTCACCTAGGTATCTGCTTGTAGTTTTTGGCCCACAGACCTTATGGAATAACTCGGCATATACGGTAAGTCATTAACCAAATGACCAGATCTGCCACTGTTATCCTTCTACCTTCTGTGGTCTAAGTGAGCGGTAGCTTTGCAAGTGCCATGGGAGTCTGAAGTTAGCCTCTGAAATGTATTGCTTCTAGAAAGCTCAGAGGCTAAACACTTTGCAAGGCTAGACATTGTTATGAATAAGAAGAACGTCTCCAGGTGCTACAGTACATTGTAAAATAACACCCCAAGAATTCTGGTTTCAAATTCTAAAATAAAGCAAACCAAAAGACAGAGACACTGGTGAGGGATATAGGGCCATCATGGAAGTATTATGCATATAATATATATACTCCCCTGGCCTTACACTGCTATGGTATAGGTTAGAGGTTACTTCTGTCAACCAGGAAAGAGTAAATCCCACCTTTTCCAATGCCTCAATGCAGGCAAGGAAACGAGAGTGTAGTATTGAACCAACCAAATAAATGTCAAGAAAAAGATGTCCACATTATTTTATTTATTTATTTTATTACATTTATATCCCGTCTTTTTTCCTGCAAGGAACTCAAGGCGGCTTACATAATCCTCCTTCTCCTCTCCATTTTATCCTCACAACAACCCTGTGAGGTAGGTTAGGCTGAGAGGCAGTGACTCGCCCAAAGTCACCCAGTGAGTTTCATGGCTGAGCGGGGATTTGAACCTGGATCTCCTGAGTCCCAGTCCAACACTCTCACCACTACGCCACTATGCTTTAAACTATCCACATTATGGATAGTTTAAAGCTGACTGGGGAAATGCATAAGTGTGCATCTGCATGTGAAGATTCACTGCAAAAAATGAATTATCTACCCATTGTTTGTGAGCCTGCCTCACCCCCACATCTATCCATAAAGGGTTAGGTCACACACCCAACATCCCTTGTGACATCCCATTAATACTCACTGAGTGGCAGAGGAGCGGAAGCTCAAGTTCAGCTCCACCACGCACATGCAGGTAATGTGTTAACACAAAAGGTTTGCACATTCATCATTTATACATGTAAACCCAATTTGTACAGGCATAGGAGCCTAGGAAGCTGCCTTATACTGCGCCAGATCTTTGGCTGATCTAGCTCAGCATTGTCTCTATGACTGACGGCAGCTCTCCAGGGTTTCAGACAGGGGGCTTCCCCAGCCATAGCTGCAGATCCCAGGAACTGAACCTGGGTCCTTTTGCATACAAAGCATGTGCTCTACCACTGAGGTACCTCTCTTTCTGAGGAAGAACAAGAACATAGACTGGCTTAGTTTGGTTTGGCTATATGTGCAAAGCCCTGATGTCACACATTACCTGAAGTGTATGGTGAAGGGGCACACATGCAAAAACTTGTCTGAGCGTGGAAAGCTAAGCAGGGTCAGGCCTGGTTGTTACTTGGACGGGAGATCCCTCCTCTAGTTTCCTGCATTGAGCAGGGGGTTGGACTCGATAGCCTTGTAGGCTCCTTCCGACTCGATGATCTATGAAATCTATGTATAAACTGGCCCATAGTGTAGCATGCTCTTCAGTTTTCCCATTGTGGAAATGTATTGGTTTGGATTTACATGTGAAGCTTACAATGGTCTTTGCTTAAAAATCTTTCTCCAATGGGGATGTAGAATCTAGAACATGAACTGGAACGTTCATTCAGTGTTTCTTCTGAATCCTGTCCTGCACTCACAGCACTTGTGTGTTGCATATATAGCAGAAGAGAGGATCGAATCTGATTTTTGGTCTCATGCACGGAAACCGTCTATATATAGCTACCACCAAAGACACCCAAGAGCAGTTTTGGTTTTGTGAGCATTGCGAGTTCTTCATATCAGGGATCCCAATATTAGGAGGAGTCCTCTTTTCCACAAGAAGCGTTTCACAGCAAAACCAGAAAGGGTCAAATGGCACATTCTAAGTCTCTTAGCTTTTAAAATGCAGGGGAAAGGGCAGTTTTTAAAACAATGCAAATCACACTGTGATTTGCAAATCATATGCAAATCTCTCATCAACTAAAGGAGAAAAAGGAAGGACCTCTTTCTAAAAGAAAATTAGTAGAATCTGGATTCTAAAAGGCTCTTTCACCACCTGCTTTTGAAAGAGCTGAATTGAAGGGGAATGAATAAAAGACTTTTGGAAATTTCTAGATGAGGCTTTTAACCACTGCTGCCCGTTTCTTCTGTTTCCAGATTACATTGTGGGATTAAGACTGGATAGCTACACACCAGCTTTTTGCTGGGGTGTGTGTGTTCTTCTCTGCCTTTCTGTACGTTCTGCTACATAACCTCTAGGTGGCACTGTGGTACAGCAGAATTGCACAATTACACTAGCGTTTCATGCCGCCAGCCATTCCCCCAAATGCCAGATTTTCCACGGTCAAAAAGCCTGTGCGATAATGCTTGGAGTACTGGAGAGGCCCTGGAGGATTATGACATTGTCTAAAGCACCCACAAACTACTGAGACTGAGGAATGATGAGTGCACAATAACAGCCTTATCTAGAAATGCTCTAAGTATCAGGCCATTACCTAGTTGGCTAATTATGTCAGCCCCAGTGAAGCATCAGGGCCTGCCCAAAACATTTGGCTCCCTGAGGCAGAACAGTAAATGGTACCCCTCCACCCAAGTCAAGGTGCATAGTATCCAGGGCTGGTCAAGTTATTTTGGCATCCTGATCCAGAGTTTATTAAAAAAAATTGCAGCATTTCCCCTACTCCTCAGCCAAAAAAGGCTCCCAGAGCAGCTTACAAAGATTAATGGTAAGACAGTCCCTGCTTTCCGGCCTACAACTAAAAGGCCCGACACAAAAGGGAAAAGGATTGTGAGGGAGGAGAGAGGAAAGAGCAAAACTCGGGTGCCAGTTCTTAGATTCAAAGTTCTTATAGGTGTTCTTTCTGGCAGGGATGGACAAAACAAGCTCCTTGCAGCCGTTCCTTCTCTGGCCCATGAATGCAGCTAGGTTGGTCTCTCCTTTGCCATGATGTTTATCCTGGGGTTGGTGGGGGCAGCCTCTCAGTGGGCCTTAGTTTTCTTGTCAATCACTGAGGTCAGAGTCTGCAGTTCCAGGGACTGTCAGAGTGTCCCACAAGTGCCTCTTGCCCTCAGTCAAACAATTTGCTACCCTTTCATGACACTCCAAATCAGCGGCCTGAGGTGACTGCCTTAATCCACCTAATGTTAGAGTTGGCCCTGTGAAGCACAGAGTGGGGTTTGTTGAACTGTGTGGGACATGTGAGTAGATGTGTCGCTCTAATACAGTGTTCTCCAACCTTGGGTCCCCAGATGTTTTTGGCCTACAACTCCCAGCATGACTGGGGCATGCTGGGAGTTGTAGGCCAAAAACATCTGGGGACCCAAGGTTGGAGAACACTGCTCTAATACAATAGGAGGAGAATGGGAACACTGCTCTAATACAATAGGAAGAGAATGGGAAAGGTAGCTAGATAAGTAGTTTTTCTTGATATTGCCCGATTTTCTAAGAGCTGGCCTTTTCCTGTTCCTCCCTAAACTGACAGGAATTGGCAGATAGGCTAGTGGTTTGAAGAATGATACTATGGTTACCATTTCCTAGCATAGATACACTTTGTTCTTCTGCATGACTGCCTCTGCACTTATGGGTCAGAGAAAAAAGAAGGACATCAGTGAGACATATTTTAAGATTTTGCTAAAAAATATAATTGGCAGAAAAATAGGAATGAAATCTCTTGGCTCCAACCTGGCACACAAATATGCTGTCTGCAGACTGCCTCCAGATGCTTTTCTAGGGCAAACACAAATTTCCTACGTGGGCTTTTCTTCCTGATTCTGCCAACAAACCTGAGTATCTAGAGGAGTTCCAGGCCCCAATGAAAGCCACCAGAGAATTCAGGCTTCAGAAAAAGTTCTCCCACTTTCTAGCAAGCCCCCTTTTGGGTACTGAGAGAGAAATCCTTATTTACTTAAACAATAGTTTAATGGATAGATAATTTTTATCTATTCTGATCTGGCATTTCTAAAAGTAGGGTCCTGTTCTAATCTCTTTGTGTGTGTACATCTGTGTCAGAATCTCATTATTATTTAATTATGGAGGGTACAGGGCACCCCCTATTAAAGAGCAATTCCAACATTCAGCATTTATAGTGTATTCCAGTCACATGTCTTCTTGAGTGTGCGTGTGTGTGTGTGTGTGTGCGTGCCTGTGTGTGTGTGTGTGTTTGTGTACTGTTTGATATTCAAATAAGGAAGAAACAGTCTTCTTAAGTGTTACAATTTACAGAACAGATCTTTAAACTTGAAAGCAATATGCTTACAATACATGGGTTGGATCCTGGATCTGCCTTCTGGGGGCTCTGCTCACAAACGGTGTCTCCGCCCAATTTGGGGGGGGGCTCCCCACACGCACACCACCGCTCATCCCATTCATCATGGCCCCTCAACCATCTGTGCAGCATTTTCAGGGAGCTGGAGGAGGTGCTATGGGGAGTCCACTTCTGCTAGCCCAGTTGCACGCAACATTATCTGGATCCAACGCAAGCTCTCTGTATCTTTTCAAGTCTGTATCATTTTAACTCACATTTCATGCGTGCCACTGAAAGGAGTTTCAAACCTCTCTCTCATTGCTGATGTGCACGTGCAAGAGACAGAAATTCAGTTTTAAATGCGCTTGTATCAGTTTTTTTTAATGGATTGTTATTGGCAATACAGGAAGGTAGACTCACAATCGCATTTCAGCCTTCCTGTATTGTTCTGTGTGTCACCCTTGGAAAGCTGTATTCTATCTGAACTGCTTTTTTAGTCCTCTACCCAACATTCTTCTATTGCATTGTACATTTTTGGGAATTGTGGGTTGGGTTGGGTGGGTTCCCCCCCCCCCCACACACACACACATTTTGACCTCTCTTACCTATATGGGAAATGGCTTTTTGGTTACTGTTATCAGGCAAGGCTTCCTTACCTATTTCCTCCACCCTTTCCATGCCCATGAGCATCTGTGGCATGACCCTTTCCTTTCCTTCACTGCCCTCCACAGTCTCTGGTGAAACCGACAGGTGAATGCAATGGTGGTTGCATGCAGCCGTTGGTCTGATTTCAAGGCCCTCTTCAAGCCATCAGTTCAGACCTCTCGCCCTACCTGCCACTGCTGGCATCTGCCCCACCCACCCCTGATAAATTACCCCTGAGGAAATGCAGCCCTCAGCAGGAAAAGGCTTCTCCACTCCTGGGCTAATGTGTAAGAGGTTCCCCCCCACCTCCCATTCTTCAAACTGGCATGTATACGTGTACCAACAGTGGTGGTGTACAATAATAATAGGAATCAGGAAGACTGACAAGGCTTTCCCACAACCTTGAAAGCTTCCCTGGAGGTGTGTGTGTGTGTGTGTGTGTGAGAGAGAGAGAGAGAGAGAGAGAAATAAATGTGAGACTTTCTCTAGTCCTGTCAGTTTTACCATTGACCTGAGAGGTTGGCATTGGTAAAGTTGGTAAGGCTTTTCCCTGACAGCGTTAGTTTCACCTGAGACTAGAGAGGGGGACAAGGAAGAAAAATGTTGGTGAGGGAGGTGGGCAGCTAATGCATAAAGGGTTGCACATAGACTGTCACCAACTTCCGTATGTAATGATGACTTTGCATCAAGCCACAGAGTGGAATGGGCCAGCCAGCATCTATGGTAGGCAAGTAAGGGAGTATTTTCTCCCACACTAGCTAGAGAGAATGTGATCAGATTTAAAGTAGAAGAATCATAACTTGTGAATAGTGATACTGCTGTACATTAGCTGAAGTGGGGAAAGTTCCCGTGTGATCATTAAAGCCCTTGAATATGTGCATGTGATTTTATTCTCAAATGTGGGTAATGAGATGGATTGTGTTTTGAATCAATATGAAAACAAAAAAGAGGGCATTTGTCTACTATTCAAGTGTCAACAGCAGGAAAGAGGTGATACAGTCTGTCCATGACAGCAAGCTAAAGGGGAATATGTACTGCTAAACAGTGATCCATTTGCTTTAATGGGTCACTATCTGGCTATATAATTGTAGGCGTGGTGATCTGGATTGGGACTTCAGTGGGAGGAAGGTTTAAATGCCCTCTACCCCTAAATTAAGGTCCTAATCAGGATCTGGGCCCCTCTAGAGTTTAAAAACAAACAAACAAACGAGATGTATGGTTTTTGCCTTGTGAACCCAGGGTCCAAGTATGTTCATAGTACAGTGCACCCAGTTCTTAGGCCTGCTTCACACACGCACATAACCATTTGGTTGCTCTTCACTTGAGTACCATAACCTTTATAACTGGAAGCTGAATGTGTGAACTGATGCTATTAGAAAGCATTGTGTTTGAGGTGACATGCGGTGAAATTCATGTTTTATCTGTGGGCTGTGGCTCTATTTGTAATGGCCCATTGATATATGAACATCATCACTGAATATTACAGTCATATTGAGCTGGATCCAGGATCTGCCTTCCACAAGAGGAACCGATTTCTGCAAGAGGAAGGGCTCTGTTTGCTGAAGGTCCCGCCACCCGATTTTTGGGGATTCCCCCTTCCCCTCACAGCCCAGGGATGGGCATGGGCTGCCCTGGGAAAGGGGGTGCGGAAGTTCACTTCCACCAGCCCAGTTGATCCAGTGTAAATCTAGATCCAACCCCTTGTGATGAACATGCATATGTGACCCAGTCCTTAGAATAATCTCAACAGAGATAGCATGCTTACAAACAACTATTTCCAGTTATCCCAAGAATGCCAGCATCAGTAAGGGCTGAAGCGGAAACCCGGGCTGCTGTCCTCTCAGTGATGCCTGGCCTAATAGGTCACAAATTCAAGAATTTACTGCTGAGAGTCGACATTTATGAGAAAGAGAGTTTCTATTATTAGAATTCAGACAATCAATGTTGATTAAAAGATGCAGCATTTAAAACAGGGTCTCCAAACGTTTACATCAGCAGAGCAATGTTGAAGATGCCTTAAAAAATGAATAAGAAGGTAGAAACGGGAGGGGGCAGAGGGAGGGAGGAAGGACACAACATTTCTCATCAGGTCATTGAATTGTAGCCAATTTCTCTCCTCCCCTCTTTCTGAAAGGGAAGCATCAGAGGCTGGGAAGCTTTGAAATGCTAGTTGTGAGGTGCATGGCAATTTGAATGTTGATGGTTCCAGGCCCTCATACATACACTGAGAATATTCCTTCCCTGATTCTTTCTCCTCCCATCTTGAGGCAGGTGTTCTGAGGGGGGGGGGGAACCAGAGATTTATGTGTTAATCCTCCAAGGATGCAGATTCACAGCCCAAATGTATTCATATGGCTTCACCACCACCAGTTCCCAGGGATGTTAAATGTATGTCCCTCGATTCCCACTCTGCCTCAGGAAGCTGAAAACATAGCTACACACCACATAGAGACATCTGAGGGAGTCCGCCTGCCATGTGGATGATTTAAATGCACTTTAGGATTGGCAACATAAACTAAATGGGCAGTTCAGAAGAGCAACATCCTGTTTACATACCTCCATTTGTAGAAGGGAAGATGCATGACCTAAAGTATGGTGTCATAAAATAAAATGGGACTACATGTTAAAAATGGAAGTCCCGGATTTAATTTCCTGAGTCTGAGAAGATGCAGCTGAGGTATGTTGTAGAAGGACTTCCAGGTAGATGGAGGTATGTTCAGCAAGACATGCACTCCATACCTCTTTCTTGAAATTATGCACTGACTACGCGGGGAGACAACCCATATTCATCTATTTACACCCCGATTTATAAACATCATGAGAATGTCCATTTTGCCACAATAGCAAAAAATAATAATAATGTTATATTGTTTTGTTTCTAGTAGTGTTTTTCTTTTTAAAGGTGGCTTCCTGTTTTAATGCTTTTATTGTTTGTTTTTTATTGTTGTACACTGCCTTGGTGGCTTTGGCAGAAAGGCTGTGTAAAAATATTTAAAATAAATAATAAATAAATATACCTGGATAGAACAAAATACAAGTTACATTTCAAACTGGTTTTTAAGGCTAAGATGCAAACCGACAAAGGGTTTTTTTCTTTCAAAATTGTGTGTGTGTGTGTGTGTGTGTACGTATGTGTACTTTGACTGAAAATGTTCAACATTGTCACCCTTGGCATTTCATTGTTTCTGCCAGATGCAAGCTATGTACCGGTATATGTGTATATTGATTTTCCAGTTCCACCAAAAAATGTTTTTCCCCCCTCAAAATGTCAAGGTTTCCCGCGGGGCAGAAATTCCATTTGTCAGACAGCTCCATGGGACAGCAACATTGGCAATGTATACAGTAACTGACTCCAGCTGTAAGTTCATAATGTCGGTGGATTCCCACACCCTGTTGCTTTCCTTGCTTCTGGACTAAAAAAAAAGTTAAATACTACACTAAGCTTTAGAGTACCAGTGTTGGATATAAAGTACCATTAAAGCCAAATAAAGTCTCTTTGGCTACAACCTAAACCCACTTAACAATGAATAAGTCCCAATGGAACTAACACTGCAATCCTATGTCTACTCAGAAGTAAGCTTCTGAGTAGACATAGGATTGCGGTGTTAAGTTGCTTTGTGGAGTCTCTGCTATCCTAGCACATGTGATAGCACATTACATCCCCATTGTAATGGATGCTGTAACTAGGATGCAGTAACTGTGGGTGGTAGTGAGATAAAGAACTATTTCAGACTCACTAAGATTTAATTTGCCCCTTTATGGTCTTACTGCTAATGGATCCCCCTGTTACATGGCTTCTCTTCAATTTTTTTAAAAAATGGATCTGCCCTGCTTCTCAGTATCAAGGAGATAAAGAAAAGGCTACAGTGACTGACATGCAGCCAGAACTTACCGCACCAAATAGAAAACTGCACAGTTGGACATGACTTTCTCTGGACAGAGATGGGGCCTTTCTTCCTCCTCTGTGAACAATGCACCAAGGCCAGCATGCAGCCCACATCTATGCAGAAAGCTTCCCACAGGCTTAAGTGCACTTCATTTTGTATCAGGTGGCAGCCTTAGTTAAAAGCCAACCACACACCCACAGCCAGCATGGTAGAGCGGCTAGAATGTTGGACTAGGACTGGGGAGACCCAGGTTCAAATCCTCCCTCACCAACCAGTTGCCCATGGGTCGGGATCCCACAAGCAGGACATGAGTGCAACAACAGCACCTTCCCACCCTTCTTCCCCAGCGACTGGAGTACACAGGCCAGGCATACTGCCTCTGATACTGCACTGCAGCCTCCTTGTTTTCCCAGCACACCCCACCAACAGGCTGTAAAACTATGCCAGCCCTGGGGCTGGTGTTGTTAATTCACACCCATTGTGGTCAATTAGAGAGGAGGAAAAGAAGAAGCTGAAGGGGGGGAATGAATAGGCTAGGGGGAAGCAAACTGGCAAGGCGGTTGCTCTGCCACAGAATACCGCTCCCACAGAATTGCTCTACTTTTATTTATTTATTGTTATTTATTTATTTGTTACATGTATATCCCGCCTTTCCTCCAAGGAAACCAAAGCAGTGTACAGATCCTCCTCCTCACCATTTTATCCTCACAAGACCCCTGTGAGGTAGGTTAAGCTAAGAGTCATTGACTGACAGTCACCGAGTGACAGAGTGGGGACTAGAACCCGTATCTCCCGAGCCTCAGCCCGACGCTCTAACCACTACACCACACTGCTTCTTGACATGTTAGATAGATATCAGGAATATCTGCATCTATCAAGTAAGCACCATCAGTGTACATGGCACTTTATGGAGTAAGTTAAGCAAAAGTATGCTGATTATGGCTGCCAGTTCACCACATCCGCATGCACACCCCGTTCCATGCACGAACCTTTCTTCCCGCAGTCAGGTATCCATGTACATCAGGGGTGCACGACCTTTTTGGCTGGCTCAGGGACCACATGCCCATGTGTACACATGCATGCACATATGTATACACACAAATGTATATGTATATGTCTGAACCAGCCACATACATATACACCTCTCACACACATACATTCATACAATAAGTGCTTCTCTCCAGCTTAGTGCCGATGGGAGGTATTTTTTGTTTAGTATCACTATTTACTACGCAGGTGGCACACATTTTTCCCCAGGACCGCAGTGGGGAAGGGAAGGGTTAAACCCTGTGTGCTGTGGTCCCCATCTGAATTAGGGGGCTGCTACACTTGGTGTTATTTTAAAAAACCCTAACCTTGCATCAAGTGCCACATTTCGTTAGGTCCTTAACCTGGGTGATTTCTTGGCCATTGGAAACACAGGTTTGTACTATTGGCTTGCAACCTAAGATGGTCACTTTTGGGGTTCTTATCGGTGGGCATTCCTTTTGGCAAAAAATACTCAGTCCACCCAGAAGCCTTTTTTTTTTTTTTTTTTTTTTGCCTACTTTGAAAATAAGGTCACATAAAACTGTGTTTTCCATTCCATTATAGATCTTAGAAAAAGAAGTTGCCTTAACATTATTTAAACAGAGAAAGGGGCCTATTAGGGTTCTTTGCTTTTTCATTACACTCTCAGTGCTGGAGTCAAGCTGGTCAGCCAGCGGATGGTTAGTTCTACAAATGAAACAAGCGGTTAGGCCTCTACGTTATGCTAAAAAACGGAAGCTCCTCCTACATTTCCTCCACCCGTGCCTCCAGCAGAGCAAAGCTTTTGAAAGGCTTTGCAAGCTCCTGAGCAAGTTAATCATTAGAAAACCTATCATAAATGTAGAGTTTATGGAAAATTTAGTTTATGGTGGGGGATGGGAAGAGAGGTTTGCAATAAAGATTTATTGCTATAATGAGTGACTTGCTCTAACCTTGAACTGTTTATCCAAGGAGAGGCCAGTTTATTGCCCAAATTGACTTTGATTGGGTGAGAGCTGAGGAAGCCAGGAACACAATGAAGTCAGGAGAAACGCCAAAGAGGAAAATGATTGGTTCGTGAAAAGATAACTACCGTAATTAACTGTGAGGTTACTGATCAGTTCTGAAAGAGAACGGTTGGACAGTATGGAAGAAGTGTGTCGATTCAGTGGTTGATTCTCCCCTCACTGTGTTTCACACAGTGGTTTAAGCATATGGCTAACAGAGAGCTTTCCCCAACAGCAGCTTTCCCCAACCTGGTGCCATCCAAACTGGTAGGACAGAGGCCGTGTTAGGGGGTGGGCCACTGGGGCTGGAACCCCAAATCTTTCATTTGGAGCCCCAAATCTCTTGGAGGCCATCTGCCCCATCACCGTGCTGTCCTTGGGCACTTGCTGAACTACAGGGGCCCTGATGATCTCTGTTGCATCTGATCTCCCTGGACCAGCTGGCTTTTTGCCCACATGTGCTTCACCTCCTGTCCCCCCCCCCCCCCCGCTTGAATCTTTCTGCCTGAGGTTTTTTTCCCCCTGAAATCAAATGTCAAATGCCCTCCTCTTCCCTGTCCATATATCCCTTTTTACAAATGGGGATGTCCTTAGGAAATGGGATCCTTTAAAGACACAGAGAGAGAGAGAGACTTTAGAGCATATGTAAATTAGCATATGCAAATTTGTGCTTTTTTTTTTTTTTTTTTTTGTCCTGTGGGCCTGAGGCCCGGATCTTTTGGGTACCTAGCACCTCTGTGTTGGACGACAACTCCCATCATTCCCAGCTGGCTTAGATGGGTCTTGCAATTTAGGAAATTGGAACTAGCCCATACATACCAGATGCTGTCACCTAACATAACACATATCCTAGTAAATGCTCAACCGTCCTCTTGAATCTTGGGAGGGAACGCATAATGCAGTAGGAATCTAAGGATCTGTCTTCACTGTTTCCTCAACATTGTTTTGTGTATGAGATATGCGACCACATGGAGAAAGGTTAGTGTAAACCAGGCCGTACATGCAAGGAGCCAGCTGTCATTCTGATGCTTGCAGCTGCAGGAAAAATGGAGACCCAGCCACGGAAATGGCTGGCAGTCCCCATGTGTACAGTTCAGCTTTGCTCCATATCAACAATGCGTGAACTAGCTCCAAGAACCCTCCAGTTCGTGTGCATCAGTCACATAATATGGTGGAGCAAAGGATCATAGACATCTCATGGAGAATGCTATGCCATGCCATCATACCGAGGCTTCCTTTTCCTTTACTTCCTCAACCTCAGTGTTAGAAAAGGTAGTCCCACATTTGTTAACACTGGATGTGTTGGATCCAAATCCCCTGTTCTGTCAGTGGAAGGACACCACTTGCAGAACGCATCTTCTCCTCTCCCCGCGCCCTCCAGATCTGCTCTGGAGGGTTGAGGGACCCTCTGGAACAGGTCTGAAGGGCGCACAGGGGGCTGCAGCGGAGGGGAAATGACACAGAAGTCCCATTCCTCAAACGGTGTCCTTCCACTGGCGGAAGAAAGGATCTGGATCCAATCTGAAAAATTGTTCTTGCGACAGCTAAACTGCATTAATCCCTCCCACGGTTTATTTTAATAACTGGCACTGATGCTTTTTCTGGACTGGGGTGTGTGTGTGTATTTAAAACACACACACACACACACACACACATATAAACATCTTTATCGCCAGGCATTTTACTCATGCTAGCCTAGCAATATCCCTGTCACCATGCAGTGAAAGTGGATAAGGATAGGCTTTCTTCAGGAATGGACAGCTGTCCGCTCACCCATATTGTAAGAGGTGTGAGCTCTGGTGAGAGAGAGAGAGTTCAGAACTTCTAAAATGGTTGTGAAGAAACAACCATGAGAAACAGAAACAAATGAGGAAAATGATGGTTTATAATGTGGCAGTATCAAAAATGGTACCAGTCAGCAGATGTCAGACTCGTGGCATGTCTTGCCATAATGTCACGCCTGTCATGGGTACTCTAATCACTGCCTGTGACACTAGCACAGTGTCTGTCTCCACAGCAAACCAAATGTGTGAATGCCACTTGGGGCAAGAATCTCAGTTTCCTAGCCATTGAACTTAGTGGTCGGAGCGCTAGGAGGCAGAGATTCCATTATGCAATAGGAGCACTTGCTGAGGCAACACTGACCAGTTTGTTCAATGGTGGTTGTGTAGTCCCTCTGGGGTCTCTACAGGGCCATCCACAGAAAGTATTTTAGCACTTATGAGTATTTTAGCCTTTCAGTAAGTTTCTTATCTTATAATAGCCGGGTCTTATTCCTTGTATTATTTGCTGCAACACTGGTGGATAAAACAATAGCTAAGGTGGGCAATGGGTATTCTCTGAAAAGAGTGAAGAGCAGAGTCACTTTTCTCTCTCCCCTTATAGTATTTTGGCTCTACAACATTGCATCAATGCTAGGGTGACAGGGAAGGAAACTGATGACCCTTATAAACACCCATTCAGATTGCTTCCAGGCTGAGAATTATGTCATTCAAAAAACCTGACACCCCTTAGTCGGACAGCAATGCTGCAGTCCTCCTTAACCCACGCAATGGAACATTCTAGTACTTCAGAGTGTTCAAAGTGCTCCACCTCCATTATGTCTGTAAATCTAACATAACCCTATGAGATAGACCAGCACCATTATCCCTACACTGCAGGTGGGAGGATGAGGCTGAGAACTAGTGCTTTGCCAGAGGTTACCTAGAGAGTCTAAGGTTGAGGGAAGATGTGAGGATATCCTGGTTCATGGGTCAGCCTGTTCTTAACCGTTGCACATCACTCGCTCTCAGTATAGGCCGACATGCTACTTCCTTCACACAAGCACAGGCAAGTGCAAGCCTGAAGCTGTTCTCATGTACAGGCAGTCCCCGAGTTAAGAACGTCCGACTTACAGACAACCCATACTTAAGAATGGACTTCTGGGCTCCCTGGTGCTATGTCGTTTACGTAGAGTACGGTACATAGCGTAGTATACTACACAATTTGCGCAATTTACACAATTTGCGTAAATGCCGATTTTAACATATAGAACGCTGTGCTGTTCCGACTTACATACAAATTCGACTTAAAGACATTCTTAAGAACGGAACTTGTTCGTAACCTGTATAGGCAGTGCCGGGGGCGGGGAGCAAAGGGTGCAGTGCCTCCCCAGTAAGTACCTAAGTCCTGTTAATAGATAATTCTAACTTCGATTTTGTAATCTTCTTAAATAAAGCATTCAACACATTCCGATTAAATTCTGAGTCTGTGGTGATGTTTGTCTATTTGGACTTCACTTGGTTACCCACCAGGGTGTCTTAAACCCAATTGGTATAGGTTCGGAAGCTGAACAGGACCAAATTAACAAGTCCCTCTCACCTAGCCTCTATTGCTGAATCCCTGTGGTTACTTAAAGCAAAGGCACTTTTCACATACAAATTATAGCTGCCTCTTAAATGGGAAATTTAAATAAGCATGTTTATTCAAGTATGCATACTTACTTGAAAGTGAACTCAGAATCAATGGGACTTCAGAGGAAAATAGATTTAGGATGCGGATGTGAATGTGAAATATACCATCATTGCTCTTTCAGAAATCTAACATGTGGGACAAAGCCCCCAACCGGAAATGCACTTTGCCCCTTCTGACCCCCCCCCCCAATATTCTTGCCTCCTGATTCCACTGATCTCTGGTATGACCTATGGCCCCCATATAGAGCTAAATAATGAAATGTGAGAAGCAAGGACAAGGCCTTACACCTTGTGTGAAAAATCACTGTGTGGGTGGGTGGGGGGGTGGGGTGATGGTTGCTCACCGCATGGCTGTACAAGAGCGGGGACTGAAGGACGGGAGGTGAGTCGAAGCTGAGGTGAAAAGTCAGCCATAAAGGGATGTTTCCTCTATGAAGTTCCACTGAGGTTGAATTCTCATGGGAATAAAAGTGAGCTGCTCCGACTTGAACTTCCTCCTGGTTCGTAGAAGAGAAGTCTATAAACCGTTTACAGAGCCAGGCGCTTGTGCCAAATAAATACATTCAGTACCGTATGTCACTGTTATGCTGTGGAGGGAAGGCGGAGAAGCAATGGCAGATAAATGCCCGCCCTGTCCTTGCATTGCACACACACTTGTGCTCTGTTTATGGCTGCTGTTACCAGTGACCAGGGAAGCTACTAGGCCTGGGCCCATGGGGTATTTCCCAGTGTGGCGTAGTGGTGAGAGTGTTGGGCTGGGACTTGGGAGATCCGGGTTCTATTCCCCGCTTGGCCATGAAACTCACTGGGTGACTTTAGGCCAGTCACTGACTCTCAGCCTAACCTACCTCGCAGGGTTGTTGTGAGGATAAAATGGAGAGGAGGAGGATTATGTAAGCCGCCTTGGGTTCCTTGCCAGAAAAAAAGTGGGGTATAAATATAATAATAATTAATAAAAAGAGAAATATTCCTCAGAGACCTCCATGCGAATTAGTGCCAATGGAAAGGCGGTAGTTTTCATGGGGGAAACTGAGGAGAGAAGGGTCAACCCTCCCTTCCCCATTTTTTGCAACACTCTCTGCAAAACTGCCCCCTGCGTGGCAGTTAAACCTAAGGCTGGCTTAGCTTTCTGTAAAATTTATAAGTCCTAGTAATTATTTCTAAATTTGCATATATGGATATAACTTAGCACATGCAAATTCTGTGCAGATTTGCATCCTGGGCCCCAAATCTTTTAAGCGTCTAGCAACGCCCCTGCCAGTGACTTTGGTATCCATCAGTGAGAACTTTTATTTATTTATTTATTTATTTACAGCATTTTTACCCTGCTCTTCAGCCAAAAAAGGCTTACAAAGATTAATATTAGAGAGTCCCCTGCCCTCAGGCTTACAATCTAAAAGACATGACACAAAAGGAAGAGGGATTGGGAGGGAGGAGGAAGAAAGCAAAACTCAGGCACCAGTTCTTACAGCTTTTGAAGAAGAAAAAACACATCATTCACAGACAGACATATCAACATTAAAGAGAGCCTCTTCAGTGGGGGCTACACACAGACTTCTGGTACAAACACATAAAGCCATTGTTTACATGGGGAAATTCCTCTGGTGCTAGTAGGGATATTATGTAAGAGGAAACCAGAGCATCAGTCACATCCGATGTAGATTTGTACTGTAATGTGCCTTCCTTCATTCTCTACTCTGCTGAGAAGCACTCTGAAGATTGCAAAGCTGAACCCACACCCTGATCTGAGCCTCATGCAGTGATAATGGCGACAAGAAGTCACATCGATTGCCCTTTGCACGCAAACAGGGCTTTGTCTGGCAGTTCTTCCCCAACTCCAGGGCTGCATGCACCAACAGCTGGATCAGAGCCAAAAGCTTGAAATGGGGGGAAAGATCTGTCCAATCCAAACTGAACTAGAGGATGAGGCTGAATTTCTTTATGGTTCTTTAGTCATTTATTCTAAGGAAACCAGCCTCTTCCCTCAACCTGGACTTGTAAATTGAGATTCCTTGAGAGACTAGAAATTCTTTCAATTCTTTCCCAGTTTGTGCTTGTCTTCTGGGCATATATTAACATGGGAAATGAAAGATGCAATGTTAATGATGCAGAGGGCAAACACACTTTTGATACCCCGTGGTGGGGGTAGGGGAGCCAAAGGGTGGGGGAAAGTTTAAGCACCCCCTTTTCCCCTACCAATGTCTTTTCATTTTAAAAAATGGTGTGTGGCTCAATTCTGTTTGCATGTAATGTGTAGTTAGACCACAAAGGGCAGTTTATCCATTTAGCAGAATCAAGTGGTTGAGCTTTTCTTCGATCATACCATTTCATGTGAGGAATTCTTGTCTGACTGCGTTCCCATCTGTTTTGGCAGCAGGAGTTTAAACCTCCCTGCACATACAAAAATAGCAGATAAGGGAAAGACGTCCCTGGCATGCTATTTTTCTGTGTGCAAGAATGTTTTTTCCGTGGGGGAGAAATGAAACATGCAACTCCCTCCCCATCTGCAACCTGCAGGTAAAGTCCAGGAGAGGTTTTACCTAAATGTAAAAACTCTCCCTCTTTGTGCTGTACTGAAAGACAGACAGACAGACAGACAGACAGACTGTTACAAGCATGTTCCCTTGGCCATAATAGTCTGTGCACACTTGCTAATGGGTGTTGAAATGACACCTAGCAGTCCAACTAGTACCAGGAGGACTCTCCACCCACAGGGCCGCTATCCATAAAGGTTCTTATTCAACCCAACCCGCAACGTGCCATAAGTGGAAAACAGGAGCAGGAAGACACCCACAAAGTAAATTATTCTAGGGCAGGGGTATGAAATGTGCGGTAAAAAAAAGCTGTACCTCGTCAATCTTAGTCTTTGCTCTTCTAATCCTTCTCACCCTGCCCGGAGCCCAGAAGATAAGGAGTATTGGGGGGAAACACAGAAGGCAACTGCTGCATGGACTGGGGGTGGAGGGAGACTTGAAAGACGAGTGTTGCCTGTGGGACACAGGCCTCTTCCTGACTCAAGTGGAAAGCCAAATCAGGGTATCCGGGAGGAAATGTCAGGGTCTCTAGCCAACTTGAACTGAGATTGTGTGAATAAAAATGTCTTTCCAGCCTCGCCCCACCCCAACAGATCAATTAGACCTTGAGCTGCGCATTAACAAGACCCACCCACTGAGTCCTCACAAAAGTAAATTATACTGGGCATAATTCTATGCCATAGCACACACTCAGCATACTTTCTATAGCTGTGACACTCTCAGATGCTCCATTGAAAAGGGGGAAGGAAAAATATATTATTATTATTATTATTATTATTATTATTATTATTATTATTATTATTATTATTTCATTGTTTGTTTGTTTTATTATTATTTATTTATTTATTATTTACCTAATACATTTGTATGTTGTCCTTCCTTCATGGAGCTCAAGGCTCTCCCAGTTTTTCTTCACAACAACACTGTGAGGTAGGCTGAGGCTGAATGTGAGCTTCATACTTGGGCAACCCAGTGAACTTCATACGCTACTCAGTATGGAACATTGCTGCAAGCATCACCCATAGTCTCTTCCCTCTGTAAACAAAATTACTCTAGAGTAGATGCAGGGCCACCTATTTATTTATTCATGCATGTATTTGATTTGTACCCCACCTTTCTACCAAGGAAAATGGCACTCAAGGCGACTTACAATCATAAATAAAACTTGATTAAAATAATACCAAAAAATGTATTATCCGGATCAGGCACCTAGCATGAGGGGTAGGGGACTTTAAAGATCTGGACTGGGGGCCCTGCACCTACTCTAGAGTAAAAATGAAAAGAAGACATAACTGCTGGATGCACATTTAAAGTAATATCTGCTTTGACCCTAACTGGAATATGAGACCAGGCTTTGGGGCAGGCTCCGTGAAACTTCCTAGATCTAAGCGTTTAAGGGCTCTGACCACTCTGAAGCCACTTTGATCTCCAGACCCATGATGATAATGGTGATTGCTGTTGTTGTCATTATTATTATTGTACCATCAATGTGCATGGTGCTTTACCGAGTATAAGAGAGCAGTTCCCTGCCCCAAAGAGCTTACAATCTAAAATGTAATATAGAGGAATATGCCATTATTTCTGTCAAACATTAACTTTCAGCCTACTTTCCCCACATTGTGCAGGAAACTCCTTGTTTTAAAGATCTCCCTTCCATTTTAAAAATGGATCCCTCCATGGTGGCTTTGTTCTCATTAGTAGTTTGCCAAAGAAATAATAATATTTAATATTTAGATATCTCTGAGTGTGCAAAGTGGTTCACAGGCCCACCCTGCAAGCTCCTATTATTTTCTCCACTCAGAAAAAAACATGTGGGCTCTATTGTACTTTATTAAAAAAAAAAAACAAGAACAACACTGTGATTGAACAATAATGCCAAAATGGAATCATCATGTTTGTTGCTGCTATTTGAGGTAGTTGGGATTTTTTTCTTTCTCTCTCTTGAGGAGGGTGTGTTTTCTACTAACTCCCTTTTTAAAAATGCTAATGCTAATTCATCCCAATAGGCCTTACTTTCAGATAAGCGTGCCTAGGATTGCAGCCTTAAAGGGTTACAGAGGCATCATAAATAAAAGAGATTACACAATATCCTTCACAAATGTACTGCCCTCATAAAGTCATTGATTTGCCACTGCAGGTGATGAGCGGTTCCAACTTTTTGAGGCACCTGCAGGCTTGTCTTCAGCAACTGCAATTAATACAGACTTTGTCCCTTACTACACAGAGCTGGAAGTTGGAATGAAGGCAATGATAGGCCACATGGGAAAGAGTTGTGTATTGATATACTCTGAGTCACTGTGCCAATGCGAGAGAGGAGTTAATGTATGGGGAGATAAGAGGGTGGGAAGGAAACTGAAATACAGTCATGCCTTGGATTGAGAGCATAATTCGTTCCGGAAACATGCTTGTAATCCAAAACACTCTTATATCAAAACGAAATTCCCCCAAAAAAATTTGTACAGAGATTTTTAATTTAAGCCGTACTACAGTACTTGTATTGCAAGACGTCGCTTGTATATCAAGTAAAAATAATAATAATAAATATTTAAAAATTTGCTTGTCTTGCAAAATGCTCTCAAACCAAGTTACTTGCAATCCAAGGTATTACTGTACATGTTTCAAATACTATTTACATCCCATCTTTCCTCCAAGGAGCTCAAACAGACATACGTGGTTATGTATTTTATCCTCACAACAGGACAAGGCCGTTTGTGCCTAGTCAGAAGATTGGCCCCCCCTTCCAGAGAGGTATTTTTTTTCAGCATTTTGTCCCCTTAGGTGTACAGCTGCCAAATGTAGCACCGGTCCTCTCAACAACGGTGAGGTAGGTCGACAGAGATTCCAAGGTCCCACCAGCTCATAGCGTCTCCCCAGTGTCCACACTTGAACCACCACATCACACTGGGCAGAACCAGACCAGGTTAAACACATTGCAACAAGTTTTCACTACACAGGCTGGTGATAAAGGAATAAGCAGTAAAGGAATCAGTTGATGAGGTCTGAATAGCAAGTGGGCTTTTGGCTTCAGCTCCACCCAAGGCCAGGGCTGGAATAGCACTGAAGAAATACAGGCACCATCTTCTTGAGGGAACAGCCTCATGTGGTATGGCCACCAGACTAGTCCTTCTTCTCCTTCAGCACTGACTAGTGACTAAGCCCTTAACTCTACTTTTGTCTCTGGGATGAGGCCTTTAGAAATGAAACTGCACTTCCATGCCAATGGTACTCGCTCTTTTCCCCATGAAGAACTCTCCTCAGAAAAGGGAGAAGGTAGATCAGTGATCCCATTCATTAATACAGTCGCTGACAACCCAATCCCAAACATGTTTTGTTACAGCATTTCAGAACACTTAGGATTGCAGAGTAAGGGGAATTTGGGGACCATGGTGCCTAAGGCATGTGTCTTTTATATTCAATAGGAGGTGTTATGTTCTTCTATAATAAGGGGAGGACTTTTTAAAGTCAGGCAAATTTACTCTCTGTACTGTGCACCAATTTGCACAGTTTTTAAAAAGGCATGTGAGAGAGACTGTATGGTATGGTACTAACAGCTAGGGAATTAGATCTTTTCATAGATTTCATAGATCATAGAGTTGGAAGGAGCCTACAAGGCTATCGAGTCCAACCCCCTGCTCAGTGCAGGAAACTAGAGGGGGTCTCCCATCCAAGTAATAACCAGGCTTGACCCTGCTTAGCCTTCCACGCTCAGACAAGCTGAGCCAGCAGTAAGCCACAGGCCTGCATCTCTGAATGCTCTTGAGTGTAAAAAGACCCAAACAATGCCCCCACCTCCCCAGCATGTCCTCCAGAGCCTTTCTTCCTCCATGCTAGCTTTTCACAGACAGCGGGGAACATCGCGCAAAGCGGAATAGTCCCAGGAGAACTGTGCAGCTTGCCTTGTGCTGCTCTTAGAGTTCCTATGTACCGTGTACAAAATACACACACCACCTTCACAGCAAGCTGCTTTTGTGGCCTTTTCCTGACATCTTGTGGGCAGTGGTGGTATTGTGTGTGAAGCCTTTGTTTTTCTTAGCTTTTTCGCTCATTCCGGTTTCTAGGCGTGCAATGGCTGCACGGACAACCCAATACAGGCCATATATATTATAAACCATCTAAAGTGTGGCGGTTGGATCCAGGTTTAGGTGTGTGCAACTGGGCTGATGGAAGTGGACTTCCCTGCCCCCTCCTCCCCAAGCCAGACCTTCCAGGCCGCAGCAAATGCTACACAGTGGGCCAGGGGACCCTGCGGAATGGGGTGAGCTGTGGTGCAGGGGAGTGGGGGGATCCCCAGAAGTTGGGCGGAGGCACCTTCTGTGAGTGGGCACATCCATCCATGGAAGGCACATTCTGGATCCATCCCAGGATGTGAAGCAGTTTAAATCACATTAGGAATGGGTGGAAGGTGCGGCTTTCCCATCCAAAACTGTTTCTTCCCAGCAGTTTTTCTCCTGGTGGAGGATGATTTGGGTATCAAAGACCTAATGGGATAAGTGAATTGGGGGGGGGGGAGTTGGAACAGAGTCAGCAGCTAACTCTTCCTTCCCCAGTGCACTTTGAACCATCCCTCTGCCAAACCCCTGCTTCACAGGGGATGCAGGCATTAGCTGACTCAGGTACAGGGTATGCTGCACATCTAGGGTTGGATCCAGCTTTAAGCTGGATTAACTGAGCTGGTGGAAGTGCACTCCCTTGCCCCTCCTTCCCAGTGGCAGTCCCTCCAGCCCCCTGGAAATGCTACACAGAAGAACCTTCTGAATGGGGTGAGCTGCGTTATTGGGGATCCCCAGAAATCGGGCAGGGGCACCTTCTATGAGTGGAGCCCTTCCTCTCACGGAAGGTCCCTCCATCTCATGGAAAGCAGATCCTGGACCCAGCCTCTACTCTGGCCCTTACTTTGTTGCCTTTTTATCATGGTCTCTCTGTTAATCTTGGTACATTAGATATTGACAGATGTTAAGTTTAGAGATAGTGTAGGGAATGTTCTAAATGAATATTCATGTTATGTGTGAACCAATAACAGGTTCAGCAAGGAGTCCTCACAGCAAGCAACCTGCAGGACTTGAAGCGATCTACACTGGAGCCCCTTTCCAGGGCTGGCATCAAGGGATGATTGTGCACCTGCTGGGAGCCCACCCCGGACTTGCTCCTCCGCTTCATCATTACAGCCTGCTTGTTTACCTGCTCTTGCTCTGGCCCAGACAAGACAACGCCGTTGGTGAGAAGGAGGAGCAGTAGATGCCACAGTCTACTTGCTCCCTGGTTCTCTCTCCCTGTCAAGCAGAGGAGGTGGTAGCAGTGATGAGAAAGAGGATGAGGAGCAGTAGTAGCTGGTGACAATGGTGCTGGGAAAGTAGACTCACTGAGGGAGGGAGGGGGCCCTTTGAGAGTGTCTTGCCCAAGGGCCCTCAAAAACCTGGAGCCGGCACTGCCCCTTTCGATTGTGAGGCACTGGTGTGCTGGGGGCGGGGAGTGTTTCTTCCCCCAAATGCAATTGTTGCTCTGTGGGCACACATTAATGAATACAGAGCAGTCGCGGCTGTGTTTATAATGCGATCAATGCCACACACCAGTGCATAGTGTTGTAATTGCAGGAGAAGTAGGAAGAGTTTGAAAGGTCACATGTGTTTTACTATTTGTGTTTATAGCATGAGCACATGCCTGAAGCCACAGTATAGTGCTGCAGTTATAGGGGAAGTCATGCTGCCATTTCAGCTTTGCTGCTGCTGCTGCTGCTGCTGCTTCTACTACTACTACTACTACTACTACTACTACGGTAATTGCATATGCACCTTCGCAGCTGCACAGGAATGCAGGTTTAAAAATAAATTGTGTGATTATTCACAGCTGCACAGCTGTGTCGGCGTGCAGTGAAATGTAGCCTTTTTTTAAATGAAAGATTTCCTGCCCGTAAATCCCATCAAAATCTGCAAGGAAAGAACAGGGAAGGGAAAGAGGAGGAAGAGGAGAAAGACTGGGGTGGGAGAAATGTGGAAAAACAGTTTCTACAGTTTTAAAGCTGCCGAGACCAGTAAGAGTTATCATACTACCAGATTGGAACACGCTTGGCTTGGCAGTCCACAGAAACTGCAGTCACCATAACAAAAATTCATTAAAGTGGTTTAGAAAAAAATGGGATATATTGAGGAGAAATAGCATCGGGACAACAGGTTGGGGAGTGCATTGTGTGTTGTACAAGTAAGCCAGACATTACGGTACCGGGATAAAGTACTAGTGTAGATTGGCTCCTAGATGTGATTATCTCAGCAAATGCATGTTCCCAGCCACATGGCATAGTGGTAATATAGGGAGGGGGACCGAATTCCTCGTGTGGCTGCTGATTCCTGCATGCAACTGCCACCCCCAAGGCTATTATTCCCCCCCCCCAACTGGGCAGTGGGCTCACTTGAGTTTGGGAACTGAGCTGAGGGGGGGAAATTAAAACGGCAGAGGGAGGTTGCTTGCAGGGGAGTACTGGTGGGTGGCAGAAGGCTTAAGCACCTCCTTCCCATCTCAGTAGCGCCCCCATCACTGCCACTGCATTAGCATTAGGAGAGAAACTAAAAGTTGGAAATGTTTCGGTTGTAACATCTACTTCTACTGGAGCACTATTGAAAAACCCAATAAAGCCAGCCTTTCTCTCGAGGGGGCTCATTTTGAGGGGCATCCTTTTTCAAGGGACATTTGCAGGAGAGGACCAGTGGGCATGGGAATGATTTCCCCCTACAAATGCCGCCGCCACCCCTTCCTCACCTTCATGTTACCTCAGTAACAGCAGATTTTGGGAACACGCGTTTTGTTGTGTCCGACAACTCCAAGCGTTCCACACAGCCAGCGATCCCTCCAAACGATGATTGTACCAAAACAGGAAGTGTTCTGTTAAGCTGGCTGGGGAATGCTTGGAGTTGTCCGAGTTTTTCCTGTCTAAACATGCATAGGATTGCACCCTTAAGAAGCTTTTTAGAAGTGCTTTGTTTTAAAATGTCTTATGACTACAAATCAAATGCGAGAGCCGCTTTGATTCGAATGACAAACAGCTGCAGACGTGACACATAAATGATTAATAAGTAATTTTAGCAGCACTTGCAAAAGCACCCTTAAGAAGGGCTGTCATCTTAATAAGCTGAGAAAAAGCTGAACACATTTTGGTGTTTCTTAAAACTATTCTACTTTTCAAAAACATAACACAGAAAAATGCGAAAGGAAGAGAAACAATAAATAAGTACCATCAAGATAACCTCCACATGATGGCTGCTTTCAGATGTTACTTCTCCAGTCTGTGAAATCATGGTTTGAAAAATGAGTGGGGCTGGTCTGTGTACACACTCATTTGAGCAATCCCTCCAAACGATGATTGTACCATAGTTTCATTCCAGTTTGCTCTTCTGGTTTGCAGGGATTGATCAAATCACACTTGCTGGTTCAGATGTCGGGCTATACTGTGGCTTGACAAATCAAGTCTTCTGTTAAGCAGAGCACATCGGGCCCGGGGTCAGGATGCATACAAACGTAGCTCGTTTCTGACTCAAGAATGTGACATCTGAATGCTGCCATTATTAGATTCCAAAATATTTAAAAACTGGATTCCAAACCGTGTGAGCAATATCCAGCTTTTGCTGTCCTTCAAAATAAGGGTGATTTGTTTAATGTTATGGTAGTGGTGTCCTACATGTTAAATAAGCATTTTTCAACTGTTAGGATATTTTTGGTTATCCTTCACTGTCTAGCATTTAACATTCTGGCTGCTATTAACGAATTAATTACATTTTTTTGGAACAGAAATCTTATAGTAACTCAATAAAACAGCTAGGGGAGTAAATAGAATTCTGAGGTGTTTTATTTTTTATTTATTTGTTAATTGGAAATCATGTCCAGAACAATAGCCTGATTTTATTTTTAAACAGAAGGGCCAGCCCTCCTTGGAGATCAGCCTTTCCCAATCTGGTGTCTGCCAGATGTTTTGGACTTTAAAACTACCATCAGCCCCAGCCAGCATGGCCAATGTCCAGGAATGTTTGAAGTTGTAGTCCAAAGCATCTGGAGGGCACCAGGTTGGGGAAGACTGCTGTAGATGATCCAGCCCTTAACATGAAAACTATGTGGCGGATATCTATCTATCTTTCTATCTCTATCTATCTATCTATCCATATCCATACACTGGCCCCTGTACTATTTTATTTATTTATTTATTTATTTATTATATTTATACCCCACCTTTTTTCCTACAAGGAACCCAAAGCGGCTTACATAATCCTCCTCCTCCTCTCCATTTTATCCTCACAACAACCCTGTGAGGTAGGTTAGGCTGAGAGTCAGTGACTGGCCCAAAGTCACCCAGTGAGTTTCATGGCTGAGCGGGGCCAGCACCTGAGGAAAGGAGCATACCAACAAAGCCACGAAGGGATGTGTGTTGTCAGGGCCGGTGCAAGACAGTTTGGTGCCCTAAGCAAGATCAGATATTTAGCGCCCCCCTCCCACTTGAGCCCTCCCTCCCTCCAGCCCTATGCCCATTATGAAAGCACCTCATTCACCTCCGCTCCTTCCCTTATTCTTCTATTTGGCTGCCCCCGCCCCCAAAACGAGGGGCGGAGATAGATCCGTGCCGCAGGCGAGTGGAAGCGGCTGCGGCAGCACCAGCAGCGCCCCAGAAGAAAGCCCGCAGCCCACGCGGGGAGGAAGCGCTCAGCGCACCGGCAGGAGGAGTCCCAGCCCGGCTCCTGCCGCGGATCGAGATGCGCGCACCTCCACAAGCGGCTGCCCTTCTTTGCTAGCCTTTGCTACCCTTTAGCTTAAAAAATAAGTATCTCGTTCGAAAATGCCGTTTTTCTCTTCGTTTGTTTCTCTTTTCTTCCCCACCCCTTTCTTCTTGCATTAACTTTTGGACTGTTTAACTTGCATTTTAATATTAGCCAGAGTTCTAATCCATATTCCTGGGCCGCAGGCAGATATAGCAATTGGGGAAGGGTGTGTGTATGTGTTTTTGCATATACACACTGCACGCACCCCCTCCAAAGGTTTCTAGCTCACAACGAACACTGAATTTACTCCCTGATTTTTAAAATGCACTCAGAAAAGATTCACGGCTGAATCTAGTGAAGATATCCCGGAATAACGTGGAGAAGGAGTAAACCTTAGCGACTGCAGTGCAAGGGGCCTTAGGACCCGAGTCCGATGTACACTTGCTCTCTAGCTAAGTCCCCTGGGACTTACTTCTGAGTGAACCTGCACTGACTCGTACCCACCAGCAGCCAGTTGTGTCTCCTGCAGCCACACACGCTTTAAACCGGAGGGAGTCCTCTTTGTATCCCAACGTGACTGGAAGGTGCAACCCTATCAGCAAACTTACTTACTCGGGAGTAAACTCCAGTGATCCCAAGGGACTTACTTCTGAGTAAATATGCATAGGATTGTCTTGCGTGGCTCTGATCCCGAACACATCGGCTTGTTTGTTTGTTTCAAAGGCGCTCCAGGCATGTCCTTTCTAAAGCACCCGATGCATATGGCGCTTGGGGCGGGGATAATCAGGACTTCACTGGATAAATGAGTTTGGGACTGGGGTTCCCATCCGCCTCAGGGACTCTGACCGGCGCCAGCCATCCGCTCATCCGCCGCTGGTGCTGGCGTTTGGCAGCACGCCCAGGGAGCCAGGGAGGAGCCACCGCGGGAAGCGGCGGCGGCCCAGCTGCCGGTGGGCTGGCCGCACCTTTAGCCACGCACTCTAGGCAGCCGCCTAATTCGCCTAATGGAAGCACCAGCCCTGTGTGTTGTGTTATCATTCAGTACAGTAGTGAATGGGCACCACTCAGGAATGTTCCTCCACAGCAGGACAACCCACACTGCTACAGCCCTGTCCCAGTAGCTCCCCTTGTGTATGTCAGCCACAGTTCTTCAGACTGGATGTTCTGCTGGGGCACGACACAGAAGGCTTTGTGCTAAATAAACAAAATATTCATGACCCAATTCCATTAATGTGTGCTCTTGTCCCTGGACAATTATACAAGTAACTTTATTTCATTAATGAAGGCATCCCATAAATTATATTTCCTCTTGAATGCTTCTTCTAAGGGGTTTTCTACAAGAGGCTGTTAATCGGCTGTTAATCCGCTGTATCTACTTTCAGGTTTGTCACAGAATTGAGACCAGAGCACTACACAAGGAGCATTTCCTTTTCTGCTTTTCCACTACATAACCTCTAGGTGGCACTGTGCTATAGCGGAATAGCCAAGTACTCAAGAGGAAATCACACTTTGTTTCACTTTCAGAATTAAATGCCCCATTTTCCCTGCTCAAAAAAACTCATCAAAGGTGCTGGTTAGATAGAAAAGTGAAACTGGAGACTCATGTCGTCTAAAGAACTCTTAAAGAACTGTGAGTAGGAATGACATGATAAATGCCTGGAGTAGAAAAGCCATAAGAATTTCCTGTAAAACTTATCAAATGCCTTTCCAGCATCTAAGCAGTATATGTTTTTGAATGCTTGGCCTTGGCCCTTATGCAGAGATTCATATGTGTAGCAGCGGGTTCCATATACAGCACAGCTATACACATATAACTGCAGGCAACTACCCACTATTTAGCTGGTTGATAAGGTCAACTCTGTTTAATAGGTCAGTGTGGTGCAGGGAATAGTTTCAGCAGTGAGTGACAATAGTTAAACTAGTTTTCATGTAGCTGAATGGTAATTACAACTACTTTATGAAAAGTAGTTCAAACTACATAGTTAAAGTATTTTTGTTTGTAATTTAGGGCGCAATACAATGGGGATGCCCATAAGCCTCCGAACTCAAAGGATTTCGGGCATCCTATGCAGGGTGGGAGGAGCACGGAGGCGTCCCGCCCTGCAAGTCAGCTAGGTGGCTGATTTTGGCCATCTAGCTCCTGCACGTCAAATGGGAGGTAAGGAGGCTGGAGTGCCATCAGGATATGTTGTCTCCTCCCCTCCTTGCCCCCTGGAACAGCCCCTTTACCCCTTCTCTGAGGTCAGTCTTATAACCTCAGAGAAGTAGCCTGCACGGTTCTTTCCATGCCAGCTGCGAGCAGGGGAGGGAGGGGGATCCCCAGCTCCAAGGTCGAGACTCTTTTCCAATGCTGCCTATGGGCCATAGTGTTGCTCTGCCCCTTATTAATAATAATAAAAATTATTATGCTCATCTATTAGGGGGAAAACGTTGATGTGAACAATTCATTATTATTATTATTATTATTATTATTATTTGTGTATAAATATCAGAAAATACTAAATCAATCACTAAGAAGGATGTGGGCATGTCTTCAATCACTAGCAGTGTGGAACCCCCTTTCAGTTTCTACAGCTAGTTGCTAGCCGTGTGCTCAGTGTCTAGCATTTCTAAGGGGGCTGGACTGGTTGCACTCCGAGGGCGGTTCAACCTGGCCCAGGAAGAGAGCAGTTGCACCAGAGGCCTTGGAAGGGAAGACCTTGTTGTGATATGTATCACATTCACAAGCTGGAGCACATTGTTTACAACATGGAAGGAACAGAATGGCGGTAAACAGGTTTATTATGTCTCTCTAGAATCTCGTGTTTTTGCAGGGGTTACTAAAGTGGGAGAACAATATGAGCTGGTCACATGGTTTGTATGTTCTGGTGACGTATTAACTTGTTTTCTGTCTGGAGCCATTTTAGAGAGGAGCAGGACTGTTCTCTCTCTTCACTCTTTTCTTCTGACTATTGCTTGCTGGACTTATGCAACAATGTAGCGTCTTTGCTGAGGTGGGGTAAAGCTCAACTTGCTCCACTGGAATAAATGCTTGCTATGCATTGTACTCTGCACATGGACTGTAACTAGGAAATGTATACTCTGTAGAATATTACTTTGCTAAGTAAGTAAACAGGTAGAATAGACCTGTGGAGTTAGAGTTTTTTCCTTGCTATCTGCAAGCTCGGGGGAGCTGGCTGCTGGAGTCGGATTACAGGCTGGAAAGCTGGCTGGCTGATTGCAACCGAAACGCTGCACGGTGCGCAGAGAGAGGGGGAGAAAGATCTGGATTTCTGTGTGTGGATAAATGGGCATCTACACTCGAACAGGATTTTTAATCTCCCATCTCGCACACACAGGGCTCTGCTGTCACTCACGCGCCATCAGACCTGTGTGGAGTTTGCTGTTTACAGGCTTGCTTTGGTTATCTACAGTTATGTACTAGGATGAGAGTCTTGCAGTGCAATCCTATACTACTCAGAACTAAGCCCCATTGAGTGTAGAGGGGCTTACTCATTGGCAAATGGGTATAGGATTGCAGCCTTACAGAGAAATCCTTCAATAGGCCTGACACTTTTAGTCAGGGTGCTTTCAGACCTAGTGTTAAGAATCAGAAGGCATTGTGCAACTGTTCCTTCCTTTCTTCTGTAATGGATTTTCCACAGTGAGAGAAAAGACAGAAGCAGCAGTGGGAAAATACAGGGGCGGCAGGGGGGAAGGAGACAGACGTCATCTTGATCATCCCGTAGAATTCTGTAAATAAGGCAGCATGATTGCACAATAAATGTCTTGTCTGGAAGTACCCTAACTGTGCCATAGACACACTCACTAGGAAATAAGCCCCACTGAGCTCAGTGCTTCTGAGTAAATATGCTTTGGATTGCACTGCTAATTAGGGATCCTTCCAAAAGGAAAGTAGAGAACACGTTTTTTAAGGAATGGATCCACATGCACTGAACAATTTGCACAGGCTGTTTAATTTCCCTAAATCCCCTAAGCTCCAGTAAATGGGTTTGTTTTTTTTGACCTAGTTAACTACAACAGTAGCAACAAAACAAAATTAAATTTTCAGCTGGCAGGGGAGATCAAAATATGCTACCAATATTTTGTCATACTGGCTTAACATGGAAGCAGTGGTCCTCTGAAGACGTGGTTAAGATCATCTACTCACTGGCCTACAACTACGCTCTGTAAGGTTGGGCAGGCACTTGAGAGAGGGCCTTCTCTGTGGATGCCCCCATCCTATGAAATTCCCTCCCAAGAGATATATGGTTGCCTCACTCTGTGACTGCTTTTAAGAGGGCTTTAAAACATACCTCTTTTCTCTGGCTTTTAATGGGAAAGGTTGTATTTGCTGGTGCTGCTGCTATATATTTGAACTGTATTTTATTGTATTGTATTGTAACTGGCTTGTTTTAAAGTGTTTTTATAATTTGCTGACATTGAATTTTACTATTTTATATTGTAAGTAACCTTGGAAAGACTACCATCTTGAAAGGTGGCTAAGAAATATATTTAATAATAATAACAGCCACCACCACCACCAATGATGCATATAATTGGTTGAAGAATGAAGCGGTGATTGAGGGATTCATTAATATTTCTTTCATGATTACATTGTTTTAGAAGACATCTTCTTGCAACCAATTTACACAGAAGAATCACATGGTTCTGGACTGGACCACTCAGATTGCAGGTAGGAATATCACAAATTTGAATGCTCACCTTTGAAAACATTCCCTACATATCAGGGATGTTGAAGAGTCCTTGGTCTCGAGTCACGAGTCGAGTCACGAGTCTTTGGACCCGAGTCTCGAGTCCGAGTCCTTGGTCCAAAATGGTGACTCACGAGTCACGAGTCACTCCCAAAGCTGACTCCACGAGTCCCTATTAAAATCAATGTGGGTTTTTCCCAACAAAATAAGGCTACTTCACACTCAGAGCAGCCACACAGAGTAATCTCAGGTCCTTCCTCTGCCTCTCCCAAGTACGCAACACATCAATCAAAATAAATCTTGACACACTGTTGGGGCTGCACTCCTGGTAGCCATCCATAGTGGCCGAGCAGCGGCACACCTCGCTTCCATGCGCTCTTCGCCGGCAATCACGCTCCTCTCCACTCCTTCTGGCACAGCCCAGGGATGTTGAATATTAAAAATATTAGGACTCGAGTCCGAGTCGAGTCAGAGGAGGGACTCAGTCCGACTCACGAGTCGAGTCCTCGAGTCCGAGTCCCCATCCCTGCTACATATAGGGTAAAATCCAACATAAACCCTACTTAGAGTAGACCTATTGAAATGAATGGGACTTAAGTTAATCATGATTCATGACTAACTTAAGTCCCTTTCATTTCAGTGGGTCTACTCTAAGTAGGACTTATGTTGGATTTTACCCATTCAAAACAGGCATGTCAGGAGGGTTCAAGGCTAGTCTTCTTCCTAATACTGCTAGTTTTCTAAATGCCATGACTTGCCCACCCCCCAGGGTGAAAAGAATCTTTCAAACACATAATCCCACATTTGCTGCCTGATGTAGTATAATCCAGGTAAAGCGTAGACTGGCATGAAGTTGAACTTGAATAATGTTATCTGAATGACAATTTACATGTCACCCTTTCAATGAGAGAATGTATATGTATTTAAAACACGCTCCACTTCTTTTTGCTCTGGAAGAGAAGTAGACTCCCTTCCCCTGCTGGACAATACATTCATCCATGGATGGAGAGCACTTTGATTGCCAGTCACTGACTCTCAGCCTAACCTATCTCACAGGGTTGTTGTGAGGATAAAATGGGGAGGAGGAGGAGGACTATGTAAGCCGCCTTGGGTTCCTTGCAGGAAAAATGGTGGGGTATAAATATAATAAATAAATAAATAAATAAATAAATAGCAACTTTGCAACTAAACACCATCAAGAGTGACACCTAGACTTTGTGGGAAGCAGGGGGTGGGGGTGGATACTGCCTTCCTTATTCTGGTAGCACGTCAGCAGAACCTGCTCTAAGCAGATTCCATATACAAACAGAAGGAGCAATGTACACACAGAGGTCAATTGGTCCTGAGTATTTAAGGTTGTTCAACTTGTCAGAAATCAATGGTTTGTTTAACATTACGCATGAACCTAAATCTCCAGCTTGTCTCTCCCCCAATAAACCAGAGCAATAACCCAACAACAACCCATGGGTTGTTTCTCTGGCTTGTTGGGGAGAGACAAATCAGAGGCTCAGGTTTGCATGTCATGCTCAACAAACTATGACAGTGAAAACTAGTTAGTGAAAACGAAAGGAATTGACAGGCCACAGAATCACGCAAGAGGACCTTCAGTTGCCTTCCTGCCAAGTAACCTGCTTGTGATATGATACTTGCAAAGAAAGAAGCAGAAGCACCCCAAAGAAATGAGAGTAAGACAGACTGTGGAAGTCATTTAGTGAGAATCAGTGTTTTCCATACTCAAGAGTTTGTAGCTATTTTATTGCACTTGAAACACCAAGAATAAAACTGACAATCCCCGTTTCCTCCTCCCCATTCCCCCCAAAAATATAGCATAAAATTTTAGCAGTGATCATTTTGTTCACAGCCACAGCCTCAAAAAACTGGAACAAAGAATCCAACACGGTCACACTGCTTTACAGTTCTGATTCACTTACAAAAGATACTGAAGGATTTTTGAATATTTCAGTAACATCAAGTTAACAAACATGAGAGGGACACTCTCTGAAATTTTTATTTTTTTACATTACAAAGCTGCTTTTTCCTGTTTTCTTCCCCCCCTCCTTTTTTTTTTGTTTTTTGCATTCATGTGAAATAAATATTTCCATAGAGATTTCATATATATTTATATATATGTATATATATACATTTATAGTTTCCTTTTTAACACTTAACATTTTTTCCTGCTTGTCCCCCCAAAAATGTTACAAAAGCCATAAAATTGTGCAACAGTTAGAAAAAACATAATCCCAAACTCTGCTTCTTGCAGATTTTACTTTACCAAAAAAAGGACGAAAGGTGCCTAGTTTGCAGCCATGCAAGAACTGAGGAGAAGGAAGCAAACCCGTTCTAAGAATGGAGAGAACATGTGGGATAACTGGAGGAGAAAAGACAGTCTGTATCCCCAGCTAGGTGGGAAGCCAGGTAAGAGCATATGAGGCGTTGCTTCAGGCTCATCTAACTGGGAATGTATTTGAATATATTTTCTATTCCACCAGTAGAGCTGCAACTATAGACCCAGTTCGCACGTCATGATAAACCAGGGTTATTCTGGAACTCTGGCTTATCATGTATGAGCAGCATGCTGGTACACGCTGCCCAATCACTCCTGCTGCGCACAGGAGCAGCTAAACAAACCACAGACCTTCAGTTCATGGTTTGTTTAACATTACGCATGAACCTAAATCTCCAGCTTGTCTCTCCCCCAATAAACCAGAGCAATAACCCAACAACAACCCATGGGTTGTTTCTCTGGCTTGTTGGGGAGAGACAAATCAGAGGCTCAGGTTTGCATGTCATGCTCAACAAACTATGGACCAAAGGTCTGTGGGTTATTTACCTGCTTCTTCTGCTCGCAGAAGGGTTGGCAAGTGTTTACAAGCATGCTGCTTGTAAACAATATGCCAGGGTTCCTCCTGAGACAAAGAGACATACGAATCTTCCTAGTGTGTAATATTAAAAGTTTGCTATGGAACATTCTGGCTTGGAGTCTAACCTCCCACCTTTATCTATAGCTGGAAATAGATTTCTGGGATTTAATTGCAAAGTAATTTAGGTGAATTCCAGCATGGAGCAATCTTCCTTTGTAATTGTTTTCAAAATAGTTATCGAATCATAAGGTTACATGAGATAGCTTAAGCCTCTTTCCATACTGTCCAATTCACTAGACATAAACTCTCTCTGATTCATCCTGAAAATCTCCAGAGATGGGGAGATTATTTTATGCAGCTATAGAGAAAAAACAAATAGATGTAGCATACATTAACCCAGATTTTGGATTCCCATGAGGAGTAATGACCAGACCAGATCTCTGCTGCAATTCATTAGATTTGATTTTGGATTGGGTTTTCCCTCCTCATCCCTCTCATCTGTCATCATACCTTTATTGCTTATCACTGCTTTGCTATACATACACAATCCTAGTTTCTGCTCAAGATCATAGACTCATTATTTTTCTTTCAAGTTAAATATGCACAAATACAGATGTGCAGCCCTTCTTGTGCCAATAACTTTGATACAATGTGCAAACAGGGAGTAGCGGGCTTGAGACATTTCTGTGGGATAATGGAGATGCTGAGGCTCTGCTGGGTCAGCAAAAGCCCTCTCCTCCACTTCAAAGAAGGGTACCAAAAGAAATTAGTGAAGTGTCTGTGGTGAATGCTGGGTCGAAAGGTCTAAAAACTGTAGATGCTGTTAAACAGAAAAGAGCTATGATAATACCAGAGAAGGGACGGAACAATGCCCTTATCTGTTGAGAGATGTTTGAACGAACATGAACAAAGGGACATTTTGGTGGGAAAGTTTAGCACCGGTGTACATATCAAGAAAACAACAACAACATATAACCCAAACAAAACAGAAGTGATATATTATTGGGACAAGTTGCATGATAAAGTGTGCAAGCCATTTGCAGCTATTTGCATGGTTTGTTCAGGTCATGATGAAATTGGCTAGGCTTTGTATACCTTTAGCTACCAAATTTTTAAATGGAATATCACCTTGGGTCATATCAGTTTGCTTCGAAAGGCAAAGTTAACATTGTATGTTTGACTTGTCTGATTTGACCATCTGGGTGATTAGTGTCTAAAGCACATTTTTCTAGCAGCATCCCTCCTAGCTTAATTCAGCAGTTGGACACCATCAAGCTAAAACAGAGACCTGGCCCTGAATCAGGCAGAGCCCTTGCAGTTCAGCTCTTTGTCTTGTGCTCGTGCCCATGCTGCTAGTAGCAGTTGCTGCCCGGCCCGCTGCATAGTATGGATGAAGTTCCTAGGACATCTCACACCCTGAAATCTGCCTCCTTCCTAAAACTGAGGGGCAAATGACATGTTACATACAAATCCATGTAACAAATCCCATATCATAGTTTTAGTAAAAAGCTGCCTCAGGAGGCTGCAATTTTGAGTGGAGGACTGATGGGAGGAATGAAGTACTAAACCCTCACTCTGCCAGCTGTTCTTTCTGCTCAAAATCCTCCCGCAATCATTTTTCCCCCCTTTGTGTGTTTCCCAGGAGTATTTACCCTTGTAAACACGCACCTTAAATCCTATAGTGGGGAAAAGGGTGGGAAGGGGATTTTGAACAGAAAGAACATCTGGCAGGGAAAGGGTTGAGCACCCCATTACTTCTGACAGCCCTGTACTCAAAACTGTAGCCTCCTGAGGCTGCTTTTCATTAAAAACATGGTTTGTGGGGGTGGGGGTGGGGACACCTGTTGTGGATTTCCTACACTCAGTGTAACATGAAGCATACCTCTGAGAAAGCTATCACATTACTGGTTCCTCTAGCAACTAGAATCTAGCCTATGGAACCAGAATCACACTTCAAAGGGTACATTAGCGATGCTTATGGGCCCCTGCTACCACCAAGTAAATAATAAGATTGAGTGTGGGTATGCACGATCATTTTCAGCTATGGTGACTAAAACCAGTGCGGGTTGTGGCATGTGCCAGGCATGCGCAGGCTAGTGTTCTGTAACCCAACCCCTGCTGGTAGGTTGTCATGTTGTCCAAACCCAGCAAGGGTGGGTTGTAGGCATGGTTAACAAATCACCCAGAACCCATGGGCTGTTTTAGAGTTGTGGGTGGTTTGTCAACCACACCAACAACCCACCCTAGCCAGGTTCAAATGACACAATGACACAACAACCTGCGAGCAGGGGTTGGGTTACAGAATGGGTGCCTACAGGTGCCTGGCACGTGCTGCAAACCACGGTGGCAAATTTAAGACACCACAGCTGAAAATGATCATGCAAACCAGGTCAATGTTTCATAGGCTGGTTGACCGGCCTGATAGTCAGTTTGCAAGTATCATTCCGTTTGGAAGCCAGGAAAGGTGGCCTGATGTGTCTAGATATGATGCCACTGAATAGTCATCTGAAAGGGTAAAGAGAAGGCAGGGAATTTCGGAAGATAAGCAGGTACTACAGACAGTGACCGGGTTCACACAAGGCTGCCCTTTTGAACATTCAAGCCGCCGGCAGGCAGACACTGTGGCTTATCATGTTGTGTGAACCTGGCAAGGGTCGCTTATTCCAAGGTTAAACAACCCCTGAAACAGCTCATAGGTGATGCGAGAGTTTTTAACCCTCGCATAAGCCACCCTCGCTGGTTCACACAACACAGTAAGCAATGGCAACCACCTGCCGCAGCTTGAATATTCAAAATGGCCACCGGCATGTGCCACAACCTACCGTAGTTTAAATAAGCCAGAGTGGGCTGCTGCGATTGTGCGAACCAGCCGTATGAAAGAAAATCTGGCTAAAATGCTTTAAGAGTAAAAATGGCCTTTAGAAATGTCACTGGAAATCAAGGTGAAGAATGCATGAGAGGGTTTTGAAATGCAATACATGGCTGGAGGGCCCTCCTTAAAGTGCAGGTGCTTCAGTCAGATGTAGTGCGCAAAGCTTGAATGGGCTGGAATACCTTTTCAACTCTCAGGTTTCCCTCTTTACTGGAAGACGTAAAAGAACTGAATGTCAGGCTCTAGGACCCTGCTAGGACCCTGCTTCTCTCGACTTAGAAATGTCAAGGTATCTTATATTCAGAAATTATGTTGGAAGTTACAAAATATTGACTCAGTAAAGGATGTAATAATGTTGCCCAAAGAAACACAGTCAAGGGTAATGATTGATAGAAGGCATGGGCATGGAAGAGGCCCCTCATTCTGAAGGACTTGTCATAACATTCTGGAAGCAAAAGCTCAACTATTGGGCTAGACTATCGAATTTTAGCAGTAGTGACACATATTCCAGGTTCATCAGCTAAGCAGAAGTTTTCATAGGGAAAGGGCACAGAAATGGTTCAGTGGCCAGTAATTTTTAAGCTTGCTCAACAAAAGGTGATTCGTGTCCCCCCCGCCCCCCCTGGAGTCCAGAAGACTTGGCTAGCCTAGGAGACTTGGTGAGGTTCAACATAAAGTTAGGGCCTGTGGGAACACTGGCAGCTCAAAAATGGCTCTTCACAGATGCCAGGGTAGCAAATGGCAAGGTGTACTGTCCTTTTCATTTTAAATGCTGGCATTTAAATTACTGAAACCCAAGTAATTTGGAAAAAAAACAAACCCAACAGCAATGTTAAACAAGTCCTCAGGTCCACATTCATGTGATAATGAAAGCCTGGCATGAAGGCCCTGGCTACCTCAGTGTAATTCTCAACTCAGCATACCTGGCTGGCTGTTTGTAATTCCGTCGTGGATTAACATGACTTGAATGATCCAACTGAGTTACACTTTTTGTGTTCAAGACTGGTAAATGGTACATTTACCCCTCACCCCAAGAAAAAGTCAACTCCTGTTTAGGTCAATCAAACCCTGTCAAATGGGCCTCCGGTATCCTTAATCACTTCTTCCCCTCAGCTCCAGTGGGAAATTAGCCTTGCACTTTGCAAACATGGTTTTATACTGGCAGATGACCACCCTGCCTTACAAGATGGAAAGCTAAGCACTTCAAACCACGGAAAAGGCAAAATTACACCATTCAAAATTTATACAGAGAGTCTACGCCATTTTTTGTTATTGTTATTGTCCCCAAACAAGCATTTTTGTTTGCTCTGAAGTACACATAGCTGTTTATAAAGTTAAATGTCATGCAAATGAAGAAAGTGCCATTTATAAGTTCCCCTGGTAGTAGAAGTGCATGGCAGTTAATCTCATATCAAAGAGTAAAGACTTTTAAAGTTGGGGGGGGGAAGGGGAACAAGAAACAGAAAGACTGCCAAAAAAATAATAACCATCACACTTCCCATACCTGTACTGGAAGGCAAGAAGGTGATGCCAAAAATAGAAGTCTTTCAGCCCTCCATATCTCATCAAAATGATACAACAGTGCTGTCAGAGAGACACTGGCTATCGGTTTATCATTTTTAAAAAAAATACACCAGCTTGAGAGGATCCATTCCTATGTTCCTTCAAGCTGACTCTGATGTTCTTTAAAAGCGGAAGCTGTCCTTTGACCCCGTTCAGAAGTTTCCTCAGCCTCCAGTGCTCCACTGGGTTCCGTTTGAATGCGCAATTCTGATTTTCCAAACCTTTCCATAGCATTTAGAAAGTGCACCACAAGGAGTCCTAGTATGGTGCAAAGCTCTTGATGAGATTTGCCAGAAACCCACATCAGAAATCCTTCCCCCTGCTTCTAGCCTCTTATGCCCTCTTGCACTTTCAATAACAATTTGTCACAAAGTCAACTCCAAATGTAAACAATAACACATTAAGCCCCCCAGCCCCCACCCCACCCCAACTTCATTAAAAATCAGCCACAAACCCAAACAGTTGATATTTCTAGGTATTACATAAAGATCAATTTCAGCAAATACTCAAAATCCATTTACGAAATAACACGGAAGGGTTTTGTTTTTCCTATAAAAAGGCATGCACTCAAAGTACAAGAGATAGCTAAAGGTTTCACTTTGTTTGTTAAAAGCATAATCAAAACGCCTCAAAGTGTCATTAGTAAAGCTTGCATTCTCTGTCTTTGCTGGAAAGTCTTGGCCTCTATTTTTATTTCAAATTGAAGGGGCAGTTCTGTTTCCATAGGGTCAGCATCTTCAGTGCTGTCACATTTCAGGAAATTGTGGGGGGTGAGGGAAAGGTTCAGTTTGTTTGTTTGTTTTTGGCTTAATGATGAAACTAAGTCTTGGAGGGGCAGAGGGAAAACATGCTGTAGGTAAGGGAACAAAAGGCCAAATGAAAGAAAGCTGAACTTGATAGAAGGGGAAATCAGCCCACGTTTAGGAGGTTGTTGCCAAGCTGACCACAGATAAAAGGAAGTTCCTATATGGTATTGGATTGTGGCAAAGACTTCCTCATGCTAGACTGCTTTCACTGCATTATAAATAATGTGAAAAAAATTCCCGTTACCGTGCCGGATTTTTTAAAGCTATCACTATTTGCTCTTAGACATACTATAATGCCAATGAAATGTTAGCAGTTTCCTTTCTCTCAAGCTCTAAAGGGAGAAGAGAACGAACAGTTATATCATTAAAAGTGTTGCGAACCTCTATTGGCCCAGTCCCGAAAACATACTTCTCTGGGAAGATAAATTAACGGTGTATTTTACTCACCATCTTGATTAAAACTATATTCACTCTAACAAATTTCCAAGGGTTTAGGTTAAGCTGATACATGTCAGATTTTAGTTTAATGATGAATAGAAGATGCAGGTATTCAGGAGTGACAGAGCGCTATGAACTGCCCTGGAATTTAGATAATGAAGAGCGGTAAATAAACATTTTGAAATAAATAAATTGACAGAGCATAATAGAGCAAGAACATTGCATTATATGTGTGGATATCAATCCACTAGAGCAGTGGTTCTTAACCTTTTTGGTGTCACACCTCCCTTGTGAAAAATCTTTTGACACACGCCTCCCATGTATTAACGGCCCAAAATTTAGGCTTAGGCAGGACGAGTTTGCATTTTTTAGTTTATGCTCTGTCTCTGGACTAAAAAAAATGCATATTCAATTAAATGAATGGCGTAGCTCCCAAGATTAGTAGAAAGAAATAAGGTTGGGCCAACCTCCAAGCTGCGCTGCTATGTACTTGTAAAATAAACAATTTATAGTTGATGGGCTACTCACACCTCCCCTGGAGTCAGTCCAAACCTCCCCTGGGGAGGCGTACCCTACAGGTTAAGAACCCATGCACTAGAGAAAGGAGATGGCCACCAAACCTCCACTGGCACATGGTAGTTTAAATTTTCTCTGCATGTTCTCTTTTCTCTCAACCCCCTTAAGACTTAGTGGAAATAGTAGAGACTGAAATAGATCCAGTCCCTATGACAAACATGGTTAATTGTGAAAAATATTTCATGAGGGTGGATCTGTGAGCTCTATGGCCAGTACTAGTTGAAGGCTGTATCTCAGCCTATTCCACATTTGTTTCTCCTTTTACATAGAAAGCTGCTTCATGCAATAGGGCCTTGCACATGCCCTATTCTACTAGAATGGCACAAAGTGGCAAACATGGAGCGTGTGAAACAGAAGGAGAAAAGTCTATTAAATTCTCGGCTTATTTTGGTGAGGAGCTCTGTGTGTGAAAGGAATTCCAGCAAGAACCAAGTAGTAGAGTCAGCAGCCAAGTTCCCTAGATAAAGTATAGCAGGGATCTTCCCTTTGTAGTGAGGCAGTGAGAGAAACCTGGCCTGAGTGGCTGGTGATTCAGCTGAAAAACATAAAAGGAAATGGCCTTTTACTCCACCAAAATGATGCTCCCCAGCCAGATTTGGTTCTTCCCAGCCATTCCCATCCCCATACACCTATCCTTGCCATTTGTGTAAAATTATTTTTTTTAATTGCCCAGACCCTGGGGAGGAAACATTTTAGAAGGATGGGGTCAGTGGAGGGAATAATCCTGTACTACCTTAGCTTACAGTCCATTTTAGGTGCATTAAAAAGTGGTTCTTTCTTGTTGAGCTGAAGTGCAAGTACAGGAATACATTAATTTTTATTTATTTTCATTGCTCCACTCCTTGAGAGTTCCAAACTCCGCAGCTCTGAGCAAGTTGGAGAATGGAGGAGGAAATCCCCCCTGTTTTCGCTGAGCCTTGGAGAAGCTTGCAAAACAGTGATACATCTTCCTGCCCCTCTTTGGCCTGGAATTCTGAGGAGTGTAACAACAAGAACAACAATTTTTTAAAAAATCTTACTGTAGTGCAACAATGAAGTGCCAAAAATAATTTTCCTGGAAGTCTTAACACTGGCTGCAAATGTACAGCAGTGCAAGCCAGGTGAAATAATAGCATGTTGCCAGTCCGCACTAAATAGGAAAGTGCATTTTTCCATTCAAAGTCACAAAAATGGTCACAAATCAGGTCTGAAAAAATGGACACAGAAGGATGACACAGAAAACTATAATTTGATCATAAAATCATCTGGATTCTCCATAATACCTAAATGAATGAAGGATGTCAATTCAAGAGAAAACAGGAAGCAACCACAAAAGGCAGCAACTGCAAACAATGTTTTTGAATCCCAGTGGTACATATGTACTCTTAGGCTGCAATCCAAAATACACTTGCCTGGGTAGAAGTTCAATGATGAGTTCAATGAGACTTACTTCTGAATAGGCATGTATATGATTGCACTGTTAGCATTCTTCTTATACATCACCTTGGACACTCCTTTAATGGACAGGCAATTCATAAAATGAATGAATCATGTCTAATTCAATAGCAGTTTTCAACAGAATGGGCACTACTACTATTATGTTGCCTGCTAAGGACTAGCCCTGAAGCCCCACCAAACCAGGGAAAGGAATACAACCATATCCTTCTCCACTCTCAGGGGTGCTCATATGGAATCTTGCACTCACAAGGGAAACAGATTAGCCTTATTCAGGCATTCCACCACCACATGACTTGAGAGTAGTGCTGTGCTGTGAAGCCCCACTGCATAGCCCCTCCTCTGACATCATGCGCACTACATACCCCCAACCTCAGCATTCACAAGTAGAGTACAGGCATCTGCAGAGAAGAGGCCTCTGCATATACAGCTGACAGCTGTACATGCAGAGGCCTCCATGCAAGCCAGAACTGTACACATGCAGGCCTCCTCTCTGCAGATGGTGCAGCCCTGCTCTCAGCTCATGTGTTGGTACACACAGTGAGTGGAATGCTTAAATAGGGCTGTGCTCAACATACAGGATGTGCTTGGTCTGTAACATTTCAGACTGCAGGTGTGGGACTGCATGGTTGAATGCACCTACATATTAAATAACAAACAAACAAACAGTGCACAGCCTTAACTTCCTTGAAGCACTAAGTGCTCGGGAAGGTGGAAAAGTGCAAGCCTCCCCCTTTTAGGAGAGTACAGAGCTTTGACCAATGTCAAAGCTCAGGTTTCGTTTTAAATTGGGGTTTTTGACAGGGCTAATTGGGGGGGGGGGGTTTTGACAGGGACATATACATATGTATATGTCCCTGTAAAAAAACTCTGATTCGCCCTGAAAAAACCCCCACTTTAAAAGGAAGCCTGAGTTTTGACAGCTAACTGTCAAAGTTCTGTACTCCCATAAAAGGGGTGGCACACACTTTCCCACCTTCCTGAGCACCTAGAGTCTCAGGAAAGTGTGAGAAAGATCCAGGACATTGAGAAGAGTCAGGTCCAGCCAAAAAAAGTAGAGGATCTCAATGCAAAGGGGGTGATGGACTGCCCACCCCCTTTTGTGAGCAAAGATCACTTGTGGCTTTACTTTCCCTTGACAGCTTACCTTTTGACAGCTGTCAAGGGAAAGAAAAGCCAAAAATAAACCACTTTGCAGCCTCTCTGGGTCAATCTCCATGGTGGGTGCCTGCTGCACTTTGACAGCAGGACATCGCCCAGGCAATGCTGCCCATTTTGGACCCCCAAAAATGTGCACTTGCTCAAGCCCGGCTACAATATTTTTTTTTTAAAAAAAATGAAAATATTTGCACACATTTCGGGCATTAAAAAAAAGGTGGTGAACCAGTGACAGCACCACCAATGTGCTGCTTGGACACTTCAGAGGGGCTGTTACTGGCTGTCAACTCTGAGATTGTGAAAAGTGATCTCCAGAAAATAAAAAAGGGGGAAAGGGAAAAAAGGGCTGTGGCAAGTGAAAAAGGGCTCGCGATCCTGGTGGGGAGGGGAGACAAAGAAGAGACTTTAGCCGCCAAGCCCCCTGGGTTACCAGCTGGAGGACTGGGGGCGAAGGAGGGGGAGACAACCCATGGTGAGCCCGATTATCTGTCAGGCGCACCATGGGTTGTTTCATGAACCCACCCTGCATAGCTTATTCTCAGGGTAGGTTGTTGTGATGTGCGAATCTGCCCAATATATTAAATTCAAATATTTTAAAACCAACCAGATGTAGGTTGGTGCATTAAATTCAGCCTTAACTGCTGCTCTTTTCTTCTACTGTCTTCTTTATACTTCTAAGCTTATTTTTACACTTACACCTCTATTTACACTGTGGAATTTTATTTATTTGTTTAAATAGATTGTTAGGCTGCCTTTAAGGGTAGAACCCTCTCCATGTTCCATTTCCATTGGCAAAACAAAGGAGGATCTCATCACTAGCCTGGGATTGACTTACTGTGGTAAAACAGAAGGTGCTCCAGATCTGTGGAAGTGAACAATTTGCCATTTGCCATCCCGGCGGTGCCAGATTCGGGTCTCCTCAGACTGTGCAGTGCGAGGGATCCCACTTGTGTCAACATACTGTGTGATGCGGATGTAAGCAATACAGGCAGACTCATCTCCCATTAAGTGGATATGTGGGTTCAGAATGGTAGTGTGCACCGGCTTGCTGTTTCTGGACCATACTGGGTGTGGAAAGAAAAGCCAGTGAAGTCAATGAAGTCTCCTCCGTCCTTGCTTCTTCAACATAACTGGGAGAGCTCCTCTAATCTTCCGAAAATAATTGTAGCGACCAGAAAACAGATGTATGTAATGCATTTATTTAAAGCTTGTTTCAATTTATGCTCCCACCAAGTTTAAGAGGGAATGAGATCCCTCTTTTAAGCTTTCAGAAATTGTGTAAACCATCCGGCTCACATTCTAAAATTAAAACATCCACTCTGCATTCAGTCATTTATGGTTTTGTTTGAAACTTTGGGAATGATTAAGAGGTAAAGCAATTAATGCTTATGAACGTATAACGCCAATTTATATTGAGTCCAACTATTGGTCTATCCAGCTCAGCATAGTTTATTCTGACTGGCAGTGGTTTTCCAGTGCTCCAGGCAGAGGCCTTTACCAGACAGATACCTGAGATCCTTTTTGACAGGTGATCCCAGATTCCCAGCAATTAAATCTTGAGTAGTAAATATATATGAGCCCTAAATATATATGCTAGCTCAGCCAAGTTGCCTTTCTCTTTTCAGAAAGCTCAAAAAGAGATAAGACAAATTTAATGGAGGTTGGTCCATCAATTTCTGTCAACCAAAATAGTTATAGGATGAAATTTCTTGTTCAGGGAGACTTTCAACTTCTAACAGCCAGAATCTTGGTAAATGACTTGGTAAAGGGAAGAAAATTCTATATACCGGTATACCTCCAGGCCTCTTTCATACTTTATTATGATGGATTTATACAGGCTATAGTTAGAGATTGGGCATTAAGCTAGATGGGCAGATGAAGTGACCTGGTATGCAAATATTTATGTTCTGATAGCAGAGTCAAATGAACTTTTGCAAAGGCAGAAGGTGCTTACAGTTTTCAAAGTAGAATCGATGGAAATCCAGCCCTTCCACCAGGTTCCCTAGAGCCTCTGGTTCAAAAGCAGTCATCCCAGGGTCGCACATTTTTCTGGAGAAGCCCATGAGAAGAAGAGAGAAAGTGGTAGGGGGAGGAGAGAAAGGGAAGTATAATTACCTCGTTGTCTTATTTAATAACATTGCTTCATCTCTATGAATATATAATGAATAAAGTTAACCCATCTAAGAAATTCAATGATTTTTTAATCTTTTTTTTTTTTTTTTTTAATGCTCTCATTCCTCCTGGCCCTTACTGCACTCAGTGGCATGCTTAATTATCTTCTCCACTTCTTGGCCTGTGACTGTAAAAGCCACATTTATCTCTACTCTATGGCTTCTGGATTTTGGAGAGTGAGAGACTGCAAGCATATCCAGTAAGTTGCAGAAGATATAATTTTGGCACATTAAGGAAAGCATCTGTAAGAGCCTCTTCCTGATGGACTAGCATCTTATGAAATCTTCTGTATTCCAACAAAAGCAAACAGTCCAATCCTATGCATGTTTACTACTGAGAGTTTATTCTGTAACAAATATGTTTAGGATTGCACCCATAGTGTACCACTGCCATAGATCTTTGCTGTTCTGTATCTTTTTAGCATAACTACACTTGCCCTGCACATTGCTTTATTTCCAAGAAACATCTCAACCTTCTGAGAACAAAAATGGTCCAATGCTGTTGTCATACCATCAGATTTTCTCTAAGGAAAGTGACCACAATGGTATGAGCATCAGAGAGTCAACTTGGCAGGAAGACAAAACAAAAAACAAAAAACCGTTTCCCACACAACCAAAGAGAAGAAAACCCAAAATGGTGTAACTCAATATATATTGGAAAATCTCATGAGATTTTCCAGTAAGTATTGACTTGCAACATTTTAAGTACCTACTCTCTTTTGTTGTGCTGCATTCATTGGTATCAGCCTCATGTTATTTGGTGCTCTTTCTTTCCCCACTAGTAACTTCAAAATACCTATTGGCATGGTACAGGAAAGTCACATAGTAGTATATTTGTAATGAAAATTCGACAGGTGGTGATAACTCTGTATTCTTATCAGGGCCGGTGCTACCATTAGGCCAACTAGGCAGCTGCCTAGGGCGCAGGGCTAAAGGGGGCGCCAGAAACGCCTTGGGGAAAAAAATACAGCGCCCTCAAGTGGAAAGGGGGGCGCTAAATATCTGATCTTGCCTAGGGCACCAAACTGCCTTGCACCGGTCCTGATTCTTATCATCCTTGCTTGATGATAAGAATTGTGATTAGTGTGATGATTTTGTTTCTCTTTATGGCTAAAACAAATAAACTGCAACGAACAGAATGGTATGGTTGTAGTAACTTCCCCCCAGTTAACATAAAAATGAAAAGAGACACCACAAATTAGGAGAGAACAGAGTCACGTTGTAGTTTGGGGAAGCTAATCCAGGCTGTAGTCCTCCTACACAGAAAGTGTAGTGAAGCTTTTTACACTGGTGAAGTTTATCACTGAAGGGGCCTCAGTTCTAATCCAATCCAATCCTTCATGGCCCACTGTAAGTATATCATGTCTGTGAGGCACTTTGTGGATAAAATCTTTCACATCTGTTCTGACTCAGGTTCCTTGTTGAGGGTAGGCCCCATGCAGGAGGTGTACATGGCCTCTGTCATTTTTTGCTTGGATGACTACAGATGTGAACAGAATTCTTGGAGAAGTGCGCCCAGCTGTTTGCACTTGACCCTTGCCCATACTGGCTGCTTCATACCAGCTAGGAGAGGCTGGCCAGGAGGAGGGTCCCAGCTTATCATAGAATCATAGGATAGTAGAGTTGGAAGGGGCCTACAAGGCCATCAAATCCAACCCCCTGCTCAATGCAGGAATCCAAGTCAAAGCATCCCTGACATATGGCTGTCCAGCCGCACTTTGAATGCCTCCAGTGTTGTACAGCCCACTACCTCCCTAGGTAGTTGGTTCCATTGGCGTATTGCTCTAACCATCAGGAAATTTTTCCTGATGTCCAGGCGGAATCTGGTTTCCTGTAGCTTGAGCCCATTATTTTGTGTCCTGCAATCTGGGATGATCGAGAAGAGATCCTGGCCCTCCTCTGTGTGGCAACCTTTCAAGTACTTGAAGAGTGCTATAATATCTCCCCTCAGTCTTTTCTTTTGAAGGCTAAACATGCCCAGTTCTTTCAGTCTCTCCTCATAGGGCTTTGTTTCTAGTCCCCTAATAATCTTTGTTGCCCTCCTCTGAACCCTTTCCAGTTTGTCTACATCCTTCTTAAAGTATGTAGATGCAGTACTCAAGATGAGGCCTAACCAGTGCTGAGTAGAGGGGAACTAGTACTTCCCGTGATTTGGAAGCTATACTTCTATTAATGCAGCCCAAAATAGCATTTGCCTTTTTTGCAGCCACATCACATTGCTGGCTCATATTCAGCTTGTGATCTACAACAATTCCAAGATCCTTCTTACTTGTAGTATTGTTGAGCCAAGTATCCCCCATCCTGTAACTGTGCAGTTGGTTTCTTTTTCCTAGGTGCAGCACTGGGCATTTATCCCGATTAAATTTCATTCTGTCGTTTTCAGCCCAGTGCTCTAGCCTATTGAGGTCACTTTGAATTTTGTTTCTGTCTTCCAGAGTATTAGCTGTTCCACCCAATTTTGTGTCATCTGCAAATTATAAATGCCTCTTTTGAGGAGGGGGTAATTCCTGCTCCCTCCTGCAACTGTAAAACCATTTTTAAAAAGTATATCTCCAGAACACCAGGACCTAAATAATTACCATCTAGTCTCTAACCTATTTTTCTTAGTCAAGGTGATTGAGCAGCCAGGTCGGGAGTGATATAGCCCCAGGGACTTATTGATGATACTGATTATCTTGATCTGTATCCATTTGCTTTGGGGCCCAGTTTAGGTGTGAAACTATCTTGGTCATCCTGATGGATGATCTAGCCAGGAGATAGACAGGGGAATGTGACCTGTCAATTTCTCCTGGACCTTTCAGCTGTTTTCAACATCATCAGCCATGGTTACCTGACAAATTTCAGAGTTGGAGGAACTGCAATGTCTCAGACGATGATGTTGACAGACTGCTGCTTTGTCCCATGGGGTTTATATACTATGGGATGCTGCAAAGTTCCTTCTTGTCCCTCATGGTCTTAATCAGGTTTTAATCAGGTCTTGAATTTGTCTTGTTGTTGATGGTTTAAAATTGTTTTTAGACATACTGTATGTGTCTCTCTCTCTGTGTTGTATGTTTATATGTATATGGTTTTTATAATGTTGTTGTTGTTGTTGTTGTTGTTGTTAATTTTATTTCTATACCGCCCAACAGCCCAAGTTATCTGGGTGGTTTATAACAATCAATAAAAGACACAATGATACAATATAAAATATACACAATAAGAACATTATAAAAATTTAAAACCAAGTTTAAAATGACACAAATAGCTAAAACAAATTAATGCAACGTGACCCATAAAAAAGATTAAAACTAACCACCCCACCATGCACTATTTAGAGTTGTTAAATCCTCAACATAGAGGGCAGTCTTAACCAGGTGCCGAAAGGATTGTAGAGTTGGCGCCAGGTGGGCCTCAGGGGGGAGGTTGTTCCAGAGTTGGGGGGGCTACCACAGAGAAGGCCCTCCCTCTGGTCGCTGCCCTCCAAGCCTCCCTCAGAGGTGGCAACTGGAGGAAGGCCCCAGATGTTGAGCATAGTGTCCAGGTAGATTGTGGTTGGGAGAGGTGTTCCATCAAGTATTGTGGTCCCAAACCGTGTAAGGCTTTAAAGGTTAAGGCCAGCACCTTGAATTGGGCTCAGAAGCATACACGCAGCCAGTGCAAGCAGGCCAGAACTGGTGTTATGTGTTCAGACCTTCTGGTCCCACTAATAAGTTTGGCTGCCGCATACTTTTTAAGATTTTGATCTTTGTAAACTGCCCAGAGATCTTCGGCTATTAGGTGGTATAGAAATTAAATGGGTGAATAAATGAATGGTCTTTAAGATCTACATGAAAACACTCTATTTCTCCATTGCTACAAAACCAGCTGAGGTAGTGGATGCCCTAAACAGTGATGGACTGGAAAAGAATAAACTGGAGCTCAGTCCAAATAAGACAAATATGTTGGTGGTGGGAGGTTTGTTTGATCTGGGACGCGAAACGCTATTCTTGTACCTTCCCCTGAAACCTCAGGTACACATTTTGAGAGTTCTTCTGGAGTGGTGGTCAGGGCTAGGAGACGGAATGCCTTTGACCAATTGAAGGTACTTCACCTGCTGGTGGCAATGGAGACCTTCATACACACTTTAGAAACCTCCAGGCTGGAGAACTGAAACTTACTATATGCAGTGCTGCCTTTGAAGGTTATTTGAAAACCTCAATTAGTTCAAAATTTGACTGTCCACTTATTAGCGGAAGCACATAACACTTGGGCTAAGAGAGCTGCACTGGCCCCCAACTGGGTTCTAGCACAATTCAAAAGACTGGTGTTAACCTTTAAAGCCCTATATGTCCATGGTCCAGTTCATCTGAGAGAATACTACTTCCTCCTGTATAAGACCACCAGCCAATACGTTAAAATCATCTGAGGAGTCTTGCTTTGCGTTTCATTTTGTCAGAGGCTAAACTGATAACAACAAGGAATAGGGCCTTCTGTGTAGTAGCAGCTTCATTGTGAAACTCTCTTCCCCAAAACACCCCAACACATCAGCTCAGTTTTTATTTTTAGAAAGTTGGTAAACTTTCCTTGAGGGAGAGAGGCCTTGTTGACGTCATGAGCTGGCATTGGTATTTCTGTTTTATAAATCTACCTGACAGGTTTTTCTGTCTATTCTTTGCTGCTGATGATTTGTTGACTTGTATAGTTTATGTTGTTGTTGTTGTTGTTACATTACATTAAATTTATATCCTGCCTTTTTCCTCCTGCAAGGAATCCAAGGCGGCTTACATTATCCTCTCCATTTTATCCTCACAACAATCCTGTGAGGTAGGTTAGGCTGTGAGTCGCCAACTGGCCCAAAGTCACCCAGTGAGCCTCATGGCTGAGTGGGGACTAGAACCCGGAGCTCCTGAGTCGCAATCCAACAATCAAACCACTACACCACACAGGCTCTGTATTTGTCTACTTACATCTGATATTGTTTTATATTACATATTTGCATTGTATTAATTGTTGTTTGATACAATGTTGTTAACTGCCTGGATGACTTCATGGAGCCATGTTTGGGAGGATTTGAATTTTAAAAGAAAAATAAATTCATATATATTTTCACTATTCCAGTGTGTTGAGTTGGAAGACAATTAGGTGGGCTAATTTAATAGTACAGCACTAGTAAATAGATGAGCTTAACTTTATGTTCCAAATAATAAGAACATTCTGTTACTGAGGTACTTTAGTATAAAGTGTGCAATCAACTGGTGATTTAACTCAATCCACAGTGGAGATACTCTTGTAAATTATGAAAGACATTTTTGGAGAATCTTAGGGTGCTTCCAGACTACCTAGCTCCTAACACTACCAATGTAAAGGCACTGTGCAAGTATTCCATCTTTCCCTCCTATATTTTTATTATTATTATTGTGGTAAGAAAAAAGATGGAAGAAGTGGTGGGAAAACACAGGAGCATTACAAACAGAATATGAAATTGTTGTCCGGACACCCCATAAAAAAATGAAGCAGGGCAATTGCACAATATAAACCTTGTCTGGATGTACCCTAACCCTTGCTAGGCTTTAGTACGTTAGTGCTAACCATTTCAAAGTCATGCTGGGATCTAACAAAGATGAGTGTAAAGTAAAATTCAATTAATTTTCCATGCTACCTGGTTACTTATACAGCTAGAACTGAGTTTTGTTTGTACAAGTGTTTTTTAAAAAGACCCTTCTGGTGGACAGAAGAAAAACCATCTCTATAGCCTCTATTCTTCATCAATAATTCCATACTATTTGTCCTTTCAGCCAGGAATCCAGGCCTATGCTTGCTTGCTCAGCATCAACAGCCGTGATTTATCTTTGGCCAAACTGCAAGAGAAATCCATCTATTTTAATTATGATGGGAGATAATAATGTCATAGTGGTTTAAGATGAACACAGAAATGAAAAATAGACGTTCTTGAAGTTCATCCTGTGCTTTGTATACCCATGAAAGAAAGCTACTAACTTGTTTGCTTTCAGAAATAGACAGCAGTACTTCTATTTGGAGGTTTAGTACCACCCTCCTACACACTGGGTCAGCTCAATGGAAGGTTTCTTTTCCCCCTTAAAGGCAAAACACCCACTGGGCACACTCACGTGTAGGACTCAAAGTCCCCATTGCTTATTGCTTCAATCAGCTGCTCCGTCACCTTAATGATTTCCTGTTTCCGTACTGTCAGGTTTAAAAAACAAAAACAGAAGAGAGACAGTGAAAATATTGAATGTAAATAGAAAGTGAGAAAAGACATTCTCAGGGCTGTACATATGCCACAGTTCTGTGGAGCACATAATGTGGTAGTGGACATATAATTCATCCTATTGAAAATCTCAGTTTTCTCTTTTTAAAGCAAGTTTCTAGTCCTTATTGCTGTGAAGATATGTTTGAAAGTCTTTAGGACAATATCTTTTGATATCTCAGCAGCCAGAGAAGTAGCTGAATAAGATTTTCAGTAGTTTGGGACAGGTTTTAGTGTTTCTCTCCATAACTACCAAAACTAGAATAAACCATGCAAAGTAACAAAAATTGCTGTATAAATTATGCAAAGTAAGAGAAATTATGCAAATTCATTACATTAGTATAATGTTTTCAGGCTCCAGAATCCAACTTTCTTGGTGCCAGATTTCGATTGCCTGTTTTCAGAAGTTTAATTTATTGACCGATTTTAGTTCTGAGTACAGTCAGCCCTTGACATTCTGAATTGGGGGGGGGGGGGAGGAAAGGCTTAAGAGATGGAAATATTAAGAAAACAGCTGGGAAAAGATACTCCGCCAGAATGAGGGAGACCTTGAAAGGAATTATTTGGTTTTCAGCTTTTAATGGAAAGGGTACGGACAAAGGAAGTTCAGTGGGACTTAGTTTGTAGTGACTATCTAGTTAGACTCAAATTATAGGACAAGCCTTACCATAAGGTGCATATAAGCGGCTCAGCTGCGGTGGTGCTTCACACATGCATGCATCGTTGCTGTCTCTTTTGGTGGCATTTCTGCTATGCATGGGTGAATGCCATTTTTATCACAAACAAGCCATAGGAACATAGGAAGCTGCCTTATACTGAGTCAGACCCTTGGTCCATTTGGTCCCAGCATTGTCGATACTGACTGGCTGCAGCCCTCCAGGGTTTCAGGCAAGATTCTTTCCTAGCCCTACCTGGGGATGTCGAGGCTTGAACCTCGGACCTTCTGCATGCAAAGTGTGTGCTCTACCACTGCGCTATGGCCCTTTCCTGGCTGGCACTGTAAGGAGTATTATTTAAACAGATATGGTGGTATCCCCACTGTGCATGTGCGCCTCTTTGCATGGTGGGAAGCATGATCTACGTTGCCCATGGTGGCATGGGTACAGTTGAAAAGCCGCCCCCTCACAGTCAGAACCAATGTCGCTGTAGTCACAGATGTAAACACTGCTTATCTAGGTCTCCAAGTTTGAGTGGGCACTTCCCACACCAGCAACAGCATCCTCATTGAAGGGGTAGGTCTGGCCATACAAACAGAGAATACACATGAACAGGGCTTGTGTATGTTATCAGTGCAAAATGGGCATGAAGGAGTGGGATCAGGTAGGGCAAACCACTGCAGTGTGCCCTCTGCCTTGTTGTTATTGCCACCACTCACTCTGGTCAGCCTAAGTCTGGGGTCAACAAGGTTCCCAGAGCCTACAGTTTATTTACCTGAGAACAGGGGGACCGCCAGGTAAGCTCCCAGTCTGTGCCTGTTGAGCATCAACCCATCTTCCCCTCTTATCTCCCAGTAACTTAAAGCCCACAGCATAACTCTGCAGTTTAGGCAGCATGGAGGGAACTTTATCCCTTGGGCAGTGCAAGAGTACAGGCAAGCCCCAAGGTTCCAAGTTAATTCAGCTTTATTAAATAAGAATATAAAAGGAAAATAGGAGAAAAGCAGTGAATAAGCATGATAAAAATCAATTAAAACAGCTTACTGGTCTACCTAAATTTATACTGAGCACTCTTACATGGCAAGTGCACTTATACATAGACACTGAGGGTCACTTCAGCGCTCCATGGAGCCTCTTAAAATGGTTGGGAAGTGACAAAGCACAGGGGGAAAAAACATTCCATTTTTATGCTATCTATTCATGGGGGTGATCACGACAGCCAAGGTGATATCCACCAATGAGGTGGGCTGAAAGGGTGAAGTGTGAGCCATGCGTAGGCAAGTAATGTCTGAGGGAAAAGGCAATCAACATAGCAAAGGTGCGAACTAGGAAAGCTGTGGCCAATCCTTTCCTGTCAGACAAATATTTAGATTTAAAAGAGGGACGGGGCATGGAAGATTTCGTGAAATGGTGTCTAGTTATTCCAGCCAAGGAAAGCAAAGCAAGCCTTTCTCGGTTCAGGTCTCTGTCACAGTGGGCCCCTAGTATGTCACAGTAAGTAACATGCGAGTCAGATCTGTGTGGCAGCCTGAGAGCAGTGAAGGAGACTAAACATTTAGGACTTAATTCAGCTAAAGGTAGTCTTAACTAAGACTCACTGAAAGCAATGGGACGTGAATTAATTACTTATTCCACTGATATCAGTGGGACTTAGGGTATATTGGGGCCTAACATTTCAAAAGGTGGGGCTTGTTCAAAGAATATGACACTTCACACCTGACCTGTCATTCTTCATAGGTACCAGAACTTCTGAATAGGCACTGCAGTGATGAAAAAAAGTGAGGGAGATTCATCTGCCTTATGAGATTTGAACTGCTTGTGAAAACCCTTCTCCTTAGCCTGAGTGTATCTAAATGGTGACCAGACCATGAGTGAGTGTTGATATGGCTGCCAATCAGCAGAGACAGGGGAATCTATTCTGCTTCTAGCCTTTTCCCCAAAATGGCAGGGAGGTGTGATTCTACAGCCCTGCTACTAAGAGGAATTGCCCAGTCTTAGGGCCAAACTAGGCATGAGTATTAAATGTCTGAATATATTTGATGTGTGTCACTCCTCGCCCCCAGTAACAGTGGGGGGGGGGGGGGCGGATTATGATTCCAATAAAAATCTCCCCACCATTTGCCATTAGTTCCAAGCTTCTATTAGTGATAGTGGAGCATTAGAAACATAGGAAGCTGCCTTATATTGAGTCAGGCCATTGGTCCATCTAGCCCAGTATTGTCGACAATGATTGGCAGTGGCTCTCCAGGGTTCAGGCAGGATTCCTTCCAAGCCCTACCTGGAGGCCAGGGATCAAACCTGGGACCTTCTGCGTGCAAAGCATGTGCTCTGTCACACTGAGCTATGTTCCCTCCCTACAGTGCCTGGTATTTCCAAGGCGGACACCCATCCAAGTACTACCCAGGTCTAATAATACTGGTAATAATATAATAATAGTAATAATACTATTATTATACTAATATAATAATTAGTATAATAATAGTATAATAATAATAATAATAGTATAATAATAATAGTATAATAATAATAGTATAATAATAATTATTATTATTATACTAATATAATAATAGTAATAATACTGGTATTATTCCTGAAAGGCTGCAGGGCAGCCCTTAAATAGTGGCTGTGTGGTTTAACTGGATCTTTCTGTCACAATCTGTGGGCTGCAACAAAATATGAACAGCCTCTTTGTACCTTTTCCGTCAGTCAAAGGAATGAGGAAACATGCTACAGTATTTTTCCATGTATAAGACTATACTTTTTCCTAAAATCGCTAGACTAAAAATTAGGGTCGTCTTATACACGGAAGTAAGCCAAGGAGAGAACCATGCAGTTGCAAAACTGCCCAGTGGGGGGCGTCTTATACATGGGGGCGTCTTATAGACGGAAAAATACGGTAAATCAAGCTCCTCAGGTTGCTTCCACCTGCCTTTAAAAGTGTATGTGTTTAGGTTTGAACAACAACAAACCTAAAAAACCCTTCCTTTATCCTCTTTGATCCTAGGCGCTTGAAGACAATACAAAATTCAGGAAGGCTCTTTTCTGTCCTGTTTCCTCACCTCTGTTTTTTGCTGGATCTGAGGGATCTAAAATCTCTTGGAAATCCAGCAGTGCATTCAATGAATTGGATTGCGGAAAGGCATTCCGAACGATTGCGGAAAGGCATTCCAATGTACTTATTAATAAGGCTATAATATGGATGTATTGTGGATAAATCTAATTCTTTATGCTAAAGAGACAACGGTTGCTTCTAGATGGACAGCTCCTAGCGTTATCAAACAAAATGCCTTGCACAGCTATTCTCTTTTCCTCCCTAACTTTTTTTTGGGGTGGTGATGGTGGTGGTAAGAAATTCAGTAGTGGCGAGAAAACATGGGCTGATTACAAATGGAAGATGACAACATCTGGAACCCTCCCCCCACCCCATAAAAGTCCATGTTTGAGGCAGGGTAACTGCACAATAAATCCCAGCTCCGCCCCAGCTGTGGTTCATATGAACATTCTGTTTTGACTTAGGAGAGATTTGCATATCTGCTCCCGATTGGCTCCTGTGGCAGTTCATACAAACATTGTATATGTCGTTGGAGCGATTTGCATAACCGCTCCTGAATGGCCCCAGCAAACATTCCAAGTAATGCCATTGGCTGTCATCTATTTTGGGCCGTACAGGCGCAGCGAGGGTTTTTCGGAGATTTGAACCCACCAGTCTTTGTCCTTGGGTGATGGAGAGTATGCATGCCAAGTTTGGGGCGGATCCGTCAAAACGTGATAGAGCCTATGCGACGACGCACCGCACACAGCTGCCATTCAGTCAGGCAGTTATTTAAAAAGTTTCCCTCCCTTTTTCACCCCCTCAGAGAACATTCTAAATGGCTTAGGGGAGATTTGCATACCCAGCCCTATTGGCCCCTGCAGGAATTCATACGAACATTCTAAGTGTCATATGGGCTATTTGCATAACTGCTCCTATTGGCTCCTGCAGCAATTCTGAGGTGAGGCCGATTTGCATAACTGCTGCCCTGTTGTTTTGCCCATAGGAGATATGATTGTGGGGCAATTTTGCCCCCTTTTTTCACCCCCTTAGGGATGGAATTTCCAAAAATCATTCCTTAGTGGGGCTCTACGTCATAAAAGCAATGTTCCTTCAAAATTTCACGTTCCTAGATTAAACGGTTTGAGCTGGGCGTTTATGAGTCAGTCAGTCAGTCAGGACATTTTCTTTTATATATATAGATAGTTGTCAGACCACCACAAAACATTTAACAAAGAGTTAATAATAAAATGTGTGTAGCTGAAAAGCTGTTCCTCATCTGCAGTATTTCTGTCATTTTAAGTATTAATTTTCACCATGCACACAGACAGGCACCCCACACTTTCCCTCATGAGTTATTCCCAGAGAGGCAAATTTTCAATTAACTTTAATGTCAGGCCAAAGTCTGTCTCCATAGCAGATGAGTTCTTTTCATTTGGGGAGACTTTACTAATTAACACTGAGAAATGATTTCCCAAGCTATTATTGGAACACTGGCCCTCCCTATTAAGCAGGCAGGCCTTCCTCAGGTTCTTCCCAAAGGGTGATTTAACATGGTGGTGATCGAGAAAGTATTTCCAGAGACATGGTGGAGAAGACGGAAAAGAGGAAGAAAACATCAATGTTTGCTGGGTGGGTAAAACATTGCAAAAAAGATATAAACAGAACATCTGAGTGGGTTATTTATGATATACGATATATTAATATTCAGAAGATTCTGAGCAAACTATAGTAGGGGCTCAGGAGGGCACAAAGGAGAGGAAGAAGGGAGGAGGGGGAGATCAAGGAACTTACTTCAAGATAAGGGGTGAATATGGATATGGGAGGGAAATGAGTGTCTAGAGTCTAGACTCTCATTTTCCTCCTATGTCCATGTTCATGTTGGTGTTGTGCAATCCTTTTCCCCACCACACTAAACATGGACCTGGGGATCTTCCCAAAATAATCTCTCAGCTGGCCTGCTCCTAGGATGAGGCCAGCTTCAGTTACCCAGACTTGTCCCCCACCCCCACCCCCCTGGCCACCTCTGCCATCAAGTCTCCTCAGCCAGAATTCCACCTCTTCAGCTCTTCTTCACCACAGAACTTTCATGTTTGCTTCAGAAGAAGGCAAGAGCTCCTACTGCTCGTGTTCAGAAGATGATTATGAATGATTGTTGGAAAAACATAAATAAAGATGCACAGAGGAGTCCATACACCCTTTCCAAAGCACATCAGCCATTTAACCTCTGTGGTATTTCAGTTTGATCAAGGTAAAGCATCTGATTCTCTTAACTGCTGTGGCATGGTTGCCACCTTTGTGTAGTTTAATATCCATGTCACAGTGGTGACATGTTCAACTGGGAACCACATGTTCACCCAGACCAGTACAGCCATCCACCGCAGCAGCAATACAATGGAGGGTGAAATTATCATGTGGTTCATTCATCCCACATGTTTCCTAGTGCAGATATTACCACAGAAATCTGACCTCACAGAACAGCAAACATGCAACAGTATGAATGAGTTCTAATTGCTGTGGTAATTCACAAATGGTAATCATCATAGCAGTATTATTCTGCAGGAAAATGGTGTGCACTGCAGATTTATATGGGACCACTTATAATGAGATTGTAGTCTTTGTATCTGGGGATCAACTCATCAAAGCCATTTTCTTTCACTTAACAGAATAGATTCATATTCCAATTTCACAACTAAATATTCAGTTTTAAATTTTTGATAGTTTAGTCTTACTGTGATGATTAGTAGAACTTTTTTTTACTGACCAGTTCTGTTGAGCTAGCTATAGAGCATGAGGGAAGTTCTATTTCACTTTAAAATGCCCAGTATATTAAACGTCAAATTTTGGATTTTTTTTTGTATTTTAACAGCTCTGTTTATATAGACTGACACTGAGAATTACATAGGGGTTCATATGCACAGTGCATGCTTATTAAAAGTCATTGACCAAAAACGGTTATGCCTCAGATACAGTTTTGTACCTCTTCCGCCAAAACCTTATACTGTACCTTTGGTGTCTTCATCTTCAATGGTGGTGTTTGTACTCTCTGAAGATTCCTAGACAAAGAATGGAGAGGACAGAAGCAAAATAAGACCCACCCCAAATGTGTAAGTGGGTTTTTTTTCAGAAAGATCCTGACCGTTTGGTAACTTATCACCCAGGTTCTACCCCAACAGCACCAATCACTGCAAAGCGATAAAAACCAGATAAGTATGAGATAAAAGCACTAGTCAATAACCACGGCTCTTGTTTTGCAGCTGTAATACTTGCCCTGTCTTAAATCTTACAACCACGATTGAGCAGGAGGTCTCACTGGGAAAAATCTTGTAGAATTGGATTCACCTCTCTTACAGTAGCCTACTACACTGATGTACAAAGATAGATCTATCAGGAATGAGGGTCTTAAAGTCTCCTACAACTACAACTAGGAGGGGCAAGAGGGGCTGTGTAGGGGTGAAAGACACCATGTTGACTGTACAATCAGGAGAGGAATGTACAAATTAACAAAGAGAGGGAGCTAGGATGAGAGAGTGAGGGAGATTGTGCAGGAGTGAAAGAGACCACAGTGACCGCATAGTAAAGAAAGAAATGTACAGTAAAACAGAAAGGGCTTCCAAGACCCACATGAACCATCAAAGGCTGACAAACAACTCCTTCCATAAACGGCCAATGGGTACACAAATTAACACAGAGAAAGGGAGCCATTTACTCTCCACGTTTCTCATTGACACAACTCTGGTAGCTGGACTAGAGCCACTAGTTCATCCCACCAGAGGCTTATTTACATGTTACATGCAATCTCAAACGGCAGATTGACCAAGGCCACACCAGCAGTCTGGTCCCCTGTGACTGTACAGTTCCAGCAGAGCCATATAAGATGTCCTTTTCCTTCATGGCTCCTTGGACTGATGCAGCATGCAGACTTGCTGAAGGAGAAGTTCCACTGAGAACCTTTCACTAGAAATTGGAATTAGGTTCTCAGTGCTTTTGGGCTTCAACTATCCTTCTGTGCCAGCCATTCCTATTAACAGGATCTGTAGGGGAGATGCTGTTCCAAAGGGGTTACCTATAACCCCACTTTCCACATCTCAAAGGGGTTCCCAAGAACAGGGAGGGCTGGAACATGTTGAGAGGCCCAACATTATCAGCATTGAGGAAGACAAAGGACACTCACCATTAACTGAACGCTGGAACTGGACTTTCTTTTCTGGAAAAACAAGGAGAAGAGATGGGACAAGAAGAGACAAAGAGTGAGAAAGAAGGAAGAGAGCAGAACATGGGATGTAGTGGGCCCTGGGACACTTTTTGTGATCCTTCTAGAAAGATGAAGACTTTGTGAATAAACCTGATGCTTAACACCAAGATTTCCATGTCTTGGGTGAAGGAAAAACAACCACAATGCAAACCACTCTAATCTATCTTTCCTATACAATTAACAATTCAACCAGCCTCGTCCAGATTCCAATCTTCTAAGTTTGAACCCACTCATCTTTGCATCTTATGAATCAGGGGGTTGGACTTGATGGCCTTATAGGCCCCTTCCAACTCTACTTTTCTATGATTCTATGATATCCTGATAAGAGAGTAAAGCTCAGCCTTGGGATCTCATTCTTAATCCTGCAATTTTCTGATCCAAACCAAACACTTATTTCCAAGCAGATCAATCATGTTTTAAGATCTGAATAAATATTCACTATCAAGCTAAAACCACCATACTAATTTCACTTATGGGCACAACAATACCTGAATATAGTCTTCCTTAAATGAAATGCTAACTTTTCAAACTCTCCTTGCCAATGTGACTTTTCATCATTCTGCTAGCGGAATAGACTGGAATTGTTCATTTAGAATCAGAGAAGAATAAGGCTAGAAGGAATCCAAATAATCCTCTAACCTGACTCAGTCAGTGAGGCAGGACATTTTACACCTAAAGCATTTCTGAAAACTTCTAAGGAAGGAGACATCAAAACCTCCACAGTCAACTATACTAAGTGTTGGACAGCTCTTACCATTATCTAAGGGCGCAATCCTATGCGTGTTTAGACCGAAAAAAGGCCTACAACTCCCAGCATGCCCCAGCCAGTATAACTGGCTGGGGCATGCTGGGAGTTGTAGACCTTTTTTCCTGTCTAAACGTGCATAGGATTGCACCTTAAATGTGCTTCCAGGCAGAGGGTTCCTAGCACCCTCTGTCTGAAAGGCACTGTGCAGCTATTCCATCTTTTCTTTCTTAACTGATGATCTGTGGTAAGAGAAAAGCCAGAAGTGGTGGGGAAAGACATGAGAGTTACAAATTGAAAACACAGGAGGGTTACAATGACGTCCAGACACACTACCCCCACCCCATAAAATTCCATGAATGAGGCATGGCAATGGCACCAAAAAAGCCTCATCTAGAAGTACCCTAAATCCACATCCTTGCTACAGTTGAAATTCATTGCTTCTCATCCTGCCCTTAATGGATTTACTCTTCAAAGGTCATGTCTCTGCACAGCATTTTTCCACAGCAATCAGGTGCCTGTGAACCACATATGGTCTGCCTGTTTTAGCTGGAAATTGAAATTTGATGTCAGAGCTATTACCCTTGCTTTCCAGCTGAAAAGGAGAGGTTTGCTAGGGGTTTATCAGAAATCTTTTGAAAAATACAAAATGTAAATCACATTTCATTCCAAGTGACTATTCTTTTTCTAGATTATCTATAAAAGTTATCTATATGAGGAGAAACAGAACATCACATGGGAACATGCTATTGCACAGCTTTCACTGTGGAATTAAGCACCAAAAAAAAGAGGGAGGAAAAAATAACTGAAATCATGGGCACGCATTCATGGGGGGGGGGGGGTAATCCCTAACTACAAAAGGAACACAGATTACAGTTACAATTTTCAGAAGCAGAGAGCCTGATTCATATCATCCTGGCCTTACACCAAAGGTGCTAAATCAACTCCATACCGAGTGGTGAGCTTATTTGCATTGCAGACATGGCCAGAGAAGCTCATTCTGTGTCTCATAGTAGTACCGAACAGTTTAGAGCAGAAATCCTGGGAATAATCCAAGATTTAAAACTTTGCCCTTTGATTCATGATGAACTTCTCTCAACATAGTGCTTTAATATACATCAAAAGAGAAGCACCTCATGTCAGATGTTTAATTACCACTAAAGGAAAAGAAAAGCTTGAAGAAGTTCATTATTCCCTACCCCCACAATTAATGTCTTCTTTCTTCTTGGCTTTTGCTCATTTCTGCCCTCTTTACATTGATTTTTAGACCTTTCATTACCATATTCTTTCTTCAGCTCCAGATTTTATAACTACACTATGAGAAAACACTGTTCTTTGCTGCTAGGAAGCCAGAACAAAACATTTCTGCAGTGAGAAGAATTTAACAACAAGAACTAGATGAAATCTGGAAAACGCAGCATTTAAATAAGCTTATGAAAGGCACAGTAAACGCCTCCATCTTAACCTCCCTGCTTTTTTAATCACAAACAGGTATAAACATATGCATATCTCTGATGAGATTAAAAGTTGTTTTCCAGGACCTGTGGTAGAAACAGCAATTAATGCCCATTTGCACTTGGTAATCTTCACTGCCTTATTTCACCCTGCTGGTTACATCAAACAATATCCTCAGCTAGCCCTCTACAGCTTCTTCTCCAAAGCCAACAAAATGAGAGGGGAAAAGACTCTGCTATAACTCTTGAGGTATGTATGATGGTGCCAGCTAGTCTCAGAGGCATGGTGTCTCCATTGAGAACCTAGCAAGATGTAAGAATGAACCGTCCAGGAAACCATACTGGACAGCAGTTGTAGAAGTAACCTGACGCAACATGGTGCAACACAAAAGCAGTGACCTCATTAAAGTAAGACATACATACAATAAAAGGATGCAACACAGGGAAGTGAATTTATCAATTTAAGACATGACAGGATGTGACATGGGGCAGTGATTGCATTAATTTACAATGTAAGAGGATGTGACATCAAACAGGGCAGTGAAGGTTATTGTATACCCGCTAGTTAAAAGAGAAGGGAAGTCTCTTCTGTCAGTAAAATATGGAGGCATATTGGTGAAAAGGACCCCATTTCCTTCTATTTTACATGGATAGCAAGTTTCCAACTCAAGAGAAGTGGTATATTAGTGTCTACTCCATCATACAAAAGAAAAAGAAAAAAAGAGGGTGGTAGAAGTGGGAATAACCTGCTTTCCACAATCAGACTGTTACCATTGCTCATGAATGGAACGGTATTTCAAGAAAGTTAGGGTGGTTCTTTAGGACCAGGGTAGTTCTTTAGGACCAGTCTGTTTTGACAAGATGGTTAAACCAGTGAATTCCATCAGAAGGACATATTAACCATGTGCTCAAGAACCAGGCCTCAAAATCTATCATGCTACATACAGTACTTAAAATAGCAGCCATCTCTCCCACTGAAAGAAGTAGCAAAACCAAGCATGAAAAAATGAGAATCCATTCAAAGGCAAGCCAGTTTTATAATAAAGCCAAGTGTCAAATTCCATCCTTGAGATTGCTGGAATGGAAATTAGTTCTCCTGGGGTTTCCAAAAGGAAATCGGAGTGAGATGACAATGCCAGGAGAGGCTGTTAGCACAGGGTATAGCCAGGTGGGCTAGTATAAGTATATCTTGCCCAGGTAACCCTGTCGTCAGGATCTTCTTTAAGGCACAAGGTTCTTCTTTGAAGCAGCACTCCTTGAAAGGCCACCAAAACACAGCTTGAGACTGTGAAAGGGTTGCCAAACATCTCTCCACAGTGCTCCAGTTTGGCTTCCAGAAAAGAACATTGTTATAATGTCAGGGCAAAGTCATTGAACACCATGTTAAAACTTCACAAAGATTTCAGAGCTGAGAACTGGAAAACCTGTTCATCTATGGGGTGGGGGTGGGGGTGGGGAGAGGATCTGGTTCTCCCAGTTTTGTCCTTAGGGCTTACCCCTTTTTCTCCTCTTTTTTCGGTTGATGATAAAAACCTCTGCTTTTTCTCATCCATCCCAAGTTTTCAATGGTTCATAAAAATATGATGCCAACATGGCAGATTTGCGGACTCAGATAAAACCACAATGAACTATTAGCAAAAAAAGTGACTGCTGGGTTCCCCACCACTGCTCAGAGACTCTATGCCAATGTCCTCCTTAGCCAACAAACCAAGAGCCATCCTTGCTCTCACTCCCCATCCCATCTCCCTCTCTTCCAGATGAAGTGTCTTTCAGGTTGTCTTACCTGTCACAGCCCCTTGCATGGGATTAGAAATGCCATAGATAGAGCTAATTCAAACAAGCAAGAGGGCATGCGGTACAGCTGTCTCACAGATTTGTAGCACCTCAGCATTCACAGGGAGGGAGGGTTTATTCATTTGAAGGTGTTCCCACATCAAAATCTTCCTTCACAGAGAAAGATAATCCATCAGGAAGATGCATTCAAAGAGAATCCATCAGGAACACATTCTAAGGTGAATTCTGAGATAATACACATCCACACAAGTACTGTGAGAACATCAAATACCACAAGAGGACTGTGGGACTTTTGAGTTACAGTCCTACAAGAGGACTGTATCAACATGGCCTCCAAATATTTGAATGGGCTCTGAGCTCTGAAGTGGCATCATGGTGTAGTAATATTAAGACAGTAGGAGAAAGGCATAAGCTTTCCTTCAATATATGAAAAGTAAGTAGGAATTATATATAGCCCTCATTCTCAAAGGTCAGGTTCGACATCTGGCTGAGTTCTCCACAATTGTCTTCTCGCAGTCCTCCTCACTGCCCTCTTTTTGCCTTTCATTCTGGGATATGAATTAACCAAGCACGAGCTGAGGCATCCTTTACATCATCTAAGCATTGCAAGCTGCAAACTAGACAAAAGTAATTTCTTCTTCTTCTCCTTCTCCTTCTTCACTTTTGCTTTCTTGTAGGAAATGCAGAGAATGGGAAAATGTCTCTTACGAGAGGAGGATGAAGCAAGAGAGCCACCAATGGAACACTTCAATGCAAAGGCCCTGGGTCACGCTGGGACCCAACACTGCAGAATCCAATCCAACCAATTCTGCCATCCTGAAGACAGGCAATGCAATGGCTATGTGAACCAGAAATGGGGGAGTGGGGGACTTACCTTCACACCATCATTCTTCTTGTTGCCACCACTTTTCCCTCCTGTGGAGAAAAAGTACCATGTCAAGAAGAACAGGGACGGTGTCAGAATCAGCACAGTGAGAACCAGCAACATGAGGGTACTTGGGTAAACAGCAGAACACAGGAACTGAAGATCACTAATTCAGTGCTACTGCCTCATCCGTTGGTAGCGAACTCACTTCACAATCACAACAATCCAGAGCTCTGGCTGAAGTCTCTCTTAGAAATCCATGAAGCTCACAAGCTGGATTACTAGGATCCTTCCACGTGAGTAAGAAAAGCCACAGCCACTTATATTCTTGTACTCCCAAGTCTTTAAAGAAACCAAAACAAGGGCCAGCAATGGAAAGAGACGGGAACTGAAGGAGCATTCTCTGACACTTCTTTCTTCCCTAGAGGACTGAAGGATCGTCCAACTACATGGCTATAGGGATTCAATCCTGCCCTGTACTGCCAGCCCTCTCCTTTCTGGGCTTGCCAAGGCAGGCAGGCTTTGTGGTCTTGGATATGAACACTAAATGGTTCAACTGTAGATAAGAGCAGTGTGCACTTGCCTATCTGCCTTTCTCACTCTCAGCCGCTCTCTCGCTTGCTCGCTAATTTTAGCCCCCCATGCTGGTGGGGGTCATGTGCTACAATTATGACATCCTGACAGCTGCAGCCCACATTTTGACAATGATGAAAAGCAGGCACCTTCCCCTATGCCCCCCCGTATCGCTATCACAGACTTAGCCTCGACTCCTGGGACTGCAGCCCACTCATAATCCCTCCCTCTTCTTGCTGTTGCCTTCAAATAGACTGTGAATGCTAAACACGCACGCACGCACGCACACACACACACACACACAGCCTGCATACAGCTCCTGAGCAGAAGACCCAGATAACCCAATTGTCAGGAACAATCACTGCTCTGGTTGCAAAAAAAACATCTGAACTACTCAGATCGGGGAGGATAGAAAACCAACCAAGGATAAAGATTTAAATTTTCTTGTCTTGGTGGTAGGCCCAGAACTCTCAGCTGATTAACTAATTCTCTTCCATTTCCACAGCCACAGTTCTTTAAAAATATAAACTTCCTAAGAATGTTATGATATATATCCACCATGGTTTCCTAGATTTCCCAGTGATTTTCCTATGGCCCCACTTGGCTATGTTTATTCCATTCAATAAACAACCAGTCTACATTGTCTTCTTACATTTTCTTTTCTTACACTTTGGTATTTATTTTATTCTGTAAAATTCTACCCTGCGTGTCCTATTTCCTTGAAGTGCTCAAGTTTATAGCATGCAGTCAATGCATCAGTTGTCCCATCTGAGTATGGCACATGTATGCTTCATTACATGGGCATACAGTGGGAAGCTATAACTAATTATGGTTTTTAATTAAGTAGACCCCATAGTGCAGCATTCCCCAACCCTGGTGCCCTACAGATGTTTTGGACTACAATTCCCAACATCCCATGTTGGTTGGGGATGTTGGGAGTTCAAGTCCAAAACATCTGGAGGGCACCAGGTTAGGGGAGGCTGCCATAGTGAAACACATAGATGTGATTGTGAGCTGTAATGCTATACATAGAGATGACACATTTTCTACATGGAAATCCTTTGTTTAGGGTGGGAAATGATTTCAAGATACATAATATCCCATCACAACAATTGTTCCCATCAAAAAAGGCTTCAACCCAGGCCAATCAAGTTGTAAGAATGTATAAGAACATAATAAATGTCCATCTAGTCCAGCATCCTAATTCCCACTAGATAACTTTGGGAAGCTTACCAGGAAGGGCTTGAACTTGCTAACCCTCCCTCCTGCTGCTGCTCTGTGCCTCTGAACATGGAGGTTCTATGGAGGCCATCATGATTAGCAACCATTGATAGACCTGCCCTCAATACATTTTACTAATCCCCTTTTAAAGCCATCTAGGTCTTCCAGAACATATACAGATTCCCCCTATTTTCATCCAAACACTTATAACATCCATACACCAAATTTAATTTCAATCACATGTCCCCATTTATTTTTCGTGGATCTAGTTTCAAGAAAAATCTCAGTAAGTGGAAACCATTCTTGGAAGGTCCCCCATGAAGGCCTACTTGGAAAAGTCCCATAAAACCTTTAACTGCCTATCTTTAACAAACAAACAAAAACTAACAAAAAAATCCACCTAGAATAGGCTTTTCCTGGGTTGCTCCCTATGTGCTAGGGATGTAACTTCAACCAATTTAGTTCCTATATCCGAGACAATCCTTCTTCTCAATCTCTACCTACCTCCCCCCCCCCCCCCCCCGCAATTGTAAATTTTGAGCTCAGGCCCCAATCTACATATCCACACAATAGTTCCTTCTCCAGAGTATAAATTAAAATATCATCTTTTGTCATTTAAAGCTGGTGTAAAATGCTACCACCAAATAAAGGTGGTGGTGTGAGTGCTCTGTTGTATGAAGGGAAGAGAATTGGCAGCCGCACTAATCCACCGATGGCAGCCCTTCCACCAATGCGTGACAAAGCATTTTTGCAATGATTCATTGTGCTTTGTCACGTCTTTGTGATCCATGGAAAAATGATTAATACTACTAATATGGCATGCAAAATGATACAAGTCAGTCCCTGAGTTCAGAACTTGTGTCACCTTTCTGTTGTACACAGCTAAGCCACAATCCAACACTTAAGCCCCTTGGAACCAATGAGCTTAAGTGCACCTCACCCATCGATGAATTGTGGCCTAGCGTATAACTAATTACCTCCAAACTCACATGCAGAGAGCCACATGTAGCTGGCAGGCTGAGGTTTGCCCACCCCTGCCTTACATAATATCCAAATTGGCTTGTTTAGGAGCTTTTGGAAATAATTAATAAGTGATCCATGTCTGGACCTCAGAAATTTAAGTCATATTCCAGGAACAGGTTACATAGGGTCTATGGGACCCATCCCCTATGCCTTCAGTGCTTTCTCCCCAGCCCACTACAACAAGGAAAGCCTCACTGCGCTAGATGTCCAATTAAATGAAAGGGGGAACAATATAAGGATGAAGTCCTAACACAGTGAACTGCTACAACACATATCACATAAATGCTTGGAGGAATTCTTTTTAAATGTATGTTAATATATTAGTACTTTTTTCTGCTACTGAACTAGTTTTGTTTTTAATCTTGCACATGATTTAAGCTGCAATCCTATGCACACTTACCTGGAGTAAGTACCATTAAACATAGTGGAATTTACTCTGACTAAACCTGCATAAGATCACACTGTTAGTTATCCACTCTTAAATCCCACTAAAATCTGTGGCACTTTAGCAAGCATCACTGAGGGCAGGATTGCAGCCCCAACTTGGAGGCATTCAGTTAGATATTCAATGGTTTGAGGCATTTGTCAAAGATTGAACCTGGTTAGACTGGTAAACATACTTCTGTTCCTAGTGTGCTGAAATGTACACAGTTTCACTAGGTTAGTGAAATATGGAAAAGTTTATTAAATATAATCATTGTGCTGCAAACAAATCACCCCGAATAATAAAAAGTGTTTGACGGGTGAGGGAAACCCCTTACATTTTGAGAATGTATAAGCTGTTTGACAATTGTTTACATGGGGCATTAACACTATGGCTGGATCCACACCTAAGGTTTATTACAGTACTGCATCGCTGCCATGACTTGTGGGGCACACGACGCACACACTTTTCAGTGCCAGTTGTGCTAGTCCTGAGTAATCGTTCTTCATTTCTTCTGGAATTTCTCAGACTAGGTTTATCACGGTTTTTTCAGTTATTGTGGTTCACTGTCGCAGTACGCGGCCAGTGTGTGCTAAACTTGCGCTGCAGTTGCCTGTCCGAGGTGTGGCCATGAAAATGTCATTACTGGAGTTAGCCAATAGTTTTCAAGGGGCAGAGGGAATGCGATGTCACATGCATCTGGTGGGGAAGAGAGGTATCCGCCATTTGTTGTTGTGCAGCAGTTTGCCCTCTTCCCTGGAAGCTTCTTAATTTTATTGTTTTTTGTAAATGTTCCTGCGCACCTCTGGACCTCCAAGCAGGCTGCTTCAGGGAATTGTGTGCCAGTGTTTTGTTTTTTAGAACAGATTTGCTCCTGCGCACATGCTCACCTGCCCATGAGCGGCAGACCAAAAACAAAAAACACCTTCTTCTGAAATGCAAATTCCCTTGCATCTGAAAGGCAGTACCACCAGGATAACTGCCATAGAGTTTGAGAGGGGACAGGAGCGGGAGGCTTCCCCCCCTTTTTTAAACAGCCACGTTCACCCCCATTGCCCAAAGAGCAGGGAGCTGTAAATTAGCCAGAAGGCATGTCTGCTCATAAGTAAATCACATTCTCTTCAATGCCCTTACTCCCAAGTGTATCACATTGATTGAACAGGAGCCTTGTGCTTGGGGAACTCAGAACGGGAGGAACATTTCTTTGGGAAATTGCATTTGGGTGGAGGGGAGGGGCATGGTGTGCTGATCCTGCTGGCTTCACCCCAACCCTGTGGGTGGGTGGCAGCAGCAGCAGCAGCATCCTTCTCCTTCTTTGTGAGGGGCCAGAAGAACTTTTTCCTTTCTTTTTTTAAAGATCACTCCTGCGCTTGTTCGCACCTGTGCAGAGACGACGAAGCAAAATAATTTTTAAAAAAACAAAAAACCTGTTCAAGGCAACACCCAGTTGAGTGGCAAACTGGGATGACTGCAGTACATTTAACGAGAATGTGCCCTGTAGGAGTGACTGCAGAACGTGAATATAGCAGTACTGTTCTGCTAACTTGACGATATACAGTGTAATGTGGATCTCCCCTATGTTAGATTGAAAGCTAGAGAACAGAATCAGTCTAACCAAGCCCAGTCTTTGGTAGTGGCTTCCCCCCTGGTTGCATCGCAACCAGGAAGATCAAAGCACCAGATTAAATACAGGCTATACCAAAATGCAAGGATTCTAATTTTTTAGGAAGGATTGTTCTCATCTCACTTATTTCTGCCATGATATAGTTGATCTTCATTAGTAAATTGAAAGTCAAGAACTCTGATTACTCAGCATAACTCATACCATCCCTATCAGATCTCATTGCAGTCCCAACTTCTTGCTTTCCAAATTATATCTGTTAATTCAGTGCAGTAGGTGCAACTTGCTGTGAAACTCTCTTGATAGAGGAATTTCAAGGTTGAGTGCCAGCTATGCCCCTTGTCTACTAAATATCCAGTAAAAATCCAGCAGATATATTTATGCACTGCAGATGCTTGTTGCAGGAGTCTGGAGAGCAATCTAAAGGCATTTTCACATAGATTTCATAGATCATAGAGTTGGAGGGGGCCCAGGGATGGGGACTTGGACTCCAGGACTCGACTCGTGAATCGGACTGAGTCCCCCCTCTGACTCGAGTCAGATTCGAGTCCCAATATTTTTAATGGGACTTGAGACTTGACTCGGGACTCGAGACCAAGGACTCGTGTTCCAAAATTGTGTTCCTCAAATGCAACATGGATAGGTTTTAGGAAGTACAGAAAGTTTATTTTTAAAAATAATTTTCCTAAAATGCAACCTTTCAGACATTTTGGGTTTGGCTGCCTCTGCCTGCCTGTTTGGGGTTCCCAGCCTCCTCTGCCTGCCTGGTCTCTTCTTAACCAGTTCCACAGTTTGAATTGTCCAAGACAAACGCCTCTGCCTGCCTGTTTTGGGGTTCCCTGCCTCCTCTGCCTGTCTGGTTATTTTGGGTTTGTCTGCCTGGTCTGTTCTTGCCAAAATCAGTTGCAGAGTTTTGAAATAAAAAGGCACACTTGTGCCTAGAATTTATTTAAGCCACACATCTGAAATAGCCTTATTTTGTTGGGAAAACCCCCCCATTGATTTTAATAGGGACTTGTGGAGTCAGCTTTGGGAGTGACTCGTGACTCGTGAGTCACCATTTTAGACCAAGGACTCGGACTTGAGACTCGGGTCCAAAGACTCGTGACTCGACTCGTGACTCGAAACCAAGGACTCTTCAACATCCCTGAAGGGGCCTACAAGGCCATCGAGTCCAACCCCCTGCTCAATGCAGGAAACTAGAGGAGGGGTCTCCCATCCAAGTAATAACCAGGCCTGACCCTGCTTAGCTTTCCACACTCAGACAAGCTGAGCCAGCGTAAGCCACAGGCTAAATTCACTTTCTGCATATCCTGAATCTATAATGCAAATGCAAAACCAACCTACATGCCAGAATATAAATAGAAAACATCTCTCTTCTGTGTGTTTATGTGTCCTGCAAGACAAACTCTTAAGAGTCATGTATGGAAATGCACTAGGGCAGTTCTTTTCCAACTAGTGTTCTATTCAGAGCCATGTTTCAGGGAGCCTATTGCATTGGCCACTCATATTTTCTACCTAAGGCTAGCATCCAATAAATAAAGTGGCAGCAAATGAATATTGACCTGGATGGAATTGAGTTACCTACCAGAAAAATTCCGGGTTGCTAGCATTGTAGTGAGGATCGCACCCTGGAACACACAAAGATTTAAAAAAGGGGGGGAGGGAAACAGGACACATCACAGGACACATCAGAATCAGGCTTATCCCTTCCTCCACCCAAACCTCCTTCCTCTTAAAGACATTGAGTGGAACACAGAGCTGGCTGAGGCTACAAGAGGGAGGTATCTTCGGCACTGTTCCAGAGGCATGATGAATATAATTCAGAGATGATATTAATAGATATAGCAAACAGTTTGCAGAAAACAAGTCATTGGATAGTGGCTCAGGGATTTTTAACTACTCTGCAAGTTTCTGAATGGTGGTGGCAGGGTTTATTATAACCACCTTATAGAAACCCTATATCTTTTCTTGCAGTGTTAATGGGATTTCATTTTCTAACAAACAAGAAACACTCATGGGACCAGACCAACTGCTAGACGTCTAGGAGTTACTAAAGAGAGAGGGTTTCCTACTGTGTCTCAAGTGGAATCCCACATACATCATCTGCTCTTGGGGACCTGCAGTAACAACTAGACTCTACGGACACAGCAGCAATATAAGGGTTTTCCGGCAAGAGCACAGCCTGTTTTCCTAGCATTTAATTATGTGAGTAATTACAAGATTGCAACATAGTACCCCAACCTTGCTATACTTGTAAAACTAAAAAAATATTGGACATGCAGAGACAGACTCATCGGTGGCAATTCAATTTAGCATCTGATAATAGAATCTACCACAACTACTACTGTTACTACTACTGTTACTACACATATCTCTCACATAGCATATTGTCCCATAGATGCCAAAGAGCAGATCGGTCTCCTCACATCCATTTTACAGATGGGAAAACTAAGGTACAGTACTGAAGGTAATATCTCCAGAGCCATTCTCTGTAAGTCAATAAAAGAACTGGTTATAGATCCCTGCTTTCCTTGGCCTTGTACTTCAATACCAACTAACTCCCCATTAGGACTGTCCATTTTCTTACAGGCACAGAAGACACTCCGCACATGTATAGGCAGTACTTCACAGCAACTGGTTCACTACTTGTAGAAGAAAAGCAGAATGTACCTGCACACTTTGCCATAAAGGCACTGAATTAGCATGACAGAGATTAGCATTTACTCCTATTTGTTGCACTGGCTATGGATGGATTCAAAGTTCCATCAAAATATATCTTGGTGGGGTGGGGTGGGAGGCCGACTGGCTATACCTCTTCACTACTCTGTTTCTCTCTCCTCCTCTCTCTCTCAATTTAGCATTTCTCAATATTCCAATCAACCCCATGAGCTACTTAGAGGCCATATAATAAGATTACATCAACATAATTGAAGCAGTAACAGATTACTGGATGAAAAGTAAACACAGATCACTATCTGTTGCCTTACTCAGTAATCTTATTAGCCTCCAGCCCAAAGGCTGGAAATCTGCACAGTGTTCACAAGCCAAAGAGGAAAAACAATAATATGTGGAGATATTAAAAAAAAAGGCAGTGGGGGAAGGAGCTGATGATAGCACTGGTGTTAAGATTCTTAATTGAGACTGAACTCACCACCACCACCACTACCAGCAGCAGCAGCAGCAGCATAGAGCTGAGTGGGCTGTAATGTGAAAACTGCATTTGGACACCAGTTCCAAGTTCATTTACTTGGAAGTAAGTTTCCCCGACATGAATGGAAGCACACTCAGGAATGCAACTTCTGTGAGTCTTAGGAGGCGTTGTTAATTTGTCCTAAGGTTTTAATTAAGGGGTTTATTCTAATCAGCATTAGTTCCTCAATCTCAGTCATTAGGGATTAATTGAATGGACTTTTTCAAAGAGCAGAGCCCTCGATCTGCTGTGAAACATTGAATGGTTTCTCTCTGAACAGGAAACGATGACAGTGTAGCAGTAGCACCGCCAAAGTGAAACCGAAACAGGTTGTGTTCCCTCCAAAGAAGGGACTACTGATCAGGGCTGGTGCTACCATTAGGCCAACTAGGCAGCTGCCTAGGGCGCAGGGCTAAAGGGGGCGCCAGAAACGCCTTGGAAAAAAATACAGCGCTCTCAAGTGGGAGGGGGGGGCGCTAAATATCTGATCTTGCCTAGGGCACCAAACTGCCTTGCATCGGTCATGCTACTGATCTAGTTATACAAGAAAAAAACCTGGGGAGGGATGCCACTGCACTCCTTTATCTGGCATGTGATGTTTATGATCCAAAGACAGAGAGACATCTAGGAAGGCCATTCCTTTCTTAGGATAAAGGTGGCCAGTCGGAAAGTCAAAGTCTTGGAAGACTCAGAGCTAAGCCTTCATGAACACGGGGAGACAAATGAAAGTGAAAACAAGCCAGTCTTGTATACCCATTTCCTAGAGGAGCACCTATGAGTCAGACACAGGGCATGGATTACCTTTAGCTTCCTTCTGGCATTGAACTTCTTCAAGCAATCCACGGTCTCCTGTCTGTGCATGCAAGAAGCCACTGTGGAACGGTGCTGGAAGACAGAAAGAAAGTCTGCTCAGAAATGCAAGAGAATAGAAAATAGAGAGCTCTCCCTTGTTTTTGCAACCTGGGCTTGTTTTACTAGCTGCATTCTTTGGTTTGCATGTACCTATGGTATAGTAAACCTTGATCACCTTCTGCTCCCTGCCCACACACTACAACTGGATAAGATCAGTAAAACCTGTTGGGAGCTCTGGTTATTGAGACTACAGCCTTTATGCAGTAGGTTAGACTAGGTGACTTTCAGCTTCTTACAGCCTCATTGTTTTGTGATGGGCCAGGTACATCATGCGCAGAATAGTTACTTAATTTCTACACACACACACATGCCTGAACTCTGCACCATTTCTCTGTCTCTTAAATGTGCACTCATATATTAGGCAAAGTCCCACAACCATGTGTTTGAATTCTCCAAGCAGCAGAAAATAAAACTTTAATGGGCTGTGAAAACTACTTTCCCTGCTTTTTCATTTGTTCCCTGTTCTGCCACACCAGAGATGCTGGAGATGGTTCATTAGGCTGTTAGCAGCTTAACTAACCCTCCCTCAGTTGATTCTCTTATGCACTGATGGTTCAGGCTACTGTTCTTTTCTAGGGCAAGGGACATTTAAGGCAGGAGCCTGAATATGAATGTTGTGCCCCTAGGGAAGACCTTGTTCAGGGACCCCAAAATAAAGTTGTGTGTAGTTCAGCGATCTATGGAGCCGTGGCAAGCACACCTGAGTGTAGAAGAGGGATAGATTCCAATATCCCAAATGAGAAATATTCCCAGGAACTAAACTGAAGATTTTGCTTTAAAAGTAAACAACTGGGCCTGGGGAAGCATCCCTGGCTCTTCTTCCCCTCTCAAACTTCCTGCTGATTCTGCATGAAGGAGGGCTGGGGGATTATTAAAAACACCTGTCAAAGTCCTCTACAACGTTTTCATTCTGGGAACAGAGTTGAATTACAATACTAGCTAAGGAAGTAGCAAAAACACAACTGCATTTCCTTAGATCAGAATGACTGATAACTGCCAGGGGAGAAAACATGAAAAGCACATTTTATTTAAAAACAGCAATTATGTTCTATGCACATAAACTAGTTAAACTAGTTATGTGAACCCATTTTGACTGGCATAAGAAATGAACATAAACAATAGACTTAGTAAGGATCACTACTTTTTGATCAACATAACCGGTTGCCCACAGCAAGCATACGTGGTATACTTGTGGTATGCACCTCGTATAATATAATGCACATTAATCAATATGCAAAGAAAAGATTGTGCACTTTGCACAAACTGCATGTGGATTTGCATGTGCTATATTACAGAGATGTTCTTTTTTTCCCCACTGAGAGCTTCTAAAAGGTATAAGCATTGCTTATCATCCAGGGAATCATCAGAATCTGAGCACCTTCCAAGAAATGTAGGTTGCACTTACTGATATCCATGGGTGCTTCAGAGCCTCTGCTGCTGTGATACGTTTGGATGGGTTGATTGTCAACATTTTATTGATGAGGTCTTTTGCTTCAGGAGTGACAGTATCCCATTCAGGGGAAGGAAACTGCAAGAGCAAGGGGAAAAAACCTTTACATAGCAATACAGCCAGAACAATACAACCAAACCTCTCCCTGGTTTGGTCTTTTTTGTACACAGTCCTTGTCAGGATACAATGAAGATGTGGTTTTGAGATTGAGAAGCGATGAAAACATACATTTTTCAGGAAAGACGAGAGCCAATGTGGCGTAGTGGTGAGAGTGTTGGACTGGGACTCAGGAGATCCGGGTTCTAGTCCCCGCTCAGCCATGAAACTCACTGGGTGACTTTGGGCCAGTCACTGCCTCTCAGCCTAACCTACCTCACAGGGTTGTTGTGAGGATAAAATGGAGAGGAGGATTATGTAAGCCGCCTTGAGTTCCTTGCAGGAAAAAAGGCGGGGTATTAATATAATAAATAAATAAATTGTAGAAAAATGGAGATCTTTGTCTTATGCAGGATACTGTCAGACTTGCAGCTCAATTCTATACATGTCTACTCAAAAGTAAGTCCCATTGAGTTCAGTGGGGCTTACTCCCAGGTAAGTGTGTATAGAATCTCAACCTAAATGATATTTTTATGGCTCACTTTCCACCCAGTACCTTGGTTATAAAAAGTAGTTTCACATGGCCGATGTTAGGATTGGGGCTACCCTGGGTGCATTTCTTGCTAAGCAGAATCAGTTCTTGCTAAGCAGAATCAGTACAAGGCAGCAATTGTAGCACAGCTGACCGCGGGGTAGCAGCCAGGTGCTGTGTTGCCCTGCCAAAACCTGTACACCACTGAATTGCTATCCTGCTGCAGGTTTGCCAGCTTGTTATTGAGCGCACACAGCAAAAAGAAAAACATCCCCTGAGCAGACCTGCTACAAGACCTATTTGGCCTATGTGTAAATACAGGGAACATGCACACCCTTGTGCTAACACTGCCAGGGTGGGTTGGTGATGGCTATATATTCCTTGTAGCCCATGATCCAGCATCTTTTTGGTACTTCTAAATACTCACATCTGGCTTTTTAAAATTTTCTTTGAAATATTTTTTTAGGCTCATAAACAAAGCAAGGAACAGTGAAGAATCAGCACCTGGTGGGTAAAGCCAGAGGAGAGCCTATCTAGTGCATGAAACTAGGGAAGAATCTGGTGGATAGAGACATTTTGTGCAGATTCAATTTTTAGGATCCCAGATGTTGGGGCCTACTATCCTTCTTTGCCCCCCAGCTGCTACCTGAGGCCTTGACCAGAGATTACTAGCCTTTTTGCCTTAAAGCTAGTAACAGAGGGTAGCTAACGGTGAGAGCTGAGGGAGCAGTGAGCTCCACTATTCAGGGGTGGGAATGAGGCTCAGAGCAGCTACCACAATACCAGATCAGATAATTAATTCTCCCAGCTCTGCTACTAGCAGGAAAGAAATAAGATAGGACCTGTTTCACCATGATGAAGGCACATGAACCACTGGTATCAAAAGCCCTAAATGATTTGAGATCTGGGTACCATTAGGAAAGCCTGTTCCCACATCAACTGTCAGAGGCCAGCTCTGCCCCTCCCTGAAGACAAGTCTCTTAGTTGTGATTCTAAGTAAGCAACTTTTATTATGCAAAGAAGATACAAGGGAGCCAGTCTTGCTTCAGGCTATGCAGCAGATCCTGTTACAATACAAACGAGGGCTATAAAAGAGTCAAGCTGTGTTAGTAAGGGGGGGGGGAGGAGAGAAGCTGCTTCTGAATCTAATGCAGTCAGCAGCATACCCTCCAACATTTCACAGATGAAAATAGGGACACACACACACACACACACACACACACACACACACACACACGAATTTGTAAGAGGTATGGTTAAGCAACATGAAGGTGTGATCAAGAGGGTGTGGCCAGGCAACATGAGGGCGTGGCTAAGGGTATGGCCAGGCAACCAAAGGGCATGGTCAAGTACAAAAGTTATCAGAGGAAACACACAAAATCTTATATATTATAATTATCACATTATTATATTATATATTATTTTATAATATTTTATAAGTGACCTTTCTATTTTTTCCCCATTAATTGTTGATACCTGGTGTTTTTCATGGGGGGGGGTGTCAGTGCTTGCAGGGCAATCTCTTTCTTTTTGTTTTAAAATGGTCAGGATTGGCACAAATTCAACAGGTGAAGCTTACCCACCCCACACCCCCAAGCATGGAGCTTCAGAGAGAAGGGGAAGTCTCTTGCATTTCCTTCTGACACTGTAACCTCACCTGTTAGAGGCAAAGAGTCAGCTCTGTTAGGAAATAAAATCTTTGGCAATATAAAGATAGGAATCATGTGAAAAAATCCCTCATTCACCTCTCCCTCTGCGGCCGCATGTGCACGCACACACATCCTTGCGTCTGTTCCTTCCCTGCTCTCTTTCTCTCTGTGGGCAGCCCTTTGGCTTTGAGCCTAAGCAGAGCTATCTTAAAGGGGCCATGGGCAAAATTGCAGGCCTGTGGCTCACGCTGGCTCAGCTTGTCTGAGCGTGGAAAGCTAAGCAGGGTCAAGCCTGGTTATTACTTGGATGGGAGACCCCTCCTCTAGTTTCCTGCATTGAGCAGGGGGTTGGACTCGATAGCCTTGTAGGCTCCTTCCAACTCTATGATCTATGAAATCTATGAAATAAGCTAAAACTTAGCTAAAACTTGCCCGTGGCCCCTTTAAGTAGCTTGCAGTTGCGGGAGGCAGGGGAATTCGGGACTCTGCATAACAAAGTAAGAAGCTGTGGTGGCTTAAGGGTTTTCAGGATGGTCCCAGCATTTTCAGGGCAGTTGGAGACTATGCAGTCAGTAGAAAATTGATACCAAACTATTGGGAAATTGTTACAGCCCTCCCATTCAGGCTAGCCGTACTAGCCAAGCCCTGCCCTCAGGGTGGACCCTTTACTTGGGAAGTCTCTAACCCTGGGGTCTCGAATCCCTAGTCCCTCCCTCCTCCTTCTCCTCTTCGCTCTGGATTGGTGTTCCCATGGTTTCAGAATGGCTTATAGAGCTATCAAAGACATTCCCACCTAACTCCAGATGCTGTGGCCTTGAAGCATCAGCCGCGTCAGTCACCTCCCCCCCCCCCCATCTGAGTCAGAATCAAATCCCACATCTTCTTGAGGCACCTCTGCAGAGGTGCTGGGCTTAATCCTTACATCAACCTGCCCATGTGCTGAGATCAGCAAGTGAGGTTCTGAAAAGAGGTGGCAACCAGAGAGAGGGACTTTTCAGTGGTGGCGTGGTACCATTTATAGAACTCCCTCCCCAGAGTGCTGCCACCGATTGTGCTATCTTTTCAGTGGCAGACAAAGATCTCTTTATTCTCTCAGACCTTTTCGGCAATAAGAGGAGGGGGTGGAAAGTCACTTACATCGTAGGCTCCAGCTTTGATCTGCTGGTATAGTCGGTGTTGATCCTCATCCCAGAAAGGAGGATAGCCAACCAGCAGAATATAGAGAATAACTCCTGTGTGTGAAAGGGAGAGGCAAGCATAATTTGTTACATGAGCTCCAGCCATGCACAGGCGGTGATGGGGTTAATTCACTGACTCAGAACACCGGAGCAGGCCAATGCTGTCAGGGAGATGAAAAACTGAGGGTGATTAGTGGAAACCTAGATACCTTACTGCACACCAAGTATCATGGGAACGTTGTGTGACACGGCTCCTTCTTGTCCAAAGTATCAAGGGCTAAGTGTGAGCTCTTCATAGTTGAAACTGAATTGTCAGTTAGCATCAGAATTTGCCTGAGAGAGACAGTGATCTTTATGAATGCGGAAAGATATATCATGGATTGTGCCTATAATGGCATTGGCTGAATTAAGCACATGGTGGTAAAACTGGACAGGAAAGCTGCCATTGGCAGGCAATAGCTTTGCCAGGTGTGTATGTGCTGCGTATTGCAGGCTTCAGGAGGCTGGGCTTCTCCAAATGACTGGCTGGCCCAGAATACTTAGAGAGCCAGCAACACATCTACCACCACCACCACTACTGCTGCCACATTCTCTCTGCAATACTGTGCCTGGGATCCATATGCAACAGGGTGAAAACTCGGCACTTCTTCAGCCCCATTCACGCACTGATCAAAACAAGTGACAGTGCACCACCTCCATTGTTTGATGCAAAGCTGAGCTGAACCAGGAAGTTCTTGTGGGCAACAACATTGCGATGTTGGTCATTACATGTCCAGCCTGAATGGGGCTGGGTGTCAGTGCAGATGGGTGATTGAAATGATAATAATTTCATCCTAGGCCGGACCCAGTCAAACCCAGTAACCACCTGCCACTTATGACCAGACACCCTAGACTGGAGAGTGCAGGAATTAATTGTCTTGCCAATTCTCCAGAACGGCTCATCTTGGGTATATAATAAGATCCCGGCATAATAAAGTATATGGCCTGTTCTGGGTTTTAAAACTCAACCTTGTCATTGTCTCCTCCATAACAAGGATGCTGTTATTAATTAATAGAGCTGAACTTGAGTGGGGCAGGGAGAAAATCCAACTTTCCATCTCTGCTTGTTCTCCTGCACCCTTCTAGGTCTCTCAGATCAGCTAAGCTATCTAAGGGATATTATTTGGTAAACCTTTCAGCAACATAACCTGAATGGAAATGTAACCGTTTTGTTTGTACTTTTACCCTTCAGTATGCCCCTCTCTTTCTGTCCAGATTGGTGTGCTGCCCAAGAAATCTTCATCCATCCTAATAGCCTCTTGTATTCAGGAACTGAACTGATCTCTGAAAATCTGGCAGGTTCTTGGCAGACATTGGTAAGGACTGGCTCATTGTGCATGCCAGTAGCAATAATGCAGTGTACAAATACGGACACACATGCTGGGTCTGAGCTTGAAGAGTTCTTCAGCATGAAAATATAAGCTAACATGTATGCGCCAGAGATCTGCTTAGTGCAACATTCTGGAATCCAACACAGGAAAAACTGCTCTTCCCCGCACATGTGCTGTGAAAATCAGGTTGAAGGTAAAACATTAAAGTGAGCCAGTGGGGCATCAATGTGACGAATAAGTGATGATGGACACACAATCTGGCCTCATGCAGAGGGCTTGCCTTATATACCGTAAAGTGCTGTTTATTTGTCCGCTTTTTAAATCACTGATTTAGTGGGATGGAATGAGCAACATACTGCTGTTGGTAAACAGACTCGCACATCAGAGAGATTGCTGGAGACTTATTTTTCAGAAGCGGCCCTATTCAGGAGATGACAGCATGTCAAGTCATCCTGCCCAGACCTGAGCTGTTTCGGTCCCTACCATTCAGAAGATCTTTGCAGTTCAGTATTCACATCAAATATAAAAACATGCCATAGCAAGCTGGGTGTGTTGCTATAGAGCAGTGTTCTCCAACCTTGGGTCCCCAGATGTTTTTGGCCTACAACTCCCAGCATGCCCCAGCCAACTATGCTATGCTAGCTGGGGCATGCTGGGAGTTGTAGGCCAAAAACATCTGGGGACCCAAGGTTGGAGAACACTGCTATAGAGGAACAACATACCTTCTGATAGCAGCATCATTCATTCATAAATGTTAATTCAGGACACCTGCGTTCACTTTCTGTTATGCCACAGCTACTTGTTTGGGCTGCACCAATGACTTAGCTTTACTAAGCTTCCTTTTTTTCATTTGTACAATAAGAATGAGAGCTCTTCCCTGAGTCTCAAAGGAATGATGAGGATAAATAGATTAATGAATGAGAGGCTCTTTGATGCTATGGTAATGGGGGATATAATAGACTCTCAAAGTAACAAACATAAAGAAACATAATTTTTAATCTCCAAAATGCTTTTGTTAATAACTCTGGAAGTTCTGCCGAACACTAATTGTCTCCTAAGTCAATAAATCCATAAAGCTTCCCGACAGCTAAAAGCCTATTCACTTAATACTTAGTTGTTTCCCCCACTGGACATAAGGGTGGGATTTTTGTTGCAAGATTTCCAGCCTATCTGTTACAAAACAATTTTGATATGGCTTCTTCCATTTCCTGATTATCTTTTTTGTTTATGGTACACTTAAGTGTTGTGGAGCCACAATGGCTATGTGGGTTTGCCATATTGTGTGCCGTACTGAGTTGACCGAAATGAGTTTGTTATTTTTATTATAAGCTGTGGGGTTATTAGGGGCATGTATGGGGGCGGGGCGGGCAAGCTTTCCCAAGGCCTTTATGACAACAGTCAAAATACTGAGCATGTCCTAGGTTTCCAAAACAACTTCACAGGATATAAGCAGGGGAGGCTGGTGACTGCTATGTCAGTGGGGTTCCTTATCCATTGCAGCTTTTATTCTGAGCTTTATCCATGGTGCTCCATGGTGGTCAACCTATTTTGGAGATGGAGTACAGCACCACCGATAACTCCTGTAAAGCTCAGAATAAAAGCTGCAATGAATAAGGAGACCCACTGACACAGAAGTCACCAGCCTCCCCTGGATATAAGGAAACCTCCTAGTGGTGGAAGTAGAAAACACATGGCCTTCATTTGAAAGTCATGACCGGGGGATCATGATAGGTGCCTACTTCCCTTTTTTGTATGATACTAATAGCATTCTATCATGCATATGGTTTACCAGCCCATTCTCATTAACTATGCAACTCACATAGCAACACTGACATAGGCTTTCATTCTGCTCAATACATCTCAGAAGTAACCAGGCCCTACGGACAAGATAGGGACTGTAAATAGTACAAAACATAGTGGGTGACTCACAATGGTCCTCTTTCCCCAAAAGTTTCTGTCTCCTGTACCGCCGTTTTCAAAACATAGCCTCACTTACCGCATGCCCACAAGTCCACCGCTTTGCCATAGGGGTCCTTTCGGAGCACTTCAGGGGAAAGGTAGCCTGGAGTGCCCGCAAAGCCTAATGAGACAAACAGTCAAAACATGCAACTAGTTACTCCCAGCTCCCAGCCATTGCTCCCAGCTAGGGATGTGTGATGCTAGGGATTCTGTTCCATTTGAGCCTGAGGGGATTCCGCAGTGTTTCTATTACAGTAAACAGCAGCGGACAGTACCGATTTTTTTTTCTGATTCCGGAAATGTTTTGTGCATATATTTTTCAGATCCTGCCATTTGCACAAATGGTAATTTGTGCAAATTGGATTTTTTTTTTAAAAAAAAAAAATTAATTTTTTTTGGTGGGTCTTGAAATTTGTGCAAACGGGGTTGTTTTTGTTTGTTTTTAATCCCCCCCCCCGGTCTTTTTCAAGTGTGCAAGAGTGCATATTCAGCTGTCCAATATGTGTAGTCTTTCTGTGTCAATTTCCTCATATGTTTCAGCTATCAATGGGAGCACTGTAGTGGAGTAGGTAACATACAAGGAAATTGATAAGGCAAGACTGCATATAGGCAAATTTGCGCACAGTTGCGAAGGACGGGGGGGGGAATAATAGTAAGACAAAGGAGGAACCCATTTGCGCAATTCAGAAGCACCAAAAAAAGAAAAAAAATGTGAACAAATTGAACCAAAGGGGGAGGCAATATCTCCCAGTTGTGAATGTAATCCTCTCACTGTTAAGTGTTGAACTGACATTTATCAGTGTCCTCCTTTTCAACACTTTGCTGAGTCTCCAGCATGTCCAGAAAGAAGAGTTATTGGCTCCCCCCCCCCATTTTTCTGGCTCCTTCTCGGAGCAGTTACTGCTGTTTCGCAAATTTTCCCTCCAAATTTAGAGGCTGGGCAGCCAGTAAACAGAGGGGAAGTTTGAGCAACAGCAGTAACAAGGAGCCATGAAAGGGAGCCAGTTACTCCCCTTTCTGGACTTGCTGCAGACTCAGCGAAGTGTTGAAAGGGAGGAAAACACTGACAAATGTCAGTTCAACACTTAATAGTGAGAGGATTACATTGCCAAGTGGGAGATCAGATATTGCCCTTCCCCCTTTAGTGCACTTACTTTGTTCACATTTTTTTCCTTTTTCAGTGCTTCTGAATTGCACAAATGGGTTCCTCCTTTGTCTTGCAATTATCCCCCCCCCGTCCTTCGCAACTCTGTACAAATCAGTCTATATGCAGTCTCGCCTTGTCAATTCCCTTGTATGTTATCTATTCCACTTCAGTGCTCCCTTTGACAGCTGAAACATACAAGAAATGGACCAGGCAAGACTACACATATTGGACATCTGAATTTGTGCTCTTGCGAAAGACAGGGGGAATAAAAAAAATGACCCTATTTGCACAAATTTCAAGATTCTCTCTCTCTCTCTCTCTCTCTCTCTCTCACACACACACACACACACACACACACACATCCAATTTGCGCAAAAACAACAACACAAAATCTGCATATTGGATCAACTCGCTACAGGTCAAGTTGATGCCAGTGGGGGGAAATGGAACAAAATCCTCCAGGCCCAAACTGGAAAAATCCATTGAGTTTTCACCCCCCCCAGCAGAATTCTCATACATTCCTACTCCCAGCAGAGTCTGTAGCTCTAAATGCAAGACAATGATCCGTCTTGAAATTTAACACCACAATTCAGATACTGAGAATAGCATCAGCAAAGAGATTTGTCATCTTATATTCCCACTGACTCTAGTGTTTGTTCTGTAGAGATGCATGCTATCTGGAAGAAATTCTGCTATGCCATTGCTGAAAATCCAGTCTAAGTCCATTTGCACCCCCACTTGCATCATTCCATATGTATGTTAATGTTACCCACACCCAATTTTGGCCTGCCTTTAGGAAATCCAAGCTTACTAACAAATAATGAAAGGGCAAAGGAAAAACAAAAAGCATTAATAGCAGAAGTCTATGTCTGTGCTACAGGTCTATTTCCTGCAGAATTGGAATGCATTGCTGTGGCATGTGGTCATCTGCTCCTGTATTAGAAGTAAATGCTGATTTGCATTATTCTTGGACAACCAGGCTGTCTAGGAATGCATGGAGATGGTCTGCTTTCTGTTATCTGGCTAGTCATCTTGCTATTTTTAAAAAATGTGCTGCAAAAATTGTACAATTGTACAGGTCATGATCTCATATGCATTTAAAGGTGTGCATTGCATTTTCTATGGTACCGGTATTTCCTTTTCATGAAGACTATTCCAGTTTACAAAGGTCCACGGCAGGGCGCAACTGAGTAAAGTACAAACAAACACATTGTGTGGCCCTCTTTCTAACCTCCTCCTCTGGGATCCCGCTATGTGTAATAAAAGTTCCTATAATATAAAGGGAAAGCAAACAGTTCTCTGAATCCCCTTTAAGGTGGCTAAGAGCTGCTTTGCACATTACATTGTCATACATGAAGATAATCTCTGTGCAGAAAAAGAGAGAGAGTATATTCATAGCCAAATGTATGCCACAATTCCATGGAAAAAGCAGATAATGTGGTAGTGGGTACAGATTATATTCAGCTTCCTAAGAAGCTGAATTTATTTATTGTTTTATTTAAATAATTTATTTAGGGCGCAGTCCTATCAATTGTGCCCTCGATGATCAGAAGCCCCTGAACTCGGAGGCTTCCGATCATCCAATGCAGGGCGGAAGGAGCGGAAGAGGCCATCTTTGCCTCCCCATCCTCCTGCCCTGCATATTTTGCTAGACAGGCTTTTTAGCCCATCTAGCGAGGGCACTTTGCAGTGGGAGGGAAGGAGGTTGGCAGAGGCTCAGGATAACTCAGTCTCCTCCCCTCCTGCCCACTGGATCTCTGACTCCCCTTCCGACCCTGCTGGAGCGCTGTCTCCGGACTCAGAGGAGGGAATCGCAAGTATCCCATGGCCCCTCAATGTCTAGGAGCCATAGGATTGCTCCCTTATTGATCTAAATTGTTGCACACTGTCTTGATGGCTTTTTAGCAGTTAAGGTAATATATAAAAGTTAGTCTCAGCTTTGAAAAACACACACACACACCCTTTCTAGCCCTTATGGCTGTAAAGATAGGATTGAAAGTGTGTCATCAATGTCTCAGAAGCCAGAGAGGTGTGCTTAAATAAATTTTTCAGTGGTTGAGGGCAGCGCTTCAGTGTACTTGCCCTTTCTATGACTAAGAAAAGCAGAATAAATTATGCAGAATAGCAAAAATACAAAGTGTGCACACGCACACACAAAAGAACAGATCACAGGATTCAACTTGTCTTTGTGCAGAATTTAGCATCCCTGAGCACAGAATTGTTCTTCTTTTAAGTTAAACTACCTACAGCCCATTGATTGGGAGTGGAGGTGGCAACCAGTTCTTGGAAGGGAATTATATCAGTAGGCATGTGGGGAGGTTTGGCCAGGGGGAAAGACAGGTTCCTAGCTAATAGCAGCTGTTGAGGGAACAATAAACTGAGGAAAACGCAGGGAGGAAAGTTTAAACACTCTCTCCCAGTACCACTGCCCTAATCTTCAAACCACAGGAGGCCATCATAATGGCTTTCTCTCACCACTTCTAGTTTGGTCCTCAGAAAAATTATCTGGGCAGCGCACCCCAACCTGGTGTCCTCCAGATGTACTGGGTTGCAACTCTCATCATCCCCAGTTGATGGGAGCTGTAGCCCAGCACCTTTGGAGGGCACCAGGATGGGGCAGGCTGCCCCGGGGCAGAGGAAGCTGCCTTGTACTGAGCCGCAGGCTGCACTGGTCCATCTAGGCCAGTGCTATCTGCTCCAACTGACAGCAGCTCTCTGGGGTCTCCAAGAAAGGTATTTTCCTGATTTCCAGCCTTGTTACCCAAGAACCTTTTGGGACCGGCTTCTGCATACAAAGGCATGTGCATGTGCTCCTGAGTTATGCCCCCCCCCCAGCTGACAAACTGCATCTGCAACATGTGTTTATGGCTTGAAAAACTATAAATGCATAGAAAAACTATAAATGCCCTTAAGAGCCTATGCTTACATCTGAAAGATACAATAGCTATGTATGTTAGGATGACCTCATTAACTTCCCTTTATAACTGCAAGTTATCATGAGTAAATTAAACCATATCTAGTACCCAGGTAGATATATATTTTTTAAAAAAATTAAGATCTTAATGAAATGGCTAAATAAATTCAATAAATGCCACTAACTAGGTGAGAGAGTAACCCAAACAGAGACGTAGGCTAATACAGCTTAACTAAAGCAAGTTATATCAAGGAGCTAGTTTACAAGAAGCCAGTTAAATCAAGGCGCTCTACTTTGTCTAAATCAGGGTGGGTGAGTTTTCAGAACTGCAGGCTAAATTGGAATAATTAGATTTAGAATGCATTATGTATTTCAGCTACACGCAACCCTCACATCTACATAAATGACAACAAACTACAGATGGTGGACATGTTGCATTACTTTCAGTTATATATTTGCTCAGTCCCTTTAAAAAATAATTAGACAGGCTTATATGGGCCTTTAGCACTTACTGGCAACATATTTCCCCAAAAAATTACATATGGAACCGAGGCAGCAAGGAACTGTCTATTTATTTTTTACCAAGTTTATCCGCTATATAGGCGTTCCAAAAGGAGCAGATGCATGTAATTTGTGGTACCCACTTTTTAATCCAAGCATTGGTACTTTGATGCTGCAATTCCATACTTACCTAGAAGTACCATTGAACTCAATGGGGCTTAATTCTGAGTAGATGTGTAGGATTGCACTATAAGAGTACAAATTGGGGAATAATTAACATACATCCCATTTTTGCACCCATCCTACAGTCATTTGCTCCTTCTATGTATATCTTTGATTCAAATATGATTAACTAATTATTTTATTTATTTATGTATTATTTGTTACATTTCTATACCGCCTTTCTGCTAAGGCGCCCAAATCGGTTTACAATGTCTAAATACTCAAACAAACAAACGTCCCCCCCCCCCCCGCAACCCAAACATACAGGCCAACTGAAGGTTTCTTCTGAAGCTGCTGGTATATTCTCTTAGCCTCATCAATATATCTAGAGAATCTGCTGTAAGTTATCTTGTATTTATCTTATATGTATTTTCATTTTCTTTTTTCATTTTGTGAAATGAAATCTAATATCTACTTATGTTGCATTTATATTATGGTGCCTTATCGGCTTTAGAACTGCAAGAACTATGTGTCACAATTATTATATTATTATAGGCAGCTGAGGATAGTTTGGTCATCCTTAATCTCATGTCTGAATGTGCAATTTTTCTAGTTTACACCTTTGGCTCTTCTACATTTTCTAAATTACTTCCCACCACAGAGATTATCAGGGCTCATCTAGAAGATTTGCAGTATCATGTATTCATGCAAAATATAAATAAAAGAAAGATTTAAAAACAAAACATTTAACCTCATCTTTTGAACCAAGGTTCAATGCACAACACAAGGAAGCAGATGATATCTGTGCACACTGGTGGCGTAGAAATGAAATAGCAAGGTCTTAAGAGATTCTTCCCACATATAGCAGTCCACAGCCGTTTTAGAAAAATGGTAATATCAATTTTCGGCATTGTAACACTACCCCTATAGCTTCCTAGACCCTTAATGGTAAATGACGCAAATCAGACATACCTTTGATGATGTGGCTCAAATCAGAGTGACCCGTAGTACAAGCGTAAAGCAGACAAGGCCTAAGGTTATAAATCTTGGGGGGGGGGCGCTGTACAGGATTTGAGCAAAGTAAGAGAGTAGGTTTTGTATGCTTCTCATTTTTTGCTTTGCAGCTACAGACCGTCACATTCTCACTCCATCATCATGCGTGTAGGTTCACAGTTCCTACAGCTTATGCCAGCCCTCCTCAATCTGGTGCCCTCTGGATGTGTCAGGCTCTAATGGGAGTTGTAGTCCAACACATCTGCAGGGCATCAGGTCAGGGAAAGCTCGCTCATGCACTAGAAGTGCAGAAGTGCATGGAAAGTTCAAAGCAATCGTATCCCCTGTTGCATGCGGAAGATATAGCAATGGAAGCACTACACCCCCACAGTCCAGCTTTCCCCCACTCACCAAACCAAGCCTGCTGCTCCCCTTCCACTTCAATGGCAAGGCCAAAGTCAGCTAATTTAACAGCAGCTCCCTTCAGTTTAGATGCCAGCAGAAGGTTCTCTGGCTACAGGAGGAAAAAGTTAGAGAACAAAGCAATCAAATAAACAAACAAAAAGAAGGGGGATGGGAAAAAAGTCTCAACATTTTTAAGTGACCCAGACACAAACAAGACCTGAATGTAATAAGGGAGCTGGGGAACCCTTTCTGCATCTCTGAGAATATGAATACAAGTTTCTGCTATGCCACAGAAAAATCTGCATCCCTCTATCCCTTCACAGACATTTGTGCTAGGATTGTCAAAGCAAGAGTTTCACCCTGGCTGAGTTCGCACAACACAACAAGCTGTGCTGCTGTGGGTAATTATGTGAATCCCCCCCACCCCGGCATGCGACTGGCACATGCAGGGTGGTTAACAAGCCATCATGGCTTATTAACCACCTTGCAATTGTGCAAACCAGGCCAAAGGGTGTGAAGAGAGTACATTTAACTTTAGACAAGTCCATCGACAAAAAGGGAAGAAGTAATGCTATGTTAGTGACTCTCAAATGGTAGGTAGGAGGGATGCCTTATCAATGGTTCACAGGGCTACCACAACCACATACAGATGTGTGCAATGCTTTGCAGCACAAGAAATAGAAAATATTTAACTTCTGGGTCAAATATGGATCCGAATCAACAGCTGGTAGTTACACCAGGCCAAATTCTTGGGGTGATTTGGCTGTGTGGGTGTTGCGTCTTTGGTGCATTCCTGCAGTGAACCAAAAAGACTCATGTGTACAAAAGGATGTATGCTTACAACCTGCCCAACCCCCCATTCTGCACAGTGGAAATGGGGTACCTATTTACCTTTCACACACAGGAAGGGGACATTGCAGAGCGGGAAATCCTGTGCCACATTATACCTTTCCCCTGGGACTGCTTCCTGAACATTCACTTGTGCACTAAAGCACTAAATGGATGATCCCATGTGAATGGGTCCTAAAGAATCTCTTTTGTAGGCACAAAGTGGTAAACAGAAGCTTTTAACTAGGTGTCTTTTACTACCAGCTTTTATTAAGGTGAAAGACTTTTCCAAGGGTCTTCTTGGTGAGGCCAGAGCATTGTTTGTCTCAGTCAAAGCTACAGTTCTCCAAGTGCTGTTTCCTTACAGGAGCAAGGACAATTCAGCTGTCAATAGCCAAGAAAACTATTCAGTAATCAAATGTCTCCCAAACATATTATGTCTAATTCCCTTGATGCATAAAGCCAGAAAAAGCCATCTCAAGATGTCTTTGGCATATTACTCTCCTCAAGCTCATTAATTTATGAAGGGTAGGGGGGAGTCAGCTTAAGTGTGTAGAAATGTCAGATGTCAGCTCTTGACAGGTTTTGAGTTACTTGTCCAGCTAGAGATTACTGTCAGGCTCAGGGAATCTACAGACACCTGACAAATTGACAATCCTAAAACATAAGAGGCTAGGGAAAAGCTCTAAATTTAGAGCAATTGGTGGCCCCGCAAGTTTTGTTCTGACAAGTTCCTGTCTACAGGTTTACCTACTAGGGAAGCAGAGATCTGACAATTTTGGTTTTTCATTTTTCCAATCTTCAGGTCAGTTTGTCTCCAACTTTGAGAATTTCTCCAGTCTTAAGTTTGGTTTCTCCTGAACTTTGAGAATTTTGTTTTAAAAGTTTGTATGAACATTTGTATGCATTTTCTGAGCACATTTCTCCTAATACATGCATTCTTGTATGCCTTTTTTTGCCTAATATACACATTTTGTTTGCAAGCAATTTCCCAAATATAATGCCTTTTAATGTTATTTCCCCTAATATATGCATTTTAGTACACTTCCCTTTCTTTTCTTTTTTCTTACTGGGGTACTCCATTGCAAAAGTTTCAAAAGAGAGAAGTGCAAGTTTCGAAGAAGGATAACCGAGTTTTGGTTTGCATAGTGGTTTGAAAGTGTGAAATTAGGTAAGCTCGCATTAAAATGTGAAATGAATGAATTTCTCCCCCATCCCAATTGCCTGCTGGTGCTTTTTAACTTGTTAATAAATGATCTGGCATTAAGGGTGAGCAGTGAAGTGGCCAGGCTTGAAAATGACACCAAATTATTCTGGGAGCTGAAAACAATAATGGAATGCTTGGATCTCTCCAGACTAAACGGGCAGCAAAATGGCAAATGCATTCTGTGGTGAAATGGGGAATGGTTGTTTTCATTCAAGTTCAGCAGGTAATGTTTATTGCTGGGATTAGCTGTACTGTTGGTGAAACGTCATGGTGATTGGGCTACTTTAGTGAGTTGGGATTGGTCAGTCGGGTCCCGAGGGCAGTTAGGACAGACAGAAGCTGGGGGTTGAGGGGGGAGAGGAGTTCCATGTGTTTGTGTGTGCTGGTTTATTATTTTACTTGACTTAGAAAGAATGCGAATTGCTGTTCCCTGTCACTTAATAAGAAAATAAACACACTGTTATTTATCCAGTATGGCTTAATGGAGGTCAATACCCATGAGAACTGGAGCTGGCAGTTTATGCAGCAGCAGCAGCAGCAGCAGCAGCAGCATAGTTGCCCTGGTAACAGAAGGAAAATTCCTCTGGTGGCAGCGGGCTGGTAATACCAGCATTAGGCCTCTCACTTCTACAGCTGCCTTGAGCGCCATTTTCTAGGTGGAAAGGTGGGGTATAAATTGATTGAATGAATAAACAAATAATATATATATATATATATATACACACACATATATACAGTCATGCCTTGGATTGAGAGCATAATTCATTCCGGAAACGTGTTTGTAATCCAAAACACTCTTATATCAAAACGAAATCCCCCCAAAAAAATTTGTACAGAGATTTTTAATTTAAGCCATACTACAGTACTTGTATTGCAAGACGTCGCTTGTGTATCAAGTAAAAAAAAATTAAATAAATATTTAAAAATTTGCTTGTCTTGCAAAACGCTCTCAAACCAAGTTACTTGCAATCCAAGGTATTACTGTATATATATATACACACACACATGGTGAGGCATCATACATTTAATGTAAGTATGTAAAGTGATGCACCTTAGGGCAAAAAATCCCAAGTCCGCAGATGATCAGAGCAAGTGGCGTCTATTCAGGAAAGAGAATTAGGGATTGTAGGGGGTACCTGAATGAAAACATCGAGCCAGCGTGCAGTAGCTGTGACAACAGCAAATTTCATGATAGGGACCACTAGGAACGGGATCAAAAATAAATCTGTGACTATTGTAATGCCTTTATGCAAATCTATGGTGCGACTACACTTGGAATACCGTGTACAGCTCTGACCACTATAGCTCAAGAGGGATATTGTAGAGCTGGAAAAGATGCAGAAAGAGGAACCAAAATGATCAAGAGGCTGGAACAACTCCCCTCTGAAGAATAGTTTCAATGTTTGGGGCTGTTTAGCTTGGGGGGGGAGGCAAGTAGTGGGGGGGCATGATAGAGGGGTATAAAATTATGCATGGTGTGGAAAAAGTGGATAGGGATAAATTTTTCTTCTCCTCTCATGATATTAAAACCTGAGGTCATCCAATGAAGCTGACTGGCAGGAGATTCAGGAGAGATATAAAGGGGGATGAGACAAAACTGTGGAGAAAGCCTGAACACGCATACACAACCACACACAACTTCCCCTTAGTAACCGCACATAACTTTCCCTGACAACCCCTGTCTGCATAATCCCTCCACGGGTGCGCGAACAACATCCACGTCCAGCTTTGGCTGGGTCAAGCAGTTCTCTTCCCCGGGCCAGGCGGGCTCGGAGTCGGGCTGGAAACCAGACAGCATAGAGTCTCTGGACTGAGGTAACTCATTGCCACAGTACGCTAGCCTGGGAACCCATTCATTCATAAAATCTGAGGTCACGCTCAGGTCTTGTTGATGTTTAACCTATAGTAAATAAACATCTATTCTTGTTACAGATAGACTCCTGTGCTTTCTTTAAGCCACGTACGAGTTCTAGTCAATTACACTTGCTTTAACGGGCTATATCTCAGCGCCGGTTAACCCGTTAAGTGCCGAACTCACACAGAAGACCCAATTGCTGGTCTTCCACAAAAACCATGGAGGATGAGGCTATCAATGGCTACTAGTCATGATGGCCATATATTACCTCCAATATCAGAGGCAGCATGCCTCTCAATAGCAGTTGCTGGGGAACAGCAGCAGAAAATGGCATTTGCCCTCATATCATGTTTGTAGGCTTCCCAAGATGCATCTGGTTGGCCAATGTGGGAAACAGAATATGGAACTAGACAGGCCTTTTGACTGATCCAGTTGCGTTCTTAATGCTCTTTTGTACCATACCATTCTTTTCTGGCCTCTTAGCTAAAGCACTGACACTCACATAGGGATGTGCAAATCAGCAAAACTCAAGCTTTCCAAAGTTCTCCAAATTCCATCTCGAAGCTCGTTCCAGCTCAAGTCCGTATCAGATTGTGAGCTTTTTTTCTTTTCTTTTGCATGAAAATCTGTGCATATTTCAAATCAATTGTGCACACCTGTGAAATGTATGTGTTCTTCCCCCATTGATTAAAGTGTATTTATGTGCATTTTTCAAATGTACACATGCTGTTGAAGACATTTGGGGGGGGGGGTGTCCACGAGTCACATTGCAAGCTCAGAAATTTACGGACTTCGACCAGAGATTGCATCCAAGTCCGTATTCGGTCCAGAAGGTGCGAACTGAGTAAATCCTGATCAAAAACTAACTACAACAAATTTCTCATACATCCCTGCTCACGTGGATTTCTCAAGACCACGTGAGGGCCATATTTCTAGGTAATAAATGTGAGTGGTGAGTTAAGCAGTACTTCAGTATGTGGGAGAAATATAAAGGGTGATGTGTATTCTGGAGGAGGCAGAAGGCGTACAATGACAGAAATCTGTGTTTCTTAAAGTAATTAACAGGCAGAAGAATCACTCATTCATTTTCTGGGTGGTGGGTAGGGTGGTTTATGTGTGGAGGATTTCAAGACTTTCTGTAGGTTGTGGGTTTAGTTGAATGGACAGTTCCTTCCTGTTTTTAGCACAAGGTAATTGCATGAAGGATTGCATCCTGCCCAACCACTTGTATTATACTGTGTGACAAAAGCCAGATAAGCTCACCCACCAACCTGCCCCACTCCCTCTGCTTAACCAAAAGTAGGGCATTTCAAAGACAGAGCTCCCCCAGAATGCATTTCTAGGGACACAGGTGAAGCCTTGTGAGAACCATTCAAGACGTGTCTCTTAAAAGCACAATGTTGTCTCTAGTACCTCTTGCTACACAGAAAAGTGTTCTAGGCTGTAATATCAGAAACCTCTTTCTCCATAACAAATGTGCAATGCATGCCCAACCATGTTTACTGTTCAGAAGTAATTCCTATTGAGTTCAATAGTAGTTACTTTCCATTTAGGTTGCAATACTTAATGGGGAGTAAATCCCATTGAATTCCATGGACTTGCTTCTGAATAAACATGCTTAGGATTGCTCTGTATTGTAAGAGCTTTTCTACATGAGGCTGTTAATCAGCTGTTCATCCACTGAATCTACTTTTGGTTTTGTTGCAGAATTGAGATCTGGGCACAACACAAGGACTACTTTCCTGCCTTTCTGCTACATAACCTCTAGGTGGCACTGTGGTATAGCAGAATAGCGCAAATACCCAACAGGAAATTGTGCTTTCTTTCACTTTCACAATTAAATGCCTCATTTTCCCTGCTCTAAAAAAACTCACCAAAAGTGCTGGTTAAACACAGAAGTGAAACTGGAGGGTCATGACATCATCTAAAGAACCTGTAAACAACCGTGAATAGGGAATGACAAGCACACGATAAATGCCTCATGTAGAAAAGCCCTAAGTGTGCTTCAGATTGGAGCAAAAGAGCAGCTATTTATTTACCCATGGCAGTTGCTCCTACTGCAAAGGGACAGCCCTCAGCCAACTGAATGGAAACTTTTTGCATATCAAGAACAACTGATTTCAGATGTTAGGTGATCAGCCCAGAATAGACGTACAGCAACTCCATCTTCAGTGAAGAGGTAGCTAGTTTGGGCAGATATTTTGACATCCAATAGTTGTACTAGCAGGCTGTCAGCTGCACCTCAGGATCTATTATTGCCTACAGCGCTGACTGAAGGAACATGGGCCAGATATTCTTCCACGCTGAGCTGCCTGACACCCAGATCCCATTTAGCATCCACATCATTAGTGCATCTATTATAGAGAGCTATAATCGAGCTACAGTACATTCTTTCAGTTGCAGTAACCAGAAAGGGAGCAGCTGGCTGGCTCAGTAATCCCAAGACAAACTGCAAGACGGTCCATTGGTGACAGCCCATATTGATTCCCAGGTACAAGCTACTTGTAGTTTTTCAGTGAGCCACAAAACAGGCTTTGACTGCTCTGACTCCTCCTGCTTGTGTCCAAATGAGAAGGATGGTTTAAGAGGGAGATGTAATATTAGAGGTGCCATATAGCTGGGTCTTGCTCATATGCTGACCATGCTACATGGCACCCATTTGACACATTAGCTCAGATCTCCATGTTTCATTTCTCTATTTTATTTTATTTTTGAAAGCCAGTCTCTAGCCAGAGATGTGAGGCCAAATAATGTGAGCTCCCATATTCAGCCTGAATTTTGTATAGGTCAGATGGGCTTACCACCTCAGTGAGAACTATGCCCAAGGGACCTATGAATCCACAAACATTAGACATAGAGGGCAGTATCCAATGCGACACAAGCACTAATCTAAATTGTATTGCGCTAGTGTAAGGGACTTCTAGCGCAACACCAATAGTGCTCGTTGATGTGACGGGTTTCCCAGGGAATCCTGTTGTGCCAGTTAACACTATTGGCATTGTGCTAGCGGCCTCTTATACTAGGGCAGTGCTTCTCAATTATTTTCTGTCATGCCCCCCCTAGGAAGAAGAAAACATTTCGCGCCCCCCGCGCGACTGTAAATAGTATCATTTGTCTATAAAATTGTTATAAGTACACCTCTGCATAACACTGTATCCTTATTAACGTATAAGAGAATAAAAAAAGAAAGAAATGTGGATCAATTTACAACAAAGAATAGCTTTATTAACTGTAGCAGAAAAGATTTAAAGGAGCACAGGATTTAAAGGAACACAATATTAAAAAAAAACTTTTAACTGAGGTCAAACGAGCCCCCCTTTACGGAGCCTCGCGCCCCCCCTGGGGGGCCCGCCCCACTATTTGAGAAGCACTGTACTAGGGCAACATAATTTATGTTAGTGCTCCTGTCACATTGGATACTGCCCATGGTCCAGTGCTTCAACCATATGCTGTAAATCAACCAAAGATGGCTGGGCCACAGTGTGTGCCAGGCACATTCTGCAGCCTTTTTGAATATTGAATATTCAACCCTGGTCAAGATGTTGGAGCTGGCAGAGATGGCCAGACGTACGTCATTAATTAGAGAAAAGACAACATCTACGTTTACTGCTGAGTGGAAACCTCTAATAGACTTTTTGCAGGGATTAGAAAAAAATGATTTGTTTATTTGCGGTTTTGTGGATTAAGAAGATAACTTTGGGACAATAGAAAAAAGATAACTTTTCTTTTTTTTATTACCAAGTAAGAGAAACTATTATTACTTATATTTGCTGTAGTAAAAATCGGAAGTCCATTTTAGTTTTATATTGATTGTTATATGGTTTGTGTTGTTTGTTGCTTTCTTTTATGGAAATAACAAGCTTTTTAAAAAAAGGATATTGAATATTCAACCCACGATCGGGCCCATTGGGGGTTGCTACATGACATTCAAACCTGGACACTATAGGTTCATCGTGGGTCTTCCAGTCCTGCTGCAGGAATTTAACCAGAAGAAAACTCTTAAGTCCTTTCATTTTTAAAGTCCATACATCTTTTACCTTCAAATCCCGGTGTACCACACCCATCTGGTGGCAATGTAAGACAGCTTCCAGGATCTGCTGAATGCAGTGGCTAGGGAGAAGAAACGTGGTCATATTATCCCACATTATGGGAGATCACTCGAGGTAGTGTTTCTCAGCAGTCCCCATTTATCCTTCCATCACTTCCTATCTTCCCATGCCCCTTTGCTGCTAACAACCAAACAGGACGGCTCACTGGCTTTCTCTGCACAATCTGGTTTACTTACAGGGTGGAAAATGAAATAACAATCCTAATCTGATTGCCACTGAAACTCCACTGGGGAGTTATTGGAGTCATTCAAGCTCCCTCCTGTGAGAAACAGAAAAAGAACACAGCCGGCTCCTTTATGAGCCTGCATGGCTGCTGAAGGTAATGAGCGAGAACAACCTGATCAGTTTCTCACAGAAATGATGACAGTAGATAGGATGGCAAAAGCATAACCACTTTTCTCATGTTGGTATGTCTCACCGCGACAGCTTGATGAGACATACACATCATATTGCAAGCATGTGGAAAACAGAAAATGAAGGCCCAGGTGCCAGAACAGCTGTCTGCAAAATGAAATTACTCTGTTTACATTTTTGGCAGATGCTAATAAAGCAGTAGGTTATAATGTTCTGGGCTTACAGGAAAATTAATAAAAGTTATTTGCTAAGAAGCAAATTAAGTTGCTTGTCTGGCCACAATCCGTGGTGCAGCCTGTTATGCACACTTACTCAGAAGTAAGTCCAATTGAACTCGATGGGATTTACTTTCCAGTAAACATGCATAGGATTGAGCTGCACATCTTTAATCTGATACATGGCAATCTTCGTCTTCCCTGCTCTGCAAACTGGAGAAACAACATGTCCCACAAAGCCAAAGTACCATCCTCTACCCTAGCCACAGCGAGCATTGTATCAATGCCCCAAAGCCCTAAATTAAAAGCTGGCAAATTTAGTTTGCTTTGAAAATTCAGATACAAACTAGGCACCATAAAAATGAAATCAATGTGTAAATGAAAATGTCCCAAAATAATAGCAAATCCATCATTTGTGATAGTTGATGGTTTTATTATATAAACTAGGGATAGGCAGACTTTGAGCTTGCGAGATCTATTTGGTTTCTCATGGCCCACCAACTGGAGCCAGGTACAAAATAGTTGCCTAGGAAGGTGGACACAGAACATTTGTTTTAAATGCCATAACTGAAGCTCATATGAAAATCTATTCCTGTTTTCCCACCAAGCTTTCTTGATTTTGGCAGCTTAATTTAAGGGGGGGGGACTTTTTATTTTCACTATTGTTAAACCATTGGGAGTTGTAAATCCATGCTGATCTACTGCAAATCATCCAGGGATCTACCAGTAGATCCCAATCTAGTTTCTGCCTGCCCCTGATATAAATAAACCATCTTCTTCTTCTTGCTTGAATGGGATCACGGCCTAGAGTTACACTACATCAGAGATTGTGCATTCTCTAGAAACAAAAATTAAACAAATTCTCCTGGCAGCAACAGCTCATAACATAATTCTAAGCGAGGAAGCAGGTGGATCCAACAGAGAAATGATGCAGTGCAAGAAGGTTCGAAGGCAAAACTGATCAGTGACATAGCCAGCCCAGCAGGTTCTCACTCAGCCCTGTTGTCTGTCAACCTCAGAGACTAAACTTCCCGCCTTCCCCCCCCTGGCCATTTTGTTAGCTTCCCATACTTACCTGGCATCTGCTTCACTATAGTATTCTCTGGCTACAATGTCCTCAAACAGCTCCCCACCCGTGACCCTGTAAAGAGAAACGAAAGAGGAAATGAACGCTCCAGCTCTAGAAACCCCCCTGCTGCAGTGGCATATTATTGACACCTGAGTAGGCACCTCTGTTCCGTAAGGGCTGCATGAGGCCTTGACATTTATTTTGAAGTAAATATTCCATTTTTGTGGTACAATGTTATACAAGTATGGAGCAGGGAATCCTTGATTTGGTTGACATGGGTTGAATTGTACTTAGCGTCACCAGCTTTTCTATGCTCTCGTTCTATCCTAATCTGATTCATGATCGATCTTACGCGGTGTAGCTAAGCTATACTGTCTCAGTTGCATGGTCGTGTGCTGCTGCAACAGTGTGACACCTCAGCATGGCCCCCACAGATTCACAGATTCACAGATCATAGAGTTGGAAGGAGCCTACAAGGCTATCGAGTCCAACCCCCTGCTCAATGCAGGAAACTAGAGGAGGGGGTCTCCCATCCAAGTAATAACCAGGCCTGACCCTGCTTAGCTTTCCACACTCAGACAAGCTGAGCCAGCTTGAGCCCCCCTTCCTCCACATGGTGGCAAGCGCTGGGATTCGAAGCTGAACCACAGAGTGTGTGCACGTGGGCAAATGGGAGAGATTGGAGAGACTTTAGTACATGAGTAGAGGTTTGTTAATTTTTAGAAATTGAAGTGTGAGATTGAGCCTGAGGGAAAACATTCAGATTGCTGGAAGGGGCTACCCCAGTCTGTGGAAGCCTAGCTGCCAGCGGGGAGCGTTGAAGGCAAGAAATCTCAACTGTGGAGTGAGTAAGCAGAGAAAGCAAAACTCCAAAAAGTTCCAGAACAGTCTGTGGGCCCAGCAAGTGAGCAGAGGGCAGCAAGTGTGTGATCCAAGAGAACCAGAACTAGAAGAGCCCTGGCTAGAAGCAAGATATAGGCTGTGTGTGCGTGTCCCAGAGGCTGGGAGCAGCAATTGCCAGTGAGTAAGCGGAGGCGGATCCTACCATCCCCATCGAGTGCAAGAAGTCTGTGGCTGGGGGAATGCGGCTGTGTGATCCCAAAGCCCGGGGCAAAGAGAAGAAATAGTGTGTGCATGCGCGCGTGTGTTCCAGGAGGAGGAGAGAAGACCAGAAAACCTCTCTTAAGAGACTGGTGAGCAAAACGTTGAATTTTGGGACAGCGTTTGATGAGTGATTTGGTTGTGCTATGTGCCCCAGAGAAATTGTCAAGACTTTGGGGGGGGGCATGATGAATGGCCAGGCTAGGCAGCAGCAAGCAGGGGGGGGGCAGACATCAGAAAACACCCCCCCCCAGAAAAAGAGACTTTGTCCCTGTGCTGCCGAAGTGGAGGGCTGAAAGAAGCAGAAAGACAAAGGAATTTCCCTCCAGGTGTCTCCAGCAAGAAGAAAAGAGGACTGAGATTGGGGGTTGATTAAAGCCAATGAAAACTGTTAAATTGTTGCTGGAAGGGAGGGGACGGGTGATTCAAGTGTATTTGTGTTGTCTTGTTGATAAATTGTTGCTGGAGGGGAGGGGAGGGGAGGGGAGGGGACGGGTGATCCCAGTGTAAGCAATAGAACTATTTGTGTTGTCTTGTCCCCAAATGAAAAAAATTAGTCCAGACTGTATCAGGTCAATTTGAAATTTGAATGTAATGATAATGTGAAGCCAGAAACCTATAAGCTTTCAAAGTGCCTCAGGGCAGAGAAGAGTTGCCAGAGAAAAATCAGTCAGAGGCTAGAAAACAAAGCAGAAGGTTAAAAAGAATTTAGAGGTGGGAAGCCCTCTAACGGCTGAAAGATTGCCAAGCTGGTGTTCTAGCCGCCTGAGTAGAGTCTCCAGGGCTCAGCATATAATTCTGAGGGAAATAGTCATCCCATTCATGTCATTGGGTAGAAAGTGCCATAAGCAAGCCTTTGGAAAAAAGGGGTGGTGTATTCATGTCATTGGGTGGTGGGTGCCACCAGCGAGCCTTTGGAAAAAGGGGTGATGGATTCATGTCGTTAGGTGGAGGGTGGCAGAAGCGAGCCTTTAAAAGCAAACATAAAGGCGAATTGAAGAGTCACATTTCAGTCAGCAATCTGCCCCCTACAGGCTTGTGTGAAAAGTAGCAACCCTAGAAAGTTTTTTAGACAGAGTGCCAGTCAGGCAACAGAAGGGTTGGGGTTCCCATTTGAATTGTATATGATGTTTTTTGTGTATGCAAAACTGATGTAATGCAAACCTGTAAACTTCTGATTGATGGTTATTGATTGTTGTTTTGCTGTTTTGATGTTTAAAGAGCTTTAAGAATTAAGATTTAAGATTTTAAGCTTTAAACTTTAAGCTGTGTTAAGATTGTAGTTAATGTGTTTGATGTTTTGATGATTTTTTGTTTTGTTCTGTTTTTGTGTGTGTGTGAAGGAGAAGAGGTGTGCTAGTGGTAGAAGGCTAGCAAAGGTTTTTTCTTTTAAGTTAGTTTAAAATGAAATGAGAGGGTTGACCTCTCAGGTTTCATTTTTTTTAAAAGGGAGCGTGTGGAGAAAAGAGCCTTTGAGGGTTCCTGCACACACACACACACGCACACGCACACGCACACACCTCCTCATGTGTAAACCAAGTAAGGCTAGTTGGGGGGCTGGGAGGAGGCGAAATGTGCATAAAGTATCGGATGGGACATGGCGCCTGTCTACGGCTTTTCAGATGCAAATGTCATGAGTCATGAGTCTTCCTCCCCTGCCTGGCCAGGTGAAGTGCATCATGATTGGCTAAAAGGCAGCAGAGCTACAGAGAGGAGGGGAGGGGGGGAAGGTATATTTCCCAACGTGTGGGTTTTGTCTTTGTTTGTCGCGTGGTTGCTGGCTGTGGAGCAACGGCAGCAAGCCAGGCAGAGGTCCAAGCCTTCGGGGGGCCTCAGGATCCGACCCCAGGTAGCTCCTGGTGAAATTAGCTGAATGAGGGCTCTGGTAAAGGCAAGCCTTGTGGAGGGCTTCCCATCTTGGACCTTCAGGTAGGTGAAGTAGTCCTCCCAGGCAGCAAGGCTGTGCTGGATCTAACCCTGGAAGAGAACTGACCCCCAAGTAACAGAGTTGTGTGCCTAAGAGATATAAAGAAGTAGGTTTTGTTATTTTGCAGCTTTACTTTGTACCAAAGTGTCTCTCTATTTTGTGCTTCTCTCATTTCCCTATTCTTGATGTAAAATGCTACCAGAATAAACCTTCTTTGGTTTTTTACCCCACACAGTGTTTGTGGATTGCTCTGCTTAGTTCAGTAACTAAATCCAGGTTACAGTCAGAAAGGCAAGTCCCTGAACAGAGATTCAAGTAGGATCCTAGCTGATGGTTTGCCTCACACAACAGATGGTAGGATTGGATGCCTGGCAGATGTGACAAAGGAGGCAATGGCAATATTTCATGGTCATCTTAAAACCTTGGACTATATGGAACATATTCCAAGCATGGAGAGCATTCATCTCCTCTCAGGTGAACTTGCCAACCTCAGTACTTCCTTGTTAGTCTAATCACATGCCTTCTTGGAATTTTAGTACCACATTTCCACTGCATTCTTGCGCGCTGGATAGCAAGTGAGCAGCCCAGGAAGGGAGAGGTTGAAGCGGGAGATATGTTCGTGATTACTTCGATGCCAGACTCCTCTGTCTCAAAGTGGCAACAAAGACAAAGTGCAGCAGCAGGCAGGATTTCTTAAAGGGGTTAGAGAGAACAGTGCAGGAGCAGCTGATCCTCCAGGGACTCCAGATTAAATATGCTAATTGCTACTCTAAGAAGCTTGAAGGACTGATCTTCATGAAGAGCAATGCTAATTCTGTTAAAGCTGGATGCGACAAAAGGCTATGTAAGGTGCTTCCAGATGAGTCTTTTATTGTGCAATCTCCCTGCTTCCTTCACAGAATTTTATGGGTGGGGGTGGGGTGGGGGTGGTCCAGTTGTCATTGTCTTTCATCTGTAACCTTCCCATGTTTTCCCACTGCTTCTTCCAGCTTTTTTCTTACTTAAAAAAATCTCTTAAAGAGGAAAAGATGGAATAGCTGCACAATGCACCTATTAGTTGCATAATAACACTGGTAACACTAGTAGCCCTCCAACTGGAAGCACCCATAAAATCTAAGCCACGTAGCTGCTACTTTGGACAGAAGAGTTGGACACAAGCTACATAACACTGATATCCAACAATGACGTGCACCAACTCAAGCTGGGAACAGATGATATTTTTTAAGGAAGCTGAAGGTGGTTTAGAAGAGCCACTGTTGTTCATGGTGTGCACCAGGAGTGTTGAACTTCTTTCAGCACAAGGGCCAAATTCCACTTCTAGAGAAGGTCTCAGGGGCCACATTTCAGTGGTAGGTAGAGTAAAAGGGGAAGGGCCAAAAATGCCAGCCTATTTTAGTTTAATGCTCTTACTGCCAGTAACTAAGCCTTAGGAGAGTGTACTGGGAATTGCAGAAGATAATCGAGGAGTACAGGAGTGTTGTACAAAGTTCTTCTTCTATGCTCTGGGCTTGATTTAAAAAAACTGAAATGTAGAAAGATTGCTGAACTGAGTTATCAGCAAATGGCCTTGGCTGAGTTACTGGTATGTGACCTGGCTGCTTGCCAGCCTGATGCAAAGGTCAGCAACTTACCGGCATGTGACTTGGCTGCCACCCAGGATGATGAAACTGTACACAGCTCAGGTGTTATCATTTAAACACGAGGTCTGCAGCCCATGGAGTTGTATGCTAGAATTGTATATAAGACTAGCAAATGCAGCCTGAAAGTGTGGTGTGTGTGGTTGAAGTGTGTTGAGAAGGAAGAGGGAGATCCAGGAGCTGTTTGGCTGCCAGCCTGAAGAAAGACAAAGAACCAGCAGGAGCCCTGATGTGGACAGAGGGGAGAGAGACCGCAAGGCTGAGTGACTGCAGCAAGGACACAACTGATACTGGAGGCAGAGCTTCTTGAGTGGTCGGTTGGTGATATTTTGGTTGCCGCCTGTCCAAGGGGTGGGGCTCTTACTAGGGGACTTGGGGATTGTTGTACTCTGTATAATAAGGATCTTAACTCGCAATAAAAGATGTTTGGCTTGATCCTCCTGGATTTATTATGGCATGAGAATTCATTAAAGAACCCCTGCCAAGCCCTTTGGGAAAACATTTGGCAGAACAGAGAGGGATTTCAACCTTTCAGAATGGGGGGGATGCACAAAAGCTGGGAAACCACCAAGTGATTGATGGTTTGGGGGAAAGGATATAGGGCTAGGGAAAGGGGGCATGGCCACCTGTGGAACCCTAGAGGGCTGGATTTGGCCCCCGTGCCTGAGGTTCTGCACCTCTGGTGTACATAGTAATTTATGTGTCCCACTATGGTCTCTGGTCAAATGGGTTTTGCAGGTTTTTGAAGCACTACAAAATACCTGTTTGCCTCAAGATAGTAGTAGTAGTAGGACAGGGGGGACGGGACTCTGTTCCACATAGTGTGTACACAAATGCTCCACCAAACTACATCCAGCTTTCTAGAAAAAAAACAGCATCCTACAGTATAACTCCGGTCACAGAGGAATAGGTGATGGGGTGTGTGTGTGTGTGTGTGTGTGTGTGTATAATGAGAAAGCAGAAAGATGGTGCCCCTCCTGGTGATCTGGAGAATGCTCCACATGCATATGAGGATTTCTAGATTTTCCACCATTACTTACAGGTCAAATATCAGGTAGTGGTGTGCCTCCTCTGATATGCTGTCGTGGAGCCTCACTGCAGAAACAAAATTGATAAAGTTACCAGCCAGAATAAACCTCTCATGCAGAAACCACTCTACTGATCCTTCACTTCAGTCATCGGAGCTGACGTACTTCATTGGTGCAATATAGGGGGGGGGGGGCAAGTGCCAGAGCACGAAGTGAAACCACACTGAGCCTCATCTATATTTCCCCCCCTCCCCATCCATGCCACTTCTCTAATGCAGCCAATTGTTGAAAAGGATGTGAACTTGTGCTTCGTAGGACCACGCAGCGTAAAGACCACACAGAGGTCTTTACAGACCTTAAGAATAATTGTGGCATTTCCACAGAAAGTACTTATGGTTGCAGACTGCCAAGTTTAACAGAAGCAAGAGTCTGGATGTCACATGGAGGAGGGAAAAGAAAAGCTGTGGAAATTAAATGAAAGGAAGTTAGACTCAGGGTCAGTTCACAGGATCCACTGTGTGTGTACCCAGATGTGGGCTGAAGGGATTTGCATTGCAGCTGAGAATGTGGTGACGTTTGTTTGTTACGCTACATGTCCAAATCATTTGTCAGTCTAAGAGAGATGAGACAAGTACATTTCCTCCCACTTAGCTCATTGATTTGTGGCTGGGAATCTGGACGTATGATGAAGTGATCAGGCAGCTTCACTCGGTGCTCAGCTGCAGCATGAATCTAACAGTCCTCACATCCCATGCATGTTATACCTTACTTGGAAACTATGGAAGTCCATCAGACTTATTTCCATTTAGCAACAGGTCTATATTTATTCAGATCCTCTGGGTCCAAATTCAGCTTTTTAAAGAGTGGCTTACTCACAGCCTCCTTTAAAGAGGCTGGCACCACTCCCTCCTTCAAGGAGGCATTCACAGCCTCCTAGACCCAGGTGTGGATCCCTTCCTTAGTTTTAATAATCAGCCATGATGGACAAGGGTCAAGCATACAGTTGGTAGGTCGAACCTGCCCAAGTACCTTGTCCACATCCTCAGGCCTCAATAACTGAAACTCATCCAACAAGATAGGATCAGATGGCGCTCTGGACACCTCTGTTAAAGGAACTGCATTAACTGTGGAGTCCAATTCATGGCGAATCCGAGCAATTATATCCTCAAAGTGCTGTGCAAACTCATCACGGTGAGTTTCCGGGGGTTCTACAGTATCTTTCTCTGGCCCTGATTGTAAAAGGCCACGAACCACTCAGAAAAGTTCCGCTGGACAGCACTGAGAGGATGCGATGCTAGCTCAATGTCATATCACTGTATCCCAAACTGCATTTGCTCTGCAGGGTAACACAGCTTCAAAGGCAGTCCTGCCAAGCATTCTAGGAGGCAGGATTTCTTCCACTGCTTGGCTTGATATGCCCCTGTGACCTTCCTTCTTTCTTGTGGGTGCCAGATATCAAATTATCCTGGCACCATCCAAGGGTGGCTTCCATATCTGAAGGAACACTCCCCTTTCACCAGCCATAATTCAAGGCAAAAGGGGTGGAATGAGAAGTATGCTCGTAGAAGTACACTGTAACAGCCTCCACATACTGTTCTTGAGAATTAAAATACGGAGGTTAATGTGTGACAACTTCCAAAGAAACTATTCCATATTCCCCACAATAGAGCAATGCTAAAACAATAAGATTTTCTACCTAAGCCTTGATAGGAATGCTGCACCATTACGAATTGCATAGAAAGGAATTTTTTAAAATCAGATTTGGCTTTTCCTATCACTGTGAAACTGTGATGGGGGGGGGGGAATAGCCCAAGGAGATGAAATTGGCATGAATTATTACAGTTCATTTCTGTAGAGATGAAATTGACAGCAGTGATTATAACGATTTACAATACAAAATTTGCATTAGTTCAGCCTGATTTAACTGCTGGACATTTGATTATCCAATTGTTTTGGATGTCACAAGACCATTTATATAAATGTACAAACAATATCTGAATATCTTTTAGCCCATGCTTATTTAAATACAGGCAGTCCCCAGGTTACGAATGAGTTCCGTTCTTAAGAATGTCTTTAAGTCGAATTTGTAGGTAAGTCAGAACAGCATAGCGTTCTATACGTTAAAATAGGCATTTATGCAAATTGCATAAATTATGCAAATTGTGTAGTATACTACGCTATGTACTCTATGTAAATGATGTAGCACCGGGGAACCCAGAAGTCCGTTCTTGAGTATGGGTTGTCTGTAAGTCGGATGTTCTTAACTAGGGGACTGCCTGTACTACTATCTAATCTAATCTCAGTATGTTCTAGAAATCCTTGGTATTTCTGAAGTGTGTGTGTGTGTGTGTGTGTCTGCGTGTGCGTGTGCGTGTGTACATATTCGTTCTATGAATGAAAAAAAACTAAACTAAAAATTTTAATGTCTTTATGAGAAACCTAAATGCTGCAGTTTCAGCTATTGGAATTTTAATTACAACTTCTTCTGCATAACCTTTGGGAAATATCCAATTCTTATCTGCTCTCTGCTATCACTAGAAAAATAGGTTGTGCTAATAAAACATTTCCAGGAGTAAGAAGAATCTAACAATTGTGACAAAGAAAGCTGAGAAGACACTGAAAGCATACAGAACAATGAAAATATGATTGTTTGATCACTGGGGAACATACTAACATAAAAGGTTATTGTGAAGAATCAGAATTCAGGGAGCAATGGATTCACATAATGATGCATGTTGCTATCGATTTTAAGGATAGAATCTCTTAATTTCCCATGTTGATTAATGCCTTTAACATTTCACTAGACCATCACTCCATCCCCTTAAAAAAAAAAGAAAAGAAAAAGACCAGGAATAAAGAAAATACCAATATTGTCTAATTAATGCAAGTGTTCCAAAATAAAAGTCAAATTCTCACCTTAATCATATTCTTGCACACTAAAAATTGATCCATTTTAAGATTAAGCAAAACACCAGTTTCCTTTGGTGATTCTCTCAAGGGATCATTATCTAGATAGCCAACCAGACCTGGTTGTGCCTGATCTACAAATTTCTGAGTGTAATCAAAGAACTTCACTAGCTAGCTTAAAACCAATTTGTTTTTCATTTCATTTCCAAAGAACAATTTGTTGGGATTTTTTAAATTTTATTTACTTGTCAAAACAAAATATAGCAAAAAAGAACAATTTGTATGGCTTCCATCATCTCACCACAGAAGGAAACTACTGGGACTCATGTTACTTAAATAAGGTCACAGTGGGCACGAACCTTCCAGATGGCTTGGAAGCCCCATGGGCAACTTAAGAAGCAAATGTGGGTTTTTTTGGAGGAGTAAGGCATGTTCTGGGAAAATGCAACTTTTTAAAAAGCCACCAGGGGCCGTAGTAGTGCAAAGAAGCATAATGGAGCATATATGGGCCTCCTGATTTTCTCTTCACTATTGGTCACAATTGCTTATGTGAAAATGGAAAGCACTGGGCCAGTTTCTTTTTGAGGGCAATTCCTGTTATAGCACAGCAGCTAAGAAGGTGAGTGGTCTAGAGATTTCCCTATTCAAATCTTGATTCAGCCATGAACTTATTATATGGTCTTAGGTAAGCTGTCATCTCTTGCGCTCAGCCTCAGCCCCCATTTACTTTTGTAAAAAATACAGGGTTGTAGTGCCTGTCTGCCAACAGAATGGCATCCACCCTCTTCCCTGCTGCACCCTCAAATCTACTTTTGAGGGTTGGGGGACCCTCCAGAGCAGATTTAGGGAGGGCATGGGGAAGGGGATTGCATAGGGAGGAGAAGAAGGGAAAATTCTGCTGGATAGCACCCATCTATTTTCTTTGATTTTAATGTTACAGTACTATTCAGCACATTTGTGTGATAATACATTCATACTTAATAAATATTTCTTCATAAGAAATATGTTTCCTGGTTACAGTATGTCAAATAAAAACCTTATCTCCTGAAGTCCAATTCTGCACGAATCTGTTAAATGTTTTGCCTCCCTCCTTTCTCCCATATATAACTCATAAGCTTTGCCATTACTGCATATTTATACCTTTTTTTATTCCTGCTCTGTCATGGTTTCTATTTGAGAGACTTTTTCCAATAGTACCATCTTGCAGTTACAGTCATATATGAAATTAATTCCCCTAGTTGTAAACAAACATATTTGTATATGTTAGGGAAAAAATATAACAGGATCTAAGTCTGATTTCACCTTTGTTATCTTTCTATTATATGCCTTATTGATGACCAAAATTCCTTTCCTTTATCATGCAGCCACCACATTTGAAAGCAACTTTTTCCTTCAAGCTCTACCAGCAAAAGCCAATCAGGGTGAGAGGAAAGATGGAGGTGACTTTGTCTCCCATTCCTCATTAAAAAGAAGATGGCCTTTGAGCTCATCTACCTGATTTACCAGTGGTGGGCAGGAACAGCAATGGAGAGACTGTAGCATCCTGCGGATCCCCTCCCCTCCCCAAGTGTCCTGTCCCCTTTTTGCTCTCCCCAAGGTGCTTTCCACAGCTGCTGCAAGGGGGAGGCCCAATATTGGATTCCCCCTCCCAAGGTCATAGGAATGTCTCCGGCCTTGGGAGTGGGAATCTGCCATATCCTATGGTCCCTGGAACGCTCTCCCAGGGACCATAGGATTGCTCTGCCAACATTCCCAACATTTATTATCAAAATCCCACTTACTGTGTGAAGATCTTCCAGGGTCAAATAACATGTAGTCATTACCTTGTAGCAATTTTCACCTATGCTTGTTGTTGTACCTAATGAAAAATCATGTCCAGTCTTCCAGACATATTCCCATGCCACAAACACAACTGGGCTACCCAAATCCCTGCCCCCATTGCCAATGTAAGGCTAACAGTTTTTGACCTACCTTATAGGATTGTTTTAAGGATTACTGAAATAATGCATGTGAAGTGCTTTGAGCAGTCTAAAATTATATCAAACGGCTGAATTATTGTATTACATAACAGAGGAAAATGACATACAGGCAAAATGTGGGAATATATAGGAAGCAAAGATGAGACATCTGCAAGACAGAAAGGAAGGGCAGAGACAAGGGGGGGGACCCTATAAAGCCTTACATGACTCGGGTCCAAAATACCTGATGGAGTGCCTCTCCTGGTATGAACCTACCTATACACTACAATTGTCATCTGAGGGCCCCCCTGCAGGAGCCTCCTCTGAGGGAGGTTTGGAGGGTGGCAACAAGGGAGTGGGTCTCCTTGGTGGTGGCTCCCCAATTCTGGAATGCTCTTCCAATTGAGGTCCATCTGGCGCCAACACTGTCATCCTTTTGGCACCAGGTTGACTTTCCTCTACTCCCAGGCATTTGACAGCATATGATAAGGTTTTTAACCAATCCCAGGATGTTTGTTGTTGAGTGTTTTACATTATTTTGTATGTAAATAGTTTATATATTATGTTTATATTGTATTTTAAGGTTTTAATCTTTTGTAAACTGCGCAGAGAGCTTTTGACTATTGGGCAGTATAGAAATGTGAAGAGGAGGAGGAGGAGAAGGATTCCACCCTCTTGATGCTGTAGTGAAGAGTTCTTCTCATAATACTTTATGTCTTCTCTTGTAATACCCCTCAGCTTTGTTTCCATGCACATTTGCCATGAAATTTCTTTTTAAAAATTATCATAAAACATCACAACCATTATTAAAATTGTTGTCATCTTATTCAGGTTTGCATTGACTTTGCTGTGAGATTTATTATGGTATTTTCATTCAAAATTATTACAGGGAATGATGAGTTTTGCTATGCTTGAATGAATCTTGTTTTCTTTCCCTCCTTTGTGGATTTGAAGATTGGAGGCATGGCTGTTAGTCCTATCTAGTCACTATTTTATTTTTCATCACTGGCTTCTGTATTTGCTGCGAACACTTAACATGGGATAAGATATATGCTTATCCTATTTTTCTCTTTTGTGTTCAAGTCATGACTTCCTTTTTTGTATTTTAATAAAAAAAAATAATATATCCATATAAACATAAGTTTGCACCCTCCATGCCTGTTGTTTGTTTAAAAACACACACAAACACACACAACGCCAAACAAACATGAATAATGTCACATCTAGTTGGGCTCTCAGTCAGGGCTTGTAGAGAAGCCCTATTGTTCAAAATGGCTTACTAAAAGTATGGAAGACGAACCATAAACTTCTATTGGGGAGGTAATTCCACAGCCTTCGAGTGACTGCTGTAAAGACCTCGCTTCTAGCTTTAACAGTTCTCACTCAGCTTGTGCAAAGTTGGAACATGAAGGAGAGACAAATTAGAGGATTGGGATTGCTCTGGGTGCTAGGGAGAGGCAGCCTCTAAGATACATGGGGCCCAGGCCATGAAGGGATCATAGGATCAAAGAGTTTGAAGGGGCCTACAAGGCCATCGAGTCCAACCCCCTGCTCAATGCAGGAAACTAGAGTAGGGGTCTCCCATCCAAGTAATAACCAGGTCTGACCCTGCTTAGCTTTCCACGCTCAGACAAGCTGAGCAGCACCTTCAGTTCAGCCTGAAAGCATCCTGGCAGCTAGCGCAGTTGAAGTCATACAGGTTTTATGCGTTCATGTTTACTCAGTATCCGTAATGAGATGTGGAGCTGCATTGTGCACCAGGGGGCACACAGAGTGAGTCCCATTTCAGAGGATACCAAAGTGTATATCTGCATTGCAAGATCCCCTTTATCCAGGAAGGGATAGCAGCAACTACACAAGAAATGGAGCCAATAGAAAGTGCTCCTAGCCACCACAACCACTTGCCTATCAAGAGGGAGGGAGAAGGGTTCTGTGGGGAGACATGCAAAGAGATATAAGCCCTATTCTCCACACAATTGTGAGTGCATGAGAGAGAACAAGGGTGGGATTGTGCCAGCTGGCGTTGCTACCACCCTGCATCCCTACTCCACCATTGTCCACTCTTTGGGAGTATGTCTGTAACAGGGAAGCCTGCTGTGCATACATAGGCTCTCCCCAATGTGTGAGCAGGGTCCAGATTACAGGGAAAGACAACACATGTACAGTAGCCTTCCCTGTCAGAGACATCCCTCCAACATGTGGGCAGGAGAAGGTGGGTCCAAGAGGGGGTATGGACTGTTCCTTCCCTCTTTCTGTATCCTCACAACAACTCTGTAAGGCAGATTACTTAATTATGTGTTTTCTGAAGAAATTCATTCACAGGGTGAGAATAGGCCACAGTGGCAAAGCTTCCAAGGCTGTCGTTGAAGGTGTGCTGGGGGGGTCTAGTCCTCCCTGCCTGCCACTCAGGGGCAACTTAGAGCCACAGCCAAGAAGGCAATCCAGCTCATCGGCAAGGAATTCTGAGAGTAAAGAGGCTGCAGCAGTAGAGCTTACAGAATGTCAGGGATGTTGAGCCCTACTCCTTCCACAGTAGAATGAGGGCACGATCCTATGCATGTTTAGACAGAAAAGGGCCCTACACAACTCCCAGCATTCCCCAGCCATGCCTGGCTGGGGGATGCTGCAAATTGTAGGATGTTTTTCTGTCTAAACATGCATAGGATTGTGCCCTTAGTATATGAAAGCTTCCTATTTGACTTTCTATAAACCAATACACTGCCCTGAACTAGAAGAAGAAATATGAACAGTATTGGTAGCTGATATTATACAAGCATAAAAGTAGCAAACTGGTTGATAAAATTAAATGCATTTTCATTGTCATTTTTAATTTTGTTCTTTATTATGTTTGGGAAGGGGGGCATAGGGTGGGATGGTGGCACAGTCCCCCTACTTATTATGTTTTTAAAGCATAATAAATAGATCAAAGCAGTTTCACCCTCTGGATCAAGTGTTCAGCTTTCCCAGAATGCTAAGTAAGAGGTAAAGATCGAACTCCATGGAAATGTCCTTTCCTCCATATGGTGGTCAGTGATGCAATTAGATAATTTTTAACTCCGGATGTAATAATCTTACAGAGGACAACCTTTCGATGGTTGTGTGCATTACTTCACTGACTTCAAAATGTGGTAAGCCAGCACAACTGCATTTGAGAGCCCTCCTGCTTATTCTGCTCAGTGAGGCTCCGCCGGACGTCTGTCTCAAGGTTCTGCCCCAACAGCACTGCTCCCTAATGGTGCTACTAGCAAATGATCTTTCGGACTAGGGACAATGGAACCCCAAAGACAAGGTTGTAGTCCTTTGCTCCTGGCTCGGTAACACCTTAGATATCATTTTGCTCCTCACAGCATCGATTCTTCCTTTCCCTCTCTAATTCCAGCCTGCAGCATGTTGGATCATCAGTAGGTAATTATCCTGTTTGTGCTGCTTTCATAGGGAACTGTACTTCTGCTGAGTTTCCAGGCAGCAGTGAACAGTGGGGGTGTGAGGGGAGGAGAAAATGGCTTTCTGGGTATAAATAGCAGCCAGATTGGTCTTGTTCGGTTATCTTGCTCTGTTAACACAATCCTGTCTGTCCTAATAGAGAAGTATTGCGATTCTGTACAGCTCAAATGTGCGTGTCTCTGAAGGAGGATGCTTGGTGTAGAGTTGCCAAATGATCAAGGGGGGAAATTCATGTCCTGTTCTTGTGCCTTTAGCAGCAGCTTGATTTTCAAAAGTCAGCAGTTGATTTTTTTGGTGTAGAGATGCAGATGAGAATGTTTAGATCTCTATGGTATTAAAAAAAAAAACCACACCTTCATCTGCTGATTTCTGAAAAAAAATCAAGCTGCTGTTATAAGCCACAGTTATAGTGACTGGTTGAAAAGTTGGCAACCCTAGCAAGGGGTTTATGATGACTTCGTGCAAAGGTGATTTTGCGTTTGCTACTTTTAACAGTTGTGAAAAAGGGGGGATTGCTGTAGGTGGAGCTTTTTTCACCCCTGCAGGGCAAGCTGCATCTCCCAAACTTCCCTCTTCTAACATAACTATTAAATCTACCGGAATCCTGTCTCCCACCTTTACAGTCTAGTAGAGAGGGAAGTGGAGATAATGTTGCATGTGACTGAAAAGGAAAAGGGATTCTGGAATGAAAGGAATGCAGTTTAGAAATGAAGAGGAATGACCCACAAAAAGTGTGGCCAGATGGAAAAGAGGACAGGGGGTCATGCATTTTTATGGGTAGAAGAAGGAATTGTAGTAGCAGGTGTTGCTTGCTACATTATAGGTACAGGAGAGCCTGTCCTCTTTTGAATCTGGCCACCCTAAAAAGGGCAGTCTGGTACCTGGTGAATCAGCACACTTACAACCAATTAATCTTGGCTTTCATTTATAAAAAGGGTGTGGTGGGTGGCGGGGGGGGGGGGAGCGGGGGAGCTTTTATGGCCACAAAGAAAAATGCAGAAAATTGTAGCTACGTAATGCAAGCGGCTGACTGAGTCTGCAGAGCACCTCTCTCAATTGCCTTCAGAAGTATAAGCAGCCCACTCCTTGTCAGTATGGGATTAATGGTGATGTGAATTCAGGTGTCAGCAGTGTTAATTAGGTATCTTGCCCCTTAGGGAAGATAGGGAAGCCATGGCTGCAGCGCTGCACAGTGTATTGCAAGCTGGGTCTCGTTCTGGTGACAAGTCACACAGATAGAATGCATTTTGGAGATCAAAACAAAAACAGGGCATTGTTTGCCACCACCTTTTCTCCGCTTAGCCACCTCCTACCATAGGCAGGGTTGCTATGCCAGAGGCACACAGCGGCTGATCATGGCATTGCACATTGAAGTGCCATTGACATCAGATCGTGGAAACATGGGTACGCTTCTTCTGTGTGCTTTGCTCCCATGACACCCACACCCACACCACATACAAAGATAGTGGCTGGCGAGTGAGGAAGACAGAGGCAAGGTGATCCAAGCCAACCACACCCTGTGCTGGCCCTAATGTTCTAGGGTGATCCGTGAACAGCTTGGGCTGCTTGTAATTTTTTGCTGTGAGTCTAAAAACTCTTCCATTCTCAAAGCATAAGTTTTGCGAGGATAACCCAATCAGAATGCTGCATACAGAATGGTTTTAGTTCTAAAGCCTTCAGAATAAAAACTGAAACCCTGACTACATCCTCAAAGCTCAGAAATTGAAATATTATTTTAGAAGTTGGCATATTTTAATTTTTGGAGAAAATATTATTCCTATCTCATGATGAAGGTTGCCATCTTTTTTTTTTTTTTACTGTCCCTGCTCCTGCGTTTAAACAGCAGCCTTGCACACTGGGATGTGTTGCCTGCTAAATTTCTGTGTTAAGCTGCTGTTAAAGGAAAAGGAGCAGATCTGTTAAAAATAGACAGCAACCTTAAAAAACAACAACCTGGAAGTACAACATGTATTCAACAAACCGAAATAGACTGGCAGAGATCTGAACTCGGTGCCAGATGGAACCAAGGCAGTATTATTGTTTATGGTGTTTATTTTTAAACTGATTTTATTGTATTGCTGAGATTTTTATGGCTGTTTTTAATTAATCCTAGCTACCCTCCAGCTTTTTAAAAGCATGTGGTGGAAATATACATTGAATAAATATTCAAACTGCCTTTCTTTCCATTAGAGTGAGCTTTTCCATGTCAGTTCTCTATATTTAATTTAAGTCATATTGGTCTCTGAAAAACTTTTAAGGTAAACATGTTTTAAATCTTCCAAAATAAAGAAATGTTTAACGGGAGAGAGAGAAGGAAGGTTTCTTTTGCTTTCTTCTTCCAACATCTGATTCTTACCCTATGCATCTCAAACATGTTATTGTTTCCATATGTAGCTGATTATCTTCATACACACACACACACACACACACCCCTCCAGGAAAGCCTTCCTGTACTCAGGGCAAGGGGGAGGAAGGAAATGACTCTGTTTCCATAGCAACAGCTTGGTCCAGCACAGTCTGTGGTTCTGCCTGATGTAAAGGAGACCTGACGCTGCTGTGCAGGCATTTGCCGAAGACAGATTGAAGCTGACAGGCTCTTTATGATCTGAAACATTTATAAAGCAGAGGCCATGTGGCTGTGCATGTATGTGTGTGTGAACAGAAGGAGGGGTGAGCTGGAAATAAGGGCCATGGTGGTGGAAAACAGTTACAGACGGAGCAAGGAACAGAGGGCCCAGAGAGGCCGTTCAGCACTGAACTTCCTTGCATTCTTTCCACCATTCCACCAGAGCTTCTTTTACACTCAAGCTTCTACATATAGACGGATCCTGCAAACTAAGATGGTTTATAAATAACTAGAAGTGTTCTGGAGAGCAAGGATGCTCACACTGTACATAGGGTTGCCAACTTTTTCTTCTTCTTCTTCTTTTTCTTCTTCTTTTTTACCATCCCTGCAGGTAATTGTAGCCTTCGAAGCTTATCCTGGTATGTAAACAACTACCGTAAGCATCAGGAAAAACTTGGCCTCCTGTGTCAGACGGCTGCTGGGGGCACAGAAGCAGTTTTGAAACAGTCAATCATTTCAGCCACAGGCACTGGCAGCTAAGATGAAATCACTGCAGCTACAACCAGCTACTGTGCTGGTGCTCTTCTGATTCTCTTTGCTCAAGTTTGTTCTCCTCGGAAACCAGAATGCAGGGCAGGTTTGAAGAGTGAGGCAGCCCAATCCAGAATGTGCTGTCAGAAGTTACACTAAACTACTACTGAATTCAGCAGCAATAGCACAATATTAAAGATGAGGCTGAGTGCCTGCACCTGACTTGCTTTAGCTCCTAACTCCTATTTGTCTGTGGTTGAGCATAACTCCAAGGATAGACCAACATTACTTACAATGACAAAATAAGGGAGTCACATTCTTTAACCACACGTTGCCCCAAACCTGTATTGTGTAGTATCCATCTGGGAAGTAAATCTTGTATGTTTTAACATTCTACAGCATCAATGCTTACTGCTGTGTTTAGGGTCCCCCACCCCCCAGTATATTAAAGCCCAGCAGATTTTCCACATCTGATGCTGCTAATTAGACTAAAAGTCATCAGAAAAGGGAGTCCCTTAGCTTGGCCCAAATCCTGCATGGTTCCACACTGGGTGACGCTCCAGTTAGGTAACTACCGTAGCTACTGTCAAGTCATGACAGCTCATCATGCTCCAGGAGATGGGGAACAAGACAGAGTGAAACAGCATCACAGTCACAGCATTAGCATTTGGGGGCTTATTTTCCCCTCCTTTCTTCTGCCATTCATCTTTCATATGCCACATACATCAGATGACATCCTGGTATTCTGAAGCAGCCTGCTCTAACCTGGCTGGCGCTCTCCAGAAGGGGTGGGCTACAACTCCCATCATGGCTGCTGGCGGGGATTGATGGGAGTTTTAAAACACCCTGTACGTGGGCTTTTGTCAATCAAGATCACTCCAATCCAACAGTATAAAACTTGACATAGTGCCCATTTTTACTTTTTTGAGTGCTCCCTCTTTTCCATCTTTGACCAGCACAGGATGCTTTGTTGATTGCCATGGAGATCCTGATGTAAGTCCAGTGCTCTAGATTACTCAACACAGATTGAAGGTAGACCAGCATTTTTAGTTGTAGGCTTTGTTTTTGTTTCGCTTTTTATTTATTTATTTATTTATTTATTTATAATATTTATACCCCGCCTTTTTTCCTGCAAGGAACCCAAGGCGGCTTACATAATCCTCCTCCTCCTCTCCATTTTATCCTCACAACAACCCTGTGAGGTAGGTTAGGCTGAGAGTCAGTGACTGGCCCAAGTCACCCAGTGAGTTTCATGGCCAAGTGGGGACTAGAAGCCGGATCTCCCAAGTCCCAGTTCAGCACTCTCACCACCACACCACACTGGCTCTCTTATTGTCCATACTCACTGCTTTCCTTCACTATCCTGTTTTTATATTTACTTTAATTAACTTTACTTAATTGGACTATTGGGTTGGACTAGATTCCTATCTACACTCTCAAAGGTCAGTTTGTTCTACCCACATGGCCTGGTCCGTTTGGGTTATGCTTGATTGAGTAAGTCATGGAGGGAAGGACGGAAAGACAGGGTAATTGTTTGGCCAGCAGAGACTGGGAGTGTAGCCAGCTGTCTTCTTACTCCCACGTAAGCACCCTGAGGAAGAGGTGGAGGCATGTGCCCAGACCTAACCTGAAGGACTGGTGCTGGACCAGCGATCTGTCATCGTGACGGGGCTTTAAACTTTTGTCCCCACTGTGGCCCTGATCTCTGGACTACATTTGAGCCCATCTCCTGAAATAGACCATAACAAGTGACCAGCTATTTCAGCAAAGGTAAGACCCAAAGCAAATTAAAATCAAGAGATGGTCTTTTCTTACTTTTAGAGACAATAAGCAAAACACTCAGGGTCTACTTTGCTATTTAGGGTAGAGGGTTGCACAATAAATGTGCAGTTTTCAGGGCCAGCAACAAGGGTAGGCATGGTTAGACACTTGTCGAGGCCCCCAAACCCCAGCAGAGGCCCACTGACAAGAGACCCCTGGAGTTGCTCCTCCTCTTCACCACTGAAACCTGCTTGCTCACCTGCCTCTTGCTCTGGCTCAGACAACGGTGGTGGTGGGAAGGAGAAGCAGTAGATTGGGGAGGGCAAGCACTGTTGGTCCAGGGGCCGGATTATTCTCCGAGACCACGCCACCCGGCTGGATGATACCAGGGGCTGGGGCCTAACCCCCTGAAGCCTTGCCCCTTCCACGACATTATCCATTCCCACCCACCCTGACCCCTTTTTTTAAAAAATCCTCTGTGCAGAGAGAGGCATGGAGAAAGGGATTTGGCCTGGGCTTGCAGGAGCAAGTTCCTACAAGCCCTGGCCAAGTTGGGTGGCTCCATCTTGCAGTGCTGGCGAAACCCCAGCTTATCGCCAATCTCTTTGATCAGAGATAACAAAGGGATTCCCCTTTGCACTGCTAGTCGGGGGGGGGTTTAGGGAGGGGAGGGGAGGGGGAGTGATCTGCAGAGGGTGCTCAACCCCCACAGGCCAGATTGGGCCCCAGTGTGGGCCAGGGGTTGCCCTCCCCTGCCGTAGATGCTGTTGCCCACTTGCTCCCTGGTGTTTTGGTTGTGGATTCTACGCCCAGGGAAGACAGAGGCCTGGTAGAAGTGACTAAAGCTTTATTGTGCACGTCTCCAGGCCTCCTGAGCTTGCACAGGCTCCTCCCCTTTTGACCTCTCAACTAGAGGTTAACATCCAATTCCTTTGCAGGAATGAGCTGCTACCTATCATAACATCCCCAATATCATACTTTTTGAAAGAACACGTAAATATTGTGAGGATAACTTGTCAAACAAAACATGTGTAACGTGTTGAAAGCGGTGCTGGTTCTGAACAATTGATAACTAAGTTGCTTATCAGTCATTTGTTACAAAATTGGAATATCGTTTAGGTGGTTTGATATGGCTGCGGTGGGTACGTGTGCTTTTCACAGGGTCACTGTACGTCGAAACATCGTGATCATGTATGCTGTCACTGTTCTGTGTTGATGATGCAGTTGCATGTGGCTCTTGGTTGTGTGGCTCAGGGTTAGGAAGATGGTGTGCATCCGGACGAGTGCCTGGAATGACTTGAATAGTCCAGCGCATCATCATCCACCACATCTGAGGTGTCCTCGAGTCCTTGAGGTCTCATTAGCTGAATGAACTTGCGATTCCGTCGATAGGAGCGTCCATTAACTTCAATAAGATAAGTGGGGGGATTTATTTGTCCCACGGAGGTCCATTTTGTCCAGGGACACAACTTGTCTTGAGGGAATAACAGGACACACACCGAATCTCTAATGCGCAATGGTGGTAACTCTTTTGTATGTCTGTCATAATAGGTTTTAGTTTTACTGTGTTTGTGTTGCAGTTGCTCCGTTACTTCTGTCGCCACTTTAGGTTTCAATAACGCAGGAGATGTGGGTACCAAGGATTGTGTGCGTCTGGACATGTCTTTGCACTGGGCTGCTGGTCATGCCACCAGTGGGAGTATTCCTCCACTCCAGAATAGCTTGCCAAATATTTTCTCTATTTTTTGCCGTTTCTTTAATAGAGTTTTTGCCATTTTGACAGCTGTTTCAGCTTTGCCATTAGACTGACTATTGGGTTGGACTAGACCCAATAGTTGGGTTGTTGTATGGAAATGAAGTTATGTGGTGAAATTCCCAGTCTGTTGAGAATTTGGTAAAATCTTTGCAGGTGAACTGTGGTCCACCATCTGAGATCATGCAGTCCGGTATGCCTAGTCTGCTGAAATGGTTCATGATTTCTCAATTATAGTCGCCGATGTGGTGTCTGGCAGTTTGTCTATTTCCCAGAAATCTGAATAGTAGTCCACTAGAATGAGATAATTGCTGCCATTTTTAGTGAACAGGTCTATTTCCACCTTGCTCCATGGTCTGGTAGGAATGCTATATATCACCAGTGGTTCCTTCCGCTGACTTGCCTGGAACGCAGCACATGCATCACAGGTGCTTACGAGGTCTCTGATGTCATTAGTAATATTTGGCCAGTATATCACTGTCTCTAGCTTTCCTCAAACATTCTTCTATTCCAGAATGACTGCGATGTATTTGTGATAATATGTCGTTTCTCATGGTCTTTGAGATGAGTATCCATTGTCCTTTGAATATGATGCCATCTTGAACACTTAATTCATCACGAAAGTTCCAATACTCTCAAGTGGACCTTGGAGCTTTCTCCCGGTATCTGGCCAACCTGCTAAAATAACAGAGATCAATTCTTGCAGTTCTTTGCCTTGTAAAGTGTCTTCCTTGACTCTTTGAAGTCCAGGCTGGGAGATGGGCATGTAGGAAGCTTGATTAACGCTTTCTAGTTCCTCTTGTGTAGTTCAAGTTTCCATGGAATTGAGTATCTCATAGTCTCGCTTGTCAGTGTGCCTTTCTTGTGGTAAGGGTGCCCTGGATAGGAGATCTGCTATGTACATCTCAGTTCCTTTTTTGTATTGTACGTCCAGGGGATAGCATTGTAGTCTGAGAAGCAGGCGTTGAAGGTGTTATGGAGCTGATAACAGGGACTTCTTAAAAATAACTTCTAGAGGCTTGTGATCGCTGTCGACCCTGATGGATTTCTGACCTCGTATATACTGGTCAATTTTTTCACAAGCAAATACTATTGCCAAACATGCTTTTTCTATTTGGGCACAATGCCATTCAGTCTGTGATAAAGACCTTGATGCAAAGACAACAGGCTGTCCATGTTGCAAAAGTACCGCACCCAGGCCTGTCTTACTGGTGTCACACTGTGTAGTGGCATCTTCATTCATGTCATAGTACTTCAAGACAGGATGTTTGGTGACCAAGTCTTTGATCTGTTGGAGGGCTGCATCATGCTGGGTTAGCCACATCCAAGTTGTGCCTGTGTCCAGTAATCGTCTGAGAGGCTCACAAACATCAGAAAGGTGGGGAAGAAATTTGGCCAGATAATTGACAAATTCTAATAACTGCTGAAGAGATTTGGTATTGGATGGTTCAGGCATCTGTTGTATGGCCCTTACCTTTTCTGGGTCTGGATGCAAACCTTGCAGTGTCAGGAGGTGTCCCATATAGGGCACTGCTGTCATTAGGAGCCTCATCTTATTTGGATTGAGTTTTAGATTGACTTTTCTGGCCCTTTCCAGCAAAGAGATCAGGTTGCTGTCATGGTCGGCTATGGCACTTTCCATTGAATCTCCACATCCATAAACCAGAATGTCATCTGCGATCACACTGATTCCTTTGAGACCCGCTAGCGCATCCTGTTGGCGGCGCTGATATTCCTCTGCTGCTGGTTTTATTCAGTATTCTGCTTGCAGCACACATTGCCCTAGTGGTGTAAGAATTGTGCCATCATATAGTCTCAGCTTGACTTTGCTTGGTGATGGTTTTGCTTCTCCATCTTGCATTCTGTTGAGAAAGTCTGTTGAGAAAGCCCATTACATTTACAGATGCACCACTGTCTATTTGGCATTCTGTTTCTTGCTTGAGCCAGAATTGCACAGTTTTTGTGCACGGTGCCAATACAAGTTTGACAAACCATTTCTTTGACTTAGTGTGCACTGTTTTGATGTCCTGCATGTAGAAAACATCACTGTCTGAATTACTGTAAAGATCATCATTGTCTACTTGTCTCACATGCTGTGCAGTTATTGCTTCTTTATAGCGTCTGCAAACTCTAGCATAATGATATTTTCTGCCACAGTTTCTGCATATAGTTCCAAATGCTGGGCCAGGGCATTTGCCAGGATCATGCAGTTTGCCACAGTATCCACAACTCTCACTAAAGTTTGAAATCCCTTGGGTTCAGCATTCATTTTGCATGATGGCGTATGCATGTTAGATAGTTTATTTCTGTTGATATAATGCATGCTGTCAGCTTCCGAGGGGTGCATTTCTTGCATTTGCATCAGGGTTTGTTCACTAGCTTTGCAGATGTCTATGGCTTCCTGCAGAGTCAAGGCAGGCTTTCTCAGCATTCTCATCTGTGCTCCCTTGTTCTTAATGCCTATAACCAGTCTGTCTCTGATTAATTCTTCTTTCAAAGTGGTGTATGCACAACATGAATCTGCCGTTTTGAGCAATTTAGCAACAAATTGATCTATAGTTTCATCAGGTTCCTGTGTACATTTATTAAAGAGATAGTGTTCATATATAACATTTCTAGTAGGCTCAAAATACTTTTGAAGTGCTTCTAGTAATTTGGAGGGATCTTGCCTGTCTGCTGGTGGAATATCAAGGTTTTGCTGGAGCAAATGACACTCTTTCCCCATTACTGATAACAGTGTTGCAACCCTAATCTTTTTATCTTTGCCATCCAGTCCTATAGCAACTTCATAATTCTCCCACTGTGGTTTGAAAAACATCCAATCAGTAAAAAGATCACCTGTCATATCCATGGGCCCTGGAACTGGAATCATGCTTGCTGCCATTGCCACAAAATCTTCTTCTGCCACCAGCATGTGTGTCATCTTTGTAAACGTGCTGCTTGAGCTCTCTTTGTCTTCAGAACAAGAGATTTACTTCTGACACCATGTTTTGGTTGTGGATTCTACACCCAAAGAAGACAGAGGCCTGGTAGTAGTGACTAAAGCTTTATTGTGCACGTCTCCAGGCCTGCTGAGCTCGCACAGATGTCTCCCCTTTTGACCTCTCAACTAGAGGTTAACATCCAGTTCCTTTGCAGGAATGAGCTGCTACCTATCATAACACCTGGCTCTCTGCCAGTCAAGCAAGAAACTGGGAGCAATGATGAGAAAGAGGATGAGGAGCAATAGCAGCTGGTGACAAAACCACTGAGGGTCTCTTGCCTCAAAAACCTGAAGTCAGCAGTAGCAGTTTTATTCAGTACAGTAATACCTCGGATCACGAGTAACCCGGTTTGCGAGCTACTCGGAAGACGAGGAAAATTTTAGCATAAATTTAGATTTGAAAGACGAGCAAGTCTCGCAACACGAGCCGCTGCCGCTTTCAAATTTAAATTTATGCTAAAAGCATGTGGAGGCGCCGGCGGCCAGCTCCCTGTCAGGGAGCCCCTGCGCGGTGTGGCTGCTCGCTGGGTCAGCGCCTCCCACTGCTTTCTTGAAGCCCCGTGGAGGCGAGGTGCGGCCGCTTGCTCAGCTAGCGCCTCGCGCTGCTGCACCGCCTCCCTGCCCGGAGCCACTCCGCTTTTCCCTATCTTTGTCAGCGGCGGCTCGCTCTGCGGGCACCTGGCGCACTGCCATGCTGGCTCCCGGGCAGGGAAGCGGCACAGCAGCGCGAGGCACCCGTAGAGCGAGTGGCTGGGCTGCGTCTCCCTGGCAGGGAGACATGTGGAGCCACTCCACTGTTCCTCCGCTCGGTCTTTAAAATTATTTCCCCCCCCATACCTTTACCAGCAGCCGCTCGCTCTGTTGGCGCCTCGCGCGCTGCCATGCTGCTTCGTTCCCAGGAGCCGGCATGGCAGCGCGCGAGGCGACCGCAGAGCGAGTGGCCGGGCTGCGTCTCTCTGCCAGGGAGCCAGCTTTGCCGGCTCCCTGGCAGGGAGCCACGTGGAGCTGCTCCGCCATTCCCCTACCTTTGTGTTTGTAAGCGGAGGCTCGCCGCGCTGCCGGTGCCGCCCTCGTCACATCCGGCCCCGGAAGTGATGCCTGGCGCACTGCCATGCTGGCTCCCTGGCAGAGAAACGCGGCCCGGCCACTCGCTCTGCGGTCGCCTTGTGCGCTGCCATGCCGGCTCCCGGGAACGAAGCAGCATGGCAGCACGCGAGGCGCCAGCAGAGCGAGCGGCTGCTGGTAAAGGTATGGGGGGGGGAGGAAAATAATTTTAAAGAGCGGAGAGGAACAGCGGAGTGGCTCCACATGTCTCCCTGCCAGGGAGATGCAGCCCAGCCACTCGCTCTACAGGCGCCTCGCGCTGCTGTGCCACTTCCCTGCCCGGGAGCCAGCATGGCAGTGCGCCAGGTACCCGCAGAGCGAGGTGCGGCCAGGAGCCCGGAAGCCAGCACATCACAGTGAGTTTCCCCATTAGAAATAATGGGAACTCCGCTGATTCGTTCCTGCCAGGGAGCCGGCAAATCAGTGATTAAATGGCTGTGGAACGAATCATCTGAGTTCCCATTATTTCTAATGGGGAAACTCACTTTGCTTTATGAGTATTTTGGGTTACGAGCATGGTTCTGGAACGGATTATACTCGTAATCCAAGGTACTACTGTATTAGCAAAGGCGTCAGAGGCTTTTAAAGGTACAGCTTCTGTTTCTGAAATATTCTGTGCTTAAACCACAATATTTTGTCATTGGGAAATAGAATCCCATCTCCCGCCACCAATGCTTCCATTGCTATTGGGCTTGCTGTGTTGAACGTGGCTGCACAAATGTCATGAGTAGCTGTTGGATAGTATCTTTGGTATCATTAGTATTAGTCCCAGAATTCCTATACCAGCTTGAATTTTTCTCCGATTTTCAATATTATTATCCCAGTCCCTCCCCCCCCCCCATGTTCCTAGTCCCTGTGCATTTCTCTGGTGTGCTATTGAGGCATTAGAGCAATCATATAGCACTAGTTATATAAAAAGTGTAACAGCAGTCAAGCTACATTCTCATTACATGCCTCCCGGCCATTTCAAGAGTCATTTTGGGAACTTTTTGATAATGTCTTTGTCCCATTGAGATCTAACATTGTACAAAATCAACCCTGGAGTATTTATCCAGCCTAACTTTCTCTCTCTCTCTCTCTCTCTCTCTTTGTTTGTTTCTTTATGTTTATATTTATATATATTAATTAACAGCAGCCTGGCCATTCCATTGCAGAAATGCTATTCTTCCCTCCCTGCTCTTTCCATTACACAAAAGCACACAATATGATAGCATGGTACTGGTGCCAGACTGAGCCTAGCACAAATATAACATTGCAGGAAAAGTGATTTGATGCTTTCTTTCCCTCAAGCAGAAAAAGAGCCCATGCGAGCAAGGCTAGCATTAGCACCTGGCATCCTTGAATGGCTGGCAGGGCCCCAGCACCCTGGCAAGGCCTACTGCTGATGCCTGCCCTACACTCTTTTACATTCCCACAATGCCTCTGGCCTAGTGTTGCTCTCGCGTACAGGCAGTCCCCAGGTTACGAATGAGTTCCATTCTTAATAATGTCTTTAAGTCGAATTTGTATGTAAGTCGGAACAGCATAGCGTTCTATACGTTAAAATCGGCATTTACGCAAACTGCATAAATTACGCAAATTGCATAGTATACTACGCTATGTACTCTACGTAAACGACGTAGCACCAGGGAACCCAGAAGTCTGTTCTTAAGTATGGGTTTTCAGTAAGTTGGACGTTCTTAACTCGGGGACTGCCTGTATTGTGGGAAATTACAATGGTATCTAGACAGTGAGATGGAAAACCTGTGTCTGGGTTGCACCACTTCAGACTGAAAACAATGGGATGCCCCTCCATACAAAAAATCCCCACCTACACACAAAAAATAACTTCAGAGATATATTAGACATTAACGGAGATATTGGGGGGTGGGGGCTGTAAACAAGGTATCTAATGAGGATTAGTACAAATGGGAATATATTCCAAACAGACCCATTTAAAAAAACAAAGAAGAAGAAAAATCCCAAAAGGTAGAGGAGGAGGAATGGGACAATAAGAATAATGCGTAAGAATAAAATGCATTGTGAAATGTTTGTCCAACACCTATACATCTCAGTTGAGTTGCCTTTAGATGGTCTATGACAGTGTTCTCCAACCTTGGGTCCCCAGATGTTTTTGGCCTACAACTCCCAGCATGCCCCAGTCAGCATAGCTGGCTGGGGCATGCTGGGAGTTGTAGGCCAAAAACACTTGGCGACCCAAGGTTGGGGAACACTGGTCTATGAGAACTGTCTGCTTGGTGAAGACCTCGATATTACCTGGTGCTGTTTATTTTTGAAATGTGTAATATGGTGATACTGACATTCCATTCGAAAATGCATCTGGTCCCAAGCAGTTAGCAGGAATGAATCAGAAGTGTATTGCCTCCCCAAATGTACACACCCAACACAAAGAGAAGATCTTTTCCTACCTATATTAGGATGCTTCAGGAGACGGCAGATCCGAGCCTCTCGTTCCAACTTTTGATGATCTGTAGGGAAAGAGATCCTCAAATAAGTGTGTGCATGAGAGACCAGCAGGCATACTCTCCTTAGTTGAAGAGATATCTATGAATATACAGTATTTCTCCATTTTATTCCCCGGGGATTAGTGAGATGCAAATCCAGGCAGCAATGGATGCAATGCCAATGGTGCAGGAGACCTCAAGAAAAATTGTGCTAAAGGTGCCTAAATCTTTTGCTGGGAGGCATGTGCCTGTGGAAATTTGGGACATACTTGACCCCACACCAGCATCTGACAGAATTACTAGCTTTCAATGCCCTTAAAAGTGCAATCCTATAATGTCTACTCAGAGTTAAGTCCCACTGAATTCCATGGGACTCAATTGCAGCCTAAGGGTCTCTCCCAACCACAATCTACCTGGACATGATGATCAACATGTGAGGCCTTCCTCTGAGTGCCTCCTCTGAGGGAGGCTCAGAGGGTGGCAAGAAGGGGGAGGGCCTTCTCAGTGGCAGCCCCCAACTGTGGAATGATCTCCCCACTGAGGCCCACCTGGTGCCAGCTCTGTCATTCTTTTGGCACCAGGTTAAGACAGCCCTCTGCGCTGACGCATTTAAAGACATTTAAAGACATCCAAGGATATTTAATGGCTTGATGGGGGCACCCATGTCAGGTGTTTTTAACAGGTCTACTCTGTATCAAATATTGTTTTAGCTGTTAAATTGTTTTTAAATTTTGTATTTTGGAAACATTTTATGGTGTTTTATTGTATTATGGTCTTGTTTTAGTAACTGTTACAGAGAGCTTCAGCTATTGGGTGGTATAGTAATGAAATAAATAAATAATAAATAAATAAATAGAGGTGCAATCCCCAGCATGCTGGCTGGGGCATGCTGGGAGTTGTAGGACTTTTTTCTGTCTAAACATGCATAGGATTGCACCCTACGAAATTAAGCTCCCCAGCCACCTTCTGCTATTCTCCCACAAGGCTCCTGTGACCAATTTAGAAATGATGATTGTATATAAAAGTAAAATTACCTCCTTGAACTCTAGGAAGATTTGATATATAAATTATTTATTTACAGTATCCACAGATGCTATGCACCCAGGCTAAAGCTGGCAATAATCTGCATTATATTCCAAAATTTCCAAGTTAACAAGAATGCCTTAAGTGCTGCAACATTCCCCATCCATTTATAATCATTTTGTGTATGTCCCATTTCCCAAGAGATTAGACGTTCCAGGGGCAATGCTATATAGTGTTTAGTTCATTTGAAATATTACCATTTGTAATACTGGTTTATTAATAAAAATGCAAGCAAGCAGCCGGTACAAAGAGAATTAATAGTCCTCAAATAGCAACCTTCAATGATTCTCCTGGTAATTCTTCACCCAGCACCTCAATCCTCCCAAACCTTCAAGAATCATGGGGAGAGTGATCCTATGGCCCCCCTAGACAGTGTCTAGGGGGGCATAGGATAATTCAGATTCCCAGATCGGAGGTCGGAAACAGAGCCCCCTCCCACGCTGCAGCCGGCACAGAAAGAACCATGCCGGCTGCTTCTCTGAGGTCAGGAACTCAACCTTGGAGAGGGAGTAAAGGGGGAGGGGAGGAGACAGGGGCTGCCACGATATGAGGTATCCTGATGGCTCTCCAGCCTCCTTTCCTCCCCCTCTGAAGCGCCGCAGCTAGATGGTCAAAATTGACCATCTAGCTAAATTGCAGAGCAGGAGGAGCAGAAAGGTGGAGATCACCTCCACCAGTTCCCCTGCTCTGTACTGGATGCTCGTAAGCCTCGTTTGGAGGCTTATGAGCATTGAGCGTGCAATCAATAGGATTGCGCCCTAAGTCAACAAAGCAGTTCCAGCTACCTACCAGGAGCAGATCCTTAATAAAGCTAATGAGCACAGGTTGTCCATTCAGATCAAGCTACCCCAGGGATGTATGAGAAATTTGTTTCTGTTCGTTTTTGATCAGGATTTACCCAGTTTGTACCTTCCGGACTGAACACAGGCTTGAATGCAATCTGCTGTCCAAGTCTGTACATTTCCAAGCTTGCAATGTGATTTGCAGACCCCCCCAAAAAAATTTGTTTGACAGTATGCATACAGTAGAAAAATGCACATGAAAAAATGTGTACTTTTGAAAAATGTGCATAAATATACTTTAATCAATGGGGGAAGAATGCGTACAGTTCAAAGATGCACACAATGTACATTTGAAAAAATGTGGACAAAAATACACACAGATTTTCATGCAAAAAGAAAAAAACAAAACCCGCAATCCGACATGGGCTCGAGTTGGAATGAGCTCCGAGATGGAATTTGGAGAACTTCAGGGAACTCGAGTTTTGCTGATTTGCACAACTCTACCCCAAACCTAGAGATACTTTGCATTTAAGCAGGCATGGCTCACAACAATAGCAGCAACAGAGATGTTTGGATGGGTGAAAACCTCCAGTTAGGCATTTGCAGATCTAGCAGAAGTGGACAAACCCCCTTCTTCTGACATTTAAGTTTCAAAACAAGAATGCCTCTCAGCAAAGGCTAATTTTTCATTCCAGCAAACTCAGTGTAATGGCTGGAAGAGAATCATCTCTTACAAGCAGCCTAAGTCCAGTTCAGTTATACCCGTGTAGTGCAGTATATAGCCAAGTGGCTTAGATCTTTCCTTAGGCCTGGCCTTTATCTCCCCACCTGTCGTTGTTCCTTCTTTGCCCTCCTACATAATAGCCTCCATCCCGTTTCTTTCAGCTTCTACATGCACACATTAACGCTCGTGTTGAAGTCAGATATCTGGAATCCAGCAGCGTGAATTTTCTTCTGCCTGTTCCCCATTGTGTTATCAATGTGTCTTGGAGCTCTGGGACAACAGTCTCACACTGTGCCAGAGGTGCCACAACAACAAGCTCCGGCAGACCATTAATGGCTGTGTACGTGTGAGCACACCACAGATCTGTCCTGGTTACTCTGCTCTTTTCTTTTAATCTGTCTATCCTGATGGGTATATCGATTTTTATTTTAAAAAAACCCAACTCAAGCTTCATTCTTCTTTGGAGTTCTTTTGTGCTGAAAAACAGCTGCACTCCTGAGGAACAGGAATCGCAGCACTTGCACAAGCACATCTGAAATAGCAGAAAATCATCATCAACGCATCTTTCAGTGTTAGCGTGTGCTCACCATCACCATATATTTCAGGGACAAGAACATATGAGTGAAAAGTTTGTGAGCAATCACCTTTTGTGCTGGTACTTGATGTTTCATAGAAGGTGCTCCTTCAGATTTGTGCCATTTCCAAACTTGTCATTTATTTATTTGTTTGTTATATTTATATCCCACTTTTTTTTCCTGCAAGGAACCCAAGGCGGCTTACATAATCCTCCTCATCCCCCTCTCCCTTTTATCCTTGCAACAACCCTGTAAGGTAGGTGAGGCTGAGAATCAGCAACTGGCCAAAAGTCACCCAGTCCAAGTGAGCTTCATAGCTGAATGGGGACTAAAGCCTGGATCTCCAGAGTCCCAGTCCAACAATCTAACCCAGGGTTCTCCAACCTTGGGTCCCCAGATGTTGCTGGACTACAGCTCCCAGAATCCCTTGCCATTAGCCATGCTGGCTAGATATTCTGGGAGCTGTAGGCCAGCAACATATGGGGACCCAAGGTTGGAGAGCCCTGCTCTAACCACTACACCACAGGGCTCTACTCTGCCTATTATGCACAAGAGAGCTGCCTAACACAGTGCCTACCGTATATCTTCTTCAGCCCAAAGTACAAGTTTTCCTTTTATGCAGTGGTTCTGCTAGGTAATTTTATTTTTTTATATATATTTTTATTTTAAAAAAATTAAACAATACAAAGAAAATAACACACACATAACTAATATAGTGCTCTCATCACCATGGGACCAAAGAATACAATAACTCTATAATTGTTCATTATTCCAAAAATATAACATATCTTGACAGGGTAAACTCCCTTTCCCCTTTTTTTTAACACATATTCCAGAAATAAACCCCAAATATCCTTAAAAATATTTTTCTTTAATTGATCCCTTTTGCATTTGATATTACAAGTCAACATATCATTCAATGCCATATCCCATACTTCTTTATACCAATCGGTAATAGTGAAAACTTGCTGAATTTTCCATTTCCTTGCTATCATTAATTTACCTGCCGTTAACAAATTTATAATTAATTCTTTAACGTTTTGAGGACCGGTCACCTTTTCCGTTATTGATAGCAAAGCTAGTTTAGGACAAACCTCTAAATCAGCTCCAACAATTTCTGATATTTCCTCAAAAATCATTTCCCAAAAATCCATTACATTTTTACAACTCCACCACATGTGAGCATATGTACCCAGCTCCTGACATCCTCGCCAACACATTGGAGAACATTTGTTATCTATTCTATTTAATCTCACCGGAGTCAAATACCATCTCCAAATTAGCTTATAAAAATTCTCTTTGATTCTTATAGACATATTTTTCAATATTCGCCTATCCCAAATCTTGTTCCACTCATCCTTTGATATTTCCTCTTCAAACTCTGTATCCCAAACTATTTTAAGATTTTCTGCTTGCTCTTCTGATTTCTGCAACATTTTATATAACATCTTTGTAAGACCCCTAGCTGATGCATTTCCTTCTATAAGTTCTCTAGACATAACCAACTGCTCAAATGCGGTGAAATCTCTTTCATGCTCATGTCTCCTCTTCCATTTCTTACCCCATTGTACTAGTTGAATTAAATTTAACCACGAAATTCTTCCTGCCCCAACCCTATCAATTATTTGCTGTCTTGTCTCCATTTTTTCCAGCCAATCCATTAATCTTATCACCCTTTTCTCTCTAAAAATTTGTTCTAAATGTCTAACATTCTCTGGAAAATCCTCCATAACCACCACTGGAGTAAGCGGGGATATACCTGGTAAAAATATTTCCTTATTTCTACCCCAAATTTCTAACATATTTTTTAAAAAGGGATTTTCTAATCTTTTTGTCATAATATGTCCTTGTTTTGTAAATAAAAATTTCTACACCCTATTACCCAATTCAAATGCTTCTATTTCCCACCACATAAAATCCTTTCTAACAATAATATCCATAATATATCTAAGTTGATTAACTATATAATACCGTTTTAAATTAGGGAGCCCAAGTCCCCCTATTTTTTGAGCTTTGTACCATCTATTCTTAATAATCCTTGATCTTTCCCCCCCATTGCAATAGCTATTTAACATTACTTGCCAATCTTTGATTTCTTTCTCTGATATCTTATATGGTATCATTCTAAATAAAAAATTAAACTTCGGTACAATCTTCATTTTAATCAAAGCTATCCTGCCGAACCATGATAATCCCAATTTTTTATAATCCTCTATTTTATTTTTAACTTCTTATTTTAATTTTTTAAAATTCCATTCCCCTATTTTATCCATATCTTTTAATATATCAATACCTAAATATTTAATTATATTTTTTATCTTTATATCACCTTTCCTTTGTTTAAATCCCCTTTCCTCCAGTTTACTATAATTAAATGTCATTATCTCCGATTTATCCCAATTAACTTTTAACCCCGTTACTTCCCTAAATTCATCTAAATGTTTCTCTATCCAATCCCAATTTTCCATAGGCCTTTCAAATGTTAACAATATATCATCTGCAAAAAGGTTTATCTTACATTTAGCCTCTATCCCTATCCCTGTAATTTCCTCTCCTTTCTTATCGCATTCGCTAACAATTCCATAACTAACACAAATAATACTGGGGAAAGGGGACAACCCTGTCTAGTTCCCCGGCCTAGGCTAATTGTTTCTGTTATTCCATCATTTACAATTACCGACGTAACATTATGAGTATATAATTGATTAGTAATACCTATAAACTTTTCTCCAAACCCCATAGTTTTTATTAACATCTTTAATGCAGGCCATTCCAAACAATCAAAGGCTTTAAAAATATCCAATGCAAGAACCCCCGTTTTCAAATTATTTTTCTTTATTAAATATATTATATTCAGAACCCTTCTTGTTAAGTCTGCCATTTGTCTTCCTTGAATGAAACCGCATTGATCTATCCCTATATACTTATTTAGAAAACTATTCATTCTTCTAGCTAAAATTGCTGTCAATAATTTAGCATCTTGATTAATTAATGATATTGGTCTATAAGAACCTGGTTCTGCTAAGTCCTTCCTTGGTTTCGGGATTAAAATAGTCAAAGACTGTTTCCACGACGGGGGGATCTCTCCCCCCTGTAAAGTATCATTAAACAACCATTTTAACTTTGGAATTAACATTTTTTTAAAAAAACTTTATAATATTCCGCCCAGGAACGGTGCAGGGCTGTTTGGCGCCCTAGGCCAAATTATATTTAGCGCCCCCCCCCTCTCGTGCCGTGGGGGGGCTCCGGAGCAAAGCAGCCCTGCTCTGCAACCCCCCCCGCGCCGCCGCCGCTGCCGCCACCACCACCTACCTCCCCCCCCGCGCTGCTGGCTGCTGGCTGCTGCTGCTGCTGCTGCTGCTGTTGCTGCTGCTGCTGCCGCCACTGCCGCCGCCGCCACCACCTCCGACGCGACACCCCGTGCTTTTTTTTTTTTGCCGGGAAACCAGGGCAACAGGGCTGTTTAAGCCCTGTTGCCCTGGTTCCTCCCGCCAAAACAACGCCGGCGGGGCTCCGGAAATGACGCAAAGGTAGGTAGGTGGCTGGCGGGGGGGCGCGCGGGGGGGGAGGTGCGGCGGCGATGCGGCAGCGGCGGCGGGCGGGCAGGCACGGCGGAGGCGGCAGACGGGGCAGGAGCGCGCCGGCGGCGAGGAAGGAGCACAGCGTTTCTGCGCCATCTTCCGCCACGCGCCCTAGGCAGCCGCCTGGGTCTGCCTAGTGGTAGCGCCGGCCCTGATTCCGCCCCCAGACCATCCAATCCTGGTGTTTTCCCCTGTTTCAATTTATTTATAGCATTTTCTATTTCAATTTCCGTGAATGGTTGCTCCAATTTCTCTCTATCTTCTTCCTGGATTTTTATTTTTAATTTTTTTCGATATATTTTCTACTCACAGCTTCCGACCATTTTCCTGCCTTATATAACTCCGTATAATATTCATGGAAAATTTTCAGTTTATCCTTTAATAAATTATATTCTTTGCCCCTCTTATCTTTAATCACCCCCACTAAGCTTTTTTCTTTTTTTAATTGTGCTAATCTAGCCAACATTTTAGAATTTTTATTAACTATTCTCAAAATACTCCCTTTTTGTATAAATCAAATTCCTTTGTACCTGTCCAATTCTTTATTCTCCAATTCTTTCCTTTTACCCTGTAATTCTGCGAAAATCTTTTTATCCCTCTTCTCTAAATACTTCTTTTCCAAATCCCTAATCTCCCCCTCTAGCTTTTGATAAAAAACTTCTTGTTGTTTCCTCAAATTTATTGCCTCTCTCAATCCTATTCCTCTCATTACACTCTTCATTGTATCCCATATTATCGCTTCAGTACATTCTTCTGTTTGATTAAATTCCCAAATTTCCCTCAATTCCTTCTCTATTTTTTCTGTTAAATGTTTAAAACGAAAAATATTACAATTCAATCTCCATCTTTTCGCTTCTCTATAATCCTTATGTATCTTCAAATCCATATTAACCAATGCGTGGTCTGTAACTTTTATTACTCCTATCTCTGTGCCCAAGACCCTTGAAAACAGTGTCCTGGACACAAATATAAAATCTATCCTAGAATAGTTCTTAGTTTCTGTTGAGTAGAATGTATATCTTTCCTCGTTCCCCTTGACCCCTCTCCAAACATCTAGCAACCCTTCCTTACTAATTAACTTATTCAAAATCGTTAAATTATTTCTCTGATCTTCTCTCGTCGGATTGGATTTGTCTTTTCTTCTATCCAATACCATGTTAAAGTCCTCAGCCATAATAACCCTTTGATTTTGAAAATTACCCATTTCTTTAAACACATGTTGATAAGATTCTCTTTGATTTTGATTGGGAGCATAAACATTAACTATAACATATTCTTCTCCTCCCAAGGTCCCATACATTATAATATATCTACCTGTACCATCCTTTTTCACCTTTAAAACATTAAAACCACAATTCTTTGAAATTATAATTGCTACTCCTCTTGATTTAGATGATCCACATGCTCCACATGCTATCTCATATATTCTAGACCACCTCAGTTTCAATTCATTGACTCCTTTCCTTGCCTGGTGCGTTTCTTGCAAGAATATAATATCTGCCTTATCCTTCTTAAGAAGTGCTTCTATTCGCCTCCTCTTGGTAACTGAACCTAGCCCCTTAACATTTAAGGTTGAAATTCTTAACTTATGATCCATCTATTAACATCATTTTTTCTTTTTTGGTCCCTAAAAGTGAATATACTAAACAATAACAAGCCCATTAACCCACCCCCACATTCAACTAAACTACCCCCCCTACTAAGCCAGGGCATCTTGCCCCGCCCTAAACCTACCCACCTATCCCGGGGGGGGGGAAGGAACCATCACCCACCCGAACAGCAGCCCCTCATTCCCTCCCGGATAATTTCTTTATAAAACATTTTCTCTTTCTTCTTTCTTCTCATGCTGAAACAACCTCTTATACAATTCCTCCGCTTGCTCCTTCTTCTTCCAGTTGACCCATCGATTCTGGACCCTCCCCATCATCATGAAGCCCCAACTCTCCCAGCAGGCCCATGCCTTGGACACATGATGAGATCTTGTATCTCTTACTGTTCCACAAAAAAGTAAGAAAGACCAGATAACCCCAGTTGTATTTTATTCCCTTTCTGATCAAGACTGCTGAGCACGGTTTAACACTTCGCCTCCAATTAATTGTTTGCTGGCAGAGATCATTGTAGATTTGCAAAGTAGCTCCCTTAGAAGCTACTTGACCTTGCTTTCTAATCACATTCATAAAGACATCCTTCTTGTGTAAATTTGCAAATTTCATTACAACATCTCTGGATGTCATGCCACACCTTAATACTCCCACTCTATGCACTATCTCAATGTCCATATCATCCCAGAGATCTGTATCACCAGAGACAGCTTCATTCATCCATTCCAAAATACTGCCTCTTAAATTATATCCAGTCTCCCCCATCTTCATGGGGAAGCCTCTGATCCGGATGTTGGAACGGCGTTGCCTGTCTTGCATGTTGATCATCTGTATTTCCATCTCATTAAATTTCATTTCATATTTTTCAAAACTTTTTTCATCCTTTGCCTGGACTTTTTCCACCTTATCAACTCTGACCTGCAGCTCTTGAATTTGAACCTTCATCTGGTCCATCGTTTCTTTCATTTGCTTCATATCCTCCATGTGTTCTTTTCGGAATTTCTCAATTGCTTCTGTATGTTTCTGCTGCCCTGATTCAATAGAGTTTTGAAACTGTAATAAAAGCTTCTCCCAATCTGGTGCTGCCCCTTTAAGCTTAACTGGAGATGTTGTCTTTGGCTTGGCACCAGCAGGGACTTTGCCAGCTGAATCCGCCATTTTTCCGCCCTTCCCCCTCACTGTCTCGGAACTTTCACTACCTTGCAGCTTCTTTTCTGGACCCTGTTGCTCATATTGATAAGAAAGTTCAGTAGCTCTCGTGTCAAGGATCCTAATTAGCCTTTTCAAACTGTTATCCGAGGGATGCGCCCGATCACATTTCCAAAGAGGGGGAAGGGACTTTTTCTCCCATCTGGAGCTCATAAACAATCCAGGGCAAGCACAGCAAAAGAAAACTGTTCTTTTTATTTCCTTTTTAACTCCGCATCTGCATATACCTTCCAGAAAGCAAACAGCAAAGGAATTTTAACTCACGATTTGTCTTTCCTGTGTATTTTGCAGATATTATCAAATCATCCGGGAGCTCTGTAGAAAGCTACTGTTCCATAGCTGGCGAAGCTCCTCCCCCCCCAGCTAGGTAATTTTAGACTCTGGACTTAATGGTCTTATGGGAGCCTCCTTTAGATGGCCATGTGTATTACTTCTGTTATGAGGCATAAAATTAACATTTCCCTTCCCCTCACACCAGGGATGTTGAAGAGTCCTTGGTTTCGAGTCACGAGTCGAGTCACGAGTCTTTGGACCCGAGTCTCGAGTCCGAGTCCTTGGTCCAAAATGGTGACTCACGAGTCACGAGTCACTCCCAAAGTTGACTCCACGAGTCCCTATTAAAATCAATGGGGTTTTTTCCCAACAAAATAAGGCTACTTCAGATGTGTGGCTTAAATAAATTCTAGGCACAAGTGTGCCTTTTTATTTCAAAACTCTGCAACTGATTTTGGCAAGAACAGACCAGGCAGACAAACCCAAAATAACCAGACAGGCAGAGGAGGCAGGGAACCCCAAAGCAGGCAGGCAGAGGCAGCCAAACCCAAAATGTCTGAAAGGTTGCATTTTAGGAAAATGATTTTAAAAAATAAACTTGCTGTACTTCCTAAAACCTATCCATGTTGCATTTGAGGAACATAATTTTGGAACACGAGTCCTTGGTCTCGAGTCCCAAGTCGAGTCTCGAGTCCCATTAAAAATATTGGGACTCGAGTCTGACTCGAGTCAGAGGGGGGACTCAGTCCGATTCACAAGTCGAGTCCTGGAGTCCGAGTCCCCGTCCCCATCCCTGCCACACACACACACACACACACACACACACACACACTTTCATGTTTTACAACTTGCTTCTACATCCCTGATATGTTAAAGCAGAACCCAACAACAAAACCAGTTGCCTGGTTAAAAAAAGAAAAGAAAAGGATACTCTGAACATGCACCCTTTCACATTTTAAACTCACTTAAATCATTGTTTTTTTTAAAGGAAGAAAGGGCACTGAGGTGTCCCATGTCAGCCCTGGTGTCCATGCTGGTCTAGGTGCTGGCCTCAGGCCTGATTAAAAAAACAGAGTTAGAGCAGAGTTTTAAAAATGTTGCATGACAGACACCCTTTAACTGAAAGTGCTGAGGCTCAAATGTTGGACTTTATGCATGCAAATCATGTGCTTTTTCTATGGAGCTATGGCCTTTCACTATCAGGGTCACCATCTGCAGCTGGGCGAGCAGGATCCAGGAGGCAACTATGAAAATTAAAGCCAGCAGGACTTAACATGTGGATGATCTTCACAGAGGATTGTCAAGTTACTTTAACCACCCCTTCTAATTTGATTAAGAATGAATGACAGCCTTCGGATCCCAACACCACTGAACCCCCTGAGATATTTATAATCTAGATCAGGGCTCTCCAACCTTGGGTCCCCAGATGTTGCTGGCCTACAGCTCCCAGCATACCCAGCCAGCATGGCTAATGGCAAGGGATTCTGGGAGCTGTAGTCCAGCAACATCTGGGGACCCAAGGTTGGAGAGCCCTGATCTAGTAGATAGAAGACATGTTAGCATTGAGGCATAGACTCTCTCAAGCATCTCCTCCTTCTGAGAGAGAAGAGAATCTTGAGCTCTGCTTCTTAAAGACAACCTCTTCTTAGTTAAACTAGAAACTGCTGTTTTCCTAGAATGTTAAATGTAGGCTCTTGCATCTGTTTCTCTGTGTTTTATGGCGTGGCACTTTGTGTTTGCCTCTCTCGTGTTTTTTTATTGGCTTCGTGGTACATGAAATGAATTTCCTGGGAGCGGAATGCTCCCCTGCAAGCATTGATGAAAGTGTTTTATTAAACAGAGCACTACAACTGAAGCAAGTGTTTCATCATCATTATTAAACAGAGCATGGCCCAACTATTGAACTGACGGAGACTGAGAATGAAGAAAGACTTTTACCCTGACCATGCAAGATTCCTGGTTGATGTAGCTTCTAATACTTTAAATGCAAGAACTATTCCGCTCTCTAATGACACTGAGTTTGACAGGCAGCTCTTCCTAATACAAAGCTAACATTTTCTACTGCATTTCCACTCATGCACCTGCCATGTAAAGCCCTAAATAATCCCTTTCTATCCTTGGCATTTACATGAGTTCTAGCAACTCATCATTGAAGCACTCGCTTGCTAAACTAGACGTACACACAGCTCTTAATCTTTTCCACCTAAATCATCTCCTCATTCTATTTACTGTTTCCCCCCCTCACAATTTCCCTCCAGTTGGTCAATACGTTATTGCTGCAGTTGACAGTGTGTGTGTGTGTGTGTGTGTGAGAGAGAGAGGGGGGGGAGAAGGAGGATAGTAGACTGAGCAAGGCACACAAGTGACCTGCTGCTCACAGGCTTCTTCACTATGGTGAGATGTACTGTATTTCTATTTAAATTATAGCCATTATTTCTACATTTGCATCTATACTTATAAATTTGTACATGCAAATTTTATGCAAATCAGTGTCCTCTTTATGGGTGATGCATTTCCTCATTTTGGGGTGATTCATAAGTGGCAACCCTGTTGGCATGCTCAGGTGTCTTTCCCTTTCTCTAAGCTACGTTTTAGAAAACCTCAGCAGCACTAAGTTCAAAATGTGCGTATTATTTGTGCCACTATACTTGGCAAAGAAGGGTGCAGCTCCAGCCTGGAGGCTGCCAGGGTGCCATGCCTGTTCTAAGCTGTTGCAAGAGAGTTTTATGTTCCCCCTGCTATGACTTTGGCTGCAGCCCCACCACTGGCAACCAATTACGTGAGTGGGGGGGGGGGACACACACACAGCATAATGATGTTGGGAGACAGGGTAAGTTTAACTAGACATTATGGTGGGGCTGTGAGGGGCTTGCCATGCCATAGGCCTGCTATTTCCTGCAAGAGCCTCTTGTTCTTTGCAAAGTTAAATATTACTGTCTTAAATGGGATTTAAGCAGTCTAAGGTCACAATCCTGTGCAAGTTTAGACAGAAAAAAAGTCCTACAACCCCCAGCATGCCCCAGCCAGCTATGCTTTTTTCTGTCTAAACTTGCATAGAATTGTGCCTTGACTGTGTAGTAGTAGGCAATCAGTCGTGACCGAGTAAGACTGTCTTCCAGGATAAAATTACAAAAAGAAAATTATAAAAGGAGGAAATTCTAAAAAAAAATTGTGTAGACTCTAGCGATGGGTCCGTAAGTGACTGTGGAGGCCAATTCTAGATCCACACAGCTTCCCACAGTGAGGACACAGGTTACCAGATGGAAGATGGTCCTGTAAAGGATTCGTTTGATGTGCTTTTCACTTAGCACGTTTCTCCCTTTCACCTTGCACTCGGGCTTCTTCAAAGTCCATGGAAGTGAACCTTTGTGAAAGGCCAACCTCCAGTTAGATCGTTCATGGGCCAGAGCTTCCCACTTTTCGATGTTTATATTGCATTTTTTTAGATTAGTCTTAAGAACATCTTTAAACCTTTTATACTGACCACCGATATTCTGCTTTCCATCTTTGAGTTGGGAATAAAGTAACTGCTTTGGGAGACGGCAGTCAGACATTCGAACAATATGACCGGTCCATTGAAGTTGGCGTTGAAGGATCATTTTTTCAACGCTAGTAGTCTTTGCTTCTTCCAGTACACTGACATTTGTTCACCTATCTTCCCAAGTAATTCGCAGGATTTTCCGAAGGCAACGTTGATGAAATCTTTCAAGGAGGTGGAAATGACGTTTATAGATAGTCCATGTTTCGCAGGCATACAATAAAGTTGGTAATACAATGGCTTCATAAACCAGTGTTTTGGTCTTCTTACAGATATCCCGATCCTCGAACATTCTATGTTTCATTCGAGAAAATGTGGCACTTGCGGAGCTCAAACAATGCTGGATTTCACTGTCAATGTTAGCTGTAACAGAAAGATAGCTGCCAAGATAGAGAAAATGATCGACATTTTCCAGTATTGCCCCCCCAAGCTGGATAGATGGCATCACCAAAGGGTTAACTTGCACTTGCTGATGAAGCACTTTGGGGGGTTTTATGTTAAGTGAGAGACCAAGTTTTCCGTATGCTTCTGCAAAAGCATTTAGGATAGTTTGGAGATCATCCTCTGAATGTACGGAGACCACATTATCATCATCAGTATACTGAAGTTCCACAACGGAGGTTGTAATTACCTTACTTTTTGCTTTCAGCCTACTGTATACACTTGACTGTGTATACAGCAGCCTGTCTAGTGTACACATTTACTTGGGAGTAGACCGCATAAACTGAGTAGGCATACACATATGATACTACTGTGTCATCATATCCTGTTTTCCCCTTACCACATACTATTGTATCATATCCTGTGTAGGATTGCAGCCAATCTGGAAGACAATAATAAACACTTAATTCTGTTTCACCTTGTCTTCCAGATAAACCTGTTGAATGCAGCATCTATTTGATCATAATCGGTATCAGTTAATGGTAATTATTCAGTATTGAATATCTACCCAATACTGAACACATCTTCCAAATGTACAATCCGGCTGGTCAAATAATATCTTCCTTGGATTTTTGCCACAACGAACCATCTTGCTGATACGTATTCTATTTGGAATCTGCATGTAACATGCAGCATTAATTACCGTAGATGAATATTTGTAGGGTTTTGTTTTTGTTTGTTTTTTCAAAAATCTTTCCGAGGTGGTTAATATAAATTAAGTATAGGTTTCTAAAATCCTCAAGTGAGTTGTGTCAGCTGCCACTGAGGGAAGCAACTTGTTTATACTGCTCACTGTGTACTCCAGCATAAGGAGCAATTCTCTCACTTAGTGTAGGAACAAATGTTCCTCTTTCATCTGACAAATGTTGTAGAGAATGGCTGAGGAGCACTGGAGAAAGCTTTTGTCTTGTGACATTTGAAGCAGCTGAGAAAATGCTGGCAATTATGTCAGAATTATTGTCATGCCGTAACAGCCTTGGTGTAAACCTGATGCTGTGTAGACAAAGACGTGGCTCGGGTTTACATGTTATTATGGGCCAACCACTCTCTCTCAGTTCCCCCATTTGCAATATGGGAATAATAACACCGGCCTCTCCTGGGTTTGTTGTAAGGGGCAGGTCACATGATAAGTATGTGAAATGCTTTGAACTGGATGGCCTCCAAGCAAGATCCCTTTGAATTCTATGATTCAATGAATACTTTAAAATTCTAAGTATTATTTATATCGGTGGATTGGTGTTTCTTCAGGCCCCCAAGTTTGGTGGCACAGCAGAACTATATATTCTCCTCAGGTGTACCCACTGTCATTTCCAACATGTCAGGTGTTTGCTGTATTTTATTCCCCAAGAAGGTGAGGAGAATAGTGTACCCAGGAGGAAAACATAGTGGTTTTGTGGCAAAGTCTGCTTATCCATGTTTCTTTTGCAAAACAGGAAGTATGCTCCTCTTTCAGTTTCTGAAGAAAGTCAATAGGAAATAATAATTGTAGGTAAGGCTGCTAAGATAAAGTGAGAATTGGTGCAAGATAATACATAAAATTAGACTTTCCTCATAGAACTTGCATTTGGCTCTACACAGTAATATGGCTTCTGTTTTGCTTATTTAAAACATCCTAGCTGTGATATTACATGATATTAAATGTATGATAGGGCATGAATTCGCATTGGATCCTGCAGTAGTACTTTTTTTTGTTATTTGAAATATATAATGCTACCGGAAGTTTTGGAAATGGTCACCCACTTATTAACAGTAGCATGGTTATCTATGGGGGGGGGATAGAAAAAATGTAGATCCCCCATCTATATCAGAATGGCGATCAAGAATCTGGAAAGTAGCCTATATTGATGAAATTGGCATATAAAGGTTGGGAAGGTAGACAGGGAGATAATAAGTGAGTTACAAAAATGGAATAGGTTTATTATGGATTGGAATGATAAGGTAAAAACATAATTTATAATGCAAGAGCCCTGCTGGATCACAGCAACAAAGGCCTAACTAGGCCAGCATCTGTTTTCCACAGTGGCCAACCAGGAAGCCCACAAGCGGGACAAGAGGGTAATAGCCCTCTCTGCTGTTGTTTCCCAGCAACAGGAATTCAGAAGCATGGTGCCTTTGATTCTGGAGGTAGTATATGGCCATCATGACTAGTAGCCACTGATGGCCTAATCCCCTTTTAAAATCCTCTAAGAGCCAAACTAGATGTTCACTTGATACATGGCATGCAGCTACATATCAAGTTTTCCTCTAGTTTATTACAGGTAGGGGTGGGGACTGGGTTCTAGTATTATGAGAGAGGGAGAAAAGCCTCTCCCTATCCACTTTCTCCACACCATGCATAATTTTATATATCTCTATCATGTTTCCCCCTTATTTTTTTCTAAGCTAAAAAGCCCCAAACATTGTAACCTTTCCTCATAGACAAGTTTTTCCAGCCCCTTGATCATTTTTACTGCACTTTTACTGCACCTTTTCCAGCTCTACAATTGAGGTGAAGTGACCAGGTACAAGATAATGTGCAGCCTTATGCCTTAATGAAATCAGAACAATTACGGTAATTAATTCGATAATTCTATGAATGCCGCAATTCATGTTTTTTTTTTAATGTTCTCTTTCTCAGTTGTTCAAAAAAGGTTCCTAATTTTTTTTTAATGGTACAACAGCAAATAAAATCCAAGAGGTGATAAACTCCAAGAGCCAAGGCAAGCAAGAGTGATTCTCTAGGCCACTCTTCCTTTCCATCCCTTAGGGACTGCTGCTGAGCAACTAGTTTACGCAGGCAAAAGCCAGGGATGGAGAAGAGGAGTGGTTTGGAGAATCACACTTCCCTGAGCTCTTGGAGTTTATTACCTCTTGGATTTTATTTGAGGTTTTACCATTTTTTAAAAAAGAAGCCCTGAGTCCTGCCTCACACTGAGGATGCTTAGTTTAATATATATGTGTAGCACTGCCTAAGGGTTATTCTCTGTCCCAGCTGGAAAGCAGACCCCCAGGAACCTATCCTCCCAACAAGATGTTTGGAGCAATCCCAGGCCAGAACACTTTGTTTCTGGACAAAGTACAGCAAGCTCCCTCCCGGAGGGTGCAAGCAGCAGGGTTTTATTGCCATTGCGGACTGCTGTGTGGAAGAGAGGGTGTGTGTGTGTGTGTGTGTGTGTGTGTGTGCGTTCTTTAACTGAGATTGGCAGGTGAGATCTCACTCTTCAGCGCTGCCTGTTTTGCAAAGACTGATCCTTCTACCCTCACACAGCAAGGGAGCAAAGAGGCAGATAATTTTCTCCTTCCACTCCACCCTTTTATTCAGACCTTCTATGCTTGCCTTCAGTACTGAAAGCGATGTGAGCAATATGACTGTTTTATACAATCACGAATAGGATAGATAAAAAATGGACACTGGTTGAAACATGCAGCTAGTTTCAAACAAAATGAAAGGATTTTCTTTCTGTGTGTCTAACAAGAAGGGAAAGAATAAGAAATAGTCAAGGAGGGGCAGAGCCAGCATTCATGAAAGACAGCAACATCAAATGCTGTTCATCAAGAAGGTCAGAGTGTCCATCGTCTTGCCTGGAATGGCCCTAAACCTTATACTGCTAAAAGCTCATGACAGGCAACAGGGAACTCTGCTTTTTCCTCTTGCACCCACAGTTGGAGTCACGGCCTTGGTCTAAACATGCCATTTATGTGACTGACTCAATGGTGTGGGCTTGCTTCCTGATTACTGAATAAATCTATCATTATTGTTTTGCCCAGATCAGAGTCTGGCCCAGGAAGGCCAGTTTATGTCCCAGTGGGAGCTAATGGCTGGGTATATCTGGAGATCTCTCTTGAGTGTTAGCTATCAGAATGCTGAGAAGCATCTTGGATGCAAGTTGCCTCTGCCTCAAGAGAGGTGGAGATCTACTTGGTGACAGTGCACGAAGCTGCATCCCTTCACTTAAGCTCTACTTGTATATTTGTAATAATTACCAAATATTACCAAAAGTCTTCTCCAGTGTTTTCTCTTCCTAACGAAACCAAACTTGGGTACTGCAACGTCACAGCCCTTACACTTTAGGACCCGATGCATAAACCCTTCTCAGGCTAAGCACCAACACTTAAAAACCTGGGGGGAGGGTCAAATGAAACCTTTCCCCTACCAATGAGGGAAAAGATTAATGCAGGTTATAGATTTCAATAGAGTTGGAAGGAGCCTACAAGGCTATCGAGTCCAACCCCCTGCTTAATGCAGGAAACTAGAATTAAGGATCTATTTTAAATCTATGATACTGTGGGTACAAAGGGGTGTGTGTGTATAGATTTAACAGTAATGCAGGTTAATAACGCCAAACTGACATGTAGGATTTGGGTAGCAAACAAAATAAAAATAAGTTTATTTTAATTCTCAAAATCTTAGTTCCAGAAAATAACTTTAAACCTGCCTACCCCAAACACTTTGTAATTAACCTAAGTCCCTATAACTCTAAATACTTTCACTCTTCAGAAAAGCACTGATTTCTCTCAAAACTCCTGACAGACAAGACATGAATAACTCCAACTAACCTAACCACCTAACCACTCCCAACACACTCTACACTCAACTAACTCAACTACTCTGACATCACTCAAACACTCCTTATATACTCCTCCCCCCACCCTTTCCAAGACATCACAAACCACACCCACTCAGTTCAACATTCTATACTCACTAAACATACTAATGCAGACATACACCAGGGAACTGAATTGTGGGGTTACGCCACAGGTACCCCTGCCCATGGAATTTCTCGCCGCTCAGGGAAGTGGAGCACATGTGATGTAATATTCTCTGTTTCTAATCCTAACCACTAGCATAAAATCTACACAGAGCTTTTCTAGACAAGGCTTTTATTCTGTGCTTTCTATTCCTCACTCACGGTTGTTTACGGCTGCTTTAGACTAGAGGTGGGCAGAAGTTCTCCAGAAGTTTTGCACTTCAACTCCCAGAAGCCTCTGCCAACATGGCCAATGGTCAGGAATGCTGGGAGTTGAAGTCCAGCATTCTACTTTCTTCCCACCCCTGCTTTGGACAACATTGTCATCCCCCAGTTTTGCTCCTGTGTTTCCCAAGCATTTCCGCATTTGGGGGTGGGGGGGGAATCCAATATTTTTTGGCCTCACAAAACAAAGTGCAACTCTCCACCAGTATAGTTGCATTATTCCTCTTTGTTCCACTATACCACAGCACCACTATACCACAGTGCCAGAGGTTATGTAGCAGACAGTATGGAAAGGCAGGAAGGGGGGAGGGACTTTGTGTAGAGGTCCAATCTTAATTCCACAAAGAATCCGGAAGCAGGTGCAGCAGGTTAAACAGCCTCATCTAGAAAAGCTCAAACTCCCAGGAAGACGTCATCTTATTACGGGAACAGCAAAACCAATATCTGACATGCCAGTGTTTAACTAAGACAATTTATTATTACTATGAGGGACGCTATATTCCAAGCAGAGCGACAGTGCCCCTTAGAGTTCTGCGGTCAGATCACTTCTCTGGAAGTCTACAACAAACACATCCTGTCTTTTATTAGGCAATATATACCATAAGAATAATCCCTTTTTCACACCACCAATTATTCCACTATCTGTTCTCAGTCACCATCAGACAAAATAAAAGCCCCTCTCAGTCAGGGGGCTGGCTTTTACTTGTCTCAAATTCCCATACATAGGTGAAACCTATATTTTTGCATTTTGGGAGGTGGGGGTGGGAATCCAGTATTTTTTGGCCTCACAAAACAAAGTGCAAAACTCCACCAGTGTAGTTGCATTATTCCTTTGTTCCTCTATACCACAACACCACTATTTTGGCGCTTAGAACCATCCAACTAGGAGTCCAAGATGCCTTCTCTCGGACCATCTGCTCTACAAGGAACTCTGCACATGCTCTGAAACCCAAGGTTCTAGTCAAGTAGCTAAAATGTGCTAGCCAAGTTAGATTGACTTCTTTTTATTATTTGTTGTTCTGTGTATGTGATTGTTGCCTTCCCCTTTTCTTCCTCCCTCTCCCCTTCCCCAAATAAAATCCTTTTTAAACCTTGACATTTGGTTGCATTGTTTTAAAAAGAGAATTTCTCACTAAAAATTTCCCCATGTATTAAAGTCTGCATGGTTGTTAATCTACCGTACTCTCCTGTGCTCCAAGAATAATTCACCAGTTTTGTATGATTTGGTGACGTTCTTTGGGCTTTGGGAAAGTAAAGCCAAAAGTGTCTTCCTTTTTATTTGATTTTTTTCCTAGAGGTGAGCCGAAGTGTGGGGTGCTTCACAATAGGGCCTAGAGAAACTCCCTAAGTAGCAGTGTTCAGGCAAGGATCAGCCTGTGGTGGCAGCCTATCAATATTTTTTTGGGGGGGGAGATCCTTGCAATGATGGGGGTTGGCCCGTAAGGGAAAAAACTTTCCCCCACCCCAATCCATCAAAGTTATAAACTGTCTGAAAAATCCAGGGCAAAACCCCAGATTGGTGCAATACAACACATTGATCTCAGCTTGTCTTCTGACCTAGCCGTCTCCTATGTCCTTGAGATGTTGACGTAGCAACTAACTACTGCCTGAAAGCAGTATGTGTATTTACTAAGTCACAGGGTCCTTCCAGATGGGGCTTTTGTTGTGTAATTGCCCTGCCTCATTCACAGAATGTTATGGGGGGGTGGTGTCCAGATGACATTGTCTTCTAGCTGTAACCCTACCATGTTTTGCCACCATTTATTCCATCTTTTTTCTTTCCAAAGAAAATCCGTTAAAGAGGAAAAGGAAGAATAGCTGGGTTTAACCCAGGAATTAATGGGGACAAACAAAGTGATGAGCATGCTGCCTCCCATGCGCTTGTCATTTCTGCTTTTAATTAACAAAAGTGACATGTGAACCCAGAACTCTGGGTTGTTTATGGGTTAAATAACCCAGAGTTAACCTAACAATTGCCCATGGTTTGTTGTTGGGTTAACTCTGCCTTGTTTAACCCATAATCCTGGTTCACACATCACAAAACATTGTTAATTAAAAGCTGAAACAATGAGCACACGGCTTGTCCCCACAATTCCTGGGTTAAACAACCCAGGAATTTCTGCCATGACATGTGAACTAGGTCAATGTCTTTTGATTGGCAGTGCGTCTGGAAGCACCAAACTGCAGTAAAACTGCTTGAACTCAGTAGCTTGAAACATTCTACCATAACGGACTCCTGCTGCTGAAAATTGCAGTAAGACATGAAATACATGTTTAATGTTCTGCAACGTGAGCAGAATAAAGGAAATCATCATCATCATCATCATCATCATCATCATCATCATCATCATCTATTCAATTTATATCCCACCTATACACAGTTACCCTAGGCAGCATACAAGATCATAATCAATTTAAACAAAACAAATATGCAATAATATACACTTAAAACTGACTAATACAATTAAGCATAAAACCAAAATAAAAATTCCATAAAATTCCATAAAAATTGATGAAAGTTCCATAAAAGTGTAATAAAATACTATAAAAGGAAGGCCTGTCGGAATAGTAAAGTCTTCAGTGCCTGCTTAAAAGCATTCAGAGAAGTTAGCAGACGCATTTCATTCAAGTTAATGTGTTTGAACATGACATCCTTTTCAGAATCATGATTTCTGGCTCATAGACTATGTTTTCTTTCTTTCTGAGCAAACAGGAAAGACACTTGAATTAAAGAGGCCAAAGGCCTGGTGAACCATCTTTCAAGTACCCAATTCCCATCCACATTTTCCCAAGGTATAGGTCTGTGTGGTGTGTGTGTCTGTCTGAGATCATGGAAGCCTGTAGTAGGCTTTGAGATCTTAGACCCACATAAGTGACCATATATATATATGGAATATATATTCGGAACCAGGCAGTTATAAAACTTCCTCTTGCTGTTCCACACCTCCTGCCATACGGGCTGAGATTCTAAATGAATGTCTCCTTCTTCCCCAATGCCACCTCTCCTTCTGTTTGTGCCATTGCAATCTGTCACTGTGAAATGAGAGCAAAGTGGTAGCAGAAGTTAGCGTGGATGAGAAGGCCAGAAGAGAATGAGCTCTTCTTAAAAGACAAAAGGCACAAAGAAAATTCAGAGACACTGAAACAGAAGGTAGATTTAAGAGAGGAGGAGGAGGAAATACAAGGAATAACTCTGGAGACTAAGCCTGCAATCCTATACACATTCAGCTAGGACAGTGCCGACGTAAGCTCTCCCACTGCCTAAGGTGGGAGAGCACATGCATGTGACACCGCCGTTGCTGTCCCCATCATCCTTCCTGCCACTGCGGCCCATACCATTGCCACATTTCTCAGCCCCGTCGTGTCACCCCCACCACACGTCTTGGCCACCTCCATCGGCTCCGCTGCAAGTCCCACCCCCTTGTCGCATCCCACCCACCCCGTCACTGGATCTCCTCCAGTTGCCTCTGCAGCATGTTCCCCTATCTCCTCTGCTGCACATACACCCCCCCCCATCACTACCACTCACCTCACTGTCATCATCTGAACTCTGAAGAGCTGTGTCAGCCACTCTTTTTGGTATGGCTCTTCAGAGAGCCAGCCGTGGCCAGGCGCAAATGCCTGGCTCTGAGGGAGTCCTTCCTCAGAGTTTGGTATTGTGGGAGGGGTTTTTCCCCAGGGGATTGTCTGTACCATGGCTGGCTCTGTGGAAGGACCCCCTCAGAGCTAGGCATTTGGGCCTGGACAGCTCTCTGAAGAGCCTCACTGGCTGCTTTTGCTGGGCGACGCAGCTCTACAAAGAGCCCGCCTGCCCTCTGGCTTGCTCTGAGATTTTCAGGGGAAAATAGAGGGTGGGTGGCTGCTACATAGAGCTCCACCTTGTAAGAATTAGAGACTGTTTCTTTCCCAAATTATATTAAATAAAATAAAGCCAGAGAACTCACCCTGAATGGGGCCCCCAGTCTAGTAATAAATGAGGCCTAAAATATGTAAAGAACTCAATGCCCGGGTCATAAGGATGGCATAGGATTAGTAGATGATAAATTATGCTTAGATAGAGATGGCATTGAATAAGTAGGTAACAGATAAATAAGGAATCCTCCCTTTCTGGAAACACAGACCAGGCATAAAAATGTGTCAAAAGAAGAGGTGTCTGCTAATGGGAAAGTAAGAGGTCAAAGTTAAAATGAAGTTAAAGAATGTGTAGAAGAGCCAATAGGAAATTAGAGTAAGGGGATACAACACAACAAGAGGAGGGTCTGTAAACAGGGGCGGGGAATAATGTATTCGGTTTAGGCGGTCGGGATAGGCTGTGAACCTCAAAGTACCCAGCCAATGGGGGAATGAGGGAGGAACCCTGCGGCCGGGCATAGGGAATAAAAACACGCTGCTTGAATGTTAAGGTGTGCCTACCTGCATAGCGCACCCACTCTTGCAAGACTGTATTCAATAAAAAGTGCTTTGCTTTCACCAATTTTCTTGTCCAGAGAACTTTTTCTTTTTACAGGACTTGAACAAAGTCACTTCTAACAACCTGATGGAAAATGTAATATTGCCTGCTTAAATCAACAAGGTAATATAACCACTAGTTAGAGTGGGAGGAAAGGGTTAATTGAACAATTCTCAGGGTGCATGTTTTATAATCCCTCCTCCCTACTTCCTGCCTCTCTGTGGCCACTCCATCTCTCTCTCTACCTCTCCAACCTGATGGACACACGGTCTGAGCTGGCTTCCAGCCAGTGATCTCCAGTGAAGCAGATTCCGTTTCCTTTTAAGAGCCTTTTAGCAGGGTTTAGCAACCCACGTGGTGATAACCAGTTTCAATAACCAGGCTGTGCATAAGGGGGAAAACTCTGCTTCGTCCTAACCAGTAGAGGACCGACTTCTTCCCATATCCTCCAACACCACCAGCATTGCAGCATTTGCCACAGTGGAAGAGCAGGGCTGACAGGACTCTCTGCAACCTCCACCCACCTGGCAGCACTACAGTGGGTGCTCCGGGTGGGTGGTAACTCCAGAGAGCCCCGCCAGCCCTGTGCTCCTGCTGCGGCAATTGCCACAGCAAGAGAGTGGCCGGTGGAGCTCTCCAGAGCACCCAGCAGTGGGGGACACTCCTGGTGGGTAGGAGCACACAATTTGCCCTTATCCCCATACTGCCGCCTTAGGTGGGGGATTCACCCTGCCTCATGAGAGGGCTGGCTGGCCTGCCTAGGAGTAAGCCCCAGTTAGCCCCACTGAACTCAGTGGGACTTTTTTCTGAGTACACTACACATGCACAGCATTGCATCCATGCAACACAATCCCACACATGTTTACGTAGGAGTAAGACTCATTATGTTCAATGTGGCTTAGTAGGGTTGCCACCTTAGTGTTCCTTAATGACAAATATGGCAATGATGCCCACTGGGCCCCAACCCACATTAAACTAACCAAGAATATAAATGCTAGATTGAGTGAGAATCACATGAAAGTGTGGGTTTGGCTTGATTCACTTAACTTTTTAGGGACATTATGTTTTTAGGCATTTGAAGCATCCACCTGAAATTGAAAAGTATAAATGCAGCAAATGTGGCATGTCATAGAAGTACACTAACCAGCAAGCTGTGTTGGCTGCAGCTCCTGTTGTTGTGGTTGATTTCTATCCTTCCTTTCTACTGAGGAACACAAGCAGCTTACAATATAATTAAAACAACAAAGTACAAAATGCAAAATATATGCTAAAATGGCAAGTTAATGCAGCAGCTTTAAGCAGCAAGATTCAAAGCCTGCAGTAAAATACATGTTCTAAGAAGGCCTGCCTGAATAAAATCCATTGTTGCCTGTGCACTTGGTAGCAAATGTGGGCTTTCCCAGGTGTAATCTGTGAAATAGCCCTAGGATATGTGGAAATAATGTTGGCTAGATACCAAAGACTATTTCCTGCATAGTTGCCACTTGTGACCTCACAGCATGATACAGAAAGCCATTTGAAGACCAGGTCTTGTGTAGCATCCATCAATTTCGTGAATCAGATTTTACCACACACCCCACTATCCCACATCTGTATTAAGAACTTATATTCAGAAAAGTCACAAGAGCTCTTCAGAGAAACCTTTCTTAGCACGAGTCTACACCATCTGACATCCTCCCCAGACCCAGTTAGAAGGGTGTCTCTAGGGCCTTGGATGAGGCAACCTCGTTTATATTTATTCATATTCATTTGTAGTTGTACCTACAATTTAAAAAAGGCAAAAACAAAACCTAGGCATTCTCAAACTTTGTCACATTGTGCCTCCTGAAGCAACTTTTAAAAGAAAGGGTTAAAATCTTCCCACATGTAACAGTCTCCAACCCAGAGCCCCAGATAGTCAGTGGCTGCAGGATGGAAGGATCATACTTGGACAGTTCTGGTCAACAAACATCAAAAAGGATATTGTAATGATGGAAAAGGTGTAGAATAGGGCAGCCTAAATGATCTAAGATCAGGAGAAACTCCCTTATGGGGAAAGCTTACAACATTGGGGGGGGGGGGTTACATTAGAAAAAAGACAAGGGGTGCGTGAAGGATTGAGGCCTACACAGGTTTTAGTTTGAAGCCTGTAGGCCCAAACATCTCCTGAGTTTGTGTGTTTCATTTTCCCCTCATGGAGTTAAGTTTCCTTTTCCTTGAGAGAAGTTTCATTTTCCCAGTTTGAGGTAACAGGATTGTAACCTTCTAGGTCTGGGGCGGGGGGAGTGTATATAAAGAGTGGATTTGGAGCTGCAGAGGTGGCAGAGGGAGAGAGTGACATTGGAGAGAGAGTGAAGCAGACAAGAGAGTCTGAATTTCACTAAAGAACTGCAGAACAGCTAGGAGAAAGGCTGGGGAAAGGAATCTCTACTAAGCTTACAGGTGACAGTGTAGCTAGGTTAGAGAACCTTGTGTTACTTTTCCATTTATTTCCCTTATACTTACTTTTTGTAATCTTACAGCTCTATTTGTGTAATTACCCTAAGTTAATGTGATTCTACTTTACCAATCATTACTACAGTAAACAGTTATTGTTAAAACAGCACATTGTTGGAGTGTCTTTTACACCACGCCTAAGGCCTAATCCCATGTTACTGGGAACAGGAGGTAAAGAGGCAGAGAATTGGCATCCTGAGACAGGAGGGGCTCTTAAAGAGGCAGATATCTTTAAGGAGCTGATCAAGGTGTCCTGGTACAGGTGGAACCTTGACAGGGGGACATGAAAGAGTTGTATAAAAGTATGCATGGCGTGGTGTGGAGAGAGTGGACAGAGAGACGTTTCCCCCCTCTTCATAATAGCCAGGGTCTTCCATTTAAGTTAAGCGGTGGCAGATTCAGGATGGCTAACAGGAAGTACTTAGTGCATAGTTTGAACTATGGAATTCTCTACCACAAGATGTAGCAGTGGCCACCAACTTGGATGGCTTTTAAAGGGGATTAGACAAATTCATGGAGGAGAAGGCTATCAATGGCTAGTCATTATGGCCATGCATGACTTCCGGTATCAAAGGCACTTTGTCTCTGTATATCAGTTGCTGAGAAACATGAGTGGGAGGGTGCTTTTGCCCTCATGTCCTGCTTGTAGGCTTCCCATTGGGGCATCTGGTTGGCGCCATAAAGAACAGAATGCTAGACTAGATAGGCCTTCAGTCTGCTCCGTTAGGGATTTTCTTATGTACCTTCTCCACCTCCAAGAATGGAAAGGGGGCTCAGCCTCCAGTCAAAGACATTGGGGTGGGAGTCCCACGCTGTGTGGAGGCCAGGGCTGTACCTTTGTGAAAGGAGAGGAAAGATGAGAGCCCAAGGGAACTCCCTGCACATCCCCAACCTAGACACTATTCATACCTTTGGGGGGGGGGGGAAGTACTTCTTGTACCTTTGGAGGCCAATGACTTTAAGGTAAATAGCTTTTCTCCTGGCAAAGCTGCAGACTGTAATAATCGTATTTCCCTGAGCATTTTTTTAAAGATATAGAAGAGAGATGGCTTTTTTGCACATTCTACATATAAGGCTCTCCAACCCATTAATCATTCAGTTTCTCTTCTTTGCGATTGTTCCAGTTTGAGTTCATCTATTTTGACTAAGATGAGACTTTAAATGAGTCCAGTGCGTTGTACAATGGTATTTAATACTTCCTTATCCCCTACTGGAATTGCCACCCTTTGTACAGCTTAAGAATGATAAAATGGCTTATTTCGCTTCAAAGTCTGTATAAAGCATATGGCAAACTGCAGCACCGTTACAGGAACCTGCTCACATCCACCTACTCAAGTAAACAACTAACACAGTATAGGCAATAGATGTGCCTGCACTCAGGTCTAAATACCCTTCCCAGCAGTTCTGCAATCATATGCTCCTGCATAGCTGTGTTCAAAAATACCTATGCAATAAAAATTGAGCAAAAGATCTAATTCACACAATGACTCTGCTGCATAATCACTACCACAAAACGGTTCTCCGATGTCCGGCTCACACATTGCATCCACAATGTAGGATGTTTTGATCACATAGGTAGCACACAGATCACACAAGTACATCTCATGCCAACATCATGGGATGACGAGAAGGGATGCTAATGTGGAAAGCACCCATGTGATCCAACCTGAAGCTAGCCACTGTGATATTGATAGGTACAGCATGGAAGCAGAAATAGGGATGTGATTTTGTGGCCACAACTATGCTGCTAAGGTAATATATTAGTTGGCCTAAGACACGCAAGTTACTTTCTCCTTTCCGATGTCCCACGTCAGTTTCCTACATTAATTGAGATCATTGAGCAGGGGGTTGGACTCGATAGCCTTGTAGGCTCCTTCCAACTCTATGATCTATGAAATCTATGAAATACCTTTGTACTAGATCCATACTATACAGGCCCACTAAGAAGGATTGTACAACTAGGATATATTATCATTCACTGTAAACCCTTGAGATAGGGCAGGAAAGAAAGGAAGGAAGGAAGGAAGGAATTCCCTTCCCCTGGAGATCTACCAAATCCCAGCACAAATATCTTCTGGAATCAATGCAAGACATTTTCATTTGGGATGGGTTTGGAGGTGGGCAAATGTTGATTGTTTATTTATACATTTATCAGTTGCCTTTCAGCCCAAATAGGTTCTGCAAGGCAACTTACAATTAAAAGGCAAAAGCAATGTTAAAACTAAAAAAAAAAAATTGTTTAAAAACTTTAAAACATCACACACAGCAGAATTAAGAGCAGGAGCAAAGCTTTAAAACAGAGTGTGGAATTAATACATTTAAAATACTGAAAGGCCATGTGGAACAAAAAATGTTTAACAGCCTGCCTAAAACTAAATGAAGAATTTATCTTCTAATATCTTGGTGTCTGTTGCTTGTTTAATTTTGAGTTTCCAAATTGGGGCATCTCCGACTCATACACGCTTACATATGGGTGTCCATATATATCATCATCAGGCGATCACTCGTGACCGAGTAAGATTGTCTTCCAGGATAAAAATTTACAAAAAGGAAATTTTAAAAGGAGGAAATTCTAAAGAAAAATTGTGTAGACTCTAGCGATGGGTCCATAAGTGACTGTGGAGGCCAATTCTAGATCCACTCAGTTTCCCACAGTGAGGACACAGGTTACCAGATGGAAGATGGTCCTGTTCGTTTGTTGTGCTTTTTGCTTAGCACGTTTCTCCCTTTCACCATGCACTCGGGCTTCTTCAAAGTCCATAGAACCTTTGTGAAAGGCCAACCTCCAGTTAGATCGTTCATGGGCCAGAGCTTCCCAGTTTTTGATCTTTATATTGCATTTTTTTTAGATTAGCCTTAAGAACATCTTTAAACCTCTTATATTGACCACCGATATTCCGCTTTCCATCCTTGAGTTGGGAATAAAGTAACTGCTTTGGGAGACGGCAGTCAGGCATTCGAACAACATGACCGGTCCACTGAAGTTGGCGTTGAAGGATCATTTTTTCAACGCTAGTAGTCTTTGCTTCTTCTAGTAAACTGACATTTGTTCGCCTATCTTCCCAAGTAATTCACAGGATTTTCCGGAGGCAACGTTGATGAAATCTTTCAAGGAGGTGGAAGTGACGTTTATAGATAGTCCATGTTTTGCAGGCATACAATAAAGTTGGCAATACAATGGCTTCATAAACCAGTGTTTTGGTCTTCTTACAAATATCCCGATCCTCGAACACTCTATGTTTCATTCGATCCCATTTAAAGTGGGATCAGGTGTTAAACAGGGATGTGTTATTGGCTCGCCCCAACATTATTTGCTATTTTCATCGCCATGATTTTACATCTTGTCAAGGGGAAACTTCCCACTGGTGTGGGAATTATATATCGAACAAATGGAAAGTTTTTTAATCTCAGCAGGCTGAAAGCAAAAAGTAAGGTAATTACAACCTCCGTTGTGGCACTTCAGTATGCTGATGATAATGTGGTCTCTGCACATTCAGAGGATGATCTCCAAACTATCCTAAATGCTTTTGCAGAAGCATACGAAAAACTTGGTCTCTCACTTAACATCAAAAAAACCAAAGTGCTTCATCAGCAAGTGCAAGCTAACCCTTTGATGATGCCATCTATCCAGCTTGGCGGGACAATACTGGAAAATGTCGATCATTTTCTCTATCTTTCTGTTACAGCTAACATCGACAGTGAAATCCAGCATCGTTTGAGCTCCGCAAGTGCTGCGTTTTCTCGAATGAAACAGAGTGTCCATATATATATATATATATATATATATATATATATATATATGACTCCTATGGGCGCAACTGAAAGGTGCCACAAGATGGGCAGTGCAATTCTATGATGGTACCTGCAACTGTCCAGACTCAGAGGATTGCAAGCATCCTATGCAGGGCGGGGGAAGTGTGGCAGATAGGATATCCTCCGTGCTCCCTTTGCCCTCAAAAACATCTGGATGGCCAATTTAGAGTTTCCAAATTGGGCTGTCTAGATGTTTTTTCTCTCCTCGCGAGGTGCCACCTGGATTCCTTGGAACCTGGCAGAACCTCGCCCCTCCCCTCCCCCAGGAATGCCCCCCCCCATGGAGGAACCAAAGACAGAAGACCATCCTCAGTTTCCTGAGGAAACTGCGCTCGCTACGAGGTGGGGGGGGGCACTCCACTGCACTGCAACCTCAGAAAAGATTTCCGAGGTCACAGTGGCTTCTAGGCCCATTCCTATGTCTCCCCAGACAAGGCTGGAGGAACACAGGATTGTGCCCTAAGATGATCATGTGTCAAGCAGTGAACCAGAGAGGACCCGTAGTGGTTCTGGTAAAAAGCAAGGCAAATACTTTCCATGCTTGAATGGAGACCTTCCCTCTCATTCCCCACCTCCATTTCTACAATGGTAATTCGTTCCTTTTATATACGGTAGTTTTTCTTTTAAATATTTGCTCTCACTGCCTCCACCAGTTTACACAGAGAGCTGATCTTGCCTGAAAGGGAAATCAGATGTTACATTTTTGTAGGCACAATAATTATTTCCATTTTTGCATGCACAGGAGAACATAATGTGTGAACAGCTAACATACTGGTCTGATTCCAAGATCCTTGTGCAACTTAGAACCCATTTTGGGATTCCAGATTTTATGAAATCGCCACCTAGCCGGACCTATTCATTAACAGCACATACCCCCCCCCCCCCAAGTTTACAGTTATAGGAGTAATGTGTGTAATCTTCAAAAAGGTATTGTCTGGAGCAGCCACAAAAGCGATTCATGACTGATTTGCTCTGACACCTAGAAGCTGCTTAATGTAGTGGAAAGATCAAGTACACAGCTTAGACTTCTGAAAGGTTTGCCGGAACTTTGCCCTTCACCACCGCCCCCTTTGGGATGGGGGGAGGGGAGAAACAGAAAATGTGTTTTTCTCTCTTGCTGTGATGATATGCTAGTCCTCAGTACTGGCCCAAGGAAGCATTATGGGTGTTAAAAACCAGGGGGGTAATCCTTGTATTTAAAAAAATCCAAATGCAAACGTGAAAAGAAATAGAAAAGGGAGTTTAAGGTGTTAAGTACAGCATGTCACCATGTCCTTTAGCGGGATCTGCACTTATCTGGGGGTGGGAGGCGGGAAGTGGCAGAGGGAATCCCTCTTTATCCAGACAAAAGCTGGTGTCACTGTAAAGCATGACAGGGCAGCAGGGAACTTTCTGCCTATGAATACTTAAAGCCAGAGATTTCTGCATACTGCACATGCAGTTTGATGAAACAATGGCCTCAGTGTTTGATGGCAAATGAATAATGGAACAATGTGGGAGTTTAGCTTTTAAACTAGTCAGCTAATTTAAAAGTCCTGTTCCATTTCTCAAGACACCCCTTTGACCTGGAAGGAAGGCAATTCTCCCCTCCCTCCCTACCTTCTCTTGTCATCTCTCAAACACACACACACACACACACACACCTATCTACCTGCCTACCTGCACATATTGAAGGTTTAGGACTCATCAGTCCGTCAATGCTGGACAGTTCCCAGTTGTGAATGAAGCACCTCTAGAGTTGCAAGATGCCATGACATTCGGGTTCTAACAATTGTGTCTGGCCCACAGAATTGTGGCTGCAAAAGTAAGATTTATTTATTTATATTTTTAAATTTTATTTTACAAGATTGATATGCCAGTCCATATTCCAGTATGGAGATTCCAGAGCAGTGAACAGTAAAAGATAAAACAGATAAAAGAATAAAACAATACATTAAAAACAAAATCAGTAAAACCGTGGCTGGTTAGATCAGGAAGGCAAGGCTTCCAGAAATAAAAGTGTTTTCAGGAGGTGCTGAAAACAATGCAATGTTGGCGCCTGCCTCTGCCTGACCTCCAGAGGCAGGGAGCTCCACAGAAATGGAGCCGCTATACCAGTGTTCTCCAACCTTGGGTCCCCAGATGTTTTTGGCCTACAACTCCCAGTATGCGTAGTCAGAACTGGTGGGGTTGCCAGATGGGGTGGAGAGGGGGAGGTGAACAGCAGACAGGGGTGAGCAGCAGTGAGTAACAATTGGGGGTTGGCAGTGGCTGGGTTTGCACCACCACCAGGGAAAGAAGTCACAGTGGCTTCTTTTCCCTGCCCCCGTGCGTGCCAGTCACACGCCGTGCTATTTGCCTAATTACCCTCACGGCGCACGGCTTGCCTTGTTGTCCAAACAGGCACGGTGCACGGTGGGTGGGGGGCTTCCAAACCACCCCAGAATACAGCAAGTCATGGGTTCTGGGGTGGTTTGGAAGCTACTCCCGCCATGCAGCAAGCACTTCGCCAGGTTTGAAGACACGGCAAGCTGCGTGCCACAAGGGTAATTAGGCAAATCACACGGTGTGCAACCGGCATGTGCAGGGGCAGGGAAAAGAAGCCACCATGGCTTCTTTTCCCTGGTGATCATTAAGCTACGCTGGCTGGGACATGCTGGGAGTTGTAGGCCAAAAACATCTGGGGAACCAAGGTTGGAGAACACTGCACTACACTGTCTGAAGGCTCTTCTCTGGGTGGACTTCAACCAGGCCATAGGTCCATGTGGAACCACCAGGAGCATGCCATCTGATGACCTCAGTGACCAGGCAGGTCGGGAATGGAGAAGGCGCTGTAACCTGAACAATTTGGGGCAAGCCTTAATGACTATGTACTTGTAAGTGGTCTGACATTCACCACACGCAAGAAGAGTGTGAGGAAGAACAGCAATTTACATGCTCAGTGGGCAGGACATCCTTAGTACCTCATTCTGCCATCTTCAGGGTTCTGTGGACGACTGAGGTGCACCAGGGCTATACTTAGGGAGAGACCATGATATTCTACTGTAGTGTCCATTCTGCTGCTTGCCAGGCTGCAGCGTGGTAGGCAGTGCTTTGCAGTTCAATTCTGCTGTTATATAGACGGGAAATTAAAAAGCCAGACTTGTGATCAGTTGCCCTTGGGGCTTTTCACCTACTTGGCTGACTGCTGGTCCAAAGTGAGAGGGAAGCTGGAGCTGATAAGCCGAGAACACCTCCTACCAAGCCATCAACTGCTACTGATTCGCAAGGATCTCCCTACCTGCAAACCAAACCTGACCTGACTGCCAACCCTCTCCCCCAGTTCCATCTCCAAGTAAGAGGCCAGAATGTCTTAATGATGCTCCTCTCTTGCCTAGATTTCCATGCCAACCATGATGGCCACCAACGTAGATTGCTTTAGAGCAGTGGTTCTTAACCTTTTTGGTGTCACACCTCCCTTGTGAAAAATCTTATGACCCACGCCTCCCATGTGTTAACGGCCCAAAATTTAGGCTTAGGCAGGACGAGTTTGCATTTTTTTAGTTTATGCTCTGTCTTTGGACTAAAAAAAAAAGCATATTCAATTAAATGAACGGCGTAGTTCCCAGGATTAGTAGAAAGAAATAAGGTTGGGCCAACCACCAAGCTGCACTGCTATGTACTTGTAAAATAAACAATTTATAGTTGAGGGGCTACTCACACCTTCCCTGGAGTCAGTCCATACTTCCCCTGGGGAGGCGTACCCCACAGGTTAAGAACCCCTGCTTTAGAGGGCATTAGACAAATTCATGGAAGATAAGGATATCAATGACTACTAGTCGTGATGGGTACATATATATTCTCGACCCTCCCACCCCAGTGTCAGAGGCAGTATGCCTATGTACACCAGTTGCTGGGGAACATGGACGGGAGGGTGCTGTTGCACTAATTTCTTGCTCGTGGGCTTCCCACAGGCAGCTGGTTGGCCGTTATGGGAACAGGATGCTGGACTAGATGAAACCTTAGTCTGATCCAGCAGGGCTCTTCTTACATTCTTAAGATCATTCGCAAAATACGCTTATGCCCAGTTCAGGCATAGAGGGAAACAATGCTTCTCTGCTACATGAACAAGCCACAGCTTGGTCCCCTCTCTCCTCTTTCTTGTACCAGAGAAGGAAATCGGAAGCATCCACTTCTGGGTTTTCAACTCACAGTTCCCTGTGACATCTGAATTCAGGGAACTGTGGTTTCTTTAAACCATGGATGAACAAACTAAAGCACATGGGCTGCATGCAGACCCCGAGGGGGGTTGTGCATGAGGTTCCATGACCCCCGCCCATGCCACTACGGCCAAATTTACTGTTGGTTTTCCATGGATTTCACCACTGCAATCACTACCAATTTTGGCACCAATGTCCTGCACTGCCATTCCCAATCTGTTCCTGGTCCCTCACCGGCTGGGTTCAAAATGATCACCAGGGAAAAGAAGCCATGGTGGCTTCTTTTCCCTGCCCCCGCACATGCCGGTTGCACACCGCATGATTTGCCTAATTACCCTTGTGGCACGCAGCTTGCCGTGTCTTCAAACCTGGCGAAGTGCTTGCTGCATGGCGGGGGTAGCTTCCAAACCACCCCAGAACCCATGACTTCCTGTATTCTGGGGTGGTTTGGAAGCCCCCCACCCACCGTGCACCTTGCCTGGTTTGGACAGCAAGGCAAGCCATGTGCCGTGAGGGTAATTAGGCAAATAGCACGGCGTGTGACTGGCACGCACGGGGGCAGGGAAAAGAAGCCACTGTGACTTCTTTCCCTGGTGGTGGTACAAACCCAGCCACTGCCAACCCCCAATTGTTACTCACTGCTGCTCACCCCTGTCTGCTGTTCACCTTCCCCTCTCCACCCCATCTGGCAACCCCACCAGTTCTGACTTGCTGCTTCTACTTCCAGCTAGACATTTCGGAAGCTGCTCTCAGAGGTCCGCCCCCTGTGTGCTGGAGGCCAGAAGGTCTTCTAGGAGGTGCTCTGACAGCAGCTGTCACAGGACTCTATGACCCTCTGAGTGCCGCTTACAGTGCTGCTGTTAACAAGACAGAGACACTCTTCAAAAAAGTAAGTGCATAAGAAATAGGATGTTTGAGGGAAAGCAATGTTAAGCTACATTTACTGAATCAACTGGGAATAAATGAAAATAAGTTAAATACAATTACATTAAATTAAATGGGAAAACTGGAGGCATAGTGATTGAGGAAAACCAGAACTGAAATAACTTTAATAAATTCAAATCAGTTTTGTGTGTGTGTGTGTGTGTGAGAGAGAGAGAGAGAGAGACAGAGACAGAGACAGAGACAGAGACAGAGACAGAGAGAGAAAGAATGGCCCCTGGCCTCCCAGCCAACATCAGATGCAGCCCTCCAGTCCAAAAGCTTGTGCACATCTGTTTTAAACTATAATTAGTGAGAAGAAGCCAAGATCAAAATATGGTCATAGATCCTTGCAATTTTTCACTAACTGTAGTTTAAACAAACCACATTCTCTGTGTTATGACATCACAGAGAACTGTGGTTAATTTAAAAAAGGAAGAAAATGTTTCCAATCTCCTTCTCTTCATGTCAAAGAGGAGGATACAAGAGGTGAAATCCACAAGCCCAAGGCTTGCTGTGGTTTTGTTCACATAGCTAGAAACCATGTTTTCCTGTTATGTCTGAACCAGGCCTTAGACTGCAATCTTAAACATATTTATTAAGGCATAAGCCCCATTAAGCACAGTAGTATTTACTTCTGAGTAAACGTGCATAGGTTTGTCCTGTAGATATTTCTTCGGGGTGAGATATTAGCTATAAGGATGTACTGTACTCATGTGAGTTGGAGAAAAAGAAAAAGAGGGAACAGATTTTTTATTTATTTATTTATTTTAATGACAGAAAGGGGTGGAACACTGGAAGGATTAGGAAGGGAAGGAAAGAAATAGTGTAACTCAATCTGCTCTTTCTGGAAGCCCTTGAAGTTGTCTTGTGTTTCTTTCCCTTGCCTGCTGCCAACTTGCATTCACATGATGGAGCAGCCAAACATTTAGCCCAGGAGTGTGCACCCTCCAAAGGAATCGCACCATCTGCTCTCAGTGGACAGCAAGTTGTCTTATTTCTTTGCCATCACATTTTTAAAAAACAAGTCAAGTTTGAGAAGAAAGGGACTCCATGAAATTAATGACTGTCCCTTTACAACTCCAAGGAGCTGGTCTGAAAAGAGAGAGACTAGCATGGGAGTATGGGAGTGGTCTTCGTCTACGCATGAGATTTCCCCAGCCAGTATTTCATCATTACCAGTAATCCTGTCAAGGATGCTGTGGACAGTGCCACATGAGCTAATGTTGCCTGCAGGGCAGAGAGTGATGGAGGTGCGACACCCAGGTTCAAATTGCTCCTTAGTGTCACTGGGAGACTTTGGACACATGATTCTTGAATCTAGCATACATTGTGGCTGAATGTGGTATGATGTGCAGCAGCCTGTCTTTTAGAAGGTGTATGACCCAGTGTGACAAACCTCTAGTGTCCCATCAGCAGCAATGCTGTAACCGCTACTATCAGATGCAGGGGGCAATGTTGCAGAACAATAGGGGGCATTTGGATGTGCATCCAATTTACCCTGCAGTCCTGTAAGCTGCAAGGGACGTTTCTCCTCACAGGACTGAGATCACCCAGCGTGCAGGTGTGACTGGCCCAAAAACATCCAGTGTGCTTCATGACTGGGCAGGGAACTGAACCGAGATCTCCCTAACTGAAGTCTAATGCCCTTGTCCACTACATCACACTGGCCTTTTAGGTTATCATACAGAGGAGTTTCCCAATGATTTTTGGGGGAGATCAGGAGTACCAGGAAGAGCTCCCAAACAGATTGGAGCAGAGCCTAGTAGTGGATCAAGAGCAGAAGACCTGCAATGCTGTGGTTTCTTGGGATTGTGTTACATTGGCAGAGCCTTGTGTGGGAAGCTTGCAAAGTGCTGTTCTATTTTCGGGGCTTGAAAGCAGCTCCTTTATTTTATTCTTTTTTACCTTTTGGAGAGATGAATAATGGTGTCATGAAGAAACAAAGGGAGAGCTTTGCCCATTTCCAGTCTTCTTATTCACGCTAATTAAGTACTAGCAGCTTTGCTGAAGGTAACGCCCCCACTTTGAATTTCCAGAAAACACAAGTCAAAATGAATCCCCCAAAGCAGCAGCATCACGGGCACCAGCCATTCCTTCCCCATTAACTCTGCCTCTCCCAAGATGTTTTTGTGATGAGAGCAGCCTGGTCACCAAAAATCACCTTTTGGGCTACACAGGTCTGCTGTGAACAGCCTGCCGTGAGGGAGAGGCCTGTTTGCATCACTCCACAGAGTGGCTGAACCTTGCACTGCCTCACCCCGTTGCCAAGGGAATTTTCTCCACACCACTACAAGCAGCTCCCTCTCATAATACTAAACCTGGGGTCACCCCATAAAGCTGATTGGTGGGAGATTCGGGACAGATAAAAGGGAGCACCGGTACTTCTTCACACAGTGCATAGTTAACCTATGGAATTCACTTCCACAAGATGTGTGGTGGCCACCAAGTTGGCTGGCTTTAAAAGGGGATTGCATTCCTTCCAAAATTATTATTGTGGGGTTCATCTGTGCTCAGATCAGGGCTGAAGGGCCATAGCTCCGGGTTAGAGCTCCGGCTTTGCATGCAGAAAGTCCCAGGTTCAATCCTTGGTATCTCCAGATAGGGAGAGGAAGAAATCCTGCCTGAAACCCTGGAGAGCCACTGCCATTCAGTGTCGGCAATATTGGGCTACATGGACCAATGGTGTGACTTGGTATAAGGCAGCTTCTTATAGTTCTATGACTAGCTCCAGGTTTGAGGAGGCCCTGGGCAAAGTGCACTCTGATGGCTCCGCTTCTCTGCTGGTGGGCCGTATCAGGCTTACCTGGCGGCGGCGGGGGGGGGGGCAGAAGCTGCTCTGAGCAGCATCAGGTGGCAGAGACTGCCATTTTAAGTTCCCATAATCCCACAGAGCAATGCTACATCAGGAGCATTATGGGAAGTTAAAATGCCAACTAGGCTCAGCCAGCTGATGCTACTCTGAATGCCAAGCCAGGAAAAGGGGGAGAGCAGGGGAAACATGTCAGCAGCTGCCCAAGGATGCCTGGTGCTGACACAGGCACTGGCTCGGGCACTGCCTCCAGTCTGAATCCGTCGCCATCATGTTTTATTTCATGAAAGGACAGGCTTCTGCGGTGGTGGTGGTGGTGGTGGTGGGCTTCCCAGGGTGGAGGTCCTGCTCCTTCCTTAAGGGTACAATCCTATGCATGTTTAGACCGAAATAAGTCCTACAACTCCCAGCTCTGCAGGACTTTTTTCTGTCTAAACATGCATAGGATTGTGGCCTTAACATTTTAGGTAGTATCACCATTTGTATGGCATGCTAAAGATATATTAAAGAGTTATTAAAGGAAATAGAAAATATACTTGTCGGGGAGTTTTTTTGTTTGTTTGTTTTACAGCAAAGATGGACAGTTGTGATTAGACATGTCCTTGAAGCAAAGGGTGAGTAAGGGCACAATCCTATGCATGTTTAGGTAGAAATAAGTCCTACACTCCCAGCATTCCCCAGCTAGCCATGCTGGCTGGGGAATGCTGGTGGTTGTAGGACTTTTTTCTGTCTAAACATGCATAGGATTGCGCCCTAAATCTTTTTTCTTCTCCAGGCAGCTTTGAGAGCCTACCACTGGTTCCTTCTTCACTGTATCTTTCCCTACCTCCTCCCTTTCCCCCTTCAAAGTGTGTCTTAAAGCAGGGATGGGCAGAAGGTAGATCTCCAATATTTTGGTCTTCAACTCCCAGAAGCCCCTGCCAGCATGGTCAATGGCCAGGAATGCTGAGAGTTGAAGTCCAAAACATCTGGAGATCTACTTTCTACCCACCTCAGTTTTAAAGGATGTGTGTGATTCCATTCCATTGTATTGTATTTCATCTAAGTGCTATTGAGTTCTAATTGACTTTTATTGCATTTTTATGTGAAGCACCCTAAGCAACAGTTGGAAGAGGAGCACAAGAGAAATAAAATCATTTAAAGGTGCAATCCTATGCATGTTTAAACCGAAAAAAATCTAAACATGCATCGGATTGCGCCTTTAAATGTTCATTTGAAACTGGGGTAGCCAACTCTAACTATATGCTAAACTTCCCCAGGCACACTGTAATGTCTTTCTTTAGTAATGATGCTAAACTCATTTGCGGAATCATATGCATTCCACAGCACTCTTGTCATGTTCCATTGATACTCAACTTATGTGTGGAAGCTGTTCAGACATTTCTTTAATCTAGTGGTGTCTTCTTATTGAGGACATTTCCAGCCACCCCTAAGCTACACCAGACAGTCCTGTTGCACCAGGACTAAAATGTGGCATAGTGGTGAGAGTGTTGGACTGGGACTCGGGAGATCCGGGTTCTAGTCCCCGCTCTGCCATGAAACTCACTGGGTGACTTTGGGCCAGTCACTGACTCTCTGCCTAACCTACCTCACAGGGTTGTTGTGAAGATAAAATGGAGTGGAGGAGGATGAGGATTATGTAAGCCACCTTGGGTTCCTTGCAGGAAAAAAGGCGGGATATAAATGTAATAAATAAAAATAAATAAAATAAGTTGATGTGAGTAGCCATTTTGGAAAATTATCCACCTCTCCATGAGCATTCAAGGAACCAGAAGTGAGAAATGTGAGAACAAATCTGCACAGAGGTGCTTGCCACAAATATTCCGAAGTACAAACTCCATCAATAAGGTTGTAATATAAAGATGGTAGCATTATATAAACGATAGATCCAGATCATGATTGGTTGGCAATCCTGTAAAAGCCAATATAATGTCAGAAAACACCCAGTAAGTTTATCTGATTGTTCAGGTGGGAGTTGAGGAGCTTGTGGAAATTACTGGGAGGAAAATAATGGAAGGTGCCTTGAGCCAATCCTTCCTTTTGCAATCAGGAAAGTTACAAAGCTGCATTTGAGTGACAGCTGCACACATACAGGCGGCTCTGTTTACTGACACACTCACTGCTCCTACTCACTGCTTTATAAAGCGTCTTGGCACCTTGGGTACGAAATGCATTACATAAAGCTCAATTCAATTTCTTATGCTCCACATTGAATGCCATCCAGTTATGAAACACAATGTGGCTGTTCCCAGCTTATAGCCCCAACCGATAAATCTTCCGTAGCTGGAAGGCTTTTTGTCCTCTGACTTCCAAACTCCCCCAAAGTTGCATTTAGAGACATTTCCTTTCTGACACGCAGCCTGCCTGGTACTGACAGGAAACATCAAACTCAGCTGCCAGAAGAAATGGGTATTGATGGAGTGCTGCTGGGATAACTCCCAAGAGAATTGACTGGCAGCGGTAAGCCTTTGGCTCTCAAGTATGCAGAGGTGGAAATCATGAATCGAACCTCCTGGGAATGGCAATGAAAAAGCCAACTCACTATCTGCCATATGGTAATATCTTTATAGCTCTATAGGGATCCTTGGAACCCTATCAGGGTATATTAACACCAGTCATTCTCTGCCTGCCCCAGGATAGAGTTTAAACTACATTGCAAGTAGGTGACTGAAGGAGAGAGGAGCCTTGGGTATCAGCCCAAGAAGACATGGGATAACATGGATGAAGGTGGCTGTGAGAATGCTCTCTTGCCATATGTGGGGCTCCCTTTCATTTTGATGGCATGAACTGCTACTGTCATACAACAATAGGCTGCTGAGTATTTTTCAATTGCAAACATAGATTTTGCTGGCACCACTGCCCCCCCCCCCATCTCACCCATGTTGGGAATGTGGAGTTTATGCAGACTGCACAGGGTTCTTTAATTGGACAACCTCTCCTAGGAGCTCACAAAGCTTATGAAGATCATTGCTATTGATCCTGGTTCGACTTACCAATGTAGAATTTTTAACTGCCCTAAATAGTAAAACTGAAGCCAAACATCCCAAAGACTTGTTCAGGGTTTCAGGACACAGGGCTAGAATACACTACTAGAGAATGAACTGAGCATTGGGAATGATATTTTTTTTGTTTTGTTTTGCACTGAGAATATTTCCCAGAGGCTTAAGGAAAGCATGCTTAAGGTCCATAAAAATGTACATAATTTACATGGTAGAAGTGTATTCACTGCATTTTTGTCCAGATGTACACTCTGGTGTGAACCTCAGGGAAAACCAAATCTAAATCAAGTTTATTAGGCAACCAATTACAGGCTATATCCAAAAAGGAAATTTACAGCCAAACAAACAATACATTTACAATACATAGATCATACACAAGAGGCAAAGTCTTAAACCAAAAAATTAGCCTCATAGGCATAGGCTTGGCTAAGCTGGGAGGCTTTAACCGCAATTTGGCTGTATTAAATACAACAGGCTTAACCGTGTTAGGAAGCAGACATTTGATTTTACCCATGTCAGTATGAGCAGCTATTGACTCTAATCATTTCTTCAGGTATTTTTCCCTTGGAGTTTCATATAACTTCATATAGCTCAGGGAAAACCAGTTCTGCTTGTTTGCTGCAAAAACCAAGTATGCACAGGACCGATAGACTGGTACCTGTGCCATCACAAATCCTCCACCCTCTCTCCCAAAGCAGGTTTTTTAGCTTTAAAAGTGTGTGTGTGTGTGTGTGTGTGTGTGTGTGTGTGTTTAAATAAGGCACAAATAAACTTTTAATTGTATAAACATATAAGTGGCACTTTAAGCAGTAAAAAGATACAATCCACCTGAAGCATGGGGGTACAGGCAGAACTGAAGACTAAATCAGCATTTGGGTCAGTGGCAAGTATACCTGTTTGTCATAGTATGAAGCTGGAGGAAAGCTGGGTTCAACCCCTTGGGAGAAAAACATTGTTTCCTGGGTTTTGGTACACTAATAATCCATTCACTCACATCAAAAACAGGCAAACTGAGAAAGGGGTTATGGGCTTCTACTGAAACAATTGGTGTTTGGGTTGAGACACCTGACTGGAAAACACATCAGTTGAGGGCCAGATAAGATGTGCCATTTATATGCATCACTTGCTACTGCATCTTTTTTTTTCTTTAAAAAAAAAATAGGCATAAGAGGCCACAATTTTCATCGAAAACATGATGCACGGAGACAGGAAGTTTAACCCTTTTCTCTACCACCGTGGTTCTGGTGAAAATTTTCTGCCCTCCCAACATGGCTGATATGTGCCCTAGGAGGGAAGCTTTCAAGGATGCCAATGGGAGCTTCCCTCCCAGGGCTAATAGAAGTCACCGGGGTGTGTGTATGTTAAATTGAGAATGTGGTGGGGAGGCTTAAACCCCCACTCATCGCACACCATGGTCCCAATGAAAATCAGGCTCCTTGTGCCTATCATCATCATCATCATCATCATCATCATCATCATCATCATCATCATCATCATCCTCAGTAGCAAGTGATGTGTTAGCAGCATCACATCTAGTTTGGCCCTGGGAAAGGCACAGGCATATATTATTCACTGCTGGTGGCATAGTGATAAGAACAGGAAAATGCGGAACAGCAGGTCATGCAGAGTTTTGGAGGGGACAAAATGGTTTTGTAAAAGAAGGGACACATTTGCCAAATAAAGTAGTTTTGTTTTGGTTTCTTTGAATTAGTGAGGGCATTAGTGCAGAGACGGCACAGAATTGTGATATTTAATTTAAAAAGCAAGTAATTTTATGCAGAAAGAAAGGGTTCGATGCCCTTACACTAATGAGAGCCACTGGTGGGAATCCTACTACTAACAGAAGGGGGGAAATTGCCAGGAAACTGGGACACGCAGCAGATAAAAACCTTGTGCAAAAGATAGGAGCTCCTGCATTTTTAGAAAGCAAAAGCAGAAGTTGTTTAAATCTTGTTGGATATGTCAAAAGACCTGTTTGATGTCCTGGACCAGCAAAAGGAACATACCGCTAACCAAGACTTAGCAGCTAGTAGCACTGATGAAGGAAGGAACTGATGAAGACAAGATTTCATAGATTTCATAGATCATAGAGTTGGAAGGAGCCGACAAGGCTATCGAGTCCAACCCCCTGCTCAATGCAGGAAACTAGAGGAGGGGTCTCCCATCCAAGTAACAACCAGGCTTGACCCTGCTTAGCTTTCCACACTCAGACAAGCTGAGCCAGCATAAGCCACATGCCTGTATATCTACGTGGATCTAAGTATGTGATAGGTGGTGGCAGTGATACCCTCAGTTTAGGTGCTCCATGTAAACGCAAGTTAGCTTACTTGTCTTCTTGGGCATGAAACATCACAACAAGGACTGGGCTTGATTGTTTATAGCATATTGGCACAAGGGATGTGCTAGAACTGAACTTGGCTGCACAAATGGAAAGTCTGAGTGTAGCCATCAAGGGATCAGCAGGAGCTTCTCAGCAAGTCAGTCAGTGGCTATTATGACTGGAAAGAAAAATGGATCCTGCATCCTTCTTGACAGTTTTGGGTCTCAGAGTTTCTCTGCCAATCCCAAGTGCAGCCAGTTGCAGCAAGAACAAGGAAAATCAATTATGCAGCTTTGTAGAGGCGACATACATTTACGGTAAGTGTGTGCCTTCGTGTACGCATGCACACAATTGCATCAACATAAGCATAGCATGCTTTCAGTGGATGAAAGGAATACACAGAGTAATGCACAGTAATAACAGCTGGGAGCAAACACAGCAAGTTCCAAATGTGCAGAGAATTTCCATGGAACACATGGACCTGTCCTCACACTGGCGAGGAACAATTCTGAACATTTGCATGATTGAAGATGGCATATTTTGATGTTGAAAAAACAACAACCCACATAACTATGTCAAAAACTGCATTACAGGAAGCTATGTAACAGGGCTTTGTTATTATGGGGTGATGAGATTGTAAGATCAAAAAAGACCACTGCAAGCTTGCTAACCTTACTTCATAACTGACTGGTGATGTTCCTTCAGTAATTATCACTTTGTCAAACCCACTCACTCCCCGACCCAGTCCTGTTAGAGAGCTAGAAAGAGTAGTAAATGCAAATTAAAATGAGAGGCAGAACAAAGGGAGAGTTTATTAGGGCTTTCATTTTCCTTTCTCTCCATTGATGTCAAATAAGCTTCAACAGAAAAAAAAATACATAAATAAGGTTTTTATCATTGATCCAGTAATTATCATTATGATGCACTAATATTCCTGTTGTTCATGCTTTGTGGTCCTCACTGGTCCTGGCTTGTACGATTATTATGAGGAAGACTTCACACAATCACTTTAAGCACTAGCAGGCACCAGTGAAAGGCTCCTTAATGCCCAGCTTCCCTCTCATTATTAGGTCATAGCCTGGAGACATGATAAGGATCCATACGGTACAGCCCTTTCACAAGTAAACAAGGGATAACTGCAGCTATCACGTAAAAATGATGATAGCCCAGCATGAAGCCCTTGCTAGCTTGTTTAACAACAAAGGGTAGGTGCAGTATAGCACAACAGCACGTAGGGATGAGCAGTTCAGTTACATAATACATACAGTAACTTCAGTTTTGCCAGAACTCCAGTCTGGACTGAAGGAACTGGAATGGGTTCCATGATCAGCATCTACATAGGATGGAAGGGGACTGATATGGGCTAAGGCAGCCTTCCACAGCTTGGTGCCCTTCAGATGTGTTAGACTACAACTTCCATCATCTACAACCAGCACAGGAATGGAGGCTGGGGATGACAGGATTTGCAGTCCAACACATCTGGAGGTTACAAGGCTGGACTAAGGGCACTCCTGGCCATTCTCGGCCTCTTGCACACACACAAAAGGTTCTTGGTGCATTAGAAGTGTCGATTAATGTGGGAATTATATATCGAACAGATGGAAAGCTTTTTAATCTCAGTAGGCTGAAAGCAAAAAGTAAGGTAATTACAACCTCCATTGTGGAACTTCAGTATGCTGATGATAATGTGGTCTCACTCTCCGCACATTCAGAGGATGATCTCCAAACTATCTTAAATGCTTTTGCAGAAGCATACGGAAAACTTGGTCTCTCATTTAACATCAAAAAAACCAATGTGCTTTATCAGCAAGTGCTTCATCAGCAAGTGCAAAGTAACCCTTTGGTGATGCCATCTATTCAGCTTGGCGGGGCAATACTGGAAAATGTCGATCATTTTCTCTATCTTGGCAGGCAGCTATCTTTCTGTTACAGCTAACATCGACAGTGAAATCCAGCATCGTTTGAACTCCGCAAGTGCCGCATTTTCTCGAATGAAACATAGAGTGTTCGAGGATCGGGATATCTGTAAGGAGACCAAAACGCTGGTTTATAAAGCCATTGCATTACCAACTTTATTGTATGCCTGCGAAACATGGACTATCTATAAACGTCATTTCCACCTCTTTGAAAGATTTCATCAATGTTGTCTCCGGAAAATCCTGCAAATTACTTGGGAAGACAGGCGAACAAATGTCAGTGTACTGGAAGAAGCAAAGACTACTAGCATTGAAAAAATGATCCTTCAATGCCAACTTCAATGGACCGGTCATGTTGTTTGAATGTCTGACTGCCGTCTCCCAAAGCAGTTACTTTATTCCCAACTCAAGGATGGAAAGCAGAATATCGGTGGTCAGTATAAAAGGTTTAAAGATGTTCTTAAGGCTAATCTAAAAAAATGCAATATAAACATCGAAAACTGGGAAGCTCTGGCCCATGAACGATCTAACTGGAGGTTGGCCTTTCACAAAGGTTCCATGGACTTTGAAGAAGCCTGAGTGCAAGGTGAAAGGGAGAAACGTGCTAACCAAAAAGCACATCAAACGAATCCTTTACAGGACCATCTTCCATCTGGTAACATGTGTCCTCACTGTGGGAAGCTGTGTGGATCTAGAATTGGCCTCCACAGTCACTTACGGACCCATCGCTAGAGTCTACACAATTTTTTAAGAATTTCCTCTTTTTATAATTTTTTTTTGTAATTTTATCCTGGAAGACAATCTTACTCGGTCACAAGTGATCGCCTACTACTATATAGAATGTATGCCAATGAACTGGAGACCTTGAAGCATGCTCAGTGAAGCCTAGTGCAAGAGTATCTAATATTTCCAATAAGAGCCAGTCCTTCATGTCTAGCCAAAAGATCTTACATTTTAAAATCAGGGTGTCAACACTAAAATTTAGGAGTATATGAGGCTCCCATATGAGGCTCCCTTAGACTGAATCAAACTATTGGTCCATCTAGTCCAGGACAGTCTACATTGACTTGTAGCAGCCAAGGCTTCAAAGAGAGGGCTTGCCCAGCCCTGCTCTGTGAGATTCTTTGCACTGGAAATGCAGGAAATGGAACCTGCACCTTTCTGTACACAAAGTATGTCCTCTAAGCACTGATGGTTAAAATGGAAGTCTTGCCCAAATGAGGAAAACAAAAGGGAGCACAAGCTTGCACAAAGGAGATGCAACCAGACAATAAGAGATGCAAAAAAGCATTATGAGGAGCATATAGCTGACAACATCAAGGCCAACAATAAATAATTCTTTAAATATATCAGAAGCAGAAAACCAGCTAGGGAGGCATTGCATGGCAATGGAGTTAAAGGAGTACTAAAGGAGGATAAGGACGTTGCAGAGAAGCTGAATGAATTCACTGCAGAAGATATAGGACAGATACCTGTGCCTGAACTGATGTTTTCAGAAAGGAATTCTGAGGAACTGAGGCAAATAGTGGTGACAACAGATAAAGTTCTCAACCTTATTGACAAATTGAAAGTTAATAAATCACCGGGCCCAGATGGTATCCATCCTAGAGTTCTTAAAGAACTCAAATATGAAATTGCTGATCTTCTAACAAAAATACATAACATGTCCCTAAGATCAGTCTCTGTACCAGAGGACTAGAGAATGGCCAATGTAACACCATATTTTTTAAAGGATCCAGGGGGGTTCTGGGAACCCACATGCCAGTTAGCTTAATGTCTGTTCTGGGTGAACTGGTTGAAAACATTATTAAAGATAAATTAGTAAGCATATAGAAGAACAAGCCCTGCTGAAAAAGAATCAACATGGCTTCCTCAAATGTAAGCCTTTTAGAGTTATTTGAGAGTGTCAGTAAACATGTGTACCAGGGTGATCTAGTGGGCATTATTTACTTGGACTTCCAAAAGGCTTTTGAGAAAGTCCCTCACCAAAGACTCTTGAGCAAACTTAGCATTCATGGAATAAGAGAAGAGGTCCTCTTATGGATCAGTAACTGGTTAAAGAACAGATAGTAGGAATAAATTATAAATTCTCCCAATGGAGGGATGTAAACTGTGGGGTCCTGGAGGAATCTGTATTGGGACCAATGCTTTTCAGTTTATTCATAAATGATCTGGAATTAGGAATGAGCAGTGAAGTGGCTAAGTTTGCTGATGACACGAAATTACTAGCTCAGATCCTATCAGTTTATACTTGATGTTGGGATTTTTGCCCCAACATGTATCACTTTACACTTGCTTATGTTGAACTGCATTTGCCATTTTAATGCCCATTCTCCAAGTTTGGAGAAATCCTTTTGGAGCTCCTCACAATCCTTTTTTTGTTTCAACTATTAAAATAGGGATGTTGGAGAAATCCATAATGGATTCAAATGAGTTCAGATTTCTAGGAATCCAACCCACAGATTCCACAACAGACCGGCTTTTCCCAATTCACGCACATTCCATGGACTTATGGACCTTTTTTTAATTCTACGTAATTTTATGCAAATTTAGTCATAGAAACATACGTAAAAGAAAAAATACCGACCAAAAATGTACATTTCCTACATAGGCTAAAGTGTAAAAATACACATATTTTTCGGGGATTTGCATATTTGGGAGGTGGAATTTGGCATTTTCGGGAGTGCGAATTTGTGCAACTCTGAATTTGCACGAATGCATACGAATGTATTTTCACAAAATCCAATTCCATCAATGAGCGGACAACAGAATGAAAGATGCCTGAAAATCTGCAAAACAGATGGAACAGATTTTACAGTGTCCATGCATCCCTAGCTAGCAGTGACTGACCAAGTAAGATCTTGGGGTTGTGGTGGACAGCTCAATGAAAATGTTGACCCAGTGTGCAGCTGCTGTGAAAATGGCAAATTCCATGTTAGGCATAATTAGGAAAGGAATTAAAAATAAAATTGCCAAGATCATACTCCCCTTATACAAATCTATGGTGCGACCACGCTTAGAGTACTATATGCAGTTCTGGTCACCACACCCAAAAAAGGGGCATTGTAGAGTTGGAAAAAGTTCAGAGAAGGGCAACTAAAATGATCAAGGGGCCAGGGCAACTCCCCTATGAGGAAAGGTTACAGCAGCTGGGATTGTTTAGCTTAGAAAAAGGGTGAATAAGGGGAGACTTGATAGAGGTGTACAAAATCATGCATGGTGTGGAGAAAGTGGACAAGAAGACATTTTTCTCCCTCTCTCATAATAGTAGAACTCAGGGTCATCCCCTGAAGCTGATTGGTGGGAGGGTCAGGACAGATAAAAGGATGTACTTCTTCACACAGTGCATAGTTAAACTATGGAATTCACTTCCACAAGATGTGGTGATGGCCACCAAGTTGGATGGCTTTAAAGGGGGATTGGACAAATTCATGGAGAAGTAGGCTATCAGTGGCTACTAGTCCTGATGGCTATATGCTACCTCCAATAACCAAGGCAGTATGCCTATGTACACCAGTTGCTGGGGCACATGGGCAGGAGGGTACTGTTGCACTCCTGTCCTGCTTGTCGGTTTCCCGTGGGCAGCTGGTTGGCCACTGTGTGAACAGAATGTTGAACTAGATGGACCCTTGGTCTGATCTAGTATGACTCTTCTTATGTTCTTATGATCCATGGCATGGGCCCTAGTACCACAGGGATGCAGAACTTCTTTCCACCTGAGGGCTGAATTCGATTTGAGAGAAGCTTTTGGAAGTCACATTCTAGCAGTGGGTGGGGCCAAAGGCAAAAGCGGTGGTGCCAAAAATGCCAGCCTATTGTAGCTTAGAGCTCTTCCTGCCAGTAACTAAGCCTCAAGAGAGACATTTCAACCTGTTAGAATGGGGGGAAACTGCGCAAGCTGGGAGAAACCACCAAATGATCGGTGGTTGGGGGAAAGGGGGTGGGGACAGCAGAAGGGGTGTGGCCACCTGGGGAGCCCCAGAGTTCTGGAGTGGGACCCCAGGAGGGCTGGCGTGCCTGAGGTTCCCCACCCATGCTCTACCAGCTGGAGGCAAATGGTACTTCCTTACGTGGTTTCCAGAAGAGCACTTTCCAGCCACTTTTAAAGGTAAACTGTTGTTCTCCTATAGGGAGATTATGTTTCTCCCAAAGGTACAGATCCCCCATTTCTGTTTCCGCTCTGAAGCAATTGCTTATGCAACAATTTTAGATGTAGATGAGCTCCCTGCCCTCCACTTTTTCTGGTGATCTCTGTCACATAAACCCCAGAGATCTGGCCTCAGACTGTTTGTCACCTTGCTTCCTCTGACTCCCTCAGCGGCCTTCCTTTCACAGTTCATTGCACACAATCTGGCTCCCTCTCGTTGGCTCCACTCTCACCTAATTGGCTGGCTGCTGTCCCCAGACAACACTCCGTGACACAGCTTAAGCCCAGGGCACTACAACTTTGGCTGAGGAATATACCTTATACAAGGATAGTTAGTTATATATCTCCCTGCTTATTTTCCTTCAGGCTAAGGAAATCTGTTTTGCTGCTGCTGAACACTTCTTTATAAAACCACCACATTCATTAATTGTGTTATGACCTTTTTTAAAAGATGAGATTAATACAAATTGACCGTATCTTTTCCAGAGTCAATTCTAAACCATTTTAATAGGGTTAAATGAAAGGAGGTATTATGAGTGACCTTGAGAGCAGCCATATTTGGTTGCATATGCATTACTTAACAGAGTAAACAAGTCTGTCCCGATAGATCAAGTCTCTCTAGGTGTGAAGATGGACATTGTAGGGGATGTGCAGTCAAAACCTCAAGCCATGTATAGGTGCATGATGTAATTGGGAACACAGAGTTGTGCCTCCTAGAGCAGACACTCTGTGGACATTACCCAGACGTCCTCCGGGGCAGGATGTGGGAGTAGCCAGTGCCTTCTCTTCCTGCCCGGGAACAGTCTGAGCCATGAACTTGTAAGTGCAGCATGTATGAAGATGTAGCCAGGAGTAGCAGTTCTGAACTTTTCCCAAGTTCAGAACAGGTCGACTACCAAATGATTCCTGCACAACTGTAAATACTTTCTTAAGCCTGCCTGTATTCAATCTGCAAGATCTGAGTGAGTAAACTCTGTTTTTAACCTCCCAAAGACTGTTTGTCTTATTGGTAGTATAAAGGGGGAAACCAGGAAAAGATCCAGTCTGCACAGAAGGGCAGCCTGTAATTGCCAAATGCTAATGCTGTTCTAACCAGCAGCTCCACACGCTCACGTTTTTCCACTGTAGTTGGGGTCTGCTCTGCTGTGCTTGCAAACGCAAGAGGGGAGAGATACTATCTCATAATATCCTCTCCCAGCTCTTTTAGTAATCCCCAACAGACATCCCCACCTCTCCCGGGCAGAAATGGAAAAGAAAGTGCAAAGGTATATGAAGAGCTCTTATACTGAGTCAGATTATTGGTCTGTGTTATTTGCTCTGACTGGCGGTGACTCTTCAGAACAGCCTTCTCCCATCTGGTGCCTTCCAGATGTGTTGGACTACAATTGCCATCATCCCCAGCCACTGGCCATAGCTGAGTTGCTTCACATTCTGCCACACCTCCTTGTTGACATCTGTCCAGGTGAACTCACCCATGAAATTCAATTCTGCTACAGTTTGTATGTTTGCTGTTCTAGAAGACAACTCTTCTATAGTGCCCAGAGAAAAGATCAACCACTTCTTATGCACATTTTCACACCTGAGACTTAAAGCAGCTCTGTGAATGTAAAGCTTACATGGGCCAGAAGGCTCATTCATATTGCTAATGTTCCCCTCTGCTTTTTTTGCCACATTATTAGCAACAGTATCATGACAGAGACTCGAAGGTTATGTGAGATAACACTCTTCAATTTACCTCCTTTAAAAGGCTCTGGAGAAACCAATAAAAGCTGGATTTGAGCTATATGAAGCAAGAAGGGCTGGTGCTTTAAATCTTAAGGGCTATTCCACCACTTCATTAGAATCAATGGTTTGAAAAGTTCCCATGATTCAGAAAACTAGATCCTAAATTGGATCATAATTGAAGAAAGAACCATCATGGGGCTCTGAGAAATTGGATAGCCGGCTCCTCTTTCATAATTGCCTTACCACACACAATCTTTCCATCTCCTAGAAGTCCAAAGATTGAAATAGGCAGTGTGGATTACTAGTTTATGTGCCTGGATCTAAGACATAAGTTCAGATCTTGCTCAGCCATGGGCCCACTTGCTAGTGTTGAATAAGTCACTATCTGAGACTCAGTTCTCCATCTGTAGAATGGGAATAGCAATCACCTAGTTGGGAGAAGGCTGGAAAATGAGTTGCATCACATTTTTCACAGTTAAGATGAACTGGAGACGAAAGAAAGAGCAACGTTGGTGGGAACTGTAGCTCTCAACCATGAGTTTACATGTGGCCACCCCTGTTCTGGAGCTAGGAAAACAATATTTTAAGTTCCTAGGTGCCAGCATCAAGTTTCTAGTTGTTGAGACAACTGGGATTGTTCCTCCCTGGCCCTGGATTTTAGGATTTGGTACAATGGAAAATATACAGTGTCTCTGACTGAAAGTATAATGTTTAGGCTGGGTGCTGGCTAGACATCCAGTTAAGGCTGGGTGCGCCGCCCGCCCCATTTTTCCGCCCCTGCCTGCCCCGTTTTTTTTAGCAGTGCGCAGCGCCGCTCAAACAACCCCTTACCGCGTTCGGAGGTCCCGTCGTGTCATTTCCTGTCCCGGAAATGACGCGACAGGGCCTCTGCGCAGGCGCAGAACAGTCCCGTCGCATCATTTCCGGTCCCGGAAGTGACATGACGGGACCGATCGAACAGAGCGGGCGGTTCTCCGCCGGAGCGGGCGGTTCTCCGCCGGATCGGGCAGCTGAGGCAGCTCTCTGCGGAGCACGCAAGCCGCCCCGAAGAGGAGGTAAGGCCTCGCTGGGGCGTGAGCGAGGCCATGCTCGGCCTCATTCTGCCCCGGCGAGGCTCGATTTACATGCCTAGACTGCTGGCAGCAGAAAACTTTTCTGACAGAAATATCTGATCTTAAAGAAAAATCAGGTTAATCCTGAGAGTCTACAGGTGATGAAGAGTGACCGTGCCAAGTTTGGGGCAGATCCATCATCCGTCAAAACGTGATGGAGCCAATGCAACGACGCCCCCCACACAACAGTCATTTAAAAACTTTCCCTCCCTTTTCACCCCCTCAGAGAACATTCTAAATGGCCTAGGGGAGATTTGCATACCCACCCCTATGGGCCCCTGCAGGAATTCATACAAACATTCTAAGTGTCGTATGGGCTATTTGCATAACTGCTCCTATTGGCTCCTGCAGCAATTATGAGGTGAGGCTGGTTTGCATAACTGCTCCCCTGTTGTTTTGCCCATAGGAGATATGAGAGTGGGGCGATTTTGCCCCCTTTTTTCACCCCCTTAGGGATGGAATTTCCAAAAATCCCTTCTTAGTGGGTGTCTACATCATAAAAACTATGTTCCTTCAAAATTTCACATTCCTAGATTAAACGGTTTGAGCTGGGCGTTGATGAGTCAGTCAGTCAGGACTTCTTTTATATATATATATAGATTCTAGCATATCTAGACTTTTTAAACATGTACTACTTGTACCAATATTCACCAGAGCAGCACCCAAAGCAAATAAGATTGTATATAGGCTACTATAAATGCTGGTCCTAGTAGCAAAGATCTCTTTCTAACATGTAGTAAGAAAGATCAGACAGCACCTACCACGAGCTGAGAGCTTCTTGGTGTTTATGATTTTGGCAGCATACTCTTGTCCTGACAACACCTTCACACACCTCCTGACAATTGAGAAAGCACCTCTGTAGGAGAGAAGAAGAAAAACAAAACAAAATGTATGCGAGAAGTTAGGCTGAATAAAGTCACGTACCGCGAGCTAGCCTGTTTAAATCTAAGGAAGTTCAAAAGCAGTAGAACATAAGAAGGGCCCTGCTGGATCTGACCAAAGGCTTATTTAGTCCAGCATCCTTTCCCCCACATTGGCCAACCAGTTGCCCATGGGAAGCCCCCAAGCAAGATAGAACACAGCGGCTCGCCTGGTTAAAGGCAGCCGCCGGCGGGATCACATCACTCCAGTGCTCAAGGAGCTGCTTGCCGAGCTGAATTCAAGGTGTTGGTTTTGACCTCTAAAACCCTATACGGCTCCAGTCCAGTTTATCTCAAGGAGCGTCTCCAGCAATACCAAGTAGGCCGCTCAACAAGATCTGCCACAGATGGCCTTCTCCTTGTCCCTTCAGCCAGAGCAGCTAGACTGGTGGGGACTAGGAAGAGGGCCTTTTCTGTGGCGGCCCCCATACTGTGGAACTCTCTCCCGAGTGACCTCTGCCATGCCCCCTCTCTGCTGAGCTTCTGCCGCTTACTAAAAACATGGCTGTTCAGGTGGGAATATGGGGTGGGCTAAGATTTTAAAATTTTATACTGTTTTAAATGTATTTTATTTTGTATTTTATCATGCTGTACATCGCCCAGAGTGGCCGGTTTGCTGGTCAGATGGGCGATCCATAAATTCATTAAATAAATAAATAAGAACAAGGGGGCATTAACTCTCTCCAGCTGTTGTTCTCCAGGCTCCAGCAAATGGTATTTAGAGGCATGCGACTTCTGATCTTGGAGGTAGCGTATATCACAGCCATCATGACTAGTAGCCATCAATACTCCTTTGGACTTCTTTATTAACAGCATATTGCTTGTAAAACGTCTCAGGAAGGATGGGGGTGCTTACAAAAAGGGTTGCAGCTCATCCCCATCTCATACTGTCAGAGCAACTCCAGCCCTGTCCTGTCTTCTTTGCTGCAGCACCTCTTCCCTTTGCTCTAAGCCCTTCCACCTCTCCCTTTACCACCAAAAAACATAGCTCCACCTCTGCCTTCAACACATTGCCTACCCAAAAGGAGTGCCATGTCCTCTCTTTGAGTGTGAGAAAGAGACAGGGTCCCCAACATTTTGGGCCTGTGTGAGTACTTTTGGAGAAAATGCCATGGAAACCACCATCAAATGGCTGCTGTGAGCCAAGCTTGTTACAAAATGGCTGCTGTTGGGGCTCAGCTAGTCACAAAAGACAAAACAACTTGTTCAAGGAACTGAGTAAGAGGCAGAGGCTGGGTTTGAGCCCCAAATACCAAACCATATATTTGACCCCACATCAACAAAATATTCATTTCGCAGAAGGCAAACTGGTGAGATTAAGAGACAAGTAACTTGCCCAAGAAACTGAGTATCACGCAGAGGTTGAGTCTGAGTCCCGAATGCCTCATTTCTCTCTTTCAGGACCGCCCCAAGCTCCCTCATTCATCCATACCCATTCATCCATTCACACACAAACAGAAGCATGCACCCCATTCACCCATCATACACATACACACATCCCTCACTTCTCCTCCTTTCCATCCCCTTGACAGTCACTTTGCAGCTCCTGCCCCCAGCTCCCCCAGTTGCTCCCCCACAGCTTACCAGGCAGTAGCGGGAATGGGTTCCTTTTTTTCTAACTTTTTTTTCAGGACAGCTGGCAGGCACACTGAAAAGTGTAGCACTGGCCAAAGCGCCAATGCCCGCCATCTTAATTTCCTCAGAGTGCCTTTGGGCCCATATGAGGTCTCACATAGGCCCAGAGGCACTCTGGGGAACTTAAGATGGCAGGTGGCTGAAGCCTCAGCTGGCTTTGCAGCACACCCAGCCTCCATGAAAAATACTATTTAAAAAATGGGTTATAAGGGGAATGGGCAGGAGAACTTCATGGGCAGTTCAGCAGGGCTTCATGAGTGTTGTGCTATTCACGGGTGCCACACTGGGAAAGCCTGAGATAGGAGGACATTGGGGGAAACTGTATGTTTTATATACACATTACATTGGTATCCTGCCCTTCCTCCAAGGGGCTTCATGCAACAACCCTGTGAGGTAAGTTAGGCTGAGTGTGAAGGACTTGCCCGAGGTCACTTGGTCTGCTGCATGGCTGAGGGGGGATTTGAATCCGGGTGTCCCATACATTCTAGCTCAACGTTCTGAGGCAGAAGTGGGGGAAATGTTCAAAAAAACTATCTTGAGCGGAAACACCGGGGGTGCGTTTTCAACCTGAGCTGGCCAACCCATATTAGATCCAGTCAGGGAAACATTCTCACTCAAATGGCATTTAAAGGAGAAAGAGCAGTGTAAATGCAGAAGAGGCAGGGAGGGCCCCCCCTCCTTGTTACAGAATGTGCCCATTTGTTTCCTTCAGTCAAACATTTGGCATGTTTCCCCCTTCCGTTTTTCACATTGTCTCCCCGCCCTGAATGGTAACTTTTTCCACTGGTGGAAAGCATTAAGCACCTTCTGTCTTATCAAATGTCTCCCAGCACAAATGGCAACTTGTGCCAATAATAATGTATTTTAATGAAGGAAAAGAACGTCACCAATGCAATTTTTGTGCAAAAGCCCCAATTAAACCTGATATTGCTGAAGCTTAACATCCGTGCTGACTGAAAAGGTTATAGCACCAGCAGCTACCACAACTCTAGATTCTCCATGCTAAAATGAAAATAAAAGCATACCACTGTTGCCAGAGAGCAAACTTCTGCCGCCATTTTATGTCGGCCCACCACCACTTTTTCAAGACCATTTTATGTCGGCCCACCACCTCTTTTTCAAGACCATTTTATGTCGGCCCACCACCTCTTTTTCAAAACCAAGCACAAGACAAAAGTTTTCCACCTGTCTGCCTGGAAACTGCCTTTCCAGAACAATGCCATTCCCTTGTGAGCCATTTGTCACCCAAACCTATATCTGGTCTGGGAACCCTTGAGTTCAGGTTCTTCATCTCTCCTTCCCTTCTCCTGCACAGTCCCTCCTTCCCCTCCCTTAAGTTTTGTGATTTCCAGTTGGGGGTCTGCCTGGCACCCTTGAATCATTGTCCCCCTCCCAGTTTCAACACAGAATGATAAGAAAGGACCAGAATTCTCTCTTCCCTCCCTCCCCTTTTTACTTCTCTTGCTTTCTCTCAGTCTTGCTGCAATTCTCCCTTCCCTCCACCCACTTTGAAGCCAAAAGCCACACTGTGCAACTGCATACCACATCCCTCACATGGCTCAGGACTGCAATACCTCAGAAATGCTTTTCCCAGCATGAACCTACCTGTACACTATGCTCATCGTCTAAGGCCCTCCTCCAGGTGCCTCTTCCAATGGTGGCTCAGAGGGTGGCAACAAGGGAGAGGGCCTTCTCAGTGGTGGCTGCCCAGTTACAGAATGAACTCCCCAGTGAGGCCCACCTGGCTCCAACATTGTTATCTTTTCAGTGCCAGGTTAAGACTTTCCTCTATTCCCAGGCATTTGGCAGCATATACCGGTAATAGGTTTTTAATCAGGTCGTTGAATATTGTTTAGGTGTGTGTGTGTGTGTGTGTGTGTGTGTGTGTGTCTGCTGTCTGTTTATATGTTTGTACCTAAACTGTTTTTTATATCGTGCACAATATTGTTGTTGTTGTTTAAGGATTTTCATCTTTGTAAAATGCCCGGAGAACTTTGGCTATTGAGCGGTACAGAAATGAAATGAAATCCCTACAACTGTTGCTTCTCTTGCATTTTTTTCTAGGAAGCCTTTCCCCATGAACCATTTAGTTGCTTTTTCTTGGTAAAAACCCCTTTTCAGAAAAATTCTGAACTTGTCTCCATGGTGCTCCCTTTTCAGTATTTTACAGAGGTACTGCTCACTGACTAAATAGTCAAAACCTTACACACACTTGGCTCCCTTGCATTTCAGTTAATACATGCTAGTTTGGGCAAGCTCGGCTGGACAGACAGACCGCAGCCTGTATTCTTCTAGCTGAGTCAAGCCCAGTCTGCATGGGAAACACTTCCCCTAGCACCACATTTGAGCTCCATTTGCCCATTTCTTCATGTTCTGGAAGGGCGAGCTCCCTGTGTAGGTATGTTTAGAGACCCATGTCCCAAGTAAGCGTAGGAACACCATGGTAACCCATCTTCTGCAACAAAAACTTGTGTTCTGTCGCCTGTATAAACTGTGCCCAATTAAAGAAATGTCATACGCTTGCTTATTTTGCTTGCTTATTCCCTGCCTATCACGCAAATCAAATCAAGGTTGCATTGCTTAGGGCAGGGTTGACTGACGCCTGTCCATATTCTTGTACTTCCCGTATTGTGGAGATTGGGGTTGGCGCTGCCTTCTGTCTTAATCAAAGCAGCACACACAGATTTGAGCTTGGTGAGACAGAGGAGGTGCTTACCTGTATATTTTCCCCATCCCCTACCTGCAGCAATGAATGAGCTTATATCTCCTCCATCCCCTACCTGCCTTACATTTTGCATCATACTATGACCCTGACCACTGTGACCACCACACAGCACCTCTCTCATTGATGGGAATGGTCTTTAAAAAGAAGATGCAATCCCTACTTAAGTATTTCATTTATTAGGCTAGTGCACCCACAGAATTCTGACAGCTTGAAGAAGTAATGCTCTACAACTGGGGAGCACAACCTTTCTGGCCCCAAGAGCCACATTCAGTGTTGATGGAGACCCTAGGGGCCACACATGCACACACATCTGCACACACACAAACACAAACACAGGGAGAAACACTGGGGAAGGGGGAGGCTTTAACCATGCCCCAATCTCAGACATCCTGCAGCAAAATTGTTGGGATGGGGGGGGGTAGGCTGTTTTGGGGGTTGCTGCTGCTTCCCCCTCCCCAGTGACTTTGACCAGCGGCACTTTTTCTGCTTTGCCATCAGCAGTGCAAAAGCAGCAATGCCATCTGGGTCACCGGAGGGTGTGTGTCTGGCACTGCCAACAGGCATTGCTGCTTCCACATCACCATTAGTGGTGCAAAAGCAGATATGTCAATCGGCTGCGGAGGGGGGGGACAGGAGGAATGCGGGGGAAGCATGGGGCTGCACAACATGCATCTGAGGCCATATGTGGCCCACAGGGCCGCGGGCTGCGCACCCCTTCTCTACAAAGAAGCAAGGTTTAAAAAGCAAAAAAAGCAGAGCCCTTGACCTTTACCAGTGGGGTGCTGATTCATGGTGCCACCATGCTTTCCAAGTGGAGGTAAACTGTGGGACTATGCCTCTTACAAGAGGCTTCCACATACAGAGGCATGCAATTCAAATCCTGGTAGATTTTTAGACGCTAAGGGCAGTAATATCCAATGGGGCTGCTCTGCCTGCACTGGTCCATTGCACTTGTGGGACCCACCACTTCTGTAACAGGCCTTTCATGCTTCTAAAAGGAACCCCAGAAACTAGCAGAAATGCTCATTTCTGGATTGAGACATGTCAGCGGAGCTCCCTTTTGCAGGTTCTGCTGACCTGCCCCATTCCGGAAATGAGTGTTTTAGCTCATTTTGGATTATTTTGAAATATTGATATGGACAAAAGCCCCGTTGCACAAGTGGTGGCGTGGCAGGTCCCACAAGCGCAGGGGCACAACTCCACTGACCTCTGATGGTAACATTAAAACTGAGGTGAAAACTGAAGTCACATGCCATGTTCTCCCCTGCATAGGTAGCTACTTTTCACTCAGAAAGCCAACGCAGCAGCATCTTCAGCTTTGACCTGAGCAGAATCATCTACCTGCAGAGAGAGGTGCCCTGTTAGCCTGTAAAACAGCTTGCATGCTGACAATACTGAGAATGGTCAATCTGATTTACTGGTGCTGGCAAAGCTGAGATAGCTCATCGTGTATGTATCGGATAACTTACTAAGTGGAAACTACCTCTCACTGGCACTTAGCTGTGGCAAAGGAAGAAATGGGGTGCATCATGAAGGTGTGATTCTATTCATTGCCTGGAAATTAAGATTTGCAGCAGGAATCTTGCCATTGCTAGATGTAGTGCCAAGACAAGTTCACATCTTGGTAAAATTGAATGCTACGGTATTTTCAGATGTGAGGCTGAAACCGGCATTTGCGTTTCCTGCATGTGTAATGCTAATGGCAAACCTACACTGGCTACTATGTAAATTCAGCTGAAACTTGGCTCTGTTCCTCTTTATACTTTGCATGATAATATTCAAATGGAACGTGAGCAGCTCAGAGTTGCTTTGAGAGCCATGTATGAAAATATACTCTTAGGGCGCAATCCTATGCATGTTTAGACAGAAGAAAGTCCTACAAATCCCAGCATGCCCCAGCCAGTCATGCTGACTGGGGCATGCTGAGAGTTGTAGGACTTTCTTCTGTCTAAACATGCATAAGATTGCACCCTTAAAGGACAGAAGACTTAGTGCCAGATTGGAAACTGATTTTCGGTGCAATCCTGTGGCTGGAGGGGGTTAGGATGAGGCAGAAGCACCCCCACAACTAGTGGAAATTGGGGGCCCTCAGCAGATCTCTACCCACCCACCAACCCAGCACTCGGCTCAGATCTGCTCCATTGGGGAAGATTTGCCAGAGGAGGGCTCAAAAGGGAACAGGGTGTGGGCGGAGAGCACTTACGTTGCATCCAGGGGATGCTGGTGATGCCTATGTCAGTGGGCTCCTCATCCATTGCAGCTTTTATTCTGAGCTTTATCGGAGCCATCCGTGGTGCTGTACTCCATCCCGAAAATAGGTTCACCACCATGGAGCACCATGGATAGCTCCTATGCAGAAGGAGACCCATAGGCGTCACCAGCTTCCCCTGGTTGCATGTCCAACCTGCCCGCTTGCCCCATTCCATTTCTCCCACGACCAGGCACGCCACTCTAACCGCCGAGGCTGCTGGCTAACCATCCACACCCGCTTTGTGTTCTGCAGAATCAGAGCCTGGATGCTCAAAGCCGTGCAAGTTGTCATCGCCCACAGAGGCCCACCACAGCCCCCAAGAGGATGGTAGGATGAGCAACAGCAAGCACATTGCGTTCGTTCTCCCCCTCTCCCCACATTGTGGAGGGGGAGGCTGACGCACGAGCACTGGGTGCCGCATTTGGGTAGCGACATTCCTACTACATCATCACTCCAACAACACACTGCCGAGGCATGACAGCACCCATACTAGGTGCTGCAGTTGTTGCCTGCTGCTAGTTGCTCTCTGTCACCCCGCATATACACCTTCAACTTGAGAACTCCACAGGCTGCTGCCCAACAGGTATCCATTGCAGGTACCAGACAGCAGTTGCCCTGGAGGCAGAGGCTGGCCAATCTGTCTGCAAACCGTAGGGACCAGGAGGCTCCTGTCTGCTCCAGGTGTGGCTGCCAAACGGCTCCTTTCAGCCAGGTGCCTGTACCCTTGCAAGCCCCATGACAGACAGTTTTGCCACTGGTGCAGTAGTTGACAGCTTGCTCCAGCTCCACAAAAGGGCACTCTGCCCCTCACACCCTGCTGTATGTCTGGTCATTGCCCAAGGCCCAGGAACCCTTCTGCAGTGGGCGGGCTGGGGGGCAGGCGAGGGACTCAACAACCATCCACATGCTTTTTTCTTTCCTTACAGAGGCCTAGTGTTGCTCAGTAAAATCCACTGACATCTGAGTTGATATCACCAAACTGTAGGTTGTCTTTCTTTGCAGTCAGAAGAGCCAGTCGTCTCCACCCTGCCTTTCCAGATGGTTTGGACTACAATTCCCGACGTCCCTGACCATTGGCCATGGGGGCTGGCTGGGGCTGGCTGGACTTGCGGCGCAAGCCATCTGTAGCGGGAGACGTGGAGGTGTGGCTACCACTGGGGCCTGAGGTTTGGTGGGGGTGCTGAGGTGGGGCAAGAGATGGCCCAGGGGTAGAATCTCAAGTCTGCTGAGAAAGAAGATCTCACAGTGAAGAGGAGGAGGAAGGCCCAGAAGGGAGCAGGACAAGCACAAGGCTGGGGGGTGGGGTGGGGGTGGTCAGTGAGCAAAAAGGAGGGTGCAGTAAGTGGGGCCCAAATGCACCTCTGACAGAACCCAGGGCAGGGCAAGGCAGCTGGGCACGGGGTCGGGTCAGGGCTGTGTGCTGGCAAAGGAGAGCTGATGGTGGGCCTAAATGCATGAGCGCTTAGCACAATGATTGGGTCATCTCCTCGGCTGCTGCATATTGGGATTCAGTGACCTGTTGGGGGCTGGCAAATCCAAACCCTGTCCTGATGGCCACACCTCAGGGGCCAAATAGTAATTCCTATGCCCACACTAACATGGGATCCTGGCCCTGGTGGGGGCATGCCCTTCCTACCCACCAGCCAGTGGATCATCAGAGCATCCTAGCCAGGGCTGTCCTCAAGCGGGATCCTCCATCTCAGGGCCAAGTTGTGGAGCATGGCATGCACCAGCACAACCCTGGGCCCTCTCCGGTGTGCATGTGGGCTTGACTTGAGTGCCCCCTCCTTGTTGGGGTTGGTGTGCCCTTTCTGCCCTTCCCTACCCTTCGCTTGCTCTGCTGGGCTCTTTGCTTGCTCTGTCCTCTCTTCACACCTCAGCAGACCCACTTCACGCCCTCTGGGCCTGGGGTCACCCACTGTATCCCCTCTGCATCAGATGACTGCACTGGCTGGCTGATCTCAGTGCTGGTCAGGGAAGCGTGCTTCCTGGGGGTGGGGGTTTGTCTGTCATGCTGGCTGGCTGTCTGCTCTTGGCTGCTTGTGTGTTACCAGAGGGGGTGGGCTAGGGGTTCTTTTGCATATCTTGCAACCACACACACACACACACACACACACGACACCCTCCACCTGCCCACCAACACAAACAGACAGCAAAGACCCCACCATTGAGTGCATGGTCAACGCGCCGAGCTTTTCTGCATGGGGCTTTTCTTCTGCGCTCCTGATTCCTTTTCATGGCTGTTTGTGGGTTCTTTAGAAGATGCCATGATCCTCCAGTTCTGCTTTTTTTTCCAGAGCACTTTCCTGTTTTTGTTTTTTGTTTTAGAACAGGGGGAAAATGGGGTATTATTTCTGAAAGCACAGTGTCCACTATTCTGCTACAGGCTACAGCACATCTCAACCTAGAGATCATGCAGCGGAAAAGCAGGAAAGGGAAAGCTCTTTGTGTGTAGAGCAAGGATCTCAGTTCTGTGGTGAAATCGGAAGTAGAAACAGCGATTAACAGCCTCATTCTCTCTCCTTCCCCCATACACACACACACACACACACACACGCTGCCTAACAAATAGCCAAAGGGGTGAAGGCTCTAGCAGTAAGCCAGCTCATTTGTAGCACACACTTAGTAATGCATCCTTTTTTTTAATGGCCCACCCCAACAATATCAGGCATTACAAAAAACACCTGCCCTTTTGTAATTTACATTGTTCTGTGTGGCTTTGTAGCATGGCATGTGTGTGTGCAGGTTGTTGGTGGTGTAGAGTTTCTGTGTGTCTAGTAGCTCTGTTTTCCTATAGTTGGGGTGGGCTAAATAAATAAATAATAAATAAAGGCTCCATGTAGAATTCAAACCAGCAACATCCAAGACATGTATGGGGATACATTACCAAGCATGCCACAGCAAAGCTAGCTTACTGCTAGAGTGCCTTTGCCCCTTTGACTGCTCATTAGGCATCATGTACGTGTGTGAGTGGTGAGATTGCTGGGAGGGTCCATATGCAGTTGATGGCAGGTGCCTTGTTGTGTTGGTGGGTGTGGGCTTCCTGACTGGTTGCTGGCATTGTAATCTCTATGGATGCCACAGGCCGACCAGGGGCAGTGCTAGGTACCTAAAATAATAATAATAATAATAATAATAATAATAATAATAATAATTATTATTATTATTATAATAATAATTTCTAGGGCTCAGGCCTAGAGCAGAGGATGGATCAGGAGAGGTGTGGCCAAGGGGTCACAAGCAGTGGAGGCTGGTGGCCAGTCTGACTGGTGGTGCTGAGGTTGGGTCACCAGAGGTGGAGCCAAGGGGGTCAGAGCAGTCTTTGAATCCACAACAGCCAGCAAACTATACCACAGAAAGGGAAAACTGAGGCATATGAACATGGAAAAGAGGAAGTGGGGAAATCACACAGCCACACAAAAGCACTCCTTTGGGCCCACATTCTCTTGTTCCAGCACCAATTCCCATTCCACAGAGAATCAAGTGACTTTAAGTCACAGAGCCCGCGTGGCGTAGTGGTGAGAGTGTTGGACTGGGAGTCGGGAGATCCGGGTTCTAGTCCCCCGCTCGGCCATGAAACTCACTGGGTGACTGTGGGCTCTCACCCTAGCCTACCTCACAGGGTTGTTGTGAGGATAAAATTGAGGATAAAATGGAGGAGGAGGAGGAGGAGGAGGATTATGTAAGCCGCCTTGGGTTCCTTGCAGGAAAAAAGACGGGGTATAAATACAATAAATAAATAAATAAATAAATTAGGACCACACAGACTCATGATGCTGCCACTGCTAATGATGATATCCTATGATGATATCTTCAGAGCCACACAGGCAGGGTCAGATCAAGGCTATGATGGGCCCCAGGGCTAGCCCTCTGTCTGTAGTGACCCCCTACTGAGTCCCCAATACTGAACACACACACCACACACAGAGAGCAGTCAACAATACAATAATAATGCAAAAACATTTTTTCACTACATGGAAATCTTGTTTTCCTCAAAGCAAAAGACTAACATCTTTTCCATGGTAGAGAACTCAACACAAGTTTCCCATTTTACTGCATACAGCACACAGACAATTAAACTTAAACACACATTGAAGTGCTCTCTTTCTCACACACTCAAGAAAGAGACACAGACTGACTCACTGCCTCGTTCAGATGCAACAGCCAAACAGGACACTCGCATACTTGGCCAGTGCTGGCCCAGGACATTTTGCTGCATGAGGAGTACCCAACAAATGCCTCTCACTTCTCACTGGATGATCTGGGTCAGTCACTAGCTCTAAGCCTAATGTACTACCTCACAGGATGGTTGTGAGGATAAAATGGAGCGGAGAGGGATCATGTCACCACCTTGGGCTCCTTGCAGGAAAGGCGGGATATAAAGGTAACAAATAAACAACAAATTCCCCTGCCCATGGCGCATCAAGTTAATTTTAGTCCCTGGACTTAATGGCTCCTCCTCCTCCGGTGGGTGCTCTTGAGAGCCCTGCTAGCCGCTCTGCTGCCGTGGCATCTGCGAGAGAGCGGGCTGCTGGGCTCTCTGCAGCTGTAGTGCCCTCCTTCCTGGCTGTGGAAAGCTTGCTGGGAGGCGAGCTCGAAATCTCATGCATCTGAAATATTGCAAGATTCTGGGGTGCAGTTTTGTACGATTTCAGCCACATGAGATTTCAGATGAATTCTCGTGGGATTTCGGGCCCTCACAAGATTTCGGCTGCATCTCGCAAGGTTTTGAGTGAGATGCAGCCGGGAAGGAAGAAGGTAGTGATGGACAGCAGGGTGGTGGAGCAGATGGCCTCCCTGAGATTCAGGGCTCCAAATGAAAGATTTGGGGCTCCAGGCCTTGTGTGTGTGTGTGTGTGGTGGGTCCTGACTCCTTAGCCCTCCTCTGGGCATACTGTTTCTCTCCTGCCAGCATTGCTTTTCAGTGGCTTCCCTTCCCCTCTCCTCCTGGGCCAGAGAGGTTTTAGATGGAGTGGGTTTTATGCTGGACTGGAGAAACTGCAGCAGATCTGCCGCTTGGCAGAACTCTGCACTCAGGATTACTACTCTGGTTTTGGTTTTTGTGTAACTTGCTTGCACACCCTTAATTGCAATGCAAACCCATTTCTATTATGCCTGTCACCTCCTGTAATAAACATCTTGTTCATTCAACCATAATTGGGACTCAGAGAGTGGACTGGTTATGTTTACAGGGTGCTGAACTGAAGGACGCCAGTCCGTTCAAAATGCTTTAACTCCATAGAGCCAAGAAATCCTTAAGATTCCTGATGACTCTCAAGCTGTTCAGAGCTCATGGCATGCTTCCTGCTTCACACATGGCAGGGGTGGGCAACTTGTGGCCTTCCTGATGCTTTAGTCTACAACTCCCATGATCCCTCACCAGTGGCTAAACCAGTGTTCTCCAACCTTGGGTCCCCAGATGTTTTTGGCCTACAACTCCCAGCATGCCCCAGGCAGCTATGCTGGGAGTTGTAAGCCAAAAACATCTGGGGACCCAAGGTTGGAGAACACTGGGCTAAACTGATTCGGGATGATGGGAGTTGTAGGCCAAAACATCTGGAGGGCCCCAAGGTGACCACCTCTGACCTAGAGAAACTGAGGCAAGACTGATAGTAGTCAGGACTTAAAATAAGAAGTTCTGGGGGTCAGACCTGCCGGGGGTTTATAAGCTCTTCCCTTGAAGCCCTTCTCCCTAACCTGAGATGTGTAGGTGTTAGCACTGTGAAAAGGCATTCTCTGCATGGTCAAACACACTCTATATTATTTCATGGATCCAGACACTGAAGACAGGTTCAAAAGTTAATCCGTGGCATGCCCTGGCTTAGGTTGAACAGTGAGAGTAGCCCAAGAGAAGCCTGCTTCGCTTCCCCTTTACAGCGTCTAGAGATCAGCATCCTGCTGCTGCAAAGTGGAAGTGGTGCTCATGTGTGCCTGTTCTAGTAATCAGAGATGCTGCTTAGCATTCTAGGGAAAGGTAAGAACAGTGGTGTAGTGGCGCCAGGGCTCACAGGGAGGCAGCACGGGGACTTCTTTATCAGCAGGGATGCTGGTGTCCTCCGCCACCCCCATCCTCCACCAGACTTCTCTCTAGGCTTAGCTGCAAGCCTGCAATCTCCTCACAATAGCTGGGGGAAATGAATTTTCCCAGCAGCAATATGTTGTTCCTGGTTGTAATGCAAAGTATTTTCGGGTGGCTTGTTCCTGAATGGGGAATTAAGACCCATTAGCTTTACAAAAGACCTGCTTCTGGAGGAGATGAAAACTGGTTTGTTGATATGGATCAGCAGCACCACTGCCTGAATTTTTGGACTCTCTTTGGGAGCGGGGCTATGGGACTATCATGCACCTCTACTTCAAAATGTACCACACCACCACTAGGTAGGAATGAGGGGGGATGAAACATTTTCAGACCCCATGTGCAATAGGTATGAATTGGTCTCATGTGGGGATGTTGGAGGAATCTGCTGCAACTGATTCAAATGAGTTCGGATTTCTATGAATCCAACCTGCAGATCCCACAGCTCACTGGCTTTTTCCCGAGCCACACAGATTCCGTGGACTTGTGGACCTTTAAAAAAAAAACTTTGGGGGGGATTTGCACTAATTCACATTAGCACTGATTTACATTAACTAATGTACATTAGTGCTTTTGTGCAAGTATGCAAGTATGCGTTAGCACCAATGCAAATTAGTGCAAGTAGAACAAAATTCTGGTAGGAAAGAAAAATGTGATTCCATCAATGAACGAATGACGGAACGAAAGATGCCTGACAATCCACAAAACACAGACAGAACAGATTTAACAAAATCCATATTATATCCCTAGTCTCATATTTGAAATACCCAGAGGTCTTCTACCTCCAGTGTGATGTTTGCACTGCACATCCTTATCGCTATGGGCCTATTTTTCAGAGATGGAACAGAGGCACCCTCCTCCTCCTCCACCCTGCACAAAACTTCCACATTGTCAGTTAATAATCATGCTCCTTTGTATCTAGTGATATTTCTTACAAATTTATTCAGTCCAGATTTTTTTTTAAAAAAAACAACTATCAAGAGCAATCGCTTTTCCAGCATATCACACACACACACACACACACACATGTATATATATATGAATGAATGAAAGGAATAGGCACAGGAAAGGGGCTTCAGGGCCTCTGTGGAGAATGGTGAATCATTGATTTTCCTGGTGGGGTGGAAGGACGAGGGCAATTTAAGTCTGAATATGAATCTTTAGTCAAATAAGAAAGCAATGGGGTGTGAGGAACAGAAGCAAAGTGTTCATTGAAATCCACGTAGCGAAGCAAACCCACGCACAAAGGGCCCCTGCGGGAAACCATCGTTCTGGGTCACGTGACAGCCAGGCCTGCCATTGAGCGGGATTTGAAAAAAGGAGACCCTTCTGGCAGCAGTAAGGTAGCTAGCTGCAATAACGATGGAGGAGCGGAGACTGGACCTGGGTACTTGCTGGCTGGCTCTCATAGCTGTGGGAGCCTGAGAATTATTCTTTGCCTGTTATGATGGGGTCTATTAATATCCCATGTGCCCAGAGGGCCAAGGGCTTAATTTGAATGAGGAGAAATAAATGTTTCATTTGTTCTCCACGGAGGGGCCACCAATCCATTTTTTTTATCCTAAAGAAGTTTTCTCCCCCTCCTCCTGTGTTTTTTTGTCTTAATTGCATCTGCCTCCCCAGCAGCAGGAGAGGGGGATGTGAGAATCACTCTGTGATGATTCCTCCACAATGGGCTCCGCTACCTGGCTAGGGTAGGAGGGCAGGTGGGTGGAAGGAAAGATGACGACGATTTCATTCCCATGGAGATCACCAATGCCTCTGCAAGTTTAGCAGTGCACGCTGCTAGCCTGCATCTATCTTTCTACCATAGCTGCTGCTTTGATCCAGGGTGGTGCCGTGCTAGGCTTGGCCAGGGAAAGTCCAGATTCAAATCCCCACTTGCTGACTGGGTTCACACAATGCGCCAAGCCTCAGAAGGTTAAGTGGCAGAGTGGCTTAGCGCGTGGTCTGAACCCTACGTGGTGGTTTGTAACTAAGCCAGCCCGGTGTGGCTTAGAAGCCACCCTGCTAAGCCATGGCTTGCAGTAGGGTTAAGAAAACACTAGTAGGTTTAACATGTTGTCTGAAAAGGCTAACCCACTGAGAAGCCAAAAGGGCACAGAGCCCCTTGGCAAGAGCGGCAAAAAAAGGGCTGCCGCTCTTGCCAAGGGGCTAGCAAAGGGTGCTTTCCACTCCCCCACCAACCTTTTTTTTAAAAATGTTTTTTTAAAAAAATAGTTAGCAGTGGTCTACAAAGTTCCAATTTGGCATGGACATTTGTCTGAATGGACACAGTGTGGATAACCCAGAGGCACAAGGCCCCCCCTAAAAAACTCCCAAGCTTCTGCAAAAAAAAAAAAAGGGTGTTGGGGGGACACCCCCTTAATCCCCCCATCTTCACAGGATCCCTGGGGGTTTTTGCGGGGTGCTAGGAAGCCCCAACTGTCCCCTCAGTTTTGCCATTTACCCCAAGTGAATAGTACCTCAGGAAGTGGTAAAACGAGGGAATCCCCTGTGCAGAGGGCGGGATTAATGCAAATGACAGCTTTGGGAGGGGGGACTCGGCGGTGCTCCTGTGGTGTGCCCTGGGATACCTGCAGGAGGACCGATGAGGAAAGAGGGCGGAAGAGATGGCCAGGGAACCCTGTTGTGCCTGATCATTAGTTGGGCACAGCCAGGGGCCCAGGCAAATTTAAGCCCACAGAGGCTTCAGAGTCTCTGTGGGCTTAAAGTGTTGTGTGAACCCAGCCACTCTGTCTAGGTCACATCACAGTCTTTCTTAAACTATCACGCTACATATGTTAATTGGCTCCCCCTGCAAGGATGCCCATGTTATCATCCAGCAACACTTTCTGGATGGTAACTGTTAAGGCAATCATCACTGTCTGTACTTTTTGCATTTCAATTCCCTCTGACAACACAGTTTACATCTCCCCCTGCTCCCACCTGCCCAAGCCGCATGTGTATATAGATCTGCCAATTTGAGGTTAACACTTCATGCATCTGATGAAGTGCACAGTGTTCATGAAAGCTTCTGCCAGAATAAAAATGTGTTAGTCTTTACGGTGCCACAAGACTCTTGGTTATTTTTTCTTAAGCTAATTTACCATGCAGGATTTCTGTGTGGTTATGAGCTCCTCACAAGAAGGGCAGGATACTTTAAAAAAAAAAAAAAATCCATACCAAGCTTTTAGTGTTGGTTATATCTACACACCTTCTCTGTATTATGTGCACAGTGATCAGGCCAGAAGCACATGTTACAGCTAACATGTGGCCGCCCCCTAAATACAGCATCTCCATGTCTTCTCCCTCATAACGTCGTCGAGCAATGCAAAATGTGTGATGCAATATCATCACGTCGCAAGTTTCCCCATCCCACTGCGGCCGGGAAGCTTCATGTGGTTCTAGAACTTTCCCCCGCCCCCTGGGGGAATCTTTGACCCAGATATCTAGAAGACTTTATTTTAGTGCAATACTCCTCAACAAAACAAGACAGAGACTTTTAGCAAAACAAAAGCAAATAAAGCCGCTCTTGCAGAACTGGGACAGGGCAGCATGGGGAAAAGAGCCCCCAATAGCTCACCTGTCACAGATTTCTCAAACCTGTAAACAGTCCGGTCCCTTTATGGCTGGCGGCTAGTTGCTATGGCAATGCAAATGATTATACTAAGAAGAGGCTCTGGGTGAGAAAAGATGAGCTTCACCTCGGCTATGCAATGTGAAAGGACTACCGGGAGAAAAACAAACCTGTTTCAGAAGTCAGAAGAAACCAAAGTGCTATTTCCTTCAGGTTACAAAGGCAGTAGGCTTCATGGGGATAAAACAGGGGATCTCAATTCTCACGAAAATGTGTCCTCTCCAGGCTTCAGTCACAAAACAGGGGAGCATGTTGTTTTAGAATACAATCTGTATTGTGTGTGTCTCTGAGAGTGAGTATGTGTGAGAGAGATAGGTGGGGGGGAGTGGTGTGTGTGGGTGTGTGTGGGTGTGTGTGGGTGTGCTATTACATTTTAGAATTATTATAGAGTGGTGAAGGGGAAACCCCCATCCACCTATGCCTAGCCATTTTCCAATTTAGTGATTGCCTTCTTTAATGGAAAAAAAGAAGTCACACACTGAAATCCAGCCTGGGAGCAAAGTGGCAGGTGAAGAGGTAGGTGTTTGGAAGACGTGCACACATGGCAATCTGAGCACCGCAGGTGTCTGTTTCAAATGAAATGTACATGTGAGTGAGTGACTGTGTGTGTCAGGGGAACCAGTGCCTTACAGGCACTTGACAAAATAAATGTATAATACCAGAGAGTGTAACCCTGCTCTATTAAAGCTAGCTAAACAACAACAACCCAAATCAGATGTAATGGAGACCATCTAGCTGTGAGCCCTGCAAGACCTGGTCCCTGCTTCCCTGGCTCATTACACCTGGCTGGGGAGGGTGGGGCCCGACTGACTCCAGCTACAAAGGCTGCTGCTGCTCCTGCTGAAGGTGCCTGGAGACCATCTAGCTGTGAGTCCTGCAAGACCTGGTCCCTGCTTCGCTGGCTCATCACACCTGGTCAGAGAGGGTGGGGCCCGACTGACTCCAGCTACAAAAGCTGCTGCTGTTCCTGCCGTTTGTTTGTTTGTTGTTATCTGTAATTATTTCTGTTGTATTTTTTGAATATTTAGTGTTTTTTAAAATATATTTTTAACTTGTATTGCTGTTCTTATATTCTGTAGATTATTTTTTTGAATATTATATTCAGTGTTCCTTGATGTTTTGTGTTCATGTCTTTTAGATTGTGAGCCTGAGGGCAGGGACTGTCTTATTATTAATTTGTGTAAGCCGCTCTGAGAGCCTTTTCTGGCTGAAGAGCGGGGTATAAATGAAATAAATAAATAATGAAAAAAGAGGTAAATTTCAAGAAAAGAGTGGCTTACAATTTATGTTCCCCCTTCCCTCTGATTAACTGCTGGCCTTCTCACATCATATATCTAGCCACTCAATCCATGCCACATGCGTAGCATATTCCAGGGTAAATAGCCACAGAACATGACATTGCTGCAGACATACTGACAAGCTATAACAAAACACACAAACTGAGCTCATTGTGAGTAATATTTGGATTACCGGTACTTTTTTGTACAGACGTACTGTATACAGGGGGCTACCCCAACTCTACAAGCTACCCAAGAGTAATTGTTTGGGGTACCGATATTTTTAGGGGTACCAATGGAGTAGCATGCGATCCAAGAATTGCAGCCTAGACTCCTATGTGGCATTGCAAACCACATAGGACAACAGGGCCAGTCCTAAATTTGTCAGTGGGTTTGTGGAGATTCTAGATTTCAGTGCCAGGAAGACTCAGGATATCTACATGTGTCATGCACATATGGTTTGTCCGGATTCCAATGACAATGAGAGTGCTTTAATAATCTGCTTATACTGTAGCCTTCCCCAACCTGGTGCCCTTCAGATGTGTTGGACTACAGTTCCCATCATCCCCAGCCAATACAGCCATTATTCATGCTGGCTGAGGATTATGGGAGAGCACCAGTTTGGGGAAGGCTGCTGTAGATTGTAGTCTGCAGAGGGTCTCAGTATTTTGCACGGCATGAGAAAACATTAAGGGTACAATCCTATTAAGCATGTTCAGACAGAAAAAAAAAAAGTCTGACAGCTCCCAGCATTCCCCAATCAGCATGGGTGGTTGGAGGGATGCTGGGAATTGTAGGTCTTTTTTCTGTCTACTCTAAACATGCATAGGATGGCTACCTGAGCATCTCATCTCTGACAAAGGGTATGCCTTAACTGGAACTGATGTCCCTGAAAATGCTCAGCCAGAGGGGCCTTTAAATGTTCCTTGCAGTGGCATCGAAGCTGTTTTTCTGTGAACAGCTTTTGGAGCCTCACAACAAAACTGTGTTGACTTTGGACCGCTGAGTTAAAAGCTTCAGCTCACCCACACACCTGCACAAACAGTGACAACTGTTGGCAAGATGGCGTGGATTTGTGGATGGAATCAACGTTCTGGAGATTGTGTATTGCAAAGACAGGCAAAGCCTGGGTATAAAGGTATCAGAATAGTCTCTCCCTTCTCTCTCAAAGGTTGTGTGTTCAGGAAGTAAACAGAGGGATGTGTGCTCAAGAGCATATTGCCTGCAGTGCTGTGTACTGTGGCTGGTATTCACTGAGTCCATATTTCAGTTTGCATGTGGGTGGTTGAGTGGGTGAGGTGTCCCTGCTGGCATTCAGACATGCATGCGCCTTGAGAGCAAGTGTTCTCCTTTAGTTGCTTGTGCCACTCCTCCTCAAAGATATCTCTCCACCCAGCTTCCCCAGTGATCACACAGAGAGTACAGAGGCAGTCCACAGGAGGGTGCAGAGACAAAGGGCCAAAATAGATGTGATGTTAAAGACATCTTTGCACATGGCTTTTTAAAATGCAAAGTACATCCACTGGGTGAAGCTGATAATCATCAGGATCACAGCAGGTGGGGGGAAGGGGGGATTTAACCCTTTCCTCCCCTGCTGTAGTCTCCAGGGAAAGCCTTCTTCTGAAGCTGCTATTTGCATCAGGAGGAGATCCTAGCCGGTGCCAAATTAGTTTGGCCTAATTGTACTTATAAAATCCCATTTGCGCACACTGTACCCAAGATTCCCTCCCTCTATATGAACGAATCTGTGCATCCACCACTGCGCAGACAGAAAGCATCTTTTCAGAGCTGATTTATGCGAGCATCTTCAAGGAGACTTTTCCCTATATTCATAGATTCATAATAGTTGGAAGGAGCCTACAAGGCTATCGAGTCCAACCCCCTGCTCAGTGCAGGAAACTAGAGGAGGGGTCTCCCATCCAAGTAATAACCAGGCCTGACCCTGCTTAGCTTTCCATGCTCGGACAAGCTAAGCCAGCGTGAGCCACAGGCCTGTATGAGGGTGGTGTGGTAAAATGGGCTTGTGTGAATCAGATGCAACTTGAGAGTTCTGGGACCATATTAGAAAACTAAGAATTCCCATGATGTGATGAAAGTGGGCCATCACATAGTGTTCCAGATCATTACAATTGTGTTGATGGCCATGTCCAAAGCCAATTATCCTTCAAGAAGGGAACATACTCTCTTGTCCTTCAGTATTGCAAGTGCCTTAACTTCCTTTGGGGTGAGATGTGTGTATGTGTGTATACATAATTATTATTTACAGTATTTGTATACCGCTCCACATCAAGCAGATTCCGGAGTGGTGAACAATAAATAGACAAAAATAGATAAAAGAAACAAAAACAATACATTGAAAACAAACTAAAATTGCATTGGTGGTTGAAGAGCAGTGAAGGCTTCCCGGAACAAGGAGGTCTTCAGCAGGCGCAGAAAGCAGCACAATGTTGGAGCCTGCCTGACCTCCTTGTTCCACAGAGGCAGGGAGTTCCACAGAAATGGAGCCGCAACACTGAAAGCCCTTCTCCTGGTGGACTCCAATCGGACCAAAGGTCCATGAGGAACCACCAGGAGCATGCCATCTGATGACCTCAGCGACCGGGCAGGTTGGTATGGGAGGAGGCACTCTCTCGGGTAACCTGGTCCCAAGTTGTTTTGGGCTTTGTACACAAGTACCAGAACTTTAAACTTGACCCGGTAGCAAATAGGTAGCCAGCGCAGTTCCTTCAGCAAAGGAGTTGCATGCTGAAAAGGGACAGCTCCCAACAATAGCTGAGCTGCTGCATTCTGCACCAGCTCCAGCTTCCAGAGCAGCCTTAAGGGCAGCCCCACTAGCACCTGTATCACTGTGGCCAAGCTATCCCTGTCCAGGAGAGGCCGAAGCTGGCAAACCAATTGAAGATGGTAAAAGGCACTGCGAGCTGCTGCAGTCACTTGGGACTCCAGTGACAATTATGGATCTAGGAGTACCCCCAGACTACGAACCTGATCTTTCAAAGGGAGTGCAACCCTATCCAGAACAGGCAATGGGCCTATCTCCTGGACTCAGGAACCACTCACCCACAGGGCTTCCGTCTTGCCAGGATTCAGCCTCAGTTTATTGGCCCTCATCCATTCCAGCCCATCACTGAGTTCAGGCACTGATCCAGGACTTGCACAGCCTCTCCTGATTCAGTTGTCACAGGGATATAGAGCTGTGTGTCATCAGCATACTGATTCTCATATATATATGAGAATTGCATCAGTATGAAGAACAAATCCAGTTCAGCCTCTATTCACACACACACACACACACACACACACACACACACACACACACACCTGCTTTGCTACTATTGGAAGCAGAATACTGGACTGCATGGAGCTTTGGTTCATTTCCAGCTGGGCTGTTCCAGCTAATGCTTAGAAGTTGGAAATGACCAATAGCACATTATGAAAAAAAATTCACAAGTGTTTAAACAGTTTTGCACCTTCTTGCAAAGCATAAATCATATTAATGGAGCATAAGGTCAAAGATGCTTGCATAACACCACTAGAAAAAGGAATGTTACAAAAACCATACCAATAGGCCTCCACTTTAGAATACATAAATTGTCAGCCTCCACTGCCTGTTGTCCTCTCATCCTCCACACAACCATATAAGTGCTGTAATGTGTTGATTAGCTAGGCAGCACTACTTCTCAGATCCTGGCACCATGCAATGCCTAGGCTCTTAGAGGAAAGGCAAAGCATTGCCTTCTTGCATGAAAAGGCATTGCTAGCAAAGCAGCATTGCCCAAGCACTGCCCAATCCTTGGTTGTCAGTGCTGCATTCTGGGTAACCTTCCCTGCACAAGCTCAAAGTGGAGTGGCTTTGGGAATGTAAGAGGGTCCCCACCCCCACCCCAAGGTGGGCATGCACCGTAATAATGGGGTTTTATGTTTGCCCAGTGAAGGAAGTGTTGACTGGGGTTTCATAGCAATCAGCATGTCAATTCCATCTTATCTAAACCCCTCTATGGAGCTGAGCCCCGGACAAGAGACCCGGTTGCCTAGCTTTAGTCATACTGTTGAAAGATAACATTGGTAATAATCAGCAGCTGTCAGTTAATCCTGTGTGCAGACCAACAGTACTCTGCTGGAAAACAGGCTCCCTGTGACTGTGCAAAACCATATATATATATATATATATATATATATATATATATATATCCAATTATGGTATTATTTGGTCATCATGAATATGAACGCTTTGGTCTCCTGGGGCTAAGTGTGCTTGAAATACCGGTACATGCTTCCAAGAGGAGGATGTGGGAGGGGAAGAGAGAACAAGGTTCTGTTACAAGAAAGAGCATCCCTGTTTTGGTTTATGGCTGCTTTGATGCTCTTGGTTGTATCTCCAAAAGACAAATCTACATGGAGGTTTCTAAAGTGTTTGGAAGGGTGCTCTGTGGCAGGCTGAAGGTGCTGGTTTTGCAGTAGTTCCTCATCTTCTGTTCCTGGCAGTCAGGATCGGCACTGGCCAAACAGCCTGCACTACTAGGGACTTCTCATTTCTGAGGTGGTGGGGAATGGGCTGGGTAAGGGAATGTACCTGAGAAACCAGCTACGCACATTACATCTTTCCAGCACTAGATTGATCGCCCAGAATGCCACAGTGAGGACACGCAATCCCTCTCCCCCTGCTACAGTATTATTATTTACTTACACTTATGAATTAAGTATAATTTAATTCATATTAAACATGGTAACATATTCCCAGGGTAGTTTGCATAAAGAATAAACAATTAAAATATGAATATGAAAAACATTTTTTAAAAAATAGAACTGAAATGGAAACCTCCCACCTTTCCTGAAGGCCAAGATACCACTGCCTTTTCAAATTGACCAGTAGTTGCCACCACCCACACTAGTCAACCTACGCCTGGGCTTGTGACAAATCCAAGCCTGAAGTTTACTGATTTTGGGAGGAACGAAATACTTTTTCGCTAACTCCCTTCTTGGCACAGCCCAAATCCTGGCTGTGCCTGTGTTCCCTTTCTGCCTCCCCTTTAACAAGACAGGTAGCCTGGTGTCAGGAACTGCTGACCACTGCACACACACACCCCATGAGGCAAGCTGCATCACTGGTTCTCCGTGAAGAATCTTCCAGAATGATCCCACCCAGGGTGGCCATTGGCTTCTCCTGGGCAGAAAGGCATATAAGAGGGCTTCCTGTCTCAGTGGAACTTTGCTTGAGCAGAAATCTCTAAGTAAGCATCCGTGTCTCTGGGGGTTCCTTTGGATTGCTCTCTGATCCTGATTGCTTTCTGGTTCTTGGTGACTAGGTGTCCTCTTTTACAGAGGACAGTCCTCTATTTGAAGGGCTGCCAGAGGACAGACCAATATTTGAAGTCATCCACTATTTGAAGATAGGCCTGTGGCTTACGCTGGCTCAGCTTGTCTGAGCGTGGAAAGCTAAGCAGGGTCAAGCCTGGTTATTACTTGGATGGGAGACCCCTCCTCTAGTTTCCTGCATTGAGCAGGGGGTTGGACTCGATAGCCTTGTAGGCTCCTTCCAACTCTATGATCTATGAAATCTATGAAAGGCTGTCCTGTTCAATTCTGGTTTAAAGATAAAGGATCATAAGAAGTGTTGGCCATCAACAGTCAGCACCTGGGTGGCAGACCAGGCAGGAGCCCAGGAACCCTGGTCACAGACATCTGCACTATGCTGAGATGCACTGTATTTTTATTAAAATTATAATAATTATTTCTAAATTTGCATCTATCCATATAAGTCAGCATATGTTGTAAACCGCCCAGAGAGCTTGGGCTATTGGGCGGTATAAAAATGTATTAAATAAATAATAAATAAATAAATAAATATGCACATTTTATGCAAAATGGTGGCCTCTTTTGTCCTTGTCTTTTGGCGATGCGTTTCCTCTCTTTTGGCGATTCATTGGCGGCCACCCTAGTCCTGCCTCCTGATTTGCCATCTAATCCTGGTTGTTCTTTCATACAGACCCCTGATTCTTGCCTTTGGCTTGCTCCAGACTACTGCCCACGGCCCAACCCAAACACAAGCACGCCAGTGGGACCCATTCTTTGGGCTGAGCAAAATTATTCAGTCAACTCCAGATTCTAAGTTACAAGGGTTATTAGGGGATTCAAGGTGAGAGAGTAGGAGAAATGAGTAACAGCACAAAGGAAAAGAAACAAGGATTTTCTAGCTAACCTCTTACACTGTTATAGTTCTTAAAATAGATTCAGTAACTTACATACAGAGCAGCATCCATTTACATGCAGAGTTGCATGGGTAACCTGTTTTGGAGGTTTGAGGTGAGACAAAGACCTGGGCGTACAGCACTTCCTTTATCCTGATGAATCAGGAGGGAAATTATTGACAGGAGGGGAGCAATCCACCAATTATGTTTGAACCTGTTGGCTTGGCTAGACCTGACAGACCCCACACACTGTAATCAGCCATTAACACATTTCATCCCTGGGAATAGGATTTCAAGGTGTTAAGTGGAGGGGAATGTTTCTCTTCCCTTCCTGCCACACAGTACTTGCACATTTTGGGGTGATGCTTTGTACATTGCAGAGAAGAACTCATGGAATGGAGAGGCTAACCCTTGGGTCAAGCAGAGAGAATCTTATATGGGACAACTGTGGGTGAAGCTGGCACTAGCAGTGCAGCTAAGGGATGGGCCTTGGGGGTAAAGTCCAGGGCCCCACAGCCCAGGAGCCCCCCAAATGACAGCCCAGGGAGCAGCAGATGATAGGGGCAGCAGCAAACAGGCCCTGTGTCAGCACCTGGGCCAGCATGGGCATGGCAGGGCCTACCTGGGCTGCCACTAGCTGCCACAGCATCCTGTTTCTCTTCTTTATGTTAAAAACATTGTATACTCAGGGTGTGGCAAGCCAGGCCTATGCATCTGTATGCATAGACCATCTATCTATATCTATATTCCTTTTCTACAACAAAATGGTGCCTATTCCCAAGTAAATGTGGTTAGCTGGAGGGCGGCAGCACAAGCAAATTTTATTTCTGTAGCCATGATGGTGTCAGGATCTGAGTGAGTTTAAAATATGAAACTGCACATGTTCAGAGTATTTCTTTTTCTATCAGTTGGGGGGGGGGGGTTGCTCTAATGTATCAGAAATTTAGCAGCAGTTGTAAAGCATGGAATGGTGTATGTGAGTGGGGGGGGGGGAGAGATAGGGGGTTGCCTTATATCGAGTCAGTCCATTAGTCCATCTAGCCCAGTATTGTCGATGCTGACTGACAACAGCTCTTCAAGGTTTTTCAGGCAGGAATTTTTTCCAGCCTTAGCTGGAGATGCCAGGGATTGAACCTGGGACCTTCTGCATACAAAGCAGCTGCCTACCACTGAGCCATGACAGAGAAGTGTTTGGTGCATGGTGCTTCACAACTGAAGTAATACATATATATGGCCATCTCGGGGCAGGGAACATAAGATAAGACCATCAAGTAAACAGTCTAAAATTACCTAGCTGCTGCTGCACCACTGTCTTCCACAGACTCACTCCTCTTGTTCATCACGGCACCCTTTCCCTTGGGCAAGCCAAGAGGTACCCTCATTCCAAACGTAATGAAGAGGTCTTGCAAAAGCAATAGGGACAATCTGGTATAAAACCCAGCATAAGGTAGTGGTTAGACTGAGTGTTGAACTAGGACTGCAGAGACCCAGGTTCCAATCCCCACTCAGCCAGGAAGCTCACTAGATGGATGGCCCTAGACCAGTCACTATCTCCAACCTAGCCTACCTCACAGGGTTCTTGTGAAGATAAAATGGGGGTGGGGGGTGGAGAACCAAGTACACTGTGAGCTCCTTGGAAAAAGGCAGGAAAAGAAGGAAGAGGGAGGAGGAGGAGAAGAAATAGTAGAAAACCTCCTCTATGGCTACTGGGAATAATATAACAAAACTCCCTTCACTGGAAGAATGGCAAAGGAGAGTGTTAATGAATAAACTTGCATATTAGAAGAGTATCTGGGAAGGTATGAAAATGAACCAACTGTCTTCACCCAGGGGGAGGGAGCGTAGGGGAGGACATACCGGTAACTGCATTTTCATAAGTGCATCTACTGCTGCTTTCCCCAAACTGGTGTCCCTCTCATGTCTTTGACTACAACTCCCATCAGCCCCAGCCAGCATTGCCACTCTTCAGGAGTGATGAAGTTGTAGTCCAAAACATCTGGAGGGCACCAGGTTGATTTCTATCGGAATAAAATGAAACCAAACTGAAATGTGAAGCAAGACTTACTGCCTATTGTTTAAGCTATGGCGTATTATTGATTTCGATATTGGTGCGTGTGTTTTTTGTCTTATTTCTTATCATTTTAACAAAACATTTTACAGTATTATTCTTATTCCACTTGGACAATGGGAGGAGAGCAGCTCCTGCCTTGATTAATCTTAAACTCTGAGGACTTGCGAGAAGCCCCTGCCGCCACATGAACAGTGTTCCTGACACAAGGAAGGACAGCTCGCTTCTTCCTTCCCTTCCCTGTTCGCACTTCCCTTGCTGGCAGCACTAGCAGCCTGTGAAGCTGCCTGCCCCCTTCCCACCCCGCCTCCTTCAAACCATTTTAAGGGTTTATCTCCTTTCTAGAAAGAAAAGTGTGGGTTGGGCATTCCCCCTCCCTTCTTATTTTTAAGCAAATCCCTCTTTTTTTCCCCTACAGCTCTGGGAATGAGGTGCCTGATTATATAGTTCCACATGATAATTTCACTCAGCCCCTTCTTTCACCTGCCAATGGGGGTGGATTCAAAGAACTCAAAAAGCGCCATTCTATTCCTTTTCTTTGTCTTGCTCTGATTCCTTCCAGCTTCTCAGAGGAACAGCCCCTTCTCCTCACAATGGGCTGCCCTCTTCATTCCCCTCTCTGCCCCTTAGTAATCTTCTTTTACCCTCCTCTACTCTCTTTGGGACTGAGCACGTTAGTATTTTATGACAGATATTAAAGAGAAAAACCGCCGCTTTCTTGAAAGTATTGGCTCCTCTCCATTCTGATTCAACATCCTTAACAGCAGTTCCTCCAGGAGAAGCTCGCTTTCCCTCTTCACTAATGAAAAGTGGATCCTGGGAATTCAGCCATACTGCCAAATTTGAGGAACCTAAGAATACTGAATTCTGGGAATGTTGCCTCCTCGTGCTGGGAGAAAAACAGGCACGTTTAGATAGACCCCATGCAAGCAAGGCCAGCAAAGCCTGCATTGAGAAGGATATCTCTTTGTGGTGGTTTCAGCTCTTCTCCACTGCTTTTTTAATTTTCACCAGCCCCACTTCTGGGGGGGGACGGACGGACAAAAAAACAGTCTCCTGGTGTTGTTCTATGGTGGAGAGTAGTGTGACCTTGCACAATCAAAGACTCAGCCAGGTGACAAGATACTACATAATCAAAGGTGTTGGTCATCAGTAAAATAAAATAATAATAAAATAAAACACATGTAGGATGTAGCCACACACATATGTGAACTGATTGCAGCAGGAATCATTTTTCCAAAGGGGCCTTCTCACTAGTGTTTCAGCTTAATGTAAAAATCCTGCTGTAAAACATGAAGTAGTTGTATAACACTTTACGCAGTGAAAAACTGCCTTGCTGAATAGCACCAGTCATGGCCTTCTTTCTGTCATGCCTTAAAATAGTAGGTGCTTTTAATACAAAAAAGTCATAGATGATATTACATTTTCTAAGAATTTTAAGTTAGAGCTTATAACCATCCCCCCCTCAATAGCAATTGTATATTATTGAAATCCATCATGTATGTCCTCAAACATTGCACAGATAACATAGTGTGTGCACTGAAAAACTCAAACTCTATCAAGCAGTTGTCAAAAGCCAGGAAATTAAACATAATTCAAAATTGCAAATATATATGGGACCTCCACCCTATGATCATGTTTCAGACAATTAAAAAGATGCAAGAGCTAACTGGGTGTTTTACTTTTTAGAGTGTGACAAAGCATAAAACCAAATCATAAGCAGCATCTCCAGGCATATAACATTGTGCACATATTCTCTTATTCCTGTCTCAGATGAGTAACGGTAAACATTGCAAAGGTAATGCCTGTCTCACTAATCTTTTGGAGTTCCTTGAGAGTGTTAATAAGCATGTGGGTAGGGGTGTTCTGGTAAACATTGTATACATGGACTTTCAAAAAGCATTTGACACTGACAGTCCCTCGCCAAAGACTCCTGAACAAACCTAGCAGTCTACAACAAGAGGACAAGGTGTCCTATGGATCAGTAACTGGCTAAAGAACAGGAAGTAGAGAGTAGAAATAATTGGCCAGTTCTCACAATGGAGGATGTAAAAAGTGGGGTCATAGGATCATAGTTGGAAGGGACCTTGAAGGTTATTTAGTCCACCCACCCCACTCAGTGCAGGATGCAACTGTAGCATCCTTGACAGATGACCAATCCCTCCAGCTCAGGAGACCTCATGTGAGGTCTGAGACCCTGGAGAGTTGTTGCCAATCAGAGTCAGCAGTACTGGGCTAGATAGACCATTTATTTATTTTATTTATATATTACATTTATACCCCGCCTTTTTTCCTGCAAGGAACTCAAGGCGGCTTACATAATCTTCCTCCTCCTCCTCTCCAAATAGTCTGACTCAGTATAAGGCAGCTTCGTATGAGCAGAGAAAGCCAAACTCTTCCATTCAGCAAGTGCAGAGGGCGGTGCCTCATGTACCACTTAGAAGCATCTAGGGTTGCAACCAGCCAGCCAACAGGCAGGACAGCAGGCTAAAGAACCTTAAATTTTTGCAATCTGCTTTTGAACGACTCCCAGAAAAGTGGCATACAAATAAATAATAAGCAGAGGACTCCAGCTCTGATGCTAATCTACAGGTACCTCCTTCCAGCTGAAGAGGGGAGACCCCAGGGGTTTGGCCAAAAGCTTTTTCTCCCCCTCTTCAGCGGTATCAAAAGGAAAGTACAGCCAAGTGGCAAATGCACACATCACATGTGGCAGGCCCACTCTTGGTTTTTTTTAAAAAATGTTCTGCTCAGTGATCCCATGCTTACTTCAGCCGGGGCAGGATGCCAAGATGTGGCTCCGGGATGGGGGTCTGGAAGTACAATACACCAGAGCACTTCAGCAGCTGTCATGGCTTGCTGCCATCTTCCAGAAATGACTCCATACAAAACCCTAAATGTCTTGAGCCTTCATTCGAGACTGCCTCCTTCTTCTCTCTTTGGTACCTTCTAGCATTGCATCATTGGCCCATGGAAAGACATTGTCCATGGCTACCCATCAACTGTGTCACTCTCTTTCCTGGGAGGTTCCTTAGTCAAAAACAAAGGCTGCATTCAGGTCTGTATTGGGATTGGGATGTTAAGGCTGTTCTTAAATGACCCAGAGATAGGCATGACCAGGGAGGTGGCCAAGTTTGCTGATGATCCTAAATTATTCGGGGATTGCGAAGAGCTCCAAAACAATATGTATAAAGTGATGCACATTGGGAGAAAACATCCTAACTTCACTTACACGCTGGTGGGTCTGAGCCTGCAGTGAGCAGCAGGAAAGGGATCCTGTTGGGGTCATGGTGGACAGCTCAGTGAAAATGTCAATTCAGTGGCAGCTATGAAATAGGGAAAATCTCCACTAGAGATAATTAGAGCAGGGATCAAAAATACAACTGTTAACATTTGGTGATGCCTTTATCTAAATCTATAGTGTGACCACACTTGGAATACTGTGTGTGTACAGTTCTGGTCATCGCACCTCAAAACAAGATATTGCAGAGCTGGAAAAGATGCAGAAAAGGGCAACCAAAAGGAACAGCAGGGTGGAACAACTGTTTGGAGCTTTTCAGTTTGGCAAGTAAGGAGGGGGGAGGGGCATTATAGAGGTCTATAAAATTATGCATGGTGTGGAGAAAGTCTCTCAGAATACTAGAACCCGGAGTCATCCAATGAAGCTGAGTGGTGGAAGATTCAAGACAGACAAAAGGAAGTCTTTCTTCACAAAGTGTACAGAAAACCTGGAATTTGCTACCACAAGATGTGGTGGTGGCCACCACTTTGGATGGCTTTAAAGGGGATTAGTCCGACTCATGGAGTTCTGATATACTATTTTTAAGATCAGAGGCAGCATACCTCTGACTGCCAGTTGTTAAAGAACAACAGCATGAGGGGGCTATTGCCCTCCTGTCCTGCTTGGGGGCTTTCCATGGGCATCTAGCTGGCCTTTGGTCTGATCTCCTGATGTTCCTATAATAAATTTATTAATGATTTACTAGATAAGAGAACTGCTATCAGGAACGTTAGTTTGGCGAGGTGTGCATCGCTGCCCGGGCAACATCTGCAGTTAATGATAGAGAATTCAGTGCTCTCCAATTAGCCTGTGCTTTTGGACACTGCACCTGGACCACTGGGAGCTGGTCCTTATATGAATCTAGACTGGTCTGGTACAGGATGTTGATCTCAATTATATATCAATAGTATTATAAACTGGAACTACAGAGCTTGAAGGGACCCAGTGATTCATGAAGTCCAACCCCTTGACCTAGGGGTACTTGCCCCACCTAGGGGTACTTGCCCCACTGCTGGCATCACCAAAGAGGAAGTGGGTGAGAAGGGAAAGAATCAATGAGGGAGGGGTATCATTTCTAGCATGAGACTTTGGGGCTACTGATGCAGTTGGTGTGCTACCAACGCTGCTAGTCTGTTTGGACTGGTAGTGATCTGCAGAGAGACGAGCACAGTCCCTGTCATATTCTCTGGCTTCAATCCCCCCTCTGGCTCAAAGAATTTATTTATTTATTTATTTATTTGTTGTATTTATGAATCGCCCATCTGGCCGGCAAACCGGCCACTCTGGGCGATGTACAACATAATAAAATATAAAATACATTTAAAACAGTATAAAATTTTAAAATCTTAACCCACCCCATATTCCCGCCTGAATAGCCATGTTTTTAGTGAGCGGCGGAAGCTCAGCAGAGAGGGGGCATAGCAGAGGTCACTCAGGAGAGAGTTCCACAGTATGGGGGCTGCCACAGAAAAGGCCCTCTTCCCCATCCCCACCAGTCTAGCTGCTCTGGATGAAGGGACAAGGAGAAGACCGTCTGTGGCAGATCTTGTTGAGCGGCCTACTTGGTGTTGCTGGAGACACTCCTTGAGAAGGGCTCAGAGTGGGGAGGGGGCTTCAACCAGTAACCTATCATCTGCTACTCCTGGACCTTACCAGCTGGAGGACATGGCTTTACCAGACTCTTCGGATTCAGAGGGCACCCCTCCAATGCTGTAGAAGCCAGCAGCTGCAGAACTGGACAATGGCCTTTTAAGAAGTAGACAGCTCCTCAGAGGGTGTGTGGAGTTAACAGCAAGTCCAGGCCTGCTAGCCTTCAGAAGGCTTCAGAAGGCCTCTGCATGTTGTTGGGACAAAAGCTCTTCTTGAGTGAGTTCTAGATCTGTCCAAAGTCTGGAAAGGCCTCACCAAGTGCAACTGCTTCAGATTGGCTCCCCTAGGAACCTTGAGCTGCACTGGATAGGGCAGTCCCCTTGTGAACTGAGGATTCAGAGATGTGCTGATTCAGCATTCCTGACACTTGCAGATGATCCCTTCTGCCTTATAAGATGGGACTTCCTATATCCTTCAGTCTTTCTAATCCTCCCTTGGAAACATCTAAATATGCAGATCCTTGTTGCCCTGGGCAGCTGATTCCATTGCTGAAGTGACTGTGTTAGAACAATTTTCTTAATGGCTAACTTAAGATGGCTTTAAAACCATTCAACATAGCCATGTAAACATTACCAGCTATATAAACTCTAACACATCTCCATCCACAATTGTATGACCTAGGACACCGGGAGACCTGCCCTTAGAATTTGATGCAGAGTCACTGTATGTACTGTGAACATACTAGAAACGTCTCCAGTTATTAAGGCTACGGTTCAGGAAATCTCACTGTGGATGTTTGATGTTTCTTACTAAATAAAGTAGTGCAATCTTTAGCTACCTTCTTGAGATAAGTTCTGAAACCTGTTCTTTCCATTGCCACACAATAGGGTCAATTGGGAAACTATTCAGTTTAAAACATTCCCCAGTTAATAAACAAGCTAAGTAAATCATTCATAGATAGACAGACAGACAGACAGATGATAGATCATGATGGATTGGTCAATAATGAAGTTCTTCATTTTTGTTTTGTTTTGATTTTGGATTAGTCCAAACACTTCCTTCAACCAAAAACACTCAAGTTTCAGTCCAAGCTAAGGAAAACATAAATATTGAATGATAAATATATTTGATTTCTCAAACCACTATGTTCATCACAGAACCCTGGAATGATACACATCCAAAGTATTTCATCCTATCTCCTTTGGGGGTGTTGTGCTTTCTTTCCATTCTTTCCAGCATGCTGAAATATACTTAGAGCATTGCTTTGCTTTTCCAACCTGGAGTGTCTTTGTCTTATATAACACACATAGCAGAGCTCCTAACTTGATTCATCACCCTCCACACACAACATTTTCCAGCCAACACCCCCCCCACCCGTATCCACTGGTGTATTGGATTTTTCAAACAGCCATGTAATAAGAGTGCTGTGGAGAGGATGATGAAAGCCACGTCTGTTCACTTTAGTAGGGAGAGTATATTCCCACCTTAATCCTAGTGAGATTTATGAGCCCATTATCACCTTATTGTCTGAAATTAGAACATATACTTTTTCTGCATTGACTGTCTTTCTGTTACATATTTACACAATGTGAAGAGGCCATGACATTAGGCCTCCCTTCCCCAACCTGGCACCCAACTGATGTTTTGGACTTCAACTCCCATCAACCCCAGCCAGCATGGCCAATGGTCAGGAATGCTGGGAGCTGTAGTCCAAACCATCTAGAGGGCACTACATTGAGGAAGGCTTGCATTAGGCCTTTCCACACACAAAAAGAACACGTGTTAATAATACTAAAGATGACCTATCTAAAATATACTGATAGTAGCCCAATCCTCAAAATACTCTCTTGGTACAAATAATTTTCACTACAGTGGATCCTCTGCCAGCAGATCAGTTCAATTACTAGGATATGAGTTACCAATATAGGTGTAAGGATAAGCTTTTATGATGCAAATACATCATTCTTTGGGTTTTTTTTATTGTACTTGGAAGAAGGTGGACAGCCTCTGTCAGTGACCTACATATGAGTCTTCCCTAAAATATCTGAAGATGAAGGTACACATGTCCTCATGATATCTTGCACAAGCTTGCCTCAGGACAAGTTCACTAAAACCTCCCCTGCAGCAAATTCCATTTGTTTTACCCTCGTTTCAGAGGAAGTGGCCATTTTGCAACAGTGTTGAATAACATGTGAAGTGCTTTCCGGACGACATCATAACAATGTACCTCAGTGCCCAAAAGACTATCTGGGAATGTCCGGTATTTACATGAAATGTGTTTAGGGACAGATTTGCAAAGATACAGCCATATTCCATGCAACATTTATCCTTTCTTTCCTGCGTCACAGTCAATAACATTTCACAGCCATAGGCACATGCAGAGACTCATGGGATCCTGTATGGCAACAATCCCCTGGTTTTGCTCCCCATCATCACCTGAGCTTGAACAGAGGAGGAGAAAAAAATGGAGGCTTCGCCACACCCTTCTTCCACAGGAATTCTTAAGTGAAGTGCAGGGTGGAGTAACAGAGAGTGAGCTAGGACCCAACAGGGTGAAAAAAAACAGGCAGTAATTAAAGTTGATGGCCATACTGTGAGGCCACCAAAGAAAACTGGCTTTTTGAACCACTTGCTACATAACTTCCACAATTGGAACTCTTTATAACCATCTCTTCAGAGTCATCATTTTGAGCTATGTACCATCATTTTAAGCACAGGCACAGCTCCTTATCATCTCTTCATCCAAGCTCTTGTGAACACGTTGCAGAAGAATCACAGTCCTAATCACCCCTCAGAACAGTGTCTCCCTGAGGTCTGTGGTGAGGTGGGGTGTGTGTGGGGTGGGAAACAACATGAGAAACCTCCTGAAGAAATGGGTTCAACTCTTTCCCAGGCATCTATTAAGGAAGAGTATCGCTCACCTCCAGGACTGAAATAAAGCTTTGCCTCCACTTATCGCAGAGAAGTGTCCACTGACTCATCACTCCACCACCCATGCATGATTCAATCACCCAAATGTTTGGAAAATAAATACAAGGTCTGATGAACCACATACAAGCCTGTTCTCTGTATAAGGACACATGTGCACACATATCAGAGAAGGATTCATGTACTGTACACTGCTAGTATAAACCAATTCAGCTCTACTGACTTCTGTGGAGTTGAGTCCTACTGAATTTAACCAACTTGTCCTCCCCCCTGCTTTAAATTGCATGTGCTAACCACTGTAAATAAAGGAGACAGATTTTTCCCCTTTCTTCATTCCTCTTTCCCCTAAATATTTCCCCCAGTTCTGTATACTTGTACAACTACATGCATCCAAAATGCAAACACGTATATGCATGCAAAGCCCCAAATGTGTGCACTTGGAGAGACACTAATGCCAGCAAACAGACACACCTACGTATTCAAATCAGAAGCACATATCCACAATATGCTGCAAACACCGAAAAATGCAAACACATAGCAGAGAGCTCAAACAAAGGAATAGACATATAGACACTTGGGGAAAAGAGCAGATACAGAGAATTTATACATGATCCCCAAAAGTACGCAAAATTTATACATGTACATATTCAGGGATCACTCAGGGAGATACCTGGCCAAACGTAAATGTACAATAGATTTTTAGATGAATAGTATTCATTGAATACACACACACACACACACACACACACACTGCCAACACATTAAAGATATACGCATCTCTTGGTAAGCATTTGATTTGATCAAGTACAGTGAATCTTCAATGCGAGTAAAGTGCATATACAAACTCACACATGTTCTCATACAAACACATACCGTAAACACGTACTTGGACAAACAGATTTGCAAGCTGACAGTAAAAGAGAGAAGTGTGCCTAGTTGTGCATGCAAAGATGTGGTTCAATATGTAAAACTAAACACAGTCCCATCTATTTCGTTACAATCTCACAAAACTCAACTGACATTCTCTCACCCACTGTCTTGGTTGCATCCCTGCTGTGGGTGCTTTTACACACATGTTTCAGGGATGTCTGTGTCAATAACTATCTCACAGTAAACAGGGTCTGGGGGGAAATAAGCAATGGGGTGGCCGCTATCCAGCAGGACCCTCTATAATAAATCACCAACCATCCATTCCCCGGGAAGTTGTTCTTTGCTAGCCAAACCAGGCACCTAAACTTTCCCCAGAACACAGCGTAATTTTGCAGCGTGATTATAGTGCCCTTGGCCTCTTTGGCTGGGTCATCTCAGAACTACCGGCAGCAACACACACACACACAAAGAGGGAACAATGTCAGCAAGTGATTTTTAACCCTTCCCATGCTGATCTCCATTGCCTTTCAAAAGTGGAGGAATATGGAACCCTAATTTTAGCAGCAGGCTGAAAAGAGTTGCCAGCTCCCAGGACTGGTTCTTCTTTCCTAGCCTCCCCTGTTCGCTTTCTTTAGAGCCTGCATTTCCCTGCTCAACGTGAGTTTGTTTTATTGTTCGCTCCATTGCCTCTTCTTTCCCAGGGGATGCCAGCTGTTCCTATTCTGCTTGATGATGTGTCCATCCCCCCCCCCCCGTACTCTACAGCCCAATATTCCCGTTCAGTTCCAACACAATTCACCACCACCACCACCACCAAATCTGTCTCAAACTTACTTCCCCAGCTCTTCAAAGAGCTGATATTCTTCTGTGAATCGGGTGCAGGTGATGGTTGCCATCCTGTATGGTGACTGCCTCCCCGGGCGTGAAGTTTTACAGGAACACCTCTCCTCTTTCGAGCGCACACTTTCTCGTTTTTTCTCTTCGCTCCTAGCGCTCTCTCCCTCTCAGAGGTAAATAAGAGAATATATATGATTGACAAGCCAGGAGATAATGATGAGGGCAATTTGTCTTCTCACAGCCACACAAGCCTTCGTCAGCATCCAGTTCTCCATAGCAACCACCTCTGGAACGCCCTGGTTCTGTTGCCCGGGTAACTGCTTCCCAAACACCTGCTTTGCCTGCCACTTCCGCAGCTCTCTAACGCCCTGACTCTGTGGCTGTGGAAACTGCATCCTGAGCCAGAAAACAGAAGATGACTTGAAGGAGAAGTCCTTTTTAAACATCCAAAATATAAATATTAAAGCAAATTAAGTCCTAGAAGTGAGAATTAACTGGGGCAAAAAAGGTTACTATGGAAACTGCAGTTTCCACTTTAGAGGATGGTCTCTGGAAAGACAGGATGCCGTTGCCCTGGTAACCGCATCTTATTCTCCAGAAAGACAGGTATTGCTGTGTTGCCTGGGCAACTGCAATAGTCTCAAAGCTTAAAGAAACATGATACTTCTTTCAGCCAGAGCTACTTTTGGGGGAAATGGGATGGGGGCTGCTTCTTGCCGCCAGCTCTTCTGAGCCTTTCTTAAGACCGTTAGAACAGGATACCTTTAGATGGCTACACCATGCTTTTGGAATAAATAAGAATAAGATAAGTATAAAGCAGTCGGAATTTCTCCAATTCCTGTAGAGGGAGCAGCTAAAACGAATGCAGAATCTGAACACGGGGGGGGGGGGGGGACCCTTCTGGAAAGCAGCAACTGAGCTTTATTCCCAGTGGGGTGTCTGGCCCAGATTTCATGCACTTTCTGGTTTTGCCATTGGAGCTTCTTCTTTTTTCTTTTTTAAAATCACTTCATGAGAGAGAGAGAGAGAGAGAGAGAGAGAGAGAGCATAATGCAGTTGTTAATATGCAGCTGTTGAGGCAAAGCATTCAGATGGAGGAACATGTTGCCTAGCAGACATCAGCCCCTGTGTGGGAGTGATTCTGGAGTGTGGGCTGAGTTTAGGATCCCGAAGAGTATGCAACATATCAAGAGTCGTATTTTCTGCCAGTAACGCTGAAATCCTGCCTCCCAAACAGTTGGGAATAGGATGAGACAGCCTTCTCGCAGACTAAAGGTCGCCTGCACAGGAACAAATATATTAAACTTGTTTAGGATTTTCCATATCTTTATAAGGTTTGTAAGAACTATTTTGGATTAACTCTTCTGCATTGGATGGCAAATGCTTACTTATTCCTAGTTCCTTTTTTTTTTAGTACTATCACACATGGGAAATGCAAGCCTTTCAACACATCCGTACAGATCTATAATCAAAGCGTAACCGATGTCAAGCTATTTCTTTTCATTCAGATATTTATATTGCATTTTATAATCAAAGCACCACCATTTCCCAGCAAGCTCTCTCTTACTGGTAAGTTTCAGAACAGTCAAGAATTTGCCATGCTCAGTGGCAGCCACACTCCAACAGGGGCAACATGGAAGCAGGTATTAATGTCCCCAATGCCTGCACAATTAACAAAGATTTCTTCCAAAAAACAGTGACAACAAATCTAGAGAAGTATATTCACAGCTATGTGACGTATTCCATTAGTACTAGAAATAACACAATAATTTGTACTGGGAGCAGAAGTCAATATCCTGAACTTTAACATTTTTAAAGCAAGTTTCTAGCCCTTATGGCCATACAGGTAAGCTTGAAAATTGGCAATGCCTAATGAAATCTCTAAAACCAACCAGAAGGTGGTGCGGTGGGATTTCCACTAACAGATGGAACTTTCCCCATATAACATCTTGCCCCTTCCAGTAAGGTAACTTTAGAGTCTGGACCTAATGGTCTTACAGGTCTCCCCTCTGTAAATGGTAATGTGTATGACTTCATTTACTTCAAAGTGTGAAAAGCCAGCTCTGGCTCACTCTGCTGTGTGGGGCCCTGGACATCTGCCCCAAAGTCCTATGCTGACAGCGCCACGGATGCCTTCCCATGACAAACAGAAGAGCATAAGAAGAGAGGCAGTATGCCTATGGACACCAGTTGCTGGGGAACATGGGTGGGAGGGTACTGTTGCATTCATGTCCTGCTTGTGGGTTTCCCATGAGCAGCTGGTTGGCTACTGTATGCACAGAATGCTGGACTTGGACCCTTGGTCTAATCCAGCAGGGCTCTCCTTATATTCTTATGACCAAACCAAAGTTCCATCTAGCCAGCATCCTGTTTCCAATAGCAGCCAGCTAGATGCTTCCAGGAAACCCAGAAGCAGGCCATGAATGCAATATCCCTCTCTTGCTGTTGCTCTGCAGCCTCTGATTCTGGAGGTACTGCCATCATCACTAGTAGCAATTGATAGCCTTATCCTCCATGAATTTGCCTAACCCCCTTTTAAAGCCATAAGTTGGTGGCCACCATCACATCTTGTGGTAGCTAGGTGCTGTGACAAGAAGTACTTCCTGTTGCCTGTTCTAAATTTATTATTAATCAATTTCATTGGATGTTCCTCATGCTAGTATTATAAGAGAGGGAGAAAAACATATCTCTGTCCACTTTCTCCACACCCTGCATAATTTTATAAACTTCCTGCCCTGTCCCGCCCAGTTGTCTTTGATCTAAATTAAAGCCCTGTGCACTTTAACCTTTCTTCATAAGGAAGGTACACCAACTCCCTAAGCATTTTGAATGAATTGTGCAAAATAAGCAAATATACGCAAATGTATTTCATAGCCCTGATTCATGCAAGTCACAGAATTCAACTTTCCTAAGTGAAGATTTTTTAAAAAAAAAACAAGTAAACACTACACAGAGACCTGAAATTAACACGAAAGACAATTCTCTGAAGTTTCTTTCCCAGGCAAGGCATAATAATATAAGAAGCGCCATGCTGGATCAGACCAGATACTTATCTGGAGGTGGCATATAGCCATTGTGACTAGCAGCCATTGATAGCCTTATGCTCCATGAATTTGTCCGATCCCCTTTTAAAGCCATCCAAATTGGTGGCCATCACTATGTATTGGGGTAGCGAATTCCATAGGTTAACTATGTGCTGGACATCCCAGTTGTGGATAGACTTCTAACGCTTTCTCCACTACGTCAGCCTGCCCCTCATATTATTCCATCAGCAGTGTCAATATTTTTGGTCACTTTGCAGCAGCCAGTATAATTCCCAGTAATGCTCAGAAAGAAGCATACCTACTGCTAATGTGGAGTTGTTCTGGAGCATTTTTCTTTTGGGGTTTTAGCTGCACCCCACCCCGCATAGATATGGGTGAGTAAAAGGTGGAAAGCTACAAAGCTAACCTGCCAGAAAGCAATGTGCTTCCAGATGCGGGGGGGGGGGGTGCTCCTAACTCTAGCAATCAGACGGCATTGTGCAGCTATTCCATCTTTTCTTCCTTACCAGATTTTCTGCTGTAAGAAAAAAAGAAGGAAGTAGTGGTGGGAAAGCATGGGGGGGGGAGGGTTTAGGAGAGGAAGACAATGACATCTGGACACCGACACCACCCGAAAGATTCCATGAATGTGGCAGGATGATACTTGATAAAAGCCTTGTCTGGAAGCACCCCAAGTCCTAAACTAGAGCTGCATTTCCAGCACTTCAGGAGGAGGAAGAATGAATGAAAAAGAGCAAACGGGGGCGGCGTGAGACTAAGGTGGATGGAGGAGGATAGTCAGAAAGAACAGATAGGATGGGGGAGGAGAAGGCAAGCTCTAATGGCTTTTTATTTAATTGCACTATTACCACTTTGAGAAAAAAATGGCTTCTTTCTATTCTTCCACACTAAATACACTCCAGCTCCATCCAACTGCAGACTGGATTCAGTCTGATCAGATCAGATGAGAGAAGCATAACATTACAGCATTCTTAATATGTTCCCCGAAAGAATTGGGCTTCTTTCCTCAAGCACAGGAGAAGGACATTTGACTCAGAAGCGGATAACATTTTGTTTGTTTGTTTGTTTACTGAAGGGGAAGCTGGAAACTGGAGAGTAGCTGCTCTTTTGACACAAGCAGGGCTGAGCAGCATCTCATCAAAATCAAACGGCATACCTAAAGACAAGAGTGGATTCCATTTCCCTGCATTCCTGACATTGTTACCTCAGCAGTGACTAATAAATGATGTTTGTTTAAACGGCATTGAATGATATTGAGAACAGTTTGTCAGCAATTGGCAGGAGGCCCAGCTTGAAACACAAGTCTTGAAATTTCTAGGAATCGATGAACACATAAGACTTACTCTGCTGGGTCAGAATGATGGATCATTCATCCCAGCATTCTGTCTGTACCAGCAGTGATCAGACAGATACCTTTGGACAAGCAAGATAATGCTGGTGATATCTCAACCCCATTGTAAGGGTTTATATAGATGATTCTTCTCCTTCTCCTTCTCCTAAATCTCCTTCTCCTTTTCCTTCTTTTGAGCAATGACTTTTCTATTAGCACTATGGTCTGATCTTCCAGCAATGGCAAAACAACCATACAGATATCATAGAATCATAGACCTGGTTCATGTAATGACAAACCATGGTTTAATTAACCATGGTTTCTTGAATATTGGGTTGTCATTACATGAAAACCCGGAACTATGGGTTAACTATAGATTGTCAACCACAAACAACCCACAAAGAGAACCCATTTTTTTGTTGGGTAGCGAATTGTGTGGGTTGTTTAAACCATGGGTTGTTGTTATATGTGAATGCAGAATTGTGGGTTATTCATGGGTTATTTTGCCAGGCAACAGAAGCAGCAGATAAGAGTGGTCAAAAAAACTCAGCTTCTTTACATTCTAATACTGCATGTACTCCACTGTCTGGGGTGCAGATGTGCTTCATTTCTAAAGGTGCAATTATCCATGCAGGTTTAGACAGAAAAAAAAGTCCTACAACTCCCAGCATCCCCCAGTCAGTAGTGCTGGGTGTTGTAGGACGTTTTTCTGTCTAAGCATACAAAAGATTGTGCTCTAAATGTTTAAAAACAGGAAAAAGTACACTTTCCATACAAAATCAGAATAAATTTTGCATAATTGGCAAATAATATCCATAATATGTGAAGTAGGCTGCCTGGATTGGAGGAACTGCAATACGGCAACTCTAATAGAATGAGGCGATCAGACTGTTAATGATGTCTGGCTTAAAAGAGCTCATTACACTTGTGCAGCTTCCAGCAACTTGGAAAAGAATTAATCTTGACATTCTGTCAATGTTCTAAGTAGCTAATTGTTCAGCATATTGTTGCTCTATTGACTCATATATCATCCTGTATGCCTCACACACTGAAGAATAAGAGTATATACTGTTTGCAAATCCAATCATATATGGTGTACACCATGGGGTAAACAAACTTTCAGGGCCTGTCGGCACATTGGGCAATTTGAGAATTGTTCCTAGGCACCACCACAAAATGGCTGCCATGGGAGGCATGGCTAGCCACGAAGGACAAGTAACCTACCTGAAAGACTGAGTACAAAGCATAGGTGGGGGCTCTTTTGAACCCACAGTTTTGAACTCTTTGGAAGCCACAGTTTTCAGCGCCAGCGGAAACCTATTTCACAGAAGGCAAGTTCTTTTTCTCTCTCTCCATTCCCCCCTCTGACAGCCAACTCATTTTCCTCTGCCTCTTTTTCTCTCATTTTCATTTCAATTCATTTATTACATTTCTATACCACCCAATAGCCAAAGCTCTCTGGGCTGTTCACAAAGATTAGAACCTTAAAATACATTATAAAAACCATATACACACAAACATATAAACATACAATACAGAGAGAGAGACACATATGTCTAAAAAGAATTAGATATATAAGATATAAACTATATCTATATATCTATATATATATATCACGCTCTGGATCACCATACACCCTCCCTCTCTCACCCTGGCTTGCCACCCATCTCTCATATTCTCTCCCCCCACCTCGACACACACACATATACACACACCACAGACCCCATCCATCCTCCATCCATTTGTGCACACACACACACACACACAAACACACACACACACACAGGACCCTCCCGTCTCCGTCTCCTCCTCCTCCTCCTCCTCCTCCTCCTCCCTCCTCCTCACTGCAAGAACAGAAAAAAACACACTCGCTTTTTCAGAATCCCTCCAAAATCCCGCCTAACCCCTTTCTCACTCTCTTCCAGGGATGGGGACTCGGACTCCAGGACTCGACTCGTGAGTCAGACTAAGTCCCCCCTCTGACTCGAGTCAGACTCCAGTCCCAATATTTTTAATGGGACTCGAGACTCGACTCAGGACTCGAGACCAAGGACTTGTGAGTCGTGTTCCAAAATCATAGATTTCAGATTTCATAATAGACTTGGAAGGAGCCTACAAGGCTATCGAGTCCAACACCCTGCTCAATGCAGGAAACTAGAGGAGGGGTCTCCCATCCAAGTAACAACCAGGCTCAACCCTGCTTAGCTTTCCACAGGCTGAGCCAGCATAAGCCACAGGCCTGTTCCCTCAAATGCAACATGGATAGGTTTTAGGAAGTACAGCAAGTTTATTTTTTTAAATCATTTTCCTAAAATGCAACCTTTCAGACATTTTGGGTTTGGCTGCCTCTGCCTGCCTGTTTGGGGTTCCCAGCCTCCTCTGCCTGCCTGGTCTCTTCGTAACCAGTTCCACAGTTTGAATTGTCCAAAACAAAGGCCTCTGCCTGCCTGTTTTGGGGTTCCCTGCCTCCTCTGCCTGTCTGGTTATTTTGGGATAGGGTTGGGGGAAAACCCCATTGATTTTAATAGGGACTCGTGGAGTCAGCTTTGGGAGTGACTCGTGACTCGTGACTCGTGAGTCACCATTTTGGACCAAGGACTCGGACTCAGACTTGAGACTCGGGTCCAAAGACTCGTGACTCGACTCGTGACTCGAAACCAAGGACTCTTCAACATCCCTGCTCTCTTCCCCTCTCTTCCCCACACATATGGAGCCCCCATCCATTTAGACATACAAGCACACAACCCTCCCAACCCTTTGTCTGATCCCCAATTAAATCTATCCAAACAGCTTGAGCAAGGGAACCTCATAGCTGATGTGCTGTGTCAAGAAGAACTTCCTTTTATCTGTCCTGAATCTCCCACCATTCAGCTTCAATGGATGACCCCAGAGTATAGTATTATGAGAGAGGGAGTAAAGCTTATAGATTCATAGATTACAGAGTTGGAAGGAGTCTACAAGACCATCGGGTCCAACCCCCTGCTCGATGCAGCAGGAAGCTAGAGGAGGGGTCTCCCATCCAAGTAATAAGCAGGCCTGACCCTGCTTAGCTTTCCACACTCAGACAAGCTGAGCCAGCATGAGCTACTTTTCCCCGCACCAGGCATAATCTCATACAACTATCAGGTCTCCCCTTACTCATTTTTTATTGAAACTAAAAATAGCCCCAAACATAACCTTGCCTCATAGGGGAGTTATTCCACCACTCTTACCATTTTCATTGCCCTTTCCTGCAACTTTCCAGCTCTACCATATCTGTTTTGAGGTGCAACATTACCAGGGTGCTCCCAGACGAGGCTTTTATGGCGCTATCACCCTGCCTCATTCATGGAATTTTGCAGGGGGGTGGGGGTTCCAGATGTTGTCGTCTTCCACTGGTAACCCTCCCATCCTTTCCCACCACTTCTTCCTTTTTGCTTACAGTGGACAATCTGTTAAGGAAGAAAAGAAGGAAAAGAAGGCACAATGCTGTCTAATGGTTAATGAAAGGAGCACTTGGTCTGGAACAGTGTTCTCCAACCTTGGGTCCCCAGATGTTTTTGGCCTACAACTCCCAGCATGCTCCAGCCAGCATAGCTGGCTGGGGGATGCTGGGAGTTGTAGGCCAAAAACATCTGGGGACCCAAGGTTGGAGAACACTGGTCTGGAAGCACCCCAGGTGTGTATTGCACCATAGATATGTGTAAGGGCATTACAATATCAGTAGTTTTATTTTCAATCCCTTTCCTAAGGATCCCTAGTATGGAAAATGTGTCTTTTTCACAGTTGCCACACACTGAGAGGACATTTCCATTGAACTATCCACCACAGCCCCTAGATCCCTAATCCCTTTCCTGGCCAGTCACCAGCAGCTCAGATCCCATCAGGGTGGATATGCGCAGTTATGATGTTTTGCCCCCATCTCCATCCTATTGCTTACACCAAACCAGATTTGCTATTTAATGCCCATTCGCCAGGCCTAGAACTTCATCTCCTGTCACCACTATCTGCATTAATTCCTCAGGCTCCTGAAAACAAAAGACAAAAAGTAGGTACCCTGATTATCTCTTTTGAAGGTATCTGGCTGGCCACTGTGGGGAACAGGATGCTGGACTAAATAGGACTTTAATCTGATCAAGCAGGGGCCTTCTTGTGTTCTTATGTTCTTATGTTCTTGGCTCTGTGCCCACTGGAGAAAAAGCTTATCAGAATTGCTTAAGCCAGGGGTAGGCAATGTAATGCCCGTGGGCACCAATGTGCCCCTGGACACATTTCTTGGTGCCCTTCCCCCTGTAAACACACACACACACACACACACACTTTCATATTGGCAGCTAGGATCACTGTGAAATAGGTTTCTGTAGGGGCTGAAAACTGTGGATTCAAAGGAGTTGTTTAGTATTTTGGGGCTCAGACCCCACCTCTGCTTTGCATTCAATCTTTTAGGCAGGTTACTTTTTCTTTGCCATGCTTTTCATGTTGTGGTGGTAACCAGAACAGTTTTTCAAATGTGCCCAGGGTCCCAAAAAGGTTGCCTACCTCTGGCTTAGACGTTCTTCCTGAATCCCCAGTTTCTACCAGGACAATGCTATAATGCTTAACACAAACTTGTACACTAACTTGCTAACACAAACTAACTTACCCATACACTACGTTCATCATCTAAGGCCCTCCTCAGGTGCCTTCTCCAAGGAAGGCTAGGAAGGTGGCAACAAGGGAAAGGACCTTCTCAGTGGTGGCCCCCCAATTGTGGAATGATCTCCCTGATGAGGCCCTCCTGGTGCCAACATTGTTATCTTTTCGGTGCTGGGTTAAGACCACCTTCTCTCAGGCATTTGGCAGCATATGATGAGGTTTTTAATAAGGTCTTGATTTTTTTCCCTATTGACTATTTAACATTGTTTTTAGATATATGTGTGTCTCTGTGTGTTGTATGGTTATATGTTTGTATGTATGTGGTTTTTATAATGTATCTTTAAGGTTTTAATCTTGTAAAACACCCAGAGAGCTTTGGCTATTGGGCTATATAGAAATGTAATAAATGAAAGGAAATGAAACTCTCCACCATCTCTTTTTCAGGTTGGTCTCTCTCCGTAGGAAAAAAAAATCTATATTGTCACTCCAAAAAAGACCTAGGCAGGGTGAAAGCAAACAACTGCAGTTCAGGTCCAGAGATACTTGCCAGAACTAGGTTGGGCTTCTCTACGATCCCGTTCCGCCCAATTGCAGTGTGGAACTTGTAAAGGAAAGCCAGCTGAGCGGATGGATGGAGATTTGGGGTGGGAAGTGATTTTAATCACCTTGAGAGAGACTTTGCCTAGGTATGTACTTTCCTGCTTCTACTTTGCCAGATAATTGCAACCCCTCACAGAGACACATTATGTCTAATGCCATCAGTGCTAAATCTGAACTAAAGAAGTATGTCATTGCCAGCAGCAAGGGACCGGTGGCTGAGTACCTATTACTGCAGCACAGTGGAAAGCTAATTGAATCCCGGAGATTGTGCCTTATAAAATTATAGACTTAGGTACACCCACATTTACACAGGCACACAAATTCTAATGTGGCAAAGAATCACACACAGCCGATGTTGATACGCAGAAGAGAATTTTTTTGTGTGCCTTTGCATGGCTAACTAAGGGCGCAATTGTATGCATGTTTGGACAGGAAAAAAAGGCCTATAACTCCCAGCCTGCCCCAGCCAGCAGTTGTAAGCCTTTCTTCTGTCCAAACATGCATACAATTGAGCCCTAAATATATGCAATATACCCATGCTTTTAGTAACTCTAGTCTAAGGGCATATCTACACTATGAACACATATCTGTTTTACAGCTACCAGAAATGGGAACTTTGTGAGCCAACTAAGAGCTGGGTTGCTGAGGCTATACTAAATATATGAGCTCTGGTAGAGATCCCTAGCCTCAGAGAACTACAATTCCCATTGTTTCCTGGGGAGAGAAAATGGCTATTAAATCATTTCAAGTCTGTGGTATAGTTTGCCCTCATAGTCTGGCACAAATGCAGTGTTAGGAGACTTTCAGAGGTTAGGAAATTGCCACAAAATCAACCCAACATGGGAGTTCCTTCTTTACAGTTTCCATGTTTTGAACCAGTAAAACCACTGCCCTGAGTGAGTGACCCATATTTCTTTTAGAAAATCAGGAATAACTCTGACTATCCACCAACCACTTGATCACAACCTTGCCTTTGCATTTGTTCCTTTTAGCAACAAATATCAACCCCGAAAGCCTCTATATCCTGGGCTGATTTCATAAAACATGAATGGGCACATAATTAGAGAGATTATTTGAAGTTGCTGCTGCTGCTGCTGCTGCTTTTCATTGTAAAAGAGTAAAACTTAGTTATGTAAGTAGCCCCTTGGTATGCGATAGGGACAGGATTTGGGATTCTGCACATTCCCTGTAAAATTGTTTATGGAGCATCAGTAAAGTGAGTGAATGACAGCATGCCTGTTTCTGAGTGATGACATGTGTCATGAGAATTCAAGACATGAATTAGGGAAGAGAGTGAGAAGCATTTCTTGCAATCTGGACCAAAAATGAGAGTGCTTCAGTCTTTGGGGGAAATGAGGCTAACGAAGAAGTAAGCAAGTGGGGGGAGGAGGGATAATTTGTTTAATCACACACAACATTGTGAAATGTGAGTGAGATTACAACAAAGAAGATTGCTTTTAAATAATGGAGGTTATAAGGATCTTTGGTTTTGCTTTAAATTTGTAGAAGGTGCTGACATAGAGGAATGGTCCAGATGATTTTTGGAATACACATAGATATGCTCAGATTTAGCTGACACGAAGGAGAGATTCCACAGTAGGACTTGACATCGTACTGAATAGGTTGCCCTCTCCAGATCAGAAGAAAGGCCCCTGTTTGCTGTTTCTTCCTGTAAGATCACCAGTGCAGGAGAGGCTCCAGGTTTGACAGGGATGCCTTTGCAAGTAGGAACAGGCTTGATTCTTCACGACTGGGGTCACTAGGGTAAGGAACGGGGTTAGCCCTTGCCTTGACGGTGCCTACAAAGCGCGTCCTTTTACTTTCTCCTGGGACATGAATTGGGATGTGCCATTGAGGGAATATAACTGAACCTACAGCAGGCAGTGGGAGGAGGATAAAAGGAACAGTGAAAAGAACCAGATGGGTGTCAATGTAACAATGAAGAGGGGAGAGACAGAAAGGGACAGACGGACAGGGGGCTGCGGGGAAAGAAAGATAGAAAGAGACATGGGTTAATATTTCCAGGTGGGAGCACAGAAGAGCTAAAACGGAACGAAAACAGATGGAGCAAAGGGGCTGAACCCCACCCCACCCTTTTACCTTAACCTCTCTTCCCACCCATGACATATTACAAGCCCTTTGCTAGTATACTATATATTTAATACCAATGAGAGGGAGACCAGAAGAGGTCAGTTAAGAGCCTTTGATGATGTATAACAGTCCTGACCAGGGCCATATATTATGGGTCTGTCCTCTCATCACAACAGCCCACCATGGCTTAATTTACCCGCGGGGACTTTTGTGTTGTGCCGAGTGCCCACAGACGCCATTTTTTGCATGGCTGGCGTCCACAGAGGCGCAGCTTGCCGTGGCTTGTCGTGTCTTGCAAACCCAGGTGGCAGAGATTGCTTCGACAACCCTCAAATAACCCATGGCTTGTTTTAGGGTTACTTGACCGTTGTCTGACTCTCAAACAACTCCAGCCACCCGGGTTCACACAAAACGACAAGCCACGGCAAGCCGGGCACCGATGGGCGCCATGCAAAAGGGGCACCCGTGGGTGCACGGCACAATGCGACAGCAGCCGCAGGTAAATTAATCCACAGTGGGCTGTCACATTGTGCGAACCAGGTCAGTGTGTGTGTGTGTGTGTGTGTGTGTGTGTATTTCAAAGCACTTTGTACAGCACTGATGAGGCATCAACAGGCTTTCACTCATAATCAAGCACATGGACAAAAATAGAGTCTCTTTATCCCTCTCTCCCAGCCTTGCAGTAGCACCTTTTTTTCTCATAGGCATCATCGGGTGGCCACGTGTCCCCTTTTACAGAGGACAGTCCTCTATTTGAAGGGCTGCCAGAGGACTGTCCTCCGTTTTGAAGGTGTCCTCTGTTTGAAGGGCTGTCCAGTCCGAGTCCAGTTTAAAGGTAAAGAACCATCAGAAGGGAGGGAGAACAGCAGCGGCTTCAGCAGGCAGCACCTGGACAGCAGCAGACCAAGAAGACACACAGGACAGGTGACCTAGTCACACAGTCTTCCCCACTATGGTTAGCTGTATTGTTTTTCTATTTAAATTACAATAAGTATTTCCAAATCTGCATCTGTACATATAAATTAGCATATGCAATTTTTATTCTGAAATTTACTCTTTTGCCCTCATTTTAGGCAATTCATAAGTGACCCCCCCCCCCATGTAACATGATGTTGTGAATATGCTGATTACTGTAAACAGGTCATCCCTAGCCCCATTCAAAGAACACAGTTGTGCGCAATCAATGCATGAAGCAATCACACCTGCTGGCTCAGCCTTGACATCCCTGTACTGATCTGGCCATCTACACAGAGCTTCCACATGTTCAGGTTGTAGCAGCCGCACACAGTTATACACATAGATTTCATAGATCATAGAGTTGGAAGGAGCCTACAAGGCTATCGAGTCCAACCCCCAGTCTCTATCTCTGACTTTTGGCACTTGGAGATTGGGAGTGGAAACAGCAGGCATGATATAGAGCGAGCTCTCTTCTCTCTCTCTCTCTCTCTCTCACACACACACACACACACACAATGACTTCACAGCACAGGGCTAATCTCTCTCTAACTTCTCATAAAACAGGTTTCATGGAATTATTGCTGAAAATAATTCATAATAGTTTTGTGTTTGCCTACAAGATCCCCACACCATCTGGGTCTTACTCACCGCTGTGTTCAAGTGAGAAACATCATGAGAATGAAGCTATAGAAAACCAAGCTCCTTAGAAAGATCAAAAGTACATGACCTTGTGAAAAATAATGTCTGCCTTTGGCTCAGCTTGTCTGAGTGTGGAAAGCTAAGCAGGGTCAGGCCTGGTTATTACTTGGACGGGAGACCCCTCCTCTAGTTTCCTGCAATGAGCAGGGGGTTGGACTCGATAGCCTTGTAGGCTCCTTCCAGCTCTATGATCTATGCAATCTATGAAATTAGTCTCTTAGGGCCAAAGCAGACATTATTATAGGATGCAACCTAATACATGTTTAGACAGAAAAATGTCCTATAACTCCCAGCATCCCCCGGCCAGCCATGCTGCCTGGGGAATGCTGGGAGTTGTAGGACTTTTTTTTTGTCTAAGCATGTATAGGATTGGGCCCTTAATCCATTGCTTTATGGATCACTATTTTGCAATAGAAATTGCAAGCATGGGTCTCCCAACTGAGATCAGGTCCATAGCGGGGGGAAAGTGCTAAAGCCCCCATACCGCCCAAGCTAAGGTCCCAATCTGGATCGTGGGTCCTGCACCTACTCTAGAGTAAAAATGGGGGGAAATATGTAGATGCTACTTACGTCTTTAAAAAATGTCTGCTTTGGTTCTTAGTTCTACAGAGCAAAGTCTCACCTGTTACCTAGTATAATGTTGTAGGATCCTTATTAGGGCAACACCTTTATTAAGCCAACTCAAAGTCACTAAATAACCTTTCAAGTTCTTCAGAATGCTTCATCAGGCAAAATGATACACAAAGCAAAAGAGGGATGGGGGAGAAAAAAGTGGTAGGAGTTCAAGTCATGTTGTCTTCATTGAGTTACATTCTTAAGATGGAATGTGGGAAGAGGTTGCAGACATTCAAATTATGCTAAAATTATTAGGCTAAAATGAACCAGGTGCTAAAATGATTTCAGGTTGCACCAAGAGCTCTCCCAAGAGCTGCTGGGAAGAAGAAACAAACTATGGTTGATCCCTCATTTTTAAAAATATAAAATCCACTTGTTTGGAACCATCTGCATCCAAGATTCCGGCAGAATGTAAACTATCAGCAAAGGTACCAATAATTCTCCTAAATTCCTTGACACATTCTGCCCTAGGAGAGATGGAGAGAAGGAAGTATGGTTGAGATAACAGGGAAGAGAGATGGAGGGGAAATTCCTTGACTGGCCAGAATGAGAGCCAGTGTGGCGTAGTGGTTAGGGTGTTGGACTGGGACTCGGGAGATCCAGGTTCTAGTCCCCACTCAGCCATGAAAACTCACTGGGTGACTTTGGGCCAGTCACTGACTCTCAGCCTCACCTACCTCACAGGGTTATTGTGATGATAAAATGGAGAGGAGGAGGAAGATTATGTAAGTCGCCTTGGGTTCCTTGCAGGAAAAAAGGCGGGGTATAAATATAATAAATAAATAAATAATTAAGGCAAAAATGTACCAAGCAGCTTATCACAAAGAAATGAACCACTTGCTCATAGACCACTACATTCTGTGCTGTTGCCAGATATATGAGCATTTTTATATGTGAGTGAACTTGTGGACCTTCGTATGTGTTTGAGGCCTTTTGCAAATATACAAGAATTCAGGATTGCAAATTGCAGCACAAACCTGAACAGCATGAAAGCACTTCCAAGCATGACCAGTGAGACTCCAGGAAGACCAGCAGGGGGAAAGTGAGCTGGTTGGCTATAGAAGGGGGGAGTTGTTTTTCTTTAGCTGTCGCCCCAGTAAGGGGTGGTTTGTATCTAGCAACAGGCGCAGGTCAGAGTTTCCTTCTGTAAGATATGTTACTTTTGCTGCCACCTAGTGGCAAAAGGCAAATTCATTTGTTTAGGAAATCTTAGACTGAGCACGCTCGAGAGCTCAAGCGGTTGTCCAAGATGGATGCCAAGCGGAAGCCTGTGTGAATGAAGAGCAGAACAAATTCTGGTTATTACTTCATGTTGCTGGTGTAACCCCAATATGTTATCCTGGTGATGAGGATAAACTCAATGCAGCAGTCCAGTCCCCCCATTCTTCACAGACTGGAAATAGGAGTTTGGCTGTGGGAAATAATGGCTGCCCATGGAATTATGTAGGTGTTGATGCTGGTAAAGAGAACTGAATACAACATGTAGCGAGACGCTCCCAGGACTTCATTGTTATCATTATCTTCAATATCATTAGCAAAAAGCATGCCATTTTGCTGGGCATTTCTGGAGCAAGGGCTTTGTTAGACCTTTGGTAGCGCCTGAAAAACCCAGTGCCAAATCTTTTGAGGAACTAATTGGAATTGTCTCAAATAATCACTACCCCCTGCCATTGAAGATTGTGCAGCACTTTAGGTTTAACAACAAAGAATCTTGTGGCACCTTAAAGACTAATAAATGTGTTATGGCATAAGCTTTTGTGGACGACAGCTTTTCATCAGATGCAAATTTATGTCGAAGAAGAACTGGGTCACTTGTCAGCATTATGGTTTTGGAGATACCATGAATGCCATGCTAAGGGAAACAGGTGTTTGCAGGGAAAGGCATGATAAGCTATAATACCCAGATTCCTAGCTTTCTATTTTTTTATTATTAAAAAGAACAGGTCTTGTAGAACCCAGCATACACGGTCAAATGTGCAGGCACTATTCTGTCCAATTGTTTTGTGAGAAACTAGCCTGCTCCTGCCTTTCAATGTTTTTTAGCCAATGAATGAATTCATAACAAGAATGGACACACCCATTGTCTAGAGAAGGTACTTCCTGGTTCACTTTTAAGCCTATTTTTGTTTTGCTTCCGTGCGGGAGAAGTGGTTGCTGCCTCATAGAAAACAAGTCTGAAATCCAACATAACCTGCCAATGCAGATAAAGTCCATCATTATTATACCCACATTGCCTGAGGCAGGGGTTCTGGCTGAGAGAGTGTGTGGGTTACACTAGCTCTGCGAGGTGGCCCTGTGTTGTTATACCCATTTTGCAGGGGAGGAGGCAGGAGTTGTTGAGAAACAACAGAAGAAATAGTGTACAGGTTTCTCAGAGGCCAGGTCTACCCAGCTGGGTAAGGTCTACCCTAACTTGGGAGACTTGGTGCCTAGGCCTTGTTGCTGCTCAGTCATCAGATCTAGAAATGGTCGACCTGTTCTGTTCTCTGCCACTAGTTACATTTCTATATACTTTGTGCTGCACCCACCCACAGAAAAATTCCAAGTTATATGCCCATGGAGGGATAGGCTGGTCTGTGGGATCAAGGATAAGAGGAGTCAGAGGCAGTTACTGGCAGAATCCAGTATATAGTTTAAGAAAGCTCTGTGAACTGCATGGTATGGAGGTGGCAACAACAACAACATACTAAACATCTCTTGCACCTTCTCTCACAGTTTGTCTACATGAATTCCAGACTGCTTCCCGCTGGTGAAATGAAGTGTAAAAGGCTGAGAGTTTTGGCATGAGAGGCTGTGAGAGAAAGTGGAAGCCGTTCAGGAGGGGGCTGCTGGTTTCTCCCCACCCCACCTCCATCGCCTCCCTGCCAATATGAGACTTGAGCAAAATGTATTTTGAGCCTTTGGTACACAGCGATTATTCCCAAGCGCTCATCTAGCAACACTGACATTCCACTTGAGGGCCAGACTAAAAGTTCTGATAATCTTGCATAGTTTAGTTAAGTGTGATAGGCTTTCTTATGCTGGTGTAAGCATGCGTGGCCCCAGTACGGATCAGGACTGTGGCGATCCGGAGGGGAGGGATTAAACCTTTCCCTCACCCTTTATTTTCCCCATGAAATTCTACACACACACTCTGCGGGGGGGGGGAGCATTAAAAAAAAAACATGTCTCCTTTGACTTGAATCTTGATTTTTAGGGTGTGTGGCTGGGAATTGTACTGGGCCAATGCCATAGACTTCTGCTAGGGAGTGAGTAAGGGCACAATCCTATGCCATGGCTGGCTGTGGAATGCTGGGAGTTGTAGGACTTTTTTCTGGCTAAACGTGCATAGGATTGCACCTTAAGGCAGTTTTCCAGATGGGCATTTGACTACGCTCGTCCCCCTGCAGCCCAACATACATTAGAGCAGTGTTCTCTAACCTTGGGTCCCCAGATGTTTTTGGCCTACAACTCCCAGAATGCCCCAGCCAGCTACGCACGGTTGGAGAACACTGCTTTAGATAATGCATTCCCACTCAGAGTATTAAGATACTGCGTTGAAGCCACGGTGGCTTAGCGTGTCATCTGAACCTGGGCTACTTCCTACGGGGTGGGAAGCCCCCCCAGGGGGGCTTATAAACTACACCAAGTAGCCATGGTTTGTTCTAGGGTTTAGTAAACCATAAGTGGCTTAGCATATCATCATCCGAACCCGGATGACGCACTAAGCCACGGTCAAGCCAAAAGGCTATAGAGCCCCTTGGCAAGAGCGGTAAAAAAAGGTTGCTGCTCAGGCCAAGGGCTCTGGCGGACGACAGCCGCCAAAGTTCCCAAGTGGCACATCGTGTGGCTGTCATAGGCTTCCCCCTCCCCCCATGCTCTTGCCGCCAATGCTGGGAGAGTGACCTTTCTCAGCTCAACAAAGGGCTGGGACGAGCTTCCTTGCTGCTTGGTTTCCTCTTTGCCCTTGCTCAGCGGGTCCATAAATCAGCTGAGTAGCGGCCGCGCCGAGCAAGGGCAACGAGCCTCGGACAGCTGCCAAACAGTGCCACTTAGACACGTTTTGGCAGCTGTCATCCCTGCAGGCGGGGAGGACCAAGGGGGGAGGGGGCAGCAGCACCAGCACCCAAAGCCCGCTGTGCCTGATCACACACACATGCACGCACACACGTTCACGCAGGGGAACAAGAACATTTTTGCTTTCTTTCTAAATGCCTGCAAGTTCTTTTAGACAGGCATTTCTTGGGACTCTGAAAGGGAGTTTCTTTGGGGGGGGGGGTTAACTGGGTGATCATCTTTGTGGGGAGTGAACAGGGTGATCATCTTTGGGATCAAATTCTTGGGGTGGCAAACAACCCCCTAAAGGTGGCAGTGGTGGCCACTGTGGTGGTGATGGTGGTAGCACTCTGGGTCCTCAGCCGGTGCTGGGAGCCGCAGCTACATGGCCCTCTGCTGCCAGAAGGACCTTGCCAGCTGCTTCCTGCTGCTGCAAATTCCGTAGCAGCCCACGAGGCACTCCGGAGAGCCCGCCTGGTAGCAGTCAGCCCAAATGCCTCAATGTGAGGGGTCCTTCCTCCTAGTGAGCTATTCTGGGTGAGGTGGCCTTGGAGATTGCCTGTGCCATTGCAGCACAGGCAAACTCCAGGGCCACCTCACCCAGAATGCCTCGCTAGGAAGGCCCCTTCATGGGTAGTGAGGCAGTCAGGTGGCAGCTGCCAGGGGAGCAAAAAGGGAAGAGTGGAGCATGGGGATAGGAAGAAGGGAAAGGGAAGAAGAGGAAGAGGAAGCTGCTGGGGGGATGCATGGGGGAGGGAAAGTGATGAGGAGGAGACGGTCGTGGTGGCGGCATTCACGGTGGATTGGGGAAAGGAAAGATAAGAGGAGGGGCCATGCTCCCAGGAGGGAGGTGGGTGGCGGCGGCTGGGGGACAGAAGGCAAGGAGGAGGCGGGCAGCAGTGGTGGCACTGGTGGCAACTGGCACTGGGCGGGCAAGGGAGGGCAGTAGCGCGTGGATCACCTTGCCTACAGCACCAAAATACATCTGCACAGTTCTGGATGGAGATGGAGATGAGACTTCAGAAATGCTAAAGGATGGATGGATGGATATGGACATTTTGTGTTTCTCACCTATGTAGCAAGTATTTGGAAAGCAATAAGCCATGTCATACACTGTGCATTGTTTGGAGTAGACATATAATTAACATGCAGTAAATCACAAGGCAGGATGACTGGCTGGCTGAAAACCACCCCTACCCCCCCCCCACCCCACTCCCCACACACTCCCGGCCTTGTGGACTGAAGAAAGCAAGGATTGGGCTTTAGGGCATAAACCATTATGCCACAGGGGCTATTTCAGAAGCCTTGGTAGGAGTACAAGTCCTGCAGAAGGCAGTGAAATCCGAGCACAACTGGTAGAGCAGCAAAGCACTGTGTGAGAGGTAATGAAAACCTGTTTCCCTCTGAGGGCCTGACTGTTAAGAAAGGTAAGGAAGCTCACTCTTTAAACGCCGGCAGGCTGCCACTGAGCATCGGAATGCCCATTGAGGGTGAGCCGTTTTCAGTGGTAGGTAGAGACCTGCTCTGTAGTGAGAGGCAGAAGAGAACAGAAGGTACAAGCTAGAACAAAGCTGGAAGCTCCCAAAAAAATTAGCAGCAAGGCTGTGATGTGGAGGAAGGATCAGGCTTCCTATTAGCATAACGATCTGTCACTCCATCTGAGCAGGCGATGCAGGCTTCAGCTAACCGTCTGGTGGGCACAAGGAGAGGTGGCACTAAATGGAATAATATGCTTCAGTGCTGAGGATGCTCTGAAGAACTCTGCTGAAGGATGGGAAAGGAAAGTGCTAAACACTTTTCATGACACTTCTTGATGGAGGCCATTGATATATTTATTATTATCATCATCATCATCATCATCATCATCACCACCACCACCACCACCACCACCACCATTACTTCTACTACTACTACATTTGTATCCCTCCTTTTCCCCTCTTGCAAGGAGCCCAAGGTGGCTTACATGGTCCTCCTCTCCATTTTATCCTCACAACAACCCTATGAGGTAGGTTAGGCTGAGAGTCAGTGACTGGCCCAAAGTCACCCAGTGAGCTTCATGGCCGAGCGGGGACTAGAACCCAGACCTCCTGAGTCCCCAATTCAACACTGTAGCTACTACGCCACACTGGCTCTCAACAATATGTAGTCTTATGGCTTTGCAAAATGAGAAGTTTTGTTTAGCTAATAGCTAAAGATATGTCTTTAATGGGATTTAAGGGCTAGAATTTCAGTGATTTCCAACCTTGGGTCCCCAGATGTTGTTGAACTACAACCCCATCATCCCCAGCCAACATGACTGATGGTTGTGGATGATGAGAGTTATAGTCCAAGAACATATGGGGACCCACAGTTGGGAACCACTGGGCTAGAAGATGCTTGCTGATACACTGATAGCTTTTGATTGGTGGTAGTGGCTACCACCTAATGGCTAAGTTGCACCTTGCTGGGAGGGGCTGGAGAGAATCTGCTTGGAATGTGTGTAGCAAAACAGAAAGAAGGTTTGATTCTTGCAAGTGACTGGCAAGAAGGAGCTTGGGAGAAGACCGAAAGAGCATGCTGTTTGCTTTTGGGGAACTCATGCTGTTTTACAAACTAGCAGAGTCTATGCGTGCGTGACGTGAGTGCTTGCCTCCTCTCCCATCTCTATTTGTATATTTGTAAATAAACAGACATCACCAGCACACAATGTCCCATTGCTGCCTCCCCAGTCCGTGTGTGTCCCATTCCCCATTGGTATTTTGCTGCTGTATCAGCAGCAGAAGCATGGGTGATCTTGCCCATCAATGCATTTGTTCTGAGGAGCCCTGGAGTTCACCTGTGCTGCTTTGCCCACAACGCCTCACTCTGAGGAAGAACCCCTCAGAGCAAGACATTGTTTCGTTCTGGCAGATGCTCTGGAGAAATACACTGGCCACTTTCCTGCTGTGACGTTTGGTGCAGCAGGAAAGCAATTGGAGGACTCTCTGGAGTGCCCATCCAATGCTTCACTCTGGAGGAGTCCCCAGAGCGAGGCATTTGGCCCACTGGACACTCCAAGGAGCTGCACCGTCCGCTTTCCTGCATTTGCCACCCACCCACATGCCCAATAGCTCACTCTGAGGGGTCCTTCCTTCAGAGGGAGGCATTGGGCCTGGCTGGTGGCAGCACCACTCCACAGCAGCCTCCTGGTAGTGTGTGTGTGTGTGTGTGTGTGTGTGTGAGAGAGAGAGAGAGAGAGAGAAAGAGAAAGAGAAAGAGAGAGAGAGATGCCCCCCTCCGAGTGTGCTGCCTGAGGCGAGGGTTTCACCCTACCTCATGGGAGGGCCAGCCCTTTATATCACAAAACAACAACAACACTGTAAGCCTCCAGTGCTCTGTCCTCAAAAGGAAATTCACCTTAGAACTTCCTACTGCTCAAAGAAGTGGGGAGCACATGCCAGTATCTTCTCATTTTGTTAGGAGGAATTCAGGTGGCTACTTTAAAAGATTTTCAAAACTGAAAAAGCCACAAAAGCAGGGAAGATCAAGCTACACCAATGTATTTACTATTGTGCACATTCTAGATATCACCGTAGGGCAGCTTTCCTCAACCTTGTTTTGGACTTTAACTCCCATCAACTTCAGCCATCATGGCCAATGGTCAGGAACGCTGGGAGTTGTAGTCCAAACATCTGAAGGGCACCAGCTTGGGAAAGGGTGCTGTAGCTGTTGCATAATATTATTTACTGGAGAGCGACTATCACTGCTATAACATTATGCAATGTTGTGCTACTAGCTTGCATATAGTCTCAACAAACAAAATTTTGTACATGTGCATACCATTAAACTACTGTTTTTCTTTGGTCACTTAGGTCTGACTTCCTTTCATGGAAAATTTATAATTACCCAAAAGCAGTTTAATCCCATGCTATTTCACTAATATGTTAAATCATGGTAACACTGACAGAATTATGCATTTGTTTGTCAGGAAACTTAGTGATGCAGACATGCAATCAACATTGCATAAATCATCGCTTATCTAGAGAGATAAGTTAGTCAAAGATGATTCATCTTCACTCCCCTTATTTTTCCTTTAAACAGTTTCCCAGCAGTCCTTTGTTCCTGACTCCCACAATGTGAAATGATCCCAGTCTCTTCTGACTAATGCAGTCTTCCCCAAACTGGCACCTTCCAGCTGTGTTGGACTACACCTCCCATCATCCCCAGCAAGCATGGGCATTGTAGTCCAACATATCTGGATGGCACCAGGTTGGGGAAGCCTGGACTAGTATATTCAGCAATCCATTCTTCTCTATCATCTAATCTAAATGAACAAACTGCCATGTCTAAATTTGTAGCCCAATCCTAACACTGTGCGTGTGTGTGTGTGGTTGTTTTTTTTTAATGCTTAACATTTACTTGATTTTAAATTTTGTTCACCACTTCGGGAATTTTTAGTTGAAACTAGGTTTATACATATGCCACAATCCCATGGAGAATATTGTGTTTTCCCTGAAATCCATTGCTTTCAAAGGGCCTAAGCATGATTAACTCTTTATTGGATTGTGGCCAGTATGTTTACTCCAAAGTACCAGTAAATCCAAATAGGTAAGCCTCAAGTTATAGTTTGTGCATATTTTTTTAATTTCTCAAACTATGTCAGCTGTTAGGCTATACCTGTGACATTAGTTCTGCAGGTTTTATTTCCAAAAGCATGCACTCAGGGAGAAAAGCCAAGACACATTTTTGGCTTGTTTAGTTGCAAAATATTGTCCTGGATATATTAAAATCAATGAACTATATTAAAATCAAAAGTCCTAGAAATTGGTTTCTGATAATATACTCAGGTTGGTTTTGGTTTGGGTGCGTTTTTAAATTATTATTTTAAAGATATTAAGAGCACAATCCAGCCAAGGCTAAGCACTTTTGTGTCCCATTGAGATTAGGCATGTGCTTAAATCTCTCTCAGTGAAATCAATGAGACTTAAACGTGTTTTGCAATCCTATGCCCACTTACCTGAGAGCAAGCCCCATTGAACTCAATGGCACTTGCAGTATAATGTTCAGCTTGTGCCCAGATTGCTTTTTTTTTTTTTTTAGCTTGCCTTATATTTAGGCTGCAAGTGCTACCACTCCAAGTGTTTTAGTACCTGTAAAAGCTTAACCAGTCTGAACCTCAGCCAGCCCTGTGGCATCATTTTCTCAAGTCTACCAGGAGAGAGAGTGTGTGTGTGTGTGCGCATCCACCAGTTCTTTCCACTAGGCTCCTTTAACAATCCCTCTGCTTCTATGGGACATAGCTCCTCTGCTTTGCCATGAGAAGAGAGCTACATTCTCCGTTTCCAGTTCCAGAAATGTTTGAACTATTGGTAGCCCGGCTGGCATGAGCAGCAGGCAGTCTGTTTCAGGGTGGGTCAGGTTAGGAGTAGGGAGGCTAAGGATAAATTGTCACTTTTTCTCTTGGCAGGTTTCCTGTGCTTTTAGGAAGCTGCCCTATACAGAGTCAGACCATTGATCCATCAAGCTCTCTATTGTCTACACTATTGTGACACTGAGCTGTCTCTCAGCATCTACTATTTCCCCTTAATTGGGGGTATTTTTTTGGCCAGGGCAACAGCTTCCTCTTAGGGTCTGGTAGGATGCACAAGCTCTTAGAGGTATTTCGTCTTGCTGAGCCACTCAAGGTCATTCTCCTTTAAGCACCCTCCTTCCCTTCTTATCTAGCAGGGGCAACTGGTTTCTCCTGCTTTGCACCCCTTGGAAGAGCTAATTGGGTTGGGTCACCTCCCTGCTCCTCCTTTGGCCAGGGGTAATCAATAGGGAAGTACAGCTTTTGTGAAGGGGAGCTTACACTGTGTCTCCAAATGAACTCCACACTGTAGGCCAGTAAGTGTTGTATTTTGTTTTTTGCTTTTAAATTTTATTTAACTTTATTTCAAACAATATATATAAAACAAATGAAAAAAAACCTCTATACATATATAACTAATGAAGTGCACCCATCACCACGGGGCCAAGAAATCATTTCTATCATAATAATCCATTATTATTCAACCTTCTAAAAATACATCATATCTGGACATGGCTTACTCCCCTTTCCCTCTACTAAAACATAATCTAGGAATAGTCCCCAAATATCCTTAAAGTTATTTTTCTTTAATTTCCCCCTTTTACATTTGGTACTACAAGTTATTTTATCATTCTCATGCTGGCTCAGCTTGTCTGAGTGTGAAAAGCTAAGCAGGGTCAGGCCTGGTTATTACTTGGATGGGAGACCCCTCCTCTAGTTTCCTGCATTGAGCAGGGGGTTGGACTCGATAGCCTTGTAGGCTCCTTCCAACTCTATAGATCTATGAAATCTATATACATTTAAGGCGGTATCCCACACCTTATACCAATCAATAATTGAAAACTCATGTTGAACATTCCATTTCCTTGCTATCATTAATCTCCCCGCAGTTAACAAATTTACAATTAGTTCCTTTATATCTTGAGAACAAACAAGTTTCTCCGTTATTGATAACAACGCTAATTTTGGACAGACCTCCAAATTAATACCAATAATTTCTGAAATTTCTACAAAAATTTTGTTCCAGAAATTCAGTATGCTTTTACAACTCCACCACATATGAGCATAAGTACCAAGCTCCTGGCATCCTCTCCAACACAATGGAGAACAATTACTATCTATTTTATTTAATCTTACTGGAGCCAGGTACCATCTCCAAATAAGTTTATAGAAATTCTCTTTTATCCTTACTGACATATTTCTTAAGGTTCTATTCCCCGCTCGGCCATGAAACTCACTGGGTGACTTTGGGCCAGTCACAGACTCTCAGCCTAACCTACCTCACAGGGTTGTTGTGAGGATAAAATGGAGAGGAGGAGGAGGACTAAGTAAGCCACCTTGGGTTCCTTGCAGGAAAAAAGGCGGGGTATAAATATAATACATAAATACATCTGCCCCAAATATTTTTCCACTCTTCATTTGAAATCTCCTCCTCGAATTCCATATCCCATACTATCTTGAGATTATCTTTTTGCTCTTCAATTTTTTTTTTAATCATGTTATAAATCTCCTTTGTTATACCTCTTGATGAGATATTCCCTTCTACAAGTTCTCGAGACACAACTTTCTTTTCAAATCCAGTAAGTTCCCTTTCATACTCATTTCTCCTCTTCTAGGGGATTTTCTATTCTAAGTGTTGTATTTTGGTTTTGTGCCTGCTTTGTTTCCCTTCTCATCTTGCACTGTTTGTAGTAAACTTTTGATCTTTAATTTAGAGTTTGGGAAGTGATTTCAGGCCAGATTCAAGGGAGGGAATGCGTTCTCTTTCTCTCCCCATGAGGCAGAGCTTATGTGACCTATAGGCTACCTAAGGAGGGAGGAGGGCTGGGCTGGTTCTCCATCTCCTCCCAAGGGTCATAATAACCCCTAAAATGCTCATGCCAGACTTGACACCTCCCATCTGTGTTGTACTACAACTCTCGTCATCCCCAGTAGGTCTACACTGACTGGCTGTGGTGGCTTTCCCAGGTTTTAATTGGGCATCATTCCCAGCCCTACCTGGAAATGCCAGAGATTGAACTTGGGCCCTTCTGCATGCAGAGCATGTCTGTGTCCTGCCACTGAACAGCCACAGCCATGCCCACTTCCCAAAGAGATAGAAGAAGCCCCATTCGGTGCTGAAATGGGAAGGGGGGGGCTATATGTGTGTGTGGTGGTGGTGGAATTTAGGAAGTTGCTCTTAAGTAGAAGAGCACGAAGTCCTTAAGGGTGCAATCCTATGCATGTTGAGACAGAAAAAAGCCCCACAACTCCCAGCATGCCCCAGCCAGCCATGCTGGCTGGGGCATGCTGGGAGTTGTAGGCCTTTTTTTCTATCTTAACACACATAGGATTGCACCTTAAAGCATTTTTGTGAGCAGTTCTATGTGGGATAGAGTTTCAAGGCTTTCTAGGGTTTGTACATATAGATAAGTGCATTGTTGGCAGGCCAGCTGCAAAAATCTCGCACAAATCCCAAAAGTGTGCAACAAGGGGTTTTTATAGCTGATGTCACTAGGGGGCACTGCAACCCTCATTAAAAGGAGGCAGGGATATATATATATATATATATATATATATATGACTTTCTAAATAGAAATTTAGTTCTTCTAATGGATGTACGGAATGAGCTGGCGGTTAATGCAAGTAAAAAAGATGCGGTAATGCTGAATGCGAAGAATGTTCTGCCTGATAAAAGCCAGGAAAGGCCCAAATTCAGACACATCCAGACCTTAACAGTTCGAAAGGATTTGGTTGACGTGTACACCTTCTACTCCTCAGCCTGTATAAAGGAGTTTATAAGATGCAGGACAAAATGTGTTCAGCCCCCAGTGTGTTTAATATGGATATATAAATGTGTCACTAAAGAATACTGTGTCATCCTGATACACGTTTTATTTATACACTCTTCTTAGCACACACCCCCATCCCGTTCCTGGCAAGATACAGGAAGAGTATGGAGGAGTTTGTCATGGCAGCAGAGTGAAAGGAAGCGGAGTCGTTTACAGTTGATGTATGCTGAGCCCCGCACGGCAGTGTCTGCGCAGACCATAAAATGGCGGCAGCCTCTGAATGCACGTATAGTGGACGTATAATTTAACACCTATTAAGTTGCCCTGAAACCACACACTGTAATCACCTCCCTGCTGTATGCAAAGTCTGATTAGTTCAAATGATGGTTTTTCCTCCCTCTCCAACTTACACTTTTCAGTGCATTCTAGTAGCACTTATAATCTGGATAAGTGACCATTTGCGTGGGGCTAGAGAAGGTAGTGATTCTGTATTGTCCGGAGCAAAAGGTGGTACTCTCATTTTGTGTTAATTTGTTTTCCGAGCTAGCCACACCAAGCTGTGGCTTCATACGACATCACAGGTGGACAACTCGTGGCCCTCCAAATGTTTTGGCCTACAACTCCCATCAGCCCCAGCCAGGCATAGCCAATGGTGATGAGGGAAGATGGGAGCTGTAGGCCGAAACATTTGGAGGGCTACAAGTCACTCACCCCTGCACTACATGAATGAGCCTTGAGGTTATGCATTCCCTCCCATGCTGCGGTTCTCTCCTGTCCTGGTTTGTGTCAGATCGTGTGGCCTCGTCGGGTGTTATGCCTGAGCAGGAATGGCACAGGATGTAGGGGGCATGGGGCTGCATGTACCTTGCCATTCAACTTCTGGCCATATTCTTAGCACCTCTACTCTGCTATGGAATTTGATCTATTGCCCTCCTTTTTACTTCAACGTGCTACATCCGTCTTGTATGTATTCCCAGGGTTGTGTCACATGATGCAAACATCCCACACAGAAGGCACTTCCCCATGTAAGAATCTGAGTGCCACCTAAGTATACATTGTCACACCTGATACTCTTATACATGCATTTTCCCACTGCCTTATTTTTATTTTATTTATTTATGGTGGTTATTTTTAACCACCATAGGCGACTAAAAATTTCACCTGGGTGAGTGAACGAGCTGCTAGAAGAGGGATGGGGCGTTCTGCCCTTCTTCTGGCAGCCCACTGAGTTTCTATGCTGGGCATGGAGGAAGGAGCTTTGCCTCCTCTCAACCCAGCATAGATACCAATTGAACTGCCAGGGACAGAGTGACTTGTGCCTTTGCCATCAGCCCTTCTATGCACTTCTATGCAAGGCCTGTAGGAGGCGACAGCCCTTCCTGTTCAACCAGCACAGAAACAAAACAAACTGGTAGAGGAGGCAGGGAATGCTCCATGCCTCCTCTGCCAGCCTGCTGTTTCTAGTCTGCAAAATGTTTTACTCACCTGCACAAAGGAAGGATGGAACTCTCCATCCATCTTTCCCCAGCCTCTCTCATGAGTAGTAGTAGTAGTAGTAGTGATGATGATGATGATGATGATGATGATGATGATGATGATGATGATGATAATAATAATAATAATACCTCACAGGGTTGTTGTGAGGATAAAATGGAGAGGAGTATGTAAGCTGCCTTGGGTTCCTTTCAGGAAAAAAGGCGGGGTATACATATAATAAATTAATCATCATCATCATCATCATCCATCATCAGCTAGTAACTGGAGAGAGGGCTAATTTACAAGGCTGGTGTAGCCAAGCCGTGGTTTTGTGTTGCATATATGTACCATGAAAATCTGATTTGTAAATAATCAGATGTGACTACCTGGCATATAGACTCCAGGTGCATGTTCAAAGTGTGCCATTTCAGACTTCAGTCATGGAAGCAAGATATTTTGAGTGGGGAGGGGGTGAGCTTCATCATGGTCCAAAGGGCCAGCTAGCTCCTGGATATATTTAGAATTGAATGACTTTAAAAAAGCAGCATTGTTTTGAATCTCTTCTTTTTCATATATACTGTAAAATAACTAGAGAACCAAGTAGCACCCCCTTTCTTTTCTTTTTTAAGCAAGGGGATGTTTAAGCTTTTCGGGAAGGACAATAGACTGAAGGTAGAGTGCTTGCTTTGCATATAGAAGGTCCCAGGTTCAATCCCTGGCATCTCTTGGTAGGGCTGGGAAAGAATCCTGCCTGAAAACCCTGCAGAGCTGCTGCCACTCAGCATGGCAGACAACACTGTCAAGATCAGAGATGTGGAACCTCTGGCCTGCGGACCCTCCTTGGGTTCCTCCAGGGGCCTCCAAGACCTGCCCCCTAGAGGAATTCCCACTGTTATCTCCAATCTCAGATTCCCCTGCATGCTACTTCACCTCCCAATTGGACTATAGATGGACCAATCTTCTGACTTGGTGTAAGGCATGGAATCATGGATACCTAATTCATAGGCCACTTTCAGGTTAACTCCATTCAGTGCTAAAACCAAAAAGATAGGGCTTCGAAGGCATAATCATATGTCTGAAGCCCCAGGGGTGGGGCAATCTTCTCCCTTCTCTACCCCTACAAATGTGCTCCTGCTAGGTTTCATGCTAAACCCTTTATCATGGAAGGAAGTATCTCCCATGTAGGAATTTACAACATCTGAAGCAACCCTTCGAAACACAACATTTAAATCTTGGAGAACAGAATTGCCACTCAGCTGCAGTAGCTAGTATTCAGCTTCTGTTGTGGTGAATCTGCAGCCAGGGCATTGGTGCCATCCATCCTGTCTGTTGTCAGCTCCAGTCCATCTAATGACATGTATCATTCTGCATTTTGCAAAAGTGAAGCTTTCTCTATTTGGTATGAAAGGAGAGCAAGATTCCCGGTTGAGCCACAGAGGCAGCCTCTGTAATGATGAGACTTTCCATTTCCCACTTAAAGCATTGTTCTAGCAACTTTCATCCATACCACAGAAGCAGAAGTAAAAGAGCATCCTTGGAAACTGAACAATGGGAAGAAAAATGGAAAGTGGTCAAGCAAAATAGTGGGGGAGAGGGAGGAACATGCTGGTAGGAAAGAGAAGTCAGTCTACCCAGGCAGTGTCATTGTCTTAAGACATGGAAACAACTGCAGAGTGCCACGTACGGTATTTTTTCTTTTAAAATTCCTCACACAACATGCAGTGGGACAGAGAAGGTGAGAGTTGTTGTACCCAGTAGGAAGTCAGCATGATGATGCTGGCGCTGAACATTCCAGAAACGGGGAGAACAACAGAACAGAATTGCCATGGGCAAACAAGAACAGAACGTGGCTGCAGTGCATCCTGGGTGATTGTTCTGCGGAGTCAAAAAGGGCCATTTTTACTTTGAAAGCCTGTATTTTCTCAAAGCTCTCTTGAACTTAATTGTGTTTTCTCACTTGCTGTGCCCTATATGGATTGACACCAAGCGGGAGGGAAATCAGCGGCATTCACAGACAGCTCCCTCCGGCAATTTCATACTCTCCTCAAGTATTCACAGCCTTCCAAGCTCACTGCAGTGAGTGACAGCCAGAGCAGTGTGTCCAAGCTGGGGCTTAATGGGACTATCAGATACAGTGGTGCAGCCAAGGAGAGACAGCTGCAGTAATACCTCTCATCCTACTTCCATGCTTCCATGCCAAAAACTCATGTTGCCTGATCAGCTGCTACTTCTGCTACTCATCTGGCCAGACCCCACCATGGGGCTCTCTCTACAGCTGGGCTTCTTGATGCATTTAAGAGCTCTTTAAAAAAAATAATAAAAATGCATTAGTTCCCAGAGATCTAACAAAAGGGAGAATTATCTCCCTCTGTCTTGGCAAACATCCCCTCCTCAGCATGGGGATGCTAGCAGAAACAAAGGCAGGTAGTAGAAGCAGAGCAATAACTGGACCCACTTCTGCCATCCTGCTGTCTGGCTCATGGAGACCATGTGAGATGGGCCCATTCATAGAATGAATGAGTTTGACCTTTGATGCCACGCAATTAAATCTGCTGATATTTCCAAGGCTCCAGCTGTCACTGCATATATTTTTTTCCGGAGTGTGTTTTTGTAGGTCAGGCTGTTTCCTCCAATCTCAGAGGGCTTCCACCTGGAAAGCTGCAAAATGGCTCATAACTAGTGCAATTGTTGGACAAGTGGGCAACAACAGTTGCCTAGCAGAATGAAAAAATGCACGGAATTGGCATACAGTCATCAAAGTATACTCGTAACTCATTATGTCTTCACATTTTTTAATATTCATTCCCCTCCCCACCTCCACAAAACCCCCACAATATTTTGTCATTCTACAAAATTTAGGAACACAATTTTTGTTGATTCACGTTGGCAAGGGTGACAGAAGAAACAGAAACAAAACACGCAAAGACTTTACAAGGTTCTCAATATAATTATTGCCATGATCCCTCTACTGGTGACACTGAGAAAACTAACTGTGAGAAGCCAAAGAATGGCAAAGGCTCTGGTGAGTCAGGAATTCATTTATCAGAATACAATTAAGGGAAATGTCCATACTTTTTTACTCCCTTGCTGAAGTTTATGTTTTTAAAAAGTCACTTGATTTTTTTAAAACCCAGAACTAAAAAATTGGGGTTGTATCCAATGTTAGTCTAACTTGCATCACATTTATTTTAATGGGTCTACTCTAAGCAGGACTAACATGGAAACAACCCTTTGATGAGAACATAAGAATTTCCTTGGTCAATCAGACTGAAGTGCCTTCTTGTCCAAAGGTGGGAAACCTGCATCTCTCCAGATTGCAGTAGGATTTCCACTCCTGTCGGGCTCAGGCCCAGCCAGTATGGCCAATGGTCAGGGATGATGGTTGTTGTAATCCAACAACATCTGGAGGGCCACAGGTTCCTCAACCCTGATTTAGCCCAACATCTTGTTTCTAACAGCAGCCAGTAAGACACCTCTGGGAAGTCACCATCAAGACCTGGAGGTAAAAGCCTTCTCCACTCGCTTGTTCCAAGCATCAGGTGTTCGAAGTACACTGTCCTCCTACATGTAGGTCTCATTTAGCTGTCAATGGCTAAGACCTCTCCTCTATGGATCTTTTAAAATCCTCTGAGAATATATTCTTGCTGCCTCTCAATGGTCATATTACCAGTCCCACTTTCAGGGCTGATTCCTGTTACTCACGGTGACTAGTTCTTATTCAGCCCAGGGGAACTCCTTTATAATGGCAAGTGGGTCAGATTATCATGCTGATAATACTTTCTGGTAACAAACAAAACTTATTGCTTCCCTTGCAAGTAAAGACATAAGAATCCTGCCCCCACTGCAGCACAACCAAGAGTTGAACCTATTAACTGGTTCACATCTTTCTTCCCGTAGTTGGACTTGGAAGTTCTTCAGTGCAATCCTAAACATGTTTACTTAGATGTAAATTGCATGGAGCTCAGTTGGGCTTGCTGGGTAGTAAATGCACTTAGGACTGTAGTCCTCCTGAATCTGGGTGGCAGGAGAGAGGAAAGGACTGGATCTTAAGATCTAGATCAGTGTTCTCCAACCTTGGGTCCCCAGATGTTTTTGGCCTACAACTCCCAGCATGCCCAATATCTTTTTGGAAACCAAAAAGATATTGCAGAGGGTGTATATTGCACCTTCAGGCAGGAGGGGAGAGGTCTAGCAGCCGCAGTTGGCTGTTCATTGTAGGAACAGGAGGGATGTTGTAAAGGAGAACAGAAAAAGGTGAGATTGTAAGGAGAAGCTACCAGACCCAGGAGCGCTGGGTTTGGGTTCTGAGCAAAAAAGGGGGGGGGCATTACTATTTCACCTACTCTGCCAAAAGTACAAGGCTGGCCCTGCCTTGATGTTGCCTGGGTTTTGCTCTGTGGCAGCTCCCTGCTGTTTAGGTACATAGTTCCTGAGTGAATAATACAGGTGACATTTACCTGGTGGGTACTTACTAATATGCTGATGCAAACAGCAGGTGCATTTCACCATCTATACCATTCCTCACTTCCCTGGGTTTCTGATCAGGTGCATATGCTAGGTAGACATCTCATCACTTACTGGGACTTTTCAGATGACCAGTTTTCCGCATGACTGCTACCCACTGGGATAAACCACCACTTAGTAAACAGTCAGCTGTATTCTCCCCTTGTCCCTTCTGAAAGTATATTATTGACAAGCAAGGTACATTTATTTAGAACCCCCTTAGACGAATGAAAGTAGGCCCTTCCCTCGTTAACTATTTCAAGGGAACAGCCACATATTACATCTCTTCCACACACACATCCCCCCACACCTCTCTTTGGCTTGCGTCTTCCCCCAAACCTCTCTTTGGCTTGCATCTTCCCCCAAACCTCTCTTTGGCTTGTGTCTTCCCCCAAACCTCTCTTTGGCTTGCATCTTCCCCCAAACCTAAGGATATTGTCAGCCATTATTATTCTGATAAAACCAGAAGTAGCACTGCAAATCCACACTTTGCTCAAACGCTCACACAGATCTCGAAAGCACCACCAAAAGGTATACAGTATAAATGCTGCCAACTGTCACAGCTTTAAGTGACAGATTTTAAATGAATGTTACTTCATTATTATTATTATTATTTTAAAGGAAAGAAAAAGACCCTCACACAGCTCATCCAAGAGCTGACAAGTCCTAACAGGGCTCATTTTCCAGTGACAAAAATAACTGTTTTTCAAAATTCACAGCAGGGCTTTCGCCTACACACATTGCGCCAAGTAAAACCTGTGTGGAGAAAATGCAAAATGCATTGTGTAAATGTAAATGCGACTCACACTGGAAATTTACCCTCTTTCTTCATGGCTTGCCCCTGTCTGTGGGGCATGTGTACAAACATGGTCTCCACACACACAAAAGGCACAAATGAAAGGAAGCGGAGTGGAGGGTCCAGCCATTCTCTGTTTGCCTGAACATCCCAATGACCTCTTCAGACAACAACATATGTCACCCTCTTGCTAGTAAGGTTGGGAGATGTTCAATGAGAAAGTACCCTAAGGTGGTCCAAAAAGGCCCAGCACTAGGCAGCTGCCGTTGGAATAAGTTAAAGCACCGGTATTTCACAGTCCAACAATCAAGGGGATGTCTGTGCTGAGACTCCCAAACATAATGATTGTCTGCCTCCTCTCCCCTGCCCCGGGGAGGCTGCAAGCAAGCAACGCTGCATCTGCTGCCACTTCAAGGTGGAGCAATAGAACGCAGTCCTCAAGAAGGAAGAAACAGGAGAAGGTGTAGATATTCAGTGCCAGGCTTCTAAAGGCCATTTCCCACGTTATGGCTGCTGTCAGTGATCATCAGAGGCTCCGGGTTTGAAAATGTAGCATAGGAAGGATGGATGCACATTTACTAGGCAGGTGAAAGAGGGCTTCTTTACCCTAGGAGGATTAAGGAGTTACCGTGGGATCATGGCCGGATTAAGATAGGGGCTGTGGGAGCGGCCGCTCCAGGCCTTTAACAGACAAATTCGGCCGCAATTATGTGCAACGAGGGGCGATGTTTCCACCTTCGGAGTTAGCTTGATCGTTATCCATTCAGCATAAATTATGATTTTTTCAAGATTAGAAAGGTGTTCTAAGCACCACAATCTGCCATTACAGGCTGAGCAAGACCTTAGCAAGAACTGTTGTTCTCAAAGAGCATTCAGTATCTTTGCATTTCAATCAATGTTACATACATTTCTTGTGGAGAAGTCTACACATGGGGGGCTTGCTAGTGCTCGGTAATATTCAGATTTTAGAAGGGACCTCTCTCTTACAGCCTCAAGCAAAAAGTCTTCTGATTCGACAGCTCAAATTGTTCAATGCTGTTTAACAAACAACAACAAAAAAGCAACAAGACAACACAATTATTCTTGGTCAAGCAAAGCTTCATGGCTTTTTGTTGTGGCTTTTTTTTTTTTTTTAATAAAAATTAATTTGGGGGAATTCTGCAAGTTCGCCTCCTCTTTCTGAAAAGGGCTTTCACTCTTTTGGGAGCCAAAACTGAACGTAAGGCTGTGTGTTTGTGGGTGTGGGTGTATGCCTTTGGGGGTTTGTGATCCTCCTGCCGCCTGCAAAAATGTCACCTGCTTGGCTAATACTGTGGTGTGGGTGTGTGTGTTGGCGTGTGCGCCTTTCATGGGGAATTGTGTGGATTTTAGTTTTCTTTTGAAAACCCCAGAGAAAAGAGTCACCAAATATCCATCTTGTATATTTTGGAATTACAGTCTCATTTGCCTCAGGCAGCATGGCCAGTGGCTGGGGAAGATGGTTTATGTTATTAAAAAATGGTTGTTGTGAATGTTTCTTATTTATGTGAATGGTTCTGCCTTTGGGGGTGTTGATCCTCCGCCGCCCTGCAAAATGTCCACAAGGCTTGGCAATACTGTGTGTGTGTGTGTGTGATTGTTGTGTGTGTGTGGTGTGTGCACGTGCGCTTTCATGGGGGAATTGTGTGGCATTTTAAGTTTTATTTTGAAAAACCCAGAGAAACAGAGTTCTGTGTGTTTGTGTGTTGTGTTGTGCACGTTTGTGGTGTGTGTGTGTCTTGGCTAATACTGTGTGTGTGTGTGTGGGTGTGTGTGTGTGTGTGTGTGTGTGGCCCGTGCGATTATGGGGAATTGTGTGGCATTTTACGTTTTAATTTTGAAAAACCCAGAGGACAGAGTTCACCCAAATATCATCTTGGATTATTTTGGGACTACAGGTTCTCATTTGCCTCAGGCAGCATGGCCGTGGTGGGGAAGATGGGAGCTGGGCCCCCCAACACATTTGGAAGGGCCCCGGTTGGGGAAGACTGCCATATGAGGTTAAAAAAAACGTGGAGTGGTAATTATAATCAACGATATTGTGATGAACGGTTTTAGTGATTTGTTAAAAAGCTTATTGTTTACAAAAAAGAAATATTTTCAATATGTTTCTGTTTTGGCACTTAATGGAATTAAAATATTTAATTTGTTTTAATATAAAATGCGTCTCATTTTATTTATTTCCAATAAAAGTGCCCCCACCAAAATTCCTCAGCCCAGGCCCATAATTGCTCTCTCATGCGGGCCCTGCGTGGGATAACAATCCTGAGATAACCTTCCCCGTTAACACAAACAAGGAATTACGGGTTGCTTCAACTACATCCTCTTCCTTTCTTGGTGCATTCATCAGTCACTGTGTTGTAATAGAGAACTGGGTGTTTTCACCCACCATAGCTCAGGGGTTGTTGTAGCTCAGTAGCAGAGCACAGGTTTTGCATGCAAAAAGATCTCAGTCCCCAGCATCTCCAGGTAAGACTGGGGAAAACTCCTGTTTGAAACCCTGGAGAGTTGCTGTTCCTGAGCTAGATGTAGATGGACCAGTCACAACAACCCATGGCGGGCTGCTGTGTCGTGCGAAGAGCCCCAGCAACAGAGCTATTGCTTACATACTTATTTGCCCTTAGATCAAAGAGAGGAGTCCAGATTTTTGACTCAGTTTCCCAGGATTATTTTTTTTTAATCCCTTCCAACTGATGGCAGGCACTGTGAACAGGTATACAGTATGTTGATACGTCTGAAATGTGAGATCATAAGAACTGCCTTGCTGCTGGCCCAAACTGGTGGCCCATCTAGCACAGCTCATCTCCTACAGTAGCCAGCCAGATGCTGCTGGAAACTGGCAGACGTTCAATCATGGCCATTCCCTATTTGTCTTCAACACCTGGTACTCTGCTTTTGAATAGGAAGGTTTTATTTTGCTATCTTGACTAACAGCCATTAATAGTTTAATCCACCTTGAATTTCTCTAATCTTTTTTTTTTTTTAAGCCAACTAAGCTAGTAGTCATTACTACATTTGCAGCAATTAATGCCACAGGTTAATTGATGCACTGCATGAAGAAATACTTCAAGCAACTGCTCCCAGCGTGTAGCAGCGGTAGGGCTTTGTTTAACTCTTTCTGACTTAATCATATGTATGCACAACATTCCCGTGTTATGTTTTAAAACACAAACGGTTGTATGGAAGCAATGTGTAACAATTCTCCTGCTGAGTCCTTGCACTGAAATGTGGGCAGACAAGAGACACCCTTACCTGCAGCATGGCTGAGACTGCAAAGAAAGAGGATGGCCAAAGGAGCTCCATAAGAGCAGTGGCTTCCTTTCAGGTCCATTGTGAGGGGGAAATTGTGTGGGTTGGTGGCTAAGTAAATAGATGCATAAGCATTTCCTTCTTCTACATGTACGAACAGATACGGAGACCAGTATGTAACCATTGCTCAGTTGTCAACATTTGTCTGCATATTTTTAGTCTGCGCATGTAACCCGTGCAGTGCTCGCATGCCCTTTACTGATGGTCCCTGCCTACATTTACAAGATGCTTGGCATTATGTATATTTAGGAGAAAATGTCTACACTGTTCCAGATCTGGATCCTAGCTCCGATAAAAATAACGGTCCCAGGTCTTCTGTATCACCACCCACATGTACTGAAGTGATCAGGAGGGGGAAACTGCAGCCTCGAGGGAGGGGGAGAAGCCACAGACTTTTTCCCAGAGCAAAAAATGTTACATCATTTGAGATTATTTATGGTCAGTATTTCATGAGGCAATAGCAAACACAGAGCGGCTCCTCTTCCTAAGCAGGCATTTGCAAAAACCTTTAGCATTTTAAGTACAATTTGGTTTGAGCTTTGGTTAGCAGATGATACCTTGTCCCAAGCGACCACTTTTCCCCCTGGTTCCTGGATGGCCTGCATAAGACAACTTCACGGTATTGTCTCTTACTATACTGCACATAATGTGCAGTTATCGTGATCTTACTTGATAACATGCTGAAATAAGGAATTTTTAGGAAGTGACTCTCTCCATAACCCACTAAGCAGACTGTCAGAGATTGGAAATAACAGGCACTGGAGGGTTTCCCTGCAAAAATGAGCATCGGTCTGGCCGGTACCCAAAGTGGTGGTGTTGGGTGGGGGGATGAAAATAGGATGGTTTCAAAGGGAGAGGGGAAAAGGAAGTGGGATGGTTTGGCTAAACTCAGTTATGTCCACCTGAACAACAGCAGAATGGTATCCCAACCCACTTTGAGCGTTGGGGTGTAGGGGGAAATGAGATTGCCCTTCTGATTCTAGGTGCAGCTCTGTTCCCCCACCCCCGAGTTTTGTTATTTTGAACTGCACCCCTTCAAGGTTGCGTTTGGCAGGCGCCCAGAGCTCCTCAGATGCGGTTTGACATCAGCCTGGTGTTCAGCTTCCGGAAGAAGGAGCGCAGCTTGCAGATCTTGCATTTCTTCTTCCGCTTTTTATTTCTCAGCTTCCCGTGCCCTCCTCCCACCCACGCATCTTCCTCGTCGGTCGCCCAGGGTCCCCAGGCACCACCGTTGAAGTCCGGGTGAGCTCGAGGGTTTTCTGCCGGATATCTGACTGGAATGGCGGTCTGGTTGTAGCGGACAAGTCTGATGAGGAGAGCCCTGACGATATCAGGCCGCTGTTCCGCCAGGTCGTAGCGCTCATAAGGGTCAGCCGTGATGTTGAAGAGCCAGACGGATTTGCGCAGCCCGTCCGTCAGGCGCTCGAGGTTCCACCAACTCCCAGGGAAGTTGGTCAGAGTCTGTGGCGGGATCCAGTCACTGTAGCCAGGGTCTCCAGTAAGAAGCTTCCAGTCCCCCACCCGTACCGAGGCCTGTACTGCAGTGTTCCATATGCCAAAGCCATTCTCCAAAGAGCCGTATTTGGCATGGTTATAAAGAGGGTCGATGTTATGCAGGATTTCCATACGCGGAGACTCTTTGCCCTCGCTGATGGCCGGCCACACATTGTACCCATCCAAACCGTCTGCTTCAGACATGTTGCCCCCGGCCAAGGTCACCAGAGTCGGGTACCAGTCCGTTATGTGAATTAGCGCCCTGCTGGTTCTCCGCTTGCGTTTAATCAATGGACTATGGACAAACCCAATGCCACGGACTCCTCCTTCCCAGTAGGTCCCTTTGCGGCCTCGTAGGGGCCAGTTGCTTCCCCCAGAGAAAGTCTGCCCACCATTGTCTGTGGAGAACACAATCACGCTGTTGTCGTAGTAGCCATACTTCTTGAGCGCCCAGGTGATGTTCTTCACGGCTTCATCCATGCACGTGACCATGGCGGCGTATTTGCGGCGCGCAACGTTGCCCATGGAGCGGTAGCGGTAGATGTACTCCTTCGGGGACTGCAGCGGGGTGTGCACAGCTTGGAATGCCACATAGATAAAGATGGGGTCCTTAGGACTGTGGGAAGCCAGGATTTTCCTGACGCGCTGGGCATAGAGGAAGGTGGAATATTTGCCGCTTTGTTCCCAGGCCACATTTTCCCCGTCGTGAAGGTCGTAGCCACACACCCCAGGCCCGTCACAGTTGTCATAGGTATAGTAATCCACGTTTCCCGTCAGTGAGCCCAGGAAGGTGTCGAAGCCCCTGCGGGTGGGCAGGCACTCTTTCCGATAGAACCCTAAGTGCCACTTGCCCACCATGTGCGTGGAATAGCCAGCTTCCTGCAGCTTCTGGGGGAGAGTGACCTGGTTGAAAGGCAAGCAGTTGGGCTGCCGGGGACGGATGATGGAGTGCTGAAGACCTGTGTGGATTTGGTACCTAGGAAGAGAGGAAAGGAAAGGAAAGCAGAGAGAAGATCATGAATTGCAGCATCTGAAGCCTGCAGCTACGGACACGCAGACATGGACACTCTCAAGGGAAGGTGAGAAACCTAAGCTTACCACCTTGCCAGCCTCTCCACCACCTGGGTTTTGACCCTCAGCAAGCCTTTATCTGCCAGCCTGGAGCAGGGCGGCGACAACCCCGAAGGTGACGGTGCCAAAGGGGGTCACCCCTTTCGGAGGAGTTGCTTTGGGGGATGCAAAGGCAAGGGCCACCCCCCTTAATATTGTTGTCTATTTTGTTTGCCCAGAGTCCTCATTGGGGGGGGGATTGCTTTTTCCCTTCCTAGGGCCTGAGGATGTGCCTTGCAGGGAAGATATGGGGCCAAGTGGGGGGGGGTCCATGGGGGCCCCAATCAGTGTAGTGACGGGTAGCAGGAGATATGGCGTTGGGAGGAGGGCTAGCCGGGTAAGGGGAACGTGGCCTACACGTTAATGGCTGTGCCTTGTTCCGGTCCCCCTCACACCCGCAGGTGTGGTGGTTGCCCTATCAGCCTGCCCTCGGGTCTACGGATGCTGCTTCTAAATGCCAGATCAGTCCAAAATAAGACCTCCCTCATCCATGATCTAATAGTGGATGAGTTGGCCGATTTGGCATGCCAACTCCTGATTGGGCGAACAGGGAGGAGGAGTTAGTCTCTCCCAGTTGTGCCCACCGGGGTACTTGGTTCAGCAGACATAATGTTTGTGTGTGTAGGTCACGGCGCATTTTTCAGCTGCACTGCAAGTCCACTTTTACAACGGAACAGTCAGATGGGCATACGAGCTCTTCGAGCCTTCCCGCTTGCTCCCTCATCCTGCCCACCAGTGCTGTCACCACCTTCTCCACTGCCTCCAGCTCTAGCTGGGGAAAGTTAACCGTGTGCCCTGCAGTCTGAGAGACAGGCCACTTTGTTACCTTCCCTGAGCCAGAGATGGCAGAAGCAACAGGAGCAGCTGATGGAGCAAACAGGAAAGGGGCCATGACTCGAGTGCATGCAATGACATGCACACACATGCGCACATGCATATATACACACACACACACACATTCTAGCAATCCTGATACAACTAGCTCTTAGTCTTTCCTCACTGCTAGCAGCAGTGGGGAAGGAGCAATCTGTATGAGGATCGCTGGGGTTGGGGAGCCTTTTCTCCACCCCATCCCCCAGGAACCCTGATACGGAAGGCTCTCCGCTTCCTCCCCCAGAGATCCTCATACAGTTTGTTCTTTCCTCGCCGGAAAGAACAATCTGTATCACTGGTGGCAATGGTGGTGTGTGTGTGTGTGTGTGTGTGTGTGTGTGTGATTTGGTGGCAGTCAGGATCATGGCACCTGGAGGCCACAGTTAAGGCCTAGGGGGCTGCAGGTTGTACACCCCTGAGATAGACTCAGAGAAGGGCGGAAGGACAGGCTGTAAGCCCTCTTTTTATACAACACCCTTCTCCAACCTCAGTGCAATTCTAACACAGTAATTTCTGGAAATTCATGACAATCTCTCAAAAGGATGCAAGCATGATTCCTAGCATAAGATCATTAAACCAGGAAGGTCCCTGTTCCTAGTAACGTAAGTGGACAAGGGTGCAAGATGAGCCTCAAAGGTCATGTAATAACTTAATCTTGCAGATATTAATATTACATTATGTAATGCATTCCAAATTGAAATAATTAGATATATTTGCAGGATGGCAAATGAAAAAGCCAAATATCAGTTTGCCAGGAGGCTTAGTGTAGGCAGCAGGCCAGGCAGACTTGCAACCTTACAGTCCCCCTGACTCTGTCTGCACCCATAACACACTGAGACATTGAATAGTGCTGATTCTGGCCAGTTACTGCTGATTGGACAGCAGCTGCCAGAAAGGGTTTGTTTGTTGTCTTGTTTTGTTTTACATGAAAGCTTCCAGACAGACTCAGAGCTGCCATCAGCAGGACACATCTTTCTGGAGAATCAGAATGTGGAATTTAAGCAGCACTACTCTTAAAGATTCTGAGTCATTCTTACCTTAACCTAAATGTTACTAATCACTTTGCACAAAGGATCAGTCCAGGGGAAAATTATGATTTATATAGGAACATTTTTAATTTCTTTGACTATTACTTTGATTTATAATCTTCTCAAGAACCAGCTGGTCCTATTGAAAGGAAAGATGAAGGGACTTAGAGGAAAATCCAGAAATGTGTTGCCTGCAATGAGTCATTAGGTGTTACCTGTTCCTATACATGTCTACTCAGAAGTAAATCAACAAGAGTTCAATGGGGTTTACTAATTGAGAATAGGATTTCAGCCCTTTATTTATTTATTTATTTATTTATTATATTTATATCCTGCCTTTTTTTTCCTGCAAGGAACCCAAGGCGGCTTACATAATCATCCTCCCCCCCCCCCCCCCGCTGGTATCCTCACACACCAGCTGGTATCCTCACTCACAACCCTGTGAGGTAGGTTAGGCTGAGAGTCAGTGACTGGCCCAAAGTCACCCAGTGAGTTTCATGGCCAAGTGGGAAGTAGAACCCGGATCTCCTGAGTCTCAGCCCAACACTAATCACATTGTTATCCCACTGAAATCCGCCATGTTATCCATTCTAGAGGGCTAAAAGCGCAATCCTATGCAACTATGCTTGCTGGGGCATGCTGGGAGTTGTAGGACTTTTTTCTGTCTAAACCTGCATAGTATTGCACACTAACTGTGTCAGTCTGTTACAGCGAAAAAGAGCACAGAGACTTGTGGCACCTTAAAGACTATTACTAGAGATTTATTATGGCATAAACTTTCATGGACTGGAGCCCCTATCACCAGATGCATGAAAATGCCCTCTAATCCACAAAATGTTGTGCCACTATAAATCTTTCAGAATTAAAGTTACATTTTGTTTTATTCCAACTCTAATTTATGCCCATGGAATATCCATGTAGCAATGGGTGTGTGTGTGTGGCGGGGGCAGGGTACCCATGTTATGTTTGCATCACCACCAACCCACCCCCCACACGCACACACAATCCAGTTCCCAGGGGTGGCACACTCAAACTCAAAAGGGAGAAAAACTATTGCGCAGTACAACCATATACATATCTGCTCAGAAGCCATCCTCAGTGAGTTCAATAGGACTTATTCCCAGATAAGTGTGACGGTGTAGTATAGCAGACTTCCCCAACCTGGTGCCTTTCAGATGTTTGGAATGACAACTCCCAGCATTCCTGACTATTGGCCCTGCTGGCTGGGGCTGATGGGAACAGAGGGTCCAAAAGATGTGGAGGGCGACAGGTATGGGAAGGCTGGTGTATAGGACTGCAGCCACAGTTGTCTAAGAGAGACCTCCTGCTCCCTCCAAACCTGTTCTGTGCATGCAGTTAAGACAGCAGCCTGCTTGCTAATTAGTCACCCAAGTGCTCTTAAGCATTCTTTTTATTTTTATTTTATTTATTTATTATATGTATACCCCGCCTTTTTTTTTCCTGCAAGGAACCCAAGGCGGCTTACATAATCCTCCTCCTCCTCTCCATTTTATCCTCACAACAACCCTGTGAGGTAGGTTCGGCTGAGAGTCACTGACTGGCCCAAAGTCACCCAGTGAGATTCATGGCCGAGCGGGGACTAGAACCCGGATCTCCTGAGTCACACTCTCACCACTACGTCACACTGGCTCTCATTTTGTATTTTGTATGTATTTCATTTCATTTCTTTCATTTCTATACTGTTCTATACTGTGTTGTGTACAAGACAGTCTCGCCAGGTGCTAAAAAGATTTTCTGCTTCTTTCCTGGTATTGCTGACTGCCCAGTCCCCCGGGAACAGAATTACAGTACAACATGTAAAAGGTGTGGTAGCCACTCCCTAGCATGAAGTCACCATGACTCACAGGAAGTCCGTTCTATCTGTCAACAGGGGTGGGAGATAATCTGTTCCCCAATCCTAAAAGTATTTTCCTTTTTAAGGAGTGACCACAATTGGTTTTGGCCTTCCTTTTCTTTCTCATGGCCTGGCCTGCGCAGCCTGGGAAGGTTACACTTGTGACTTCATTATTTGCCCTGTGCCCAAAAAGTGCTTGGGTGATGGATTTAGGGAGAGTTTCTTTGCTTCCTGGCTCTTAGGCTGCAGATAAGGCTACTGCAAATCATGATGATTTGAGGAACTGGGACAATGCAGAGTTCCCATTAAGAATGATTGTTTTGGTGGTTTAGGAGGTTTTAGGATTGGACTGTATGTATCAGTGCACCGGTGAACTTAAGGAGTGTAGGGTATGGAGTATTTGGCAGGGCACTCGCATGATGTCTTCTTCTCTGCCCAGATGCTGTGCTCCAGTTAGTGGAAGAAAAACAGGGGGTTGGTTTGCTGAACATAGAGCCCTATCTCAACTTATACCATACATTTGGTCATGCTAGTCTATGTTCCCTGTTATTCCACTGCTCAGGGTGTACCACTCATTGGGAACAACACTGGAAGAAAAATCATAGTCTAATTCACATTCACACACAGACAGGTTTTTGGGAGTTGTGAGACCAAATCCATGCCCCTCCCTTTCTACCCCACCCATGTGCTTTAACTTACTTACTGCACAGATGGTGGTGAGGCTGTAATTCTAACGGCTCAGTAGTTAACTGGACAGTAAATAACGTATAATATATGGCCCCTAACTGAGCACTCTCGAATTCTTTGCTCACGCAGACACAGTACAGAAAGGGGCCTATATTTGCCTCATGAATCATGATTTGCAGCTGCCCTGGTGTTTAGCAGTTCATTTCAGTGGGATACATCTAAGTAAAGAAGTTTAGGATCACAGTCTTAGGCCCAGTGACAGTATCATAGCTGCTTACCACATAAATCTACGTATGTACTCATCATAGCCAGACTCCTACTATAAGTGTTATCTTTTATACATTTTTCTTCATGGTACAACCATCTCCTTCTGTGTTTTGGCAGGCAAGTGGTCTTTTTTTCCCTTACACATACAATACTTTTGGTGGTCTGTCTGGTCCAGTATCTTTTATCATAATGGTAGCAAGATCTTGTCTCAAAGTACTCCATAAAAGGGGGGACAGGTAAATTACCCTCACTGCTATGAAAAATAAGCAATCCTGAAATCATCTGGGGCAAAATTAAAGGAAGGGGAGGTGGCACACTGTCTGATGAAATCTGTGTATTATTGCTACCAAGATCATTCTGCAGTACACTTAATATAAGAAAAGCTTTTAAATGTATGAATCATTCGTCCTAACAGTAATCTTGCAACATTGGTCAGTAATATTCCCATATTACACATAAGGACCACATGCTGAGATGGTGACGCCATCCAACAAATTCATGCCTGAAGTGACAGTTGAATCCCAATACTCCCTGAACTGGGTCACACACTAGCTGTGTACCAACACTGTTGAGTCTCTTCACAGTTCATTTTGCTGCTTTGGTACCCATCTAACAGCTCAAAAGTGCACCAACGCCCTTCTTTAGCATCCAGGATACAACATCAGAACATTAATTGTCTGAAATCTATTTTTATAAAGGGGTGTTCTTGTTGTTTGCTCTAGTTCTTAACTTATAAAGTATGTCTCTTCCGCTTTTATTTTACAGAACTATTAAGAGTTACCTACAGTACATCACACACTATAGTAGTAGTAGGCGATCACTCGTGACCGAGTAAGATTGTCTTCCAGGATAAAAAATTACAAAAGAAAATTATAAAAAGAGGAAATTGTAAAAAAAATGTGTAGACTCTAGCAATGGGTCCGTGACTGTGGAGGCCAATTCTAGATCCACACAGCTTCCCACAGTAAGGACACAGGTTACCAGATGGAAGATGGTGCTGTAAAGGATTCGTTTGACGTGCTTTTCGCTTAGCACGTTTCTCCCTTTCACCTTACACACTATATCTTGGCTTTGGCACACTGGTCTTACATTTTGTTCTGTGTTTTGTTTAGGATAACCAAGACATACCCACCTTCCCTTTTGGGTTCTTTGTCAGGTGTTTAATAAGTGTTGTACCATGAAATCCACATCACTGCAACACTGATAAGAAGTGGCTGGTGGTGTCGGGTCAGGTATTTCATTCCATTTCTTACCTTTCTCTACCGCCCAGCAGCCAAAGCTCTGTGGGCGGTTTTTGCATGCTGCTGCCCCAACTCGGCGGCCAAAGCAGCCGCTGCAGCTCTTACCTTCCTGTGATCAGCTGACTCCTGGAGGGGGTGCAGATGGGCTGGATGTAGTAATTCTCCAGCTTCACCCCTTCCGCCGCCAGCCTGTCCAGCGTCGGAGTCTGGATATCTGAGCCATGGTAGCCAACGTCATGGTAACCTTGGTCGTCCGTTAGAATAAAGATGACGTGAGGCGGTCTGGAGAGAGCCGCCGCCGCGAGAGACTTGCCCATCGGGGAAACATCGGCCACCAAACCGGGCTTCATCCAGTCCCAGGACAGGTAGCCGAAACTGAGCAGGCTGACGAGGGAGAAGCCAGTGAGGGCGTACACAGCCATGCTGGACCAAGCCCGCGGGCATCCCTTGCAGAGGCAGGCTTCTACTGTCCCACCACCGGCATCTTCTGCCTGCAGGAGGAGGAGAGCTCTTCTTTTCCCAAACTGTTTGGTTTGGTGAAGCAACTTTGAGCGGGGACGGCGGCGCTTTCAGCCACAAGTGCCCGGCGCGGTTGGAAGGGCGGAGGGAGGGGCGGCGGCGAGAAATAAAGAAAACAATCTTCCAGCCGATCTAATTCAAACCACAAAAAAGGGACCCTTCCTCAGCGATCTTATTAATCCCAGCCCTAGAATGTCAGAAAGGGCTTCCCGCTAAGACAAATCGTACTCTCTCGGGTCTTCAACAAAGGCGCGTGCACACACACAAGTTGGGATTTTGCCGTCCTCCCCCCCCCCCCCCTGTTTGCGGGCTCAGCGCCTTGGGAGCTCTCACAGTAGGATGATCTTGTCATTTGAACTTCTGCCGGAGGTAGTGCTAAAGGTCGGCCGGCCCCATCACCACCACCACCGCTGAGACCCCTCCTGCACCCTTCTGGACGACGGAACTGGGCTTCCCTTCCTTCCCACGTATTGATCCTGGTGGAAATCCTTGGCAAGAGGGCAGAATGTCATTCTTATTGGCTTCTTTGCGTTGCACCCTTCCCCATCCAATAAAGTTTCCTCACATCCCTACTGGCAATCTTTCCACAATTTCCCTTTCCCGCCCCTCGGGGTTTCTCACTTTCAAAACTGCACACAAAATGGGAGAAAGCCCACTTTCGGAGCAAAGTCGTGAAGAATGCAAGAAGTTGTAAAACATCTGCCCAGGATACGGCTTGAGCAGCCAGGTTTATGGGGAGCCTGACGAGTCTGCCCCTCCCAGTTCTCCCATTGATTCGAGAGAATCAGCCGGGGGGGGGGGGCGCGCAGGATCTTCCAGGGTCCTAAGACGAGTTGTCTTTCTCGGCTATCTACACTTCCAGCAGCGCTGTCGTGAGCGTCCGTTATTCAGTTTACTGCCCTCTAGGTTGCGTAAACTGAGCTGAATTGGGTATAATGGCTTGGTAGCATTTATATTTTCTCTCTCTCCACAAAGTAAAAACACGATTCCAAGCTCCCTAGTATGCCCGTATGCTGCATATGGCATTCACACGCTCAGTCAGGATCCGTCCCCACCTCTTCTGATGTAGTCTAAGTGCATGTGAGCAGAGGGGGGCAGAACTAACTTGCGCGGCCCCACACGAGCCCCCTAATGTGAATAGGGGGCGGTTGTCTGAACCTCCCCATGTGGTATAATGTGTTTCGTTCACAGCTCAGCCAGCCTCTCGGCCGTTCCCCTACCTACCGCTAGACAGAATGATAGAGATTTTCTAGATCCATATCAATTTCATTTCAGACCGGGTTTTAGGACAGACACAGACTTGGGCACCCTGGTGGACAATCTACGCTGGGAGCTACTGGATAATAGAGAGAGTGGGTGTGTCCCTGCTAGTTCTCTGGGCCATTTTCGGTACCAACAAACATGCTCTCCTTCTGGACTGCCTGAATGGAAAACCATTCACACACACACACACACACACACACACACACACACACACTCCCAACCCGGCAACCCAAGTGTAAAACCCTGGAGAGCAAGAAAGCAGTTCATTTTGGACATCTTCCTTATCTAGGGAGGGGAGGCTGCCAAAACAACTCATTCCCCCAAACACAGATCTTCCTCATAATTACAAAAAATGCTTGTTTCATGTTAGCTTATGAGATACCATTAGAGTTTACATGTCATGATAAGCGTAGATGCTGCCTGATCACTCCTGCTGCAAGTGGAAGTGGCTAAACCTTTTGCCTGTGGATTGTTTAGTGTGACCTGTGAACCCAGACCTCTAGCTTGTCTCTTCCCCAAGCCAGAGAAACCCAATAACAAAACCTGGGTTATTTCTTTGGCTTGTTGGGGGAGTGACAAACCAGCAGTCCAGATACACACATCAGCGCTAAGCAAACCACGGACTGAAGGTCCTGCTCGCAGCAGGAGCAATTGGGCAGCATGCACAAGCACATTGCTCACACATGAACAGGCTTATCATGATGTGCGAACCGGGTCATTATATATAGGATATGAGAACAAGGTAGTCTTGGGTAAACATCAGGGGTTAGCCTGGAATTTATCTGCAGCAGCCAAAATATTAATAGCCACCAAATGGAGAAATAACTAGTTATCCATTGTTAAAAGCTGGTTATTAAATGTATGGGAAATGGCAAAAATGATTATAATTAACAGAATATATATAAATAAGATATGTGAAGAAGAAGGAAGTATCCCCCCCACCCCAGTAATTAGAGACCTTTTTTAGAGTTTATGAGTCAGAAATACAGTTTGGATCTTACTAAATATAAAAATAATAATAATTAAGGAATGAGATTTAAAGACTAGGTATATAGGATTAAATTTATGTATTGGTAGTAATTAAATGGCATTTATATATATATATTTTAAAGCATTGTGTAGCAGCACTAGTCATATTACTAATTGTTTATATTGAAATATTTACCAGTCTTGTGAAATGTTACTGGACTTACAAAATTCACCAAGATGTACGTATTTTATAGGTAATAATTTCTTTAAGCAGAGATATTAGATTAGGCCTTCACAAACAGGGTGCCCGAGGAGGAAGAGGATGGAAGTAACTGCGTCACAAGGAACCTGGCTGAACTTTTCTTTAATAACACAGAAATGAAAGGCGTGTGACCTACGTCAATCCTGCACAGTGGGACTATAAGGTGGGATGACTGATTTACATCCCCTTGAGAGGAACATCAGCAGCAGTAGGTTCCTTGGCAAGGTACATGTCACTTCAGTTTACTTTAGGTGCTATGTAAATTGGTGTTGCTGGCATATTTTATCCAGAGGGTTTTAACCCCCGTGTAAAATTTTGCTGAACTCCTAAATAAAAATAAAATTGTGTATGCGAGATGGTTTCACGCGGAAGGAGAAAGGCAGATAGAGTAAACTCATATAAGTAGGAGACCTTCTTGTTTTAAATTTCCAAAACATTATGCATGAAGAAGGGTTTTAGTGAAAAGAATTAGGAACTGAGCTAGGGATGTTGGAGAAATCTGCAAAAGATTCAAATGAGTTCAGATTTCTATAAAAGATCCACAGACTCGCAGACTGGTTTTTTACTTTTTGCAGGGATTTGCAGAAATTTTCACTGACACCAATGCCATGAGCGGTAATGTACACTTGCACTAATGCACACTTGTGCAAGCGGCCATTAATGCAACTGGAACAAAATTCTTGTACATTCTTTTTAAAAATTGGATTCTTTAAAAAAAAATAAAACCCAGTTCCATCAATGAGCAGACAATGGAGCAAAAGCTGCCTGACAATCCATAGTGCAAACTACACATGGCAAAGAGCCACCATGTCCAGAGCTCCTGGGTAACATATTGAACACAGTGGGGGATTTTCTGCTGAGAAAACATGCGTAGAATTACACCTGTAAATCCAACAATTAACCTACACAGGACTTTTGTACTTAATGACTGGGTTCGCATGACAAGGCAACCCATTGTGGGTAACTAGCCACGGTGGGTTGTCGTGTCATCCGAACCCAGACCGCTTTCCACGGAGTGGCTTATTCATGGACATTTATGGGCAACAGGCCACCCTGCAAACCCATGGCTTGTTGTATGGGTTGTTATGTCATCTGAACCCAGGAGACCGACCCCATCATCAGTCCAGGAAAGTGGTGAGCGAGCTGCTCAGCAAGAGCAGCAAAATCCTTTGCCAAGCTTGCCCAAGCCACCGCCAGTGGCAGCCACTCCACCAAGTCTCCAAGTGGCACTTTGGAGCAACTGCCACTAGCTCACTCTCCCTGCTGTGATCAAACAAATGCGGAGATTTGCCAGAGAGTTTTAAAAAGAAAAGCCTTTCTTTTGACAGCTGTCAAAAGAAGTGCTTGCAAAAACATGATCTTCATGTTCCCGAGTAGCTGGAGACTCGGGAAAGTGAGGAAAAGGTAGGGGCACTGGGAACTATGGGGAAACTTTAAAACCCTGAGGATCTCAGTGCAAAGTGGGGGAGAAAGGCACCACCCCTTTTCGCGAGCAAAGATCCCTTGTGGCTTTGCTTTCCCTTGACTGCTCTCCGTTTGACAGCTGTCAAGTAAACACAAAGTAAAAAAATAATAACCGGTTTGCAGGCTCACAATGTCCATGGTTGGTACCTGCTGCACTTTGACATCAAGCACTTACCAGGACATTACCCAGCAAACCTTCCCATTTCGGCTATTCAGAAGTGCACAACTCTGCACAACTTGCAGAACTCTGGAAAACAGCCCCCCCCCAAAAAAAAAACAATGAAAAAATTCACGCTCATTCCGTTGTGAGAAAAAGAAAAGAAAAAAAGGTGGTGAATCACTGACAGCCCTTCCAATGTGCTGCCTGGGCACTTTGTAGGGGCTGTCAGTGGCTGTCACTTCAGAGATTGTGAAAAGCGATTTCCAGGGGGAAAGCAGGGGGGGGAAGCTGCAGCAAACGCGAAAGGTCTCACGATCGCAGCAAGGGGAGGAGTCAAGGTAGCTTCAGCTGCCAAGTCCCCTGGGATACCAGCTGAAGGACCAGGGGGAAGGAGGGGGACAACCCACGCTGAGCCTGATCGTCTGTCACACATACCCTCCAACATTTCACAGATGAAAATAGGGACACACGTGAATTTGTAAGAGGTATGGTTAAGCAACATGAAGGTTTGATCAAGAGGGCAGTGACCAGACAACATGAGGGTGTGGCCAAGAGTATGGCCAGGCAACCAAAGGGCATGTTCAAGTACAAAATCTTATATATTATAATTACATTATTATATTATATATTATTTTATAATATTTTATAGGTGGCTTTTGTAATTTTTTTTTTACCTTACTTAACCATTAATTGTTGATACCTGGTGTTTTTCATGGGGGGTCAGTGCTTGCAGGGCAATCTCTTTCTTTTTGTTTTAAAATGGTCAGGATTGGCACAAATTCAACAGGTGAAGCTTACCCACCCATCCCACACCCCCAAACATGGAGCTTCAGAGAGAAGGGGAAGTTTCTTGCATTTCCTTCTGACACTATACCTCACCTGTTAGAGGCAAAGAGTCAGCTCTGTTAGGAAATAAAATCTTTGGCAATATAAAGATAGGAATCATGTGATAAATTCCCTCATTCACCTCTCCCTCTGCACGTATGCACGCGCACACACATCCTTGTGTCTGTTCCTTCCCTGCTCTCCTTCTCTCTGTGGGCAGCCCTTTGAGCCTAAGCAGAGCTATCTTAAAGGGGCCCTGGGCAAAATTGCAGCTAAGCTAAAACTTAGCTAAAATTTGCCCATGGCCCCTTTAAGTAGCTTGCAGTTGCAGGAGGCAGGGGAATTCGGGACTCTGCATGACAAAGTGGGAAGCCTTGATGGCTTAAGGGTTTTCATGAGCATTTTCAGGGCAATTGGAGACTATGCTGTCAGGTGTCCCGTGGGTTGTTCCACAAACCACACTGCGTAGCTTATTCGCAGGGTGGGTTGCCATGTCATGTGAAGTCACACCCTGTGGTTGGTGGAGTAGCTTCTGTCAGTTCAAGCTATTCTTAAAACTACATTTTTCATAGAAAAAACTCTAGTCAAGATTTTTCCATAAATGCCTCAACGATCTGTACTTTCTCCTTTGAACAGTTTTCCTTTCCTTTTTTGGAAATAATATAACAATGCTTTATCTCCTCTGTTTATGATAAAGTTGGAGGGGTTTCTGAGTTGTCGTCTTTGTATATATTCTAGGTCATATAAAGGATTTCCCTTCAAACTGCATTTAACATTACTTGTTCCTGCCAGTTCCAGTTCAGGTTCATCATTTATCGTTCTGGTTCAGTTCCAGAAAATTCACTTTGAGCCATTTTTGATACATTTCATACAGATTAACGTCAAACTGTGAGGATTGCAATGTGTCACTCTTGTAAACCAAATGCAATTATATATATATATATATATATATATATATATATTCAGCTTGAGAAAAATTGTATTTTTAAAACATGCTACTGCATACACTAACATCACTTCCTCCAGAATTTCAGTTCCCAAATATTCTTTCTACATTATCTAGCATCATGAACAGAAAGCACAATTTCATCTAATTTTAGGTATATCTCTAGTCAATATTATCTCAGAAACAAAGAACTGTAAATATAATGACGTTGCATAAATCTGCAGCATGCGCATATTTAGAATACCGGGCACAATTCAACAGGGTGCTTATGCCCCCCCCCCGCCGATTCCCATCCGCAAGCGATGGGTCCCACCGATTCCGTTGTGCAAGCGGGACCCGCCACTTATGCAAGGGAGATTTAACACTTCTTGGAGGAAACCCCGTAACAAGCAGAAACACACTTTTCTGGAAGGAGGCAGATCAGTGGAGCTCACATAAGGGAGCTCTGCCAACCTGCCTCCTTCACAGATTTCATAGATTTCATAGATCATAGAGTTGGAAGGGGCCTACAAGGCCATCGAGTCCAACCCCCTGCTCAATGCAGGAAACTAGAGGAGGGGTCTCCCATTCAAGTAATAACCAGGCTTGACCCTGCTTAGCCTTCCACGCTCAGACAAGCTGAGCCAGCGTAAGCCAAGCATTTCCACTCATTTCAGGTTGCCCCGGAAACTCTAAATCGCCATTGCACAAGCGGTGGGGGCCACTTGGTGGGGCATAAGAGAATTGGGGGCAATGTAAGCACCCCATTGGATTCTGCCCCCTGTGTGTACAGTTCTGGTCACCCCATCTCCTAAAGGGTATTTTTATGACTGTCACTGTGAATGACGGAACCTTTCAGAAAATAATTCAATGTTCCTTGATAGCTGCTGGGAATCGCTCCACTGTCTGAAATGTAGTCCCCACCAGAGTTTAGGGAAGGTGACACTCTCCAGCTAAAGGGAGAGGCAGAGAAATAATTTAAAGCCAGTTTGGTAGTTTGAATTTATGAGAGAGTTGCGAGTTTCTAGCTGAAATGACTGAAATTGTGATGGAGACTGGGCAAGGTAGGTTGGGGAACTATACAAGATGCTCTCTGGGAGTATGATGCATGGCCAGCAGCTGTGCTAGCTACTTAAGCTACCTGCTCTGTTTGTACATTTGTAAATAAAGCCAGTGTCACAAACACAACACACAGTATGTTTCCAATTATCTCTTTTAAAAAAAAACAAAAAAAAACCTGAACTCCGGTGCTATGCCTGGATCTTTTTCATACTGCCAAAAAAGAAAAAAAGAAAAAAAAGTAAAGAAAGGCATCTAAGGGCACAATCCTACATGTTTAGACAGAAAAAAGTCCTACAACTCCCAGCATTCCCCAGCCAGTATGTATAGGATTGCAGCCTAAAATAGCCAAGAACGTGGAACACTTTCCATGAGGAAAAGCTAATGTGTTTGGGGCTCCTAGAAAATATATACGTAGGTAATAAACTACACATTACAAGGGAAATACTGCTGCTCCCATAATGCTAATGCAGGGGCACGGGCGATTTGCAGGGGAGAAACAAGATATAGAAAGAATTAAGCACCCCCTCTCCTGATCACTAATCTTATCCTGCAAATGCTCCTTCTCTCCCTTTCTGTCAATTGGCACACATATTTATTGAAATAATGTGTAGTTCTGCTCTTAGATGGCTTTTTAAAAAGGAGGTTGATCAAATTCACGGAGGATAGTTCTATCAAAAGGTATTCAGCATGATAATGGGGTTCAATGGAACCTCCATGTTCAGAAGCAGTATATCTGGAGATCAATATTAGGGAAAGACCACCACCTTCATGCCCTGGATGTGAGCTTCCAGAGGTATCTGGCTAGCTGCTGCCGGAAACAAATTGAAGACTTGGCAGATCTTGCTTGTTCAGTAAGACAATATTATCATGTTCATATTTTCATTCAAATGTGTCTCACAACTAAAAAAAAAAATCCAGGAAGAAATAAAAATGTTTGTGGGCCTTACTTTGACCGAGTATCCATACAGACAGACTAATTGCCCAGGCTAGCTTGTCATCTCTGTTACCACTCCCTCAATAAAGGGAACTCAAGTGCTGACTGCTGACAGGGCCAAAGTGTAGCCAAAGCCGGGCAATCGAAAAGCAAGCGGGAGGTATCAGAATGTTGGAGAAACCTGAGGTTTGCAGAAGTACAAGAAATATGGGGGGGGGGGAATCCTAAGGGGACAACTCCCCCCACCCCTGCTCTGCCCAAAGAAGATTGAGCATGCTCAGTGGCCACAGAATGCTGTTGGGCAGAATGCAATGGAATATCCTGGCCAGCCAGCATCCTGAACAGGAGCACCCTACACTGCCATAGGTCCCACTTGTCCTATCTATTGGTAAGGAGGATTTTGTTGGGCTCTGTGAGCTTAGAACGGTACGTGCATAAGGCACAATTTGGGTTCCCAGTTGCGAGCATAGACCCTACGTGTGTGCATTTAGAGCCCTTGCTCAAGTGTCGGGACCCTGACCCTGCGCAGCAGCCAGGACTCTGACACAAACGGGGAGGTAGCAGCTGCATCGAGTCCACCTGTGGCACAAGTCCCAGAGATGCTGAACCCAGCCCCGACACCAAGACCGAGCCTGGCCGCCAGTGACGCTCAGACTGCAGCCCCCCCCCCCAAGACACATTCCCCTGATCAACCTGCCCCCTTTTACACCACATGGGCTCACACTCACCAGTGCCTGCTTGTCAGTGCAGAGGCAACACTCACAGCAGGAACTGACTGGGAGGTGACAGGCTGCTGGTCAGAGGATGACTCCTCTAAGGCCCTCACTCTTCCGAAAGGAGACAGAGCCTGGGAGTCGTAGTCTGGCCCCAAGAGGACAAGAGGCCTCAACTGAGCTCCAGGCTTTGGCTGAGCAAGCTGTATGCTTGGAGGTGCTTCCTGATGAAGCTTTTACGGTGCCATCGCCCTGCCTCATTCACGGGATTGTACAGGGAGGTCCAGACATCGTCATCTTCAACTCATAACCTTCCCATGTTTTCCCGCCACATCTTCCTTTTTTTTTTCTTTTTTCTTTTACCGCAGAAAGTCCATTAAGAAAGGGAAGCTGGAATACAGTCGCTGCACAAGGGGCCTTCTGGTTACTAGTGCTAGGAGCCCTCCATCCGGAAGTACCCTCATAGCTGTCTGGGACCGTGCAACTCCAACCTGACCAGGCCTCCCTCCCCATTGTGCCCCGTCTCCTGCTCTTGTAGGGACACAGGACAATTGCCCACAGCTTCGTTCACTTAATTGTGTGTGTGTCCACCTGTAAAAGAAGAGTTTGTAATCATGGTCAAATGTAGCTGGTGGGAGAACTAGGATTCCAAGATGACTTTTTCTTTAGGCTCTTTTCTCCCTCCCTCCTCCAGTAGTTTCCATAGTTGTTTTATTTTTGTTTTATTTTATTAAGGTTGGAGAAGAGAGGCCCTTTCTTACTATTCTCAAAATAAACCCCAATTACTGAACCACTTACAGTAATACCTTGGATTGCAAGCATAATTCGTTCCAGAACCGTGCTTGTAATCCAAAACACTCTTATATCAAAGCGAGTCTCTGGCGGGCGTGAGTGGGGCCGATTTCGGCCCACTCGAGGCCAGCGGTTACATCCCTACGTGTCTTGCAAGACCTTGCTTGTTTATCAAGTCAAATTTTTTAAAAAATTTTTGCTTGTCTTGCAAAACGCTCTCAGACCAAGTTACTTGCAATCCAAGGTATTACTGTATTTTGAATTGGTTATTTACTCTTTGTCGTTAGAGTTCAGTTCCCATCCAGGTTCAAGGCAACTGAGAGATGTTTAGTTCAGGTTCGGTTCCAGTTCACTGAAAAAAGTATTTGAATTTGTGAAGTTTGAATTCAGGATGCTTTCTACTCCCCAGCTGCTTCTGAAGTGCAATTAAAGATAGGATTTCGTTCTATTTAGAGTGTATTTCATTCTTGTTTGATTCCTTTGATGTAGTGACTTTAGAGGTTTGACTGAATCCCAAAGTAATTTCTTCCAAGCGATATTATTCATTACATTTCTGGAATTGAACCACCAAGCAGCAGCTCACAGACTGAAATGCGTTGTCTGAAGAGCAACAGGGAAACCTTCAAGTGCATTGAAATATAAGGTTTGGGGGTTTTTGAGCTAACTTAGAAAGGAGAAGAGAAGGCTTAGAGATATTAGATCAGATGGAGTCTGAAAGAGGTTTAAGAAAGTGTCAAAGAGCTGTACCATGTCAGGCTGCAGATTGGGGCTCATGTCATTGACTGTTCCTCCATGCAGAAATAAGAAGAAGAACAACAACAAACCCACCCACCCCCGCATATTAAAAAAAGAGAATGTTTCGGAGAATGGCAAATCCCAGTCTGGATTTAATAGTTCTCATTGAGGCTGGAAACTTGTCTGGCTCCGGATGATACCAATTTGGACTGCAGGTGGGAGCTGACATGATTGCATGCTCGCTCCTCTATATGTCAAGTTCTCTCTCTCTCTCTCTCTCTCTCTCTCTGGATTTTGTCATAGGTAGGAGCATTTATTTATTTATTTATTTATTTACAGCATTTTTACCCCCCCTCGCCAGCCAGAAAAAGGCTCCCAGAGTGGCTTACAAAGATTAATATTAGACAGTCCATGCCCTCAGGCTTACAATCTAAAAGACATGACACAAAAGGAAAAGGGATTGGGAGGGAGGAGGAAGAAAGGAAAACTCAGGCACCAGTTCTTAGTTACAATCAGGGATGTTGAAGAGTCCTTGGTTTTGAGTCACGAGTCGAGTCACGAGTCTTTGGACCTGAGCCTCAAGTCCGAGTCCGAGTCTTTGGTCCAAAATGGTGACTCACGAGTCACTCCCAAAGCTGACTCCACGAGTCCCTATTAAAATCAATGGGGTTTTTCCCCAACCCTAACCCAAAATAACCAGACAGGCAGAGGAGGCAGGGAACCCCAAAACAGGCAGGCAGAGCCCTTTGTCTTGGATAATTCAAACTGTGGAACTGGTTAAGAAGAGACCAGGCAGGCAGAGGAGGCTGGGAACCCCAAACAGGCAGGCAGAGGCAGCCAAACCCAAAATGTCTGAAAGGTTGCATTTTAGGAAAATGATTTTAAAAAATAAACTTGCTGTACTTCCTAAAACCTATCCATGTTGCATTTGAGGGAACAGGCCTGTGGCTTATGCTGGCTCAGCCTGTCTGAGCGTGGAAAGCTAAGCAGGGTCAAGCCTGGTTGTTACTTGGATGGGAGACCCCCTCCTCTAATTTCCTGCATTGAGCAGGGGGTTGGACTCGATGGCCTTGTAGGCTCCTTCCAAGTCTATGATCTATGAAATCTGAAATCTATGATTTTGGAACACGACTCACGAGTCCTTGGTCTTGAGTCCCGAGTCGAGTCTCGAGTCCCATTAAAAAATATTGGGACTCGAGTCTGACTCGAGTCAGAGGGGGGACTCAGTCCGACTCACGAGTCGAGTCCTGGAGTCCGAGTCCCCATCCCTGGAAGAGATTGAGAAAGGGGCTAGGCGGGATTTTGGTGGGATTCTGAAAAAGCGAGTGTGTTTTTTTCTGTTCTTGCAGTGAGGAGGAGGAGCTGAGCCAGCGTAAGCCACAGGCCTGTGGGATAATAATTGGAGTGGAGATGGTTTCATGTGATTTAAAAAAGTAGTTTCCATAACCTCTTAAGGAAGAGACAGGATTCATGCAAACTACTTAGGGGTTTATTGTGTTCCAGGGGGTTATACAAGTTTAGTTCACTACTTTCAGAAAACTGCCCTTCTTTCATAAGTAATGAAATATTTCTCACGTCTTCTGCTAACAAGTCAATACACAGATCTTCTAGCCGCTAGATAGTCATAGATTTCATAGATTTCATAGATCATAGAGTTGGAAGGAGCCTACAAGGCCATCGAGTCCAACCCCCTGCTCAATGCAGGAGGAGGGGTCTCCCATCCAAGTAACAACCAGGCCTGACCCTGCTTAGCTTTCCACACTCAGACAAGCTGAGCCAGCATAAGCCACAGACCTGTAGTTATGCCTGTAGTCCTCAATTATGCTGATGAAGTCACTGCTGGGAAACAGCGGCAGGAGGGCTGTTGCCTCTGTGCCCTTGTCCTGTTCGTGGGCTTCCCAGGCCCAGAGGCATCTGGTTGGTCACTGTGGAAAACAGTATGCGGGACTTGACAGGCCTTTGACCTGATCCAGTAGGGCTCTTCTTATGTTCTTAATGTTAAACAGAATTTGGTAAATGCAGAATTTGGCCTCTAACCAGCATAAGGGTTTGGTGGGGAACGAAGATGAGAGCAGCCCACTCCAGCCATTACAAAGAATGAAAACATGAGTGGAAACACGGGCGAGCGCCAAGTTCATGTTGAAATCCCTCATAGTTGAATCTGAGTGTACTTTTATTGAATACCACAGTGAAGTGCTAAGCTCAGGAAAGGGAAATGGGACATGCTGGAGTGATTCATGGGAATCCCTGAGTGTGAGAGGTTCATGTGAATTTGTCCAGATTTGAAGTGATCAGAAGCGCTATTCAGGCATTTTCCTCACACCATTGCCATAGCATGAGGGGAACAGCAGGCTCTGGCCCCACCGTTGCGTCCCCTGCCAGCCCTGCCCCCTTCCCTCCTCGTGTGTGTGCAGAAGGCTTATTCATAGTTCATAGAGTTGGAAGGGGCCTACAAGACCATCGAGTCCAACCCCCTGCTCAGTGCAGGAAACTAGAGGAGGGGTCTCCCATCCAAGTAACAACCAGGCCTGACCGGCAGTGGCATCAGGGAGGGTTGAGATCTTGGTGGCTCCGGGGCTCTCATGAGATCTTGGCACATGGCCGAGATACCGTGTAGTGTGGGCCATGTGCCGAGATCTCACAAGAGCCCCGGAGCCCCACAGCAACAGAGGGCTGCTGGCTTCTCTGAATAGCCCCGCCAGCTGCTTTCTCACTGCAGCAAATGCCATAGCGGGACAGCAGCTGGCGGGGCTCCTTAGAGCACCCGCTGGAGGTGGCAGTGGGCTCCCTGGGCTTGGGCTGGGCTGGGGGCCGTGCAAGTTGCCACTTTTCCAGCTCCGCTGCCTCATGCGAGTGCCTCACCCTGTTTCATGGGTGGGCCGGCCCTGGACCAGGGTTCTAAATTGCGCCGAGAGCTTGCATGCATAAGCAGGCTCCCAGTGCAGGCTCCAGGTTTTTTGATGGCCCTTGGGCAAGACACCCTCAATGGGGCCCCTCCCTTGGTGAATGTACCTTCTCACTGCCATCGTCACCGGCTTCTGTTGGCAGACAGCCAGTGAGCAGTGACACATCCCCTGCTCCTTCTCCACCACCGATGTCTGGGCCAGAACGAGGGGCAGGTGGACAACAAGCAGGTTGCAAGGGTGAAGAGAAGAGCAACTCCGCGGGGCTCTTGGCAGCAGTGGGCCGCTGCTGGGTGGGATGTGGGCCCTTGGCAGGTGCCCAGCCATGCCCACCCTTGATGCTGCCCCTGCAGGATCCCCACTTCAGGCCTTGTTCTGCAGTGCATGCAGGGGATGTGCTGGTGGAGGCAGGGCCAGCAAGCACAGCTCCATTCTCCTCCTCACGTGAGCAGAATCATGTGAGGCCTGGACTCCTGAAAAGGGCTAGTCTCCCTGTAGCCACAAAACATAAAATGGCCATCACCTCTTTCTCTCACACCCGCCCGTCTGAGGGGAAAGAGGGATAGCCAACCCGGGTGAAAGGAGCCGCTGCTGCTCACGCTTCTTTCTGCTTTCCTTTGTCCAAGAGCCCAAACTACCAGCTGCTCTCTTAACAGTATAGATAGAACAGGAGACAAGATGTAACTACACGATGTCATGCAGTTTGCCAATATATCCTTGTTTCCTTTATATCTGTCTGTCTTTCTGTCCATCGCAGTTCGCACTCCATCTGTAATATGATAATATCACAAATAATAATTCTGGCCTTTGTGACAAGTTAAAGGACTGAGATTAATATAGGTAAAATGCCCTTAAGCACTTCAGGGAAAGTATTCATCGCTGCTGTCTCTTCCTCTCTCTCTCTCTCCCCCACCCCCTCTCTATATATGGTGCATGTGTGAGTATGAGCAAGTGGGTGGGTGTCAGATACTCCCCATAAATGCTATATTGGGGAGATGTATGCTCAAATTCTTGCTCAACCGTGAATCTCTAAATATAATCTCCTCTGTACCCACTTTACCTATTGAGATTAAATTTGGGCCGGATCCACACCTAAGGTTTATTACAGGACTGTATCACTGCCATGACTTGCGGGGCACATGAAGCACGCACTTTTCAATGCCGGTCATGGTAGTCCTGTGTAATCGTTCTTTGTTTCTTCTGGAATTTCCCAGACTAGGTTTATCACGTTTGTGTGTCCATCCCCCCCCCCCCCCCGTTATTGTGGTTCACCATCGCAGTACGCAGCCAGTGTGTGCTAAACTTGCACTGCAGTTTCCTGTCTGAGGTGGGGCCACGGAAGTGTCATCACTGGAGTCAGCCAGTAGATTTTGCGGGGTGGGGGAATGCAGCATGATGTGTCTCTCCCAAACTGGTGGGGAAGAGAGGTGTCCGCCGTTTGTTATTGTGTGGCAGTGCACCCTCTTCCCCGGCAGCGTCTTAATTTTTGTTTGTTTGTAAACGTTCATGCACACCTCCGCACCTCTGCAACTCCGCACCTCCGAACAGGCTGCTTCGGGGAATCACGTGTCGGTGTTGTTGTTTTTAAAACAAATTCACTGCTGTGCATGTGCTCACCTCCGCGTAGTTGGCAGACCAGAAACAAAAAAAAACCCTGCTTCTGAAATGGCTGTTTCCCCTGCGTGTGACAGGCAGTACCCCCAGAATAATGGCCATGGAGTTTGAGAGGGGACAGGAGCGGGAGGCTTCCCCCCTTTTTTAAACAGAACGATTGTTCACCCCCCCATTGCCCGAAGAGCAGGGAGCTGCAAATTAGCCAAAAGGCATGTCTGCCTAGCAGTAAATCACATACTCTCCAATGCCCTTACTCCTAAGTGTATCAGGGGTGGGTGATCTGCCCACCACCCGACTTGCTGGCCACGCTCGATGAGCGCTTCCGCCGCGCCTGCTGAGCCAGGCCGAAAGTGAGCACCAGCCGAGATGCTCTCCAGACCTCCGGGTTCCCAGCGCTACATTTTTTACGTAGAAAATGGCGTAGGATACGTCAAAGCAGCTGTGATTTGAATAACTTGCGCAAATTGTGGCCATTTTTAACATATCTTATGCCATTTTCTACGTAAAAAACGTAGATAGCCAGTGTGGCGTGGTGGTGAGAGTGTTGGACTGGGACTTGGAAGATCCAGGTTCTAGTCTCCACTTGTCTGTGAAGCTCACTGGGTGACTTTGGGCCAGTCACTGACTCTCAGCCTCACCTACCTCACAGGGTTGTTGTGAGGATAAAATGGAGAGGAGGAGGAGGATTATGTAAGCCGCCTTGGGTTCCTTGCAGGAAAAAAGGCAGGATATAAATATAATAAATAAATTAATAAATAAATAAATAGTACCTGGAACCGGGAAGTTGCTTCCCCAGCTCGGCTTGCGAGAACACAAGTCGAGCCAGGGAAGCAGGTAGGGTGAGCGGAGCGAGTTTGCCGGACTTCCACCCCCCCAATTGAGCTCCACGCACATTTCTATGTTCCACACTGATCTAACAGGAGCCTTGTGCTCCGGAAACTCAGAAAGGGAGGAACAATTCTTTTTCCTTTCTTTTTTTAAAGATCACTCCTGCGCTCGTTTGCACCTGCGCAGAGATGACAAAGCAATTAAAAAAAAAAAACAAAAAAAAACACCCGTTCAAGGCAACGCCAGTTCTACCCCTACGGAGTTAGGTGTGGGGTGGCAAACCAGGATGACTGCTGTATATTTAATGAGAGTGTGGCCTGTGAGTAGTGACTGTGGAATGTGAATATAGCAGTACCGTTCTGCTGACTTGACGATATACGGTATAATGTGGGTCCCCTCAGGATAGTCCTATGTGTAGTGTGCTGAACTCCGAGAACAGTGTTCTCCAACCTTGGGTCCCCAGATGTTTTTGGCCTACAACTCCCAGCATGCCCCAGCCAGCTATGCTGGCTGGGGCATGTTGGAAGTTGTAGGCCAAAAACATCTGGGGACCCAAGGTTGGAGAACACTGTCCTAGAAGGAAACATAGGATACAAAAGCATTAACAACAGTAATTAGATTTTTAAAAAAGACTTGGGAGCCAAGGGTAAGTGGCTGGTCAATAAATTCCCAAGGTCCTCAGTGGCTGAACAGAGGCCTGTGCAATGGGAGCTCAAGGTGTTGAGCTTATTACGTCAATCGGCAGTTAATAGAATTGGATACGTAATTGCTGATTATATCAGCATTTTCTTGCTTTCTCTGGACACTGACAGGAAACAACACTATGTGGGGAACGCCTTATGGTTATGTCGTTTGTGTTACTCACAATCGTTCTGACAATCAGTGAAATGGCCTGGCTATTATCCTTTTAGCTGAGCTGCTGGATAATTTAATTCTGACTCCATGTTATTCATTTGACAGCTGTTGCTAGACAACAAGTGATCTGGTAATATTTAAGCTAGCTTTGTCAGAAGTGGAGTTCTCGGTGTACCGTTTCAAGGAAATTGATGTCTGATTGGTCCAAAATCCTCCACTGGTTGGATCTCAACTTATTATGAGTAGTATTCTTCATACACCAACATTTTTACTTATTTTTATTTATTGCATTTTTATCCCATCTTGGGGGAAAGATGGAATTCAGGGTGGTATAGATGGTTTGCCCCACCTCACCCCCGTTTTATCCTTGCAACATTTTGTATGCTATACAGACTTATATCCAATAGCTTCTGTAATATCCAGGGCCGGCACAAGACGTCTTGCTGCCTGAAGCAAGGAGCAAGATGGCGCCCCCTTCCCATTCCATGTACAAATTGAATCTCACTTCAATACTGGCAGCTGAATCTCACTTCACTGCACCTGAAGGCAGTTTGGCGGGGGGGAGAGGGTGGACTGAGGGGCACCTAGCTCTCTCCTCCAACAACCTGCTGCTGCCCTCTCAGCATCTGCCGCCTGAGATGACTGCCTCAGTCTGCCCAATGGTGGGGCTGGTCCTGTTGATAACTGAGGCAGCCCCAAGGGAAGGTGTGAGCAGGAAGTTCCTGCTATGCTAGAGGGTCAATATGAGGGGGGGGGCATTGTTTTGCTCGTAACTCTCATTACCATGGCGTCTGCCTACCCATATGGAGTAATAAATACTTCGCACAGGAGCAAGGACAATGAACTGCTCTTCAAATACCAAGGGGGGTATCAGGGCCGGTGCTACCATTAGGCCAACTAGGCAGCTGCCTAGGGCGCAGGGCTAAAGGGGGCGCCAGAAACGCCTTGGAAAAAAATACAGCGCTCTCAAGTGGGAAGGGGGGCGCTAAATATCTGATCTTGCCTAGGGCACCAAACTGCCTTGCACCGGCCCTGGGGGGTATAATGGGGTTAAGGCATATTGCTGGGCAAAGTGAACATACCGTTAGACAGAAGAACCAAAGCACATAACTCTCTGAGGACAGAAATACAGTACATTAATTCTTGTGGTGGAAATAGTTTGAGTGAACATTCTTTGCCCTGAAAACAATGCAGCAGTTGTGTGTTCAAACCACATTAAAACACTATCTCTTGCTTTGATTTTATGTACTTTATTTCTCTCTGTTATTCTATCTGGTTTATGTATCTCACTATGGATGTGCAGTTCATATTTTCATCAGGGATCAGAGGGACGTGTGCCTCTTAATGTACTGCCTTGTCTAAAATACCACTTTTAAAAAGTCAGTTGTTTGTGAAGGAGAAAACCACTGGAATGTATAATATATGTAATGGCTGGCTGAGGTATTGATTTCAAAGGTCTGCGTGTCTGGTCTTCACTAGTAATTCACAAGGAGCCAAACTGGATGATACATTTAAAATGTGTGATCACATTTGCAGAGATTTAATTTTTAAAATATCAGCTGTGAGGGGCCCCGATCCAGAAAGGAAGAGGGTTTAACTTTAACCCTTTCCACATGCTGCTTTCCTGACAAAAATCCCCCCTTTGCTCCTCCTCCAGCTGTTATTGAACTCTACTGCCCATGAGTTAGCATTATTTTCTCAGCTAATATCTGGCAAGTGGAGTCAGTGCTGTGGTGATGCCACAGCGACAACAGGAACAATGTGAGAACAGCCACAGTTCCCCACTTAACTCCTTCACTGTGACACTGAAATATTTATGGATCAAGCATCAGGTCTGCCTCATTTGGACAAAGCCCATTGTTTCATTGTGTTCTTCTTCCTTGCCCATTTGGAGAGAGAGAGAAAGCACCTTTTGCTCCCTTCTTTGATCCAATGTCAAATTGTGCTCTTCCATAGCAATGTGTGTTCTCAAAAGAGCTTCAGCTATTGGGTGGTACAGAAATGTAATTAAAAAATGAATAAAAAAATAAAAGCCAGGTCTCCCCGCATAACCTAACACACATGTGGAAATATGTGGAAAAGAAAATGTCGGTTGGTAAAGAGTAACTGAGCAAGATAAATGCAAACCAACATCACACAAAATATTATCAGAATAACCAAGAGTACCGACATAGGGCTTCTCTACATGAGGCATTTATTGTGCACTCACGCTCCCTCCTTACTCATGGAAGTTTGCGGGTACTAGTACTACTACTTTACACATAATGTTGTCATCCTCCAGGGCCTCTCCCATGTTTTCCAGCCATTTTAGCAGGGCTTTTTGGAGCAAGGAAAGTCAGCTATTATTTCCTATGGTGCAGTCTGGGGATTCTGCTTGTGTACCATCCACCCCGCTGCACGACAGACTCCCTGGCCGAGGTGCTGGAGGTGGTCTCTGATGTGCATGTCTTGTCCCCCAGGCTATTGGTGTTGGGGGACTTCAACGTGCATTCGGGGGCTGCCCTCACGGGGGCACCTCGGGACTTCATGGAGACCATGGCTTCCTGGTAGCTGCACCCTGTATTAACTGGACCTACCCATGTAGCCGGTCATGCACTGGACTTGGTTTTTGTTTCTGGAGAGGGGGGAAATGATCTGGAAATCGGGGGTATATCCACCACCCCCTTGTCATGGTCAGATCACTATCTGGTGGGGTTGGATTTCTCGGTGCCACAACCCCTCTGCAGGGGTGAGGGACCTATTAGGATGGTCCGCCCCAGGCGCCTTATGGATCCGGATGGATTCCTGAACGCGCTTGGGGTATTGGAGCACACAAACGGTAGCTCGGTCGAGACCCTGGTGGATGACTGGAATGTTGCAATCACCAGGGCATTAGACCGAGTTGCCCCGAAGCGCCCTCTTCGCCTAAACAGAGCTCGCGCGGCGCCATGGTTCACTCCTTCGCTGCGAGCTCTGAAACAAGAGGTGAGAAGGCTAGAGCGCCGATGGCGAAATTCCCGCTCCGAAGACGATCGAACACGGGTTAGAGCTGCATCTTCAGCCTACCGGGTGGCGGTGAAGGCAGCAAAAAAGAATTTCTATGCTGCCTCCATTGCGTCTGCAGAGTGCTGCCCCAGGAGGCTGTTCCAAGTGGTCCGGAGTCTGGTCGGTCCAGTCGCTCCAGACCCACTGGAACAGTCAAAAGCCTCCTGTGAGGCTTTAGCAAAGCACTTCGCAGATAAAATTGATCGGATTAGGAGTGGGATATCGTACGTCGTGGACACAGGGAGTGAGTGGGAGGAGGCCAATGGCAGACCGGTTTTGTGGGATCGGTTTCGGCTTCTTCCTTCTGATGAAGTGGACAAGGTGCTTTCATCTGTGAGGCCGACCACCTGCTTGTGTGATCCTTGCCCGTCCTGGCTCATCATGAGCTGTAGGGAGAGACTGGGTGAGGGGATCAAGGCGGTGGTGAATGCCTCCCTCGAGGAGGAAGTGATGCCATCAGCCCTCAAGAAGGCAGTAATAAGACCGCTTCTAAAGAAGCCCTCCTTGGATCCCCAGGATTTAAACAACTTTCGCCCAGTCTCCAATTTACCATTTCTGGGCAAGGTGATCGAGCGGGTGGTGGGTGCTCAGTTGAAGGCACACTTGGATGAAGCCGATTATTTAGATCCGTGCCAGTCGGGCTTCAGGTCTGGACATGGGACGGAGACGGCCTTGGTCGCCTTGGTGGATGATATGAGGAGGGCTTTGGATAGGGGCGAATGCTCCTTTCTAGTCCTCCTCGATCTCTCAGCGGCTTTTGATACTGTTGACCACGGTATCCTCCTGGACCGCCTGGAGGGCTTGGGCTTGGGAGGCACTGTATTGCAGTGGTTCCAGTCCTTCCTCTCTGGAAGGTATCAGAGGGTAGTTCTTGGGGAAGAGGCTTCGGACCCTCGGCTGCTCACTTGTGGAGTGCCGCAGGGTTCCATCCTCTCCCCGATGTTATTCAACATCTACCTCAAGCCGCTGGGAGCTATCATCAGGAGGTTTGGGGTGCAGTGTCATCAGTATGCGGATGACACGCAGCTCTACCTCTGTTTTAAGTCCTCATCGAGGTTGGCCGTTGAGACCCTGTCCAAGTGCCTGGAGTCAGTGGCTGGCTGGATGGGAAGGAACATGCTGAAACTGAACCCCGACAAGACCGAGGTACTTCTGGTGGGGGACAAGGGAAGGTTAGGGGATGTTGACCTGGTGCTGAATGGGGTACATCTACCCCTGAAGGACCAGGTCCGCAGCTTGGGGGTCATTCTAGACTCCCAGCTGTCCATGGAGGCTCAGGTGGCAGCTGTGAGCCGGGCGGCGCTGTATCAACTCCATCTGATACGGCAGCTGCGCCCCTACCTTCCTAATCACCTGCTCCCATCAGTGGTTCATGCCTTAGTCTCCTCTCGCCTAGACTACTGTAATGCGCTCTACGTGGGGTTACCCTTGAAGACGGTCCGGAAGCTTCAGCTGGTACAGAACGCGGCAGCTCGCCTGATTAAGGGCAGCCGCCGGCGTGATCACATCACGCCAGTGCTTAATGAGTTGCACTGGCTACCAGTTGCTTGCCGAGCCGAATTCAAGGTGTTGGTTTTGACCTTTAAAACCCTACACGGCTCCGGCCCAGCTTATCTCAAGGAGCGCCTCCAGCAACATCAAGTAGGCCGCTCAACAAGGTCTGCCACGGACGGCCTTCTCCTTATCCCATCAGCCAGAGCAGCCAGGCTGGTGGGGACTAGGAAGAGGGCCTTCTCTGTGGCGGCCCCCACTCCCTCCCTAGTGACCTTCGCCATGCCCCCTCCGTGATGAGCTTCCGCCGTGCATTAAAAACATGGCTGTTCAGGCGGGAATATGGGGTGGGTTAGGTTTTTAATAAGAATTTTTTATATTGTTTTAATCATTATATTTTATTGTGTTTTACTGTATTTTAATTGTACATCGCCCAGGGTGGCCGGGTGACCGGCCAGATGGGCGATTAATAAATATAATAAATAAATAAATAAATAAATAGGAAGCGCTACAAAATGGCTGTGTGTTTTTCGCAGTTGCGCTATACTGCAATGCCACCTTGTGGTTGTGTAAGAGAACATATAGGAAGGCAGAGAAAGAAAACCCCAGGGGAAAAAACACGTGTAAAGGATGCGCTCTTACTCCCACACAGAAAACGGAAGGAGAAGCCTCAGTAAAGCTGTGGGTTAAACACCTCATGTGGAGAAGCCCAGGGGCTAAATGGACTCCCTCCTGGAATCCATCCCACAGGACATTTGGTGGGGGGAGTAACAGTCTAGCTCAGTCATCCCCAACCTGGTGCCCTCCAGATGTATTGGACCACAACTCCCAGCATTCCTGAGCATTGGCCATGCTGGCTGGGGCTGATGGGAGTTGAAGTCCAAAATATCTAGAAGGCCACAGGTTGTGGGAGGCTGGTCTAGCTGGACCAGGTTCTAATTTGGTCTTTGCCTGCCTGCCTGCCTGCCTGCCTGCCTCTCTCTCCCTCCTGGAATCCTTCCCAGACCAGAGGGCATTTGGTGACAGAAGGCTCTATCGTCGGCGGTGGAATAGTCCAGCTGGAGCAGGCTCTGAGATCATCTTTGCCACTGTCTTATTATGGGCTACTAGTAATAATCTTTTTTGGGGTGGGGCCTTTTAAATATTTTTTTAATTATTCAAACTTTTCACTTGTTCTCACAAGCAAACTTGTTTGCTTGTTTCTTTGTTTAGAACACTGGTTTCGGATCACAGTCTGTGTCAGGTAAGTCACTTCACACATCTTTTTAACATGTAAGCCACTCTTTTCTACATTTAAAAAAAAAGTGTATACTGGGCAGTATCCAACAGGCACAACCGCAACCGCTAACGTAAATTACATTGTGCTAGCATGAACTAGCTCTAGTGCAACGCCAATAGTGTTAGCTGGTGCGCCAAGTTTCCTGAAGAAACTCGGTGTGCCAGCTAATGCTATTGGGGTTGTGCGCTAGAGGTAGTTTTTATGCTAGCACAATATAATTTCCGTTAGCGGTTGCACCCTGCTGGATACTGCCCACTGTCACCTGTGCAGTGCAAGTGTTTGTTTGGATGCATGTAATAAATACAGGAGTAGAAGACATTGGGTTTTGCATGTCACCTCTTTGTGCAGGCTGGGCTGTGCTATCTGTCCTACAATCAGTGATATAGTGGAGGGGGAATGTGGAGGGAGGAGTGCAGTTCCGGGATTTTTCCAGAGCAGGAGCAGTGATGTAATCTGTTGGAGCACCAGGGTAATTGACAGATCTTCCTTGCTCTGGCAAGTGAATGAGGCTGATAATGAGAGGCTTTCAAGTTTTGCTATTGTTTGTGACAGATTAGCAGTCAGTTGATGAGCAAAATAATCAAGCAGAGGCTGGGTACTTCTTTCCTTTCCTTTGATGGAATTCCTAGGTCACTCTAGCAGTTTAAATGGTAACAGTTCTTTGCAAGATTGTTTGCATTTTTAGTTATAAGCTAAAGGTTGCATTTCAGCTGTGCATTTCAGCAGTCTTTTGTTAAAGCTCAATGTGTTTTACAAGTTGAACCGGTGCAGTCAGAAGTAGGCACCACCCAGGTCAATGGCGCTTACTCCCAGATAGCTGTGGATAGGATTGCAGTCATGCAGATGCAAATAAATAGGGCATTATGCATTGCTCTTTGATGTGTGTATGTGTGTGTGTGTGTGTGTGTGTCATATATCTGTGTGTACACACACACATATATACTACCATGATGAGCTCCTGCTGTTCAGAATTCACCAGTGCCCACAATTCTTTCTGCTTTGTGTGTGAAGTTGAACCTCTGACTGCAAAAATGGTTTGTACGTGGGCACACTGGGGCTTGCCAGAAACCAGGTCCACTGAATCAGCTTATTAGAGATCTCCAAAATGCCTCACGCAGATTATACTGTATTACAAAACAGCTCTCGAAGTCTAGCTGACCCCAAACCAGTCTAGAGACAGAGCAATGCTGATTCCCCAGGGCAGTTGGCTAGAAGGGAGCACGGGAATGGAAACCCATAACCATTCCAGAGCCAGCTCCCTCTCCCACATGGAGCTGCATGATTCATGCTTGGCTATTAGCTGCACATGGCCAAGCAACCTATTGAGTTAACCTTCGGTGAAATCTTTCCATGGCTTTGCAGTTGGCAAAATGCCCTTCATTAACACACATATTTAACCACATATTTAAATTACCTCTTTAAAAACAAAACAAATTAATAATAGGGCCTGGGGCAAGAACAAAACCAGTCCAAGTTCTCCGTGAACATTGCACCAGCAGCCTTCACATGTTCAGCCTTCTGAACATTTGTGTTTTGCCTTATAAAACTATCACTGCTGATGGGCTACACATATCGGTTGTGCATGTTTCTCAGCTGCCTTGATATGCCATACGGGCTGCATAGCATCATTCCAAGCCAACTTTTCTTTTTCTTTTTAAATTAACCCTTCGCGTGAACACAGCCCTATAAGCACTTCAATGCTGCCTTTCTCTCTGGACTCAATGGGGCGTTATTAGCAGCGGGATTATTGAAAGCAGAACTCTTGGGCTTTACAATGAAAGCTCTGTGCAGGGCAAAACATTGCGCCGGCGGTTTGCATGGGCTGCTGGTTCCCTTCCCCTGTTTTTCCCCACTCCCTTTTAACCTCCCATCCCACCTAACATGAAGTCAAAACGAATGTATAAAAGGAGTTTAATAAGTCCCATATCACCTTCTTATAGCAAGACTTCTGACCTAACAGGGCAATGAGGTCCAGACCTAAATTGCAGGGGGCATTGATCTCCTAGCGTTAGATCTTTAAGGGCTTCCGTTCACCCTAGCCAATGTGTAGATTTCCCCCCCTTTATTGGGCTTTCGATTAAAGAGTCTAGGCAAGTCAGAAGCACAAATAAAAAGTAAATGAAACTCCTTTGAAAACAGTAAAACCTAACCAACAAATTCAGATCAGAGCTACATGGATGTTAGGTTTACTCTGGCTTAGCCATTATGGACTATTCCAGACAATTTGTTTAAAACCCTAGATTTTTCTCTTACCACTTTACTTGTATTACCTGTAGTACGGTCAATAGCCTCCCACCCTCCTAAGATTTGCTCCACAAGAATATTTATCCTCCTCTATGCAGATGATGCCGTTTTAATTTCGCAGACACGACTAGGTCTCAAGCATTTACTATCTGGATTTGCTGGGTTTTGTAATAAAAATCTTTTAACAATTAACTACTCCAAATCTAAAGTTATGGTATTTGCAAGGAGGAAGGTTAGATACTCTTGGTTCATGGATAATAGCAGGCTTGATCAAGTTGACTCCTACAAATATCTGGGTATTTGGTTTCACAAGGCAACAAACTGGAGAGTTCAGGCAAGACGTGCGAAGGTTAAAGCTGAACAAAATTTGGGTGCTATATTACGGTTCTTTTTTACTAAAGGTGGGAATTTCATTCCAGCTGCTACCCGTGTTTTTCAAGCCAAAATAGTATCTCAGATTCTTTTCGGAGCCCCTATCTGGTTTCCTGGCCTTAAAGACTCTCTTGAAGGTGTTCAATCCTACTTTCTAAGAGCGATATTTGGCATGCCCAAGTGTGTGGCTAGTGCTGTTCTCTATCTGGAAGCTGGCCTTAATTCTCTCGGCTGTATGGCTTGGATACATTCTATTCACTTTTGGCTTCGCTGCTATTCTCTGCTTAAGCTTAACTCTTTTGCATTCCAGGTGATGTTAGATTCCCATGTGTCTGCTTGGAACAAAGCAGTGGTGGAAAAAGTTGTCTCAGCCGGGCTGTCACCCTCCTACTTGTTATCCATGCCTTGGGAGAAAGCTAAATTTCTTGTTAAGCAAAGATTAATTGACATCGACTTCCAAGAGCTCCATGGAGCGGCTCAGGGCCCATGCTCCCCCTTGTCGATGGGTCTGTCAGACCTTTACTCTACAAATGGGATGCTATACTTAGATTGGTTATCTATTCCAAAATATAGGAGAGCGTTTTCCTTGGCTCGATTTAATGTTCTACCCTCCAAACTTTTGGATGGTAGATTCAATAAAATCCCAATGGAAAACAGGTGTTGCCCCTGCAATAATGAGGAGGTGGAAACTGTTGCACATGTCATTTTTAATTGCAGCTTCTATTGAGGGGCTAGAGAAAACATAATACATCCAATCACCCAGACTTTCCCTGGACGATCCTCAGAGTTTCTTTTGTCCACTCTGCTTGACGGCTCAGATAGCTCAATTACCAAGAAAGTTGCAAAATTTTTGAATATTGCTATTGTGACTAGGCCTTTTATGCTTGTCTGATTCTGTTTTTATTTTCTAAGTTTTTATTTGAGTGTATAAATAAGAGCTGGTGTATCTTGTTTGTATTGTATTGTTTTACGTATTGGTGTGGTCGGTAGACCGTAAATAAAAATATTCATTCATATTACCTGTAGTATCAGTAGTCAACATCTCATCCTTACATAATGGATTCTTCCATAGTATTGGGTGAGTTGTTTTTTTGTGTGTGTGTTTTTAAGGAAGATGTGCACATCAGTTCTTGAGAGAGGGAGTGCACAGCTTTCAAAGAAGTACATGGGTTTTTTTTTTCTTCAAAGCATACATAGGGGAGGAAAAGCTGTGCCACTCATCACTAATTATGGCTGCAATCCTATACCCAGTTTCCTCAGAGTAAGCCCCATTTAACTCAAGGGGGCTTACTTTTTAGTAGACCTGTATAGGAATGTGCTGTAATTCAGAAGCACTATTCAGCAGGCACATTAATAGAACCACATTTCACATAGCACTCACAGTAGTAATTGATGTGCTAGCTAGGAAAGAATTGCTTTCCCAAGTGACAAGTCACTGAGGACTGAATGTTGAGAAAATGCAGTATCCCCACAACAGACATGCTGACAGGCGGGAAGACATCTAGAGGCCCTGCAGCAAAAACAATAGCAACTGTATATTTTTTTGCACAAAGAAAATACTGCCAGGTAAGCCCCTACTATCATTTCAAATAAAATAATTATTATTATTGCTTTGTTTATTAAAAGTGCTTTTTAATCCATCCTTCATCCTAGAATATCAGAGCAGTATACAACAGGCAAAAAAAAAAAACAAATAAACTATACCATAATATAATACAATAAAGAAATAAAACAACATCACAATAGTCACCGTTTATTCATTATTCATTCACATTTTGCCTAACCGAATTGAGAGCAGAATAAACTCCATGGGGAACCTTTCTAGGTCCTTTATTACTGGTAAGTCTAGGAAACAAACCTTCGATGAATAGTCTTGAGCACCCTGGAAGTTTCTCTTAGCTTGGACTGACCTGTTTTCAGCAGTATTGACCCCTTTCAAAGACAATGGCTATTTTGCCCATTATATTGTTTCTACATCCACACTGGCAAACTGAAGGATAAGAGTAAAAAATTCCCCATTATTGCTGCCAGTTCCTAAGATGCCGCGGTTTTCTTTCCCCAAGCGAGTGCTTAGAAGGGAAGTGTTGTGGTTCTTCAGATACCCACTTTGTGGTAACAGGGTAGAAAAACTGACACTTTTAGGACAACCGTTGCAATATGATATGTCAAGAATTCGTGGATCTGTAGATTAGATTAGGTCAGAGCTTTCTTTCCAGCCACAGTGACTCATTCTCATTAAGCCAGAGCCAAGGCAAGTAGAATCAAACTAACAGTTCTTGTGATTAAGAGATATAAAAGTGTCTGTCCGTCCCCCACACCCCCAACCAGCCTGTAGGATGTTTCAAACACTATATATCTTGAAGCCCTTGATCTTCTTATGTATACGCCGAGACTATTCCTGCCCTGATATTTATTGTCAACCAAGCTAGGGTATATTCTGACCTGGAAATATATCCAACACTATGTTAAATTCATCTCCAATCAATACAGAATGAGCTCTAAGAAAATAAAATTTAAAAAAACCGGGAGAAGTAAACGGGAAAACCCAAAAGCATTATTATTACCACACCCAAAGATCCTGTGCTATCTTTAAATGGCCAGATACTTCCCATTCCCATTTGCTATGGAGGGAGCGATCTATGGCCCTAGACAGCATCTGAGGGGCCATAGGATTTTTCGGATTCCAAGATCCGAGGTCGGAGACTGTGCTCTGACACCTCTCCCCTGCCTCTTTGCAGCTGGTGCGGAAGGAACCACCCTGGCTGCTCTCCGAGGTCGGGAAAGCGACCTTAAAGAGGGGTAAAGGGGGGGGCATTTCGGGGGGTGAGGGAGGGGAGGAGACTCGGGAAGCTAGGATACGAGGTATCCTGAAGCCTCCAGTGTCCTTCCCTCCCCCTCCAAGACACTCCAGCTAGACAGGCAAAAAAGCCCGTCTAGTGAAAATGCAGAGCAGGAGGACAGGGAGGCAAAGATCACCTCCACCGCTCTGCCTGCTCTGCAATGGATGCCTGAAAGCCTCTGGGTTCAGGAGTCTTATGGGCATCCCAATGGGATTGCACTCTAAATTTCTGATTTATTTACCAACTTCTCCTCTATCAGAATTGCTGTCCCCCTGACTTAGGAAGAAAATCCACTAACTGGAGCGCTTCCCCCACTCAATAGCATTCAGACATATAATTCCCTACCTTCTCTTTGAATACCACTGAAGCAAACCAATTTCTGTATTCATTTTCTCTTCAGCTGAGACAAAATGTACAATCTCTTGTTTGGCGTCCTCGGAGCTTCTCAGCGTTCCAAGTAACAAACTTGAGTGCATAGTGTTAACAGTAGAACATTAGCAATAAGAATCTTAATTGCAGTAATGTTCAGATTTAATTAGTCAATCAGTTCCCCCCCCAAAAAGTTAGAACAAAGTAAAATAAATAAACCAACGCAGATTTTCCATAATCAACATTCTATAATTCAACACTCACGTGTGATTAAAACTGATCAGGTAGTTGTCGATACGTTCTTCCTATTAGGCTGTATGTCTCTCTTTGCTGCTTCCCTATTTTGTGAACCAACTGCAGCAGCTTCATTCATTACCAGGGGTGCTCCAGATGGAGGGCTCCTAGCGCCAGTGATAGGCGCCAGGAGCCTGATCTTTTGCCTTTTCTTCCTTAACAGATTTTCTGCATTAAACAAAAAAAAAAGATGGAAGAAGTGGTGGGAAAACACGGGAGGGTTACGAGCGGAAGATGACAATGTCTGGACCCCCTGTAAACATCTGTGAATGAGGTAGGGCGATGGTACAATAAACGTCCTTGTATGGAAGCGCCCCAAGTCAGTACTGTCAAGGCCATCATTTGAAACAGGGGTGGGAAAGCTCAGCCGCGGGGGCCAAATGTGGACCTAAAAATTAAGTTCCTCTCCTAAGACTTAGTTATTATTTATTACATTTATACCACACCTTTTTTTTCCTGAAAGGAACTCAAGGCGGCTTACATAATCTTCCTCCTCTCCATTTTCTCCTCACAACAACCCTGTGAGGTAGTTACTGGCAGTAGGAACTTTAAGCTACAACGTGGTGATATACCATATTTTTCCGTGTATAAGATGACCCCATGTATAACGACCCCCACTTTTCTAAACCAAAATTCAGAAATCAATATTTGGGGTGGGGTGTTTGTGAACGGGCAATTCAGCCCATGTTCGGCTTCCCAGAGGGCTGCTCCTCGGGCTGGCCTGTTGGGCTGGATCTGCACAGCTTCCGGTGCCTGGGCCGCAACGCGCGGTAGGACTGGGCCGGGTGGCGGATGCACCCAAGCTGCTCCCCTCGCGGGCTCCGCTTGGCCTTCTGCCTGCCCGGGTCAAGCTCGCGCCCCTCCACCGGCTCAGCCGCCCCTCCTCCCCTTCCTCCGCCGGCTCAGCCGGCCACGGGACTGCCGCCCGCCGTGCAGGGCTCCGGGTGGCTCATGGCTCGCACCCCGCCGCCGGCTCAGCCGCCCCTCCTCCCTTCCCCTGCCAGCTCAGCTGGCCACGGGACTGCCGCCCGCCCTGCAGGGCTCCGGGCGGCTCACAGCTTGTGCCCCGCCGCCGGCTCAGCCACCCCTCCTCCCCTTCCCCCGCCAGCTCATACCGTACTTCCATGTATAAGACGACCGTCAATTTTTCAACTATCAATTTAAGGAAAAAGTATCATCTTATACACGGAAAAATACGGTATTCTTTGTATTTTTGGCTCCACCCCTTTTGCCTTTGGCCACGCCCACCACTGGAAGGAACACACACACCCGAGAGCTTTTCCAAAATGGAATTCGGCTTCGGCCCTCAGGATGAAAGAGGTTCAGCACCCCTGATTTAAAGCCTCAAAATCATCCTCAGGAGGTGTTAGAATTTTCAAGAATCCCTCTGCTTGCTTTTTATTTCCAAGCTCCGAGCCCTGTGTGGGTATGCAGTGCCCTGGCAGGTCATTGCCAAAGTGCAGCCAAGGGAAAGTGACAGGCACCTATGCTTTACTGATCACAACCGCTGAGGAATGAGCAAGAAGCCCAGCCCAAGCCACATCAGTGTAGGAGCCAGGGATGGTGCTAGGGAACAAACAGAACCGGGGCTGAGGCCCCACAGGACCAAAAAAAAAAGCACATATTTGCATATGCTAATTTACATATGCTCTAAAGTCTCTCTGTGTGCGTGACTTTAAAGGACCCTGTCTCCTAAGGACACCCCTATTTGTAAAAAGGGATGCATGGACAGGGGAGAGGAGGGCATCTGAGTTCAGAAAAAACCTCAGGCAGAAAGATTCAGGGGTGGGGGGAACAGGAGGTGAAGCACATGTGGGCAAAAAGCCAACTAGTCCAGGGGGATCAGATCCAACAGAGATCATCAGGGCCCCTGTATCTTTATTTCAGCAAGTGCCTGTTGTGCCTCCAGGAGGTCAGACAGAGACCAGCCGTGCCGGAGTGTGTTTGGGGTGGGGCCAGGCTACGTGCAGCCTGGCCCAGCCGGGCAGCCTTACCAATCAGCGCCTGCTCAAAAGGCAGGTCCCAAACACACTCAGATGCTGGAAGCAATTGTTTGCTAATACAGCTACAGCCAGATGCTCCTGACATTCCCGACCTCAGACTTCTGTACCTTTGATCCTTGGAACGACCTTGACCACGACTTTGCCTGATCCCGAACTGGTTTACGTTTGCTCTATTTTGGAATTATATATTTTGGCTTCAACCCTCGGACTGTGATAACGACTACGACTTATCTTGGAACTGGACGGATTTACAACAGCGCCCATGGACAGCAGGGTGGTGAGGCAGATGGCCTCCCAGAGATTCGGGGCTCCAGATGAAAGATTCAGGGCTCATGCCCTAGTGAGCTGCCTCCTAACACCACCTCTGGTAGGAGCTGAGATATTGCACCTATGCGGAGGCCCTTGCAGGCATAGGGAGTGCAGTGGCATCCGTAGTTTACGCCTGCGCATGTCACAGGAATCCTGCACAGTATAGTAGCACAAATGCCATGTGAATCAGGCACCCCGCTGCACCAATCCTCACAGCAACAGTATCTAGCAACTGGGTAGACTCTTCTGCTCTCCTCCTCCAAGTCTCAGTGATAGCCTGGCACTACAGTGCAGGGGGCACCTCTGATTCCTGATCGTTACATCTGCTCCCATCTATGCTAATAATTTAAGAGGGAGCCTCCTTTTATAAGCAATATTGCTTTCCATCATATCAATATAAATACCAGCAGTAGCAGGAGCACGTAGTTCTCTGCCCACGTTATCTTACAACAATCCTGTGCGGTAGGATAGCCTGAGAAAGTGTGACTGGCCCAAGGGATTTGAATCTAGGTCACTCCGGTCCTAATCTGACACTCTTAACCACAGTGGCTCTCCTCTTTTGTTGGGGCACGTTGCGGGAGGCGGGATTAATCTGACAAAAAAGGGTATCTTGGAGTTAGGATGAAGACAGACCTGAGAAGAGGACTCAAAGTGGCTTCCTCCCAGCTTCACAATTAAACTGACAGATGTGCATTCCGGCAAATCAAAGGCTGGTCTTGCCCCCCCCCCCCTCTCCATTATTCAGGTGGACCGCCTCAGCCTGTCCTGGACTTGTTCTTTTTCTGCTGCTGCTGCTGCTGCTTCCCACAGCTACAGAAACACAAGAGGATCACCCTGCCAGCCGCCCACCCCCACTACCCCCACAGGAAGCAACAACAGACAGCAGACCACAGGGAAGTGGTGGGAGTCCCCTGATGACTCCCAAGGAAGGGATGCAGCCTCCGGCAGTCATGCAAACTAAAGGCATAATTTTTGCAGCTCTGGGATGCTTCATTTCATTTATTTTATTAAACTAAGAGGATCACCCAGCAAACTATGGTTGCTTAATAGAGTAGCTAACCTGATGTCAAAGTTTCTCTCTTGGGATAGGGCAGGCATCACGCTAAATATTCTCCAGCCTTGTATATCCTTTTGGTTGGCCATTATTAGAAGTTTTAACAATAATTTTGATTTAATGTTCTAGGGCATCCCAGAATGTACTTTTCCATTCCTTGGGGGGATGAGGAGTATTATGGGAATCTTGCTAATTTAGTCATAATGCCTCTATCTTTAAAACACACACATGGACACACACACACACACACACACACACACAAATATCTCTTGAATTTGAATGCCATATCAGTTTGTACTGCATCAGATTATTCAACTTCCACGACTCCCAATATCCATTTGTCTAGACTCTAGATACTTCATTTATCCCCTTCCACATATCCAAACATTCTGGATTTCTAAATCTGTGGATGTCATTCTAGGCATTTCTTTCTTCTTAGCCATTGTGTCTTTATGTTAAATACATCCGCATTTCATAATCATTCACTGTCTTTTCTAATGATTTCTTATGACGATACCATTTCTGGATGTCTTTCCTCTTTTCACATGTTTTGAAGTGTTCTCCTGGTTTCTTCAGCATCAGACTTTGTTCTATCAAATTAAACTTTTGTTCCTATTCTCTTCTAACCTTCTTTTTTAAATTTGTTGTTCAAAAACACTTGAACTTCAAATTGATCTGTAAGTATTCTTGCCACTGAAGTTTTCCCAGAGCTCAGGCCATTAAGAAAAACACACGTACAACACAAGTAACAATAAGAATACATCTAAAAAAAACTGCAGAGAAATATAAAAATTGCCTGCGGTCTAAAAGAGCTATGCTCATTCATGTTGGATTGGCTTTGATATTTTTCGAATTCGGTGGTCAAACTTCTGTTCTTGGCCTGTGCACTCCTATCCCCTATTTTGTTGCCTGCACTGTACAACATTGAAACAACATATTGCTATGTACGATTATTTATTCTGTGCCATCAGTGTACATGGCACGTGCAGTGTTACATAGGCATCGTAGTCGTAGATAGGTCCTTGTTCCATAGGAGCTTACCGTCTAAAACAGACAGTGGGAAAACAGGGGGAGGAAGGGAAGAAAATGGACAGATGCCATTATACATACTTAAAGCTTCGTTACTATTGGGAATGAGGATTGAGAGAGTAAGCCAAAGGCCACGTGGAAAAGCTAGCACTGCTGCTGTTTTCCTTACCTTCAGTCATTTCTAGCTGGATGTTTTAACAGCCTCAAATACATTTTTAAAAAATGTAATGTAGCCTTTGTGGGTAAATATAAACAAATTACTAGCCCACATCATATTTTACCAGCCTGACTACATGGCCCTATGTTAGGATGGGTTGAGTCTTTGGGAGAAGGGCCAGCCCTATCATGCAGCAGGGTGAAGCAACCTGCTTCAGGTGGCACCATGGAGTGGGGATAGATGAAGGCAGGAATGGGTGTCTGAAGGGTGCAGCAAGACTTCTTAGAAATGGCCCTCCCTGAGTAGCATTTGCACTCCTTGCTGGGAGTAGGTGGCAAGCTGCTTACTTTGAAGGAACAGTTCCTGGCCTCAGACAAGTGGGCAGGTTACCACTGGTTCAACATTCCTTGGTCCTCAGGGCCTGACCACACAGGAGCTTCCCGCACTCTCCATTCAGTGCTTGACCACTAAACTGGAAGTCCAGGAAGCAGTGTGAACGTTACAAGGTACAGTGTGGGATGGGGGTAGCGCACCAGCAGTGCTCCTTCCCTTGTGTAAACTATACCACCCATACACTGGGTGTGATTCTCCTCCACATCTACTTTGTGAATTTGTGTGTCCATCAATGTGGACTGTGGATGGTTGCCCCATAAGACCCATGAAAAACCTTCTTGCAGACTTACCAGCAGCTTACCTCTCTCAATAAGCTTCCATTTCCATTTCCATTCTTCTCCTAAACGATGAGCGTGTGTTTTCTTTGAAGAGATGACAAGCTAGAGAGGAGCCTGTGGGTTTGGCTGAGCTCCCTCCTTCACAGGCTTGATACTTTCCACATTGCTCCATTTTCACTTGGGTTTGTGCCCACACGTTCAGATCTGAATGGCGTTCCCTCTGAAAAGTGGCACGAGATGCTGGGAGGCACGAGACAAGTCTGTGCTCTTGCTGAAGCTGAAGCTCTGAACCAATTTGCTGGCAGTTCTTAGGCAACCATTCCCAGCAAGATCTTGAGGACATGGTGTGATGGAGAAAAGAGATGGGGAAATAATTGGATCCAGGTGCTACCAAGTTAGTGCCACCAGTGGTTTCAGCAGCAGCATCTCACCCTCTCCATCATAGTGTAACTTATCTGAATCTTAAATACACTGAGTAGGATCCATTGGGGCCGCTGCACTCCCACTGACTGTGTTGCACCAGCAGGACCAACCACTTGCCCAATGGGGAGTTAGAGGTTCTCAAAGTAACCCCAGAAATGGGTGTAAATGCTCGTTTCTAGATCAGGACAGGTGAGCGGAGCTCCCTTCTGCAAACTGCTGATCTGTACCGTTCCAGAAAGGCCATACCTTTGAGAAATATTCAATTTCCAATTTCATTGTGTCAACTGACTCTGCAAACAAACTGCTTCTCTTTACACTCCAAGTGTTGCAGCTAAAAAGTGTTGCAAAGAACAACACATTGTTGCTTAGGGGATCCAGTTGGCCCTTGAGGTCTGTGTGTGGTGGAAGGAAGAGTTTAAGTTAGTATAGCACCACTGATTCCTGGCAATGTTTTCCATTGCCAGTGACTCTGGCACTTAAGCAGCAAGGACATATTGACTTTGGACTCTTCTAGCCTAATTCCTGACGGGATTAATCATGAGACACACAGAAACCTTTTTAAAAAAAACAACTCCTAAAAGTATGTTGGAAGCTGGCATGACCTCCTGTCTCATTCTGGCTAAGCAAAAAGGAGCCCACAAGATTCTCTTCCAAGCAAGAACTACTATTCCTTCTGCAGTCTAGCAAAATGTAGGAGCTGGCTCCCTTTGGCTTGAAGGAACTTCATAGGAGGCCCTTCTGCAGCTAATATTATTCTTTCTACCACTTGTCTACTTTCTTGTTTTGGGAACATTCCCATGTATCACAAAACAAGTCCAATGTGCCATTGCTCTAGTCCAGGGGTGGGTAACTTTGGAGGGCTGGGGGCCACACTGGAACCCTGCGCACGGGGGGGTGTACTACTCCCTGCCACTACTTCTGGGTTGCACTGCTGGAATTCCAATTCGGCTGGGAAACAAGGCATGCAGGGAGCTGTTTGGTGGCCTGCTAGGAGCCGCATTCTGCTGGGAAACAAGATGTACATTCCCCACATCAGTGGTTTCCCAGCAGAATCGCTGGGATTTCAGAGGTGGTGGGGGCAGCAGGGAGCACAGTGGGCTGCATGCAACCAGTAGGCTCAGGACCGGTGCAAGGCAGTTTGGCGCCCTAGGCAAAATTATATTTAGCGCCCCCCCTCATGCCGGGGGGGGGCTCCGGAGCAAAGCAGCCGGGAAACGCCTGCTCGCCCAGCGCCACCACCCCCCGGCCCCGCCATCGGGGCCAGCAGCCCTCCGCGGGCCTGGAGGCGGCGGCGCCTCTGGGACCCGTTTCCTGGCAGCTGCTTTCCCCGTTGCCAAGCCGGCCTCACCGTACCCACCGCGCAGCATCTCCGGTTGCCACGCCACCGCCACGCACGCTCCTGACCCGGCCTAGCTCGGGAAGAGGCGCCCCGCGCTGAGGAAAGCCGAGCGCGACCCCAAGCCCGCCCGGCGCCCGCAATCCCCCCGCACTGACCTGGTGGTGCCTTTGTCGGCGAGGCGGCCGGGCGGGGCAGGAGCGCGGCGGCGGCGAGGAAGAGTCGGCCAGAAGGAGTGGAGCATTTTTGCGCCCTCTTCAGCCATGCGCCCTAGGCAGCCGCCTAGTTCGCCTAGCGGTAGTGCCGGCCCTGAGTAGGCTGTGTGCTGCCCAGCCTTACTCTAGCCAGACATATGGCCAGCTGGCCTTGTTCTTCAACAAAATCTTGAAGCTTAATGGTTTCCCCTTTACTCTGGTTATTGTTGCCAGTAGGAAGTGAAGCCATCTATTTAAATTAAATGGCCCACACTTTAAGCTTAAGGAGCATAATACACCAATATCTTCAATATCAAACTGCCCAATATATGGATATCTTCCATTCTTGCCAAAAGAAAGATTCTGATTTCAGGCCCCTTTATATAGTATATGATGGAAGTTTCTTCCTCCTATAAAAACTAGGCTGTTTTCTCTATTCGGGGTGTGGATGTGATGTTTTTAAATTACCGGTAAGTCATATTTGCAAAGGACTGGGCATGTACCTCTTCTACTCATGAACAAATTTGCAAGGCTGTTCAAAATCTGAAATAATCCAGGAAAATACATTGAAATGAAGCCTTTATAATAAGAGTGGCTGACTTCACACATTCAGGCTGCAACCCAGCATAGTAGTAGTAGGCGATCACTCGTGACCGAGTAAGATTGTCTCCCAGGATAAAATTACAAAAAGAAAATTATAAAAGGAGGAAATTCTAAAAAATTGTGTAGACTCTAGCGATGGGTCCGTAAGTGACTGTGGAGGCCAATTCTAGGTCTACACAGCTTCCCACAGTGAGGACACAGGTTACCAGATGGAAGATGGTCCTGTAAAGGATTCATTTGACATGCTTTTCACTTAGCACGTTTCTCCCTTTCACCTTGCACTCGGGCTTCTTCAAAGTCCATGGAACCTTTATGAAAGGCCAACGTCCATTTAGATCGTTCATGGGCCAGAACTTCCCAGTTTTCGATGTTTATATTGCATTTTTTTAGATTAGTCTTAAGAACATCTTTAAACCTTTTATACTGACCCCTGATATTCCGCTTTCGATCCTTGAGTTGGGAATAGAGTAACTGCTTTGGGAGATAGCAGTCAGACGTTCGAACAACATGACCGGTCCATTGAAGTTGGCATTGAAGGATCATTTTTTCAACGCTAGTAGTCTTTGCTTCTTCCAGTACAACACTGACATTTGTTCGCCTAACTTCCCAAGTAATTCGCAGGATTTTCCGGAGGCAACGTTGATTAAATCTTTCAAGGAGGTGGAAATGATGTTTATAGATAGTCCATGTTTTGTAGGCATACAATAAAGTTGGTAATTCATTGTCAATGTTAGCTGTAACAGAACGATAGCTGCCAAGATAGAGAAAATGATCGACATTTTCCAGTATTGCCCCGCCAAGCTGGATAGATGGCATCACCAAAGGGTTACTTTGCACTTGCTGGTGAAGCACTTTGGTTTTTTTTGATGTTAAGTGAGAGACCAAGTTTTTCGTATGCTTCTGCAAAAGCATTTAGGATAGTTTGGAGATCATCCTCTGAATGTGCGGAGACCACATTATCAGCAGCAGCATACTGAAGTTCCACAACGGAGGTTGTAATTACCTTACTTTTTGCTTTCAGCCTACTGAGATTAAAAAGCTTTCGATCTGTTCGATATATAATTCCCACACCAGTGGGAAGTTTCCCCTCAACAAGATGTAAAATCATGGCGATGAAAATAGCAAATAATGTTGGGGCAACCCACCCAGCATACACTTACTCAAGAGTAAGTCCCAGTGAATTCACTGGGATGTAATTCCAAGTATAGAATTTATAACAAAGAGTCTCGTGGGACCTTAAAGACTAACAGATTAATTATGGCAAAAGCTTTCATGGATTAGAGTCCACTTCATTAGATGCATGAACTGTTATCCTCTGTTGGCAGGTGGTCTATACTGTATACACATGGTGTAGATATTAATGGCATGAGATCCAAAAGTAAAGTCTATGGCAATTCTATGTATTTAGAAAAACTTAAAACAAGCAAAGCAACTGTTCACATATAGATTCCTACACTTTACTTGTGTGTGTGTGTGTGTGTGTTCACAAACACATATACATACACACCTACCAACTGAGGCTATCAATGCCTACTAGTCCTGATTGGCTATATGCTTCTTTCAGTATCAGAGGCAGTATGCTGATGTATTCCAGTTGCTGGGGAACATGGGCGGGAAGGTGCTGTTGCACTCATGTCCTGCTGGTGGGATCCCATGGGCAGCTGGCTGGCCACTATGTGAACTGAATGCTGGACTAGATGGACCCTTTGTCTGATCCAGCAGGGCTCTTCTTATGATCTTAGGATAACTTTGCTAATCTGATGCAGCTTTCAGGATCTCCAGATCTGTTCATCAGATAGGATGTAAGAAAAAGCAGGTGGTGGGTGGGAGAGATAGGAGAGAAAAAATAGGTGACTTGATACTGAAGTCATGAGGTCTCCATGGCCAGAATCTTAAAATGAAGTTGGGGTGGTGGAGGCGGCAGACATTCAAATTAGGCTCTACCAGGTGATCTGAAGGTTTCAGGTAGGAATGCCACTAGGACATCTGGGAACAAGAAACAAACCCCCATTGATCCCCCATTTTTGAACATATAAAATCCAACTGTTATTTGGAACTGTCTCCATCCTTTGCTGAAACACGCTTGTTCTTTGGCAGGTGGAAAACTGAAATAGAGGGGAAACTAGATGGTCTAATATAGATAATTATAGAAAAAGCTCAAAAAGCAAAAGGGAAACACTCATACATGTGCTCTCCTCTAAATACCTAAAGCAGCCTTCCCCAACCTGATGCCCTCCAGATGTTTTGGACAAACTACTCCCATCAGCCCTAGGCAGCATGGCCAATGGTCAAGAATGCTAGGAGGGTCCCAGGTTCAGGAAGGCTGGTCCAAAGTTCCTCTAATATAGACTGTGAAATACATGCTCCTTTGCAAACTCAGGAAAATAAATAAATGTTGGAAAGAGGTCTCTCTCTTTTTGGCAAAGGTTATTGAATATGTGAAAGTGCAGAAAGTCAGATTAAAGAAAAATATTTTTAAAAGAAAAGAGGGTGGAGAAGGGATCAGATAAGGACTGGCATGGAAGGATTTGCGGAACACTTCTCCAAATGACCATTGCTATCTCTAATGGCTTGTGGTAAACTTTGTACCTATTCTGTGAGATAAGAATGTTCCCATTAGAAATTGTAGAATTACAGCATAAATTGCAACAGGGCTTAATACTACTAGGCATGAACTGCAAAACTTACTAGCAGTTCATATGGGAACCAGTACTGCTAAAATTGGCCAGTGCTGATATATCCCCTAAGTATAATGTGCCTGCTTTCAATCTTATGCTCTCTCTCTCTCTCTCTCTCTCTCTCTCTCTCTCTCTCTGTCTGTCTGTGTGTAATAGATGTCTTCTGCCCATTTGCCCATTTGCAGGAAGGATCCAACCTGCCTATTTCTGCTGCCTTGGCAGCATTCAAGTTCCCCCAAGATTGCTCTTTTCCTGGTTGGAGGTGTAACCTTTCCAAACACTGGGAGGTATGTTTTGCTTGGTTAGAGACTCCCCCCACCACAAAAGAAGAAGAAGAAGAAAACTCCTCCAGCATACAGACACATTCAAGAAGTGTTCCTCACTCTCCCTGAGGTCTGTTGCTCCCTGTGGATGCAGCCAAGCACAAAAAAGGGTTTTTAAAAATCCTTTTGCTTGGTTCATGCCAGTGCTTAAAACAAGGAGCCCTTTCTCAGTTGAGAAACTTTTTGGAAGGTTCCAGCAGAGGCAACATGATCACCTGGTCTTTCTGTTTATTTGCAAGCCAATCCTAGTTCACAAAAAGGAAAACACACCTGTCTGCATTAGGCTTATGCTAAAGCATGTCAGCTATTAACAGGAAAAGGATCGTCTGATTATATAAAGCATCCCCTTGCATTCCCAGGAGTTTCTGCTGATGTGGTCAGTTTCTGAGGGATTATGAGAGTGGGTGGGGTTTTTTTTTTTTTTTCTTTTGCTGAGGCAGGATGCAGACTTTATCTCAGGATATACACTACCTCAAGATAACAGTCTGTACAAGAAGAAAGGCCAAAAAGCATTGATGGCTGGGTCGATTTCATAAAAATAGAGAAACAGAATTTGTGAAATATCCTTTATTAAATATCTAATAAAGGATATTTCACAAATAATGTCTCTCTATTTTTATGAAATCAACCCAGCCACCAATGCTTTTTGGCAATTTTTGGCATTCTTGTACGAAAGAAGTTGCAAGCTTTCAAGTTTCACATCTTTCTTCATCAGGAAGACAAGCATTTAGAGCACACACAAAAATGAAACAAGCGCTTAATATCCATGTTAGTTACGGCTTGAGTTATTTCTGCAGAGAAATGGCAGGGTTGGTTACTAGTTAGATTTCCTTCTCGGCACAGGTGACAGCTATCATCCAATGGAAAAAAGTTGAAGATGCATTAATTATTTCATAAAGCCATCCAGTTGACACCCCAATTATGCAGAGGTAAAAATGGGGATGGCAATGGCATAGGTGGCACCAGAGGGAGGAAAGTGCATCCTCAGATAAGTGGTTTGCCCCCTATCCAGTTGATGAACCTCTTGGTTATTAGGAAAAAAAGGCACTTTTCACATATGCAAGGGGATGCTTTACATAAGCAGATGATCCTTTTCCTGTTAACAGACTACATGTTTTAGCATAAGCCTAATGCAGACAGGTGTGTTTTCCTTTTAGTGAACTGGGATTGGCTTGCAAATAAACAGAAAGATCGGTGATCATGTTGCCTCCGCTGGAACCTTCCAAAAAGTTTCTCAACTGAGAAAGGACAACTCCCAGCATGCCCCAGCCAGCATAGCTGTGTGTGTTTAAAATAGATCTCTTCTCCTGCCTATTTCTGCTGCCTTGGCAGCATTCAAGATCCCCCAAGATTGCCCTTTTCCTGGTTGGAATTGTACCCATTCCAAACACTGGGAAGTATGTTTTGCCTGGTTAGAGACTCCACCCACCACCAGAAGGAAGAAGAAGAAGAAGAAGAAGAAGAAGAAGAAGAAGAAGAAGAAGAAGAAGAAGAAGAAGAAGAAGAAGAAGAAGAATCCTCCAGCATACAGACACATTCAAGAAGTGTTCCCCACTCTCCCTGAGGTCTATTGCTCCTTGTGGATGCAGCCAAGCACAAAAAAGGATTTTAAAAAATCATTTTGCTTAGTTCATGCCAGTGCTTACAGCTGAACCATGAACTGGAAATTAAAATAAGATTGCAATCATAAGCATGCTTACTTGAATGTTAACTCCATCAAAATCAACAGGACTTCAGAGGAATTTTTAAAAATTTCTTACTGTATTGATGTGGTCATGTTAAAGGGGAAAGAAATCTAACCTGAGGGGCAAAGTCAGCCTCCCTCCAAAATCACTTTGACCCTTCTGTACCCCCTCAAAAAAAAAAAATGCTGGTGCTGCCACTGGGGGCTGGGGGCAAGAAACAACTGGTTTGTTTGACAGCAGAGCTCATTTTATGCATCTGATGAAGTGGGCAGTGTCCATGAAAGCTGATGTCAAATTAATTTGTTTGTTTTAAAGGTGCAACTTTTGTTATCCTGCCCGTGTTCCATCCATCGTTCCTTTCATCCATCCGCACTGCCTGTGTCCCTCCCAGCTTGCCCCCTGACAGCAAACACAGGCATTGTTTGGACACACTGATCCATATTGTTTTTATTGGAATAAAGCTGCAAATCTCTGGTGTAAAAGACGCAAATCTGATGTGCAAAAGGCACTTTAGACTGCAGAAGTAAGTAACATTTAGAAGACATACTACTTAATGTGAGAGGAATTAATAACTAACACAATAAGTGTTCTCTTTTCTTGCTGACAATGCCAGGAGCTCAAATTGAATTCTTGTATTAAGAACAGCTTCATTTCCATAGAGAATGGCAGATTAGAGCAAGAGTAGGACGGCAAATCCTCTGGCATTTCTGAGTAACAAGACGTCTACATAGGATACTTTGAAGTTCTTCTCTGAGATCCTATGTGCCCCAAGGCCTTTTCAACAGAATGCTTGCAGTAGGGCTTGACCATGATGGTTCATGTTGTCCATTGTGGGTCAAACAAATCCAACTGCAAGCCATGGCTTGTCAGGTGGCTTATAAGCCTAAAATAAGCCACCCTGACAAACCAGTCCTGGGTTTGCATGACACGAGAGCCCACCGTGGCTTATAAACCACGGTGGGTTGTCATGTCATGTGAACCCAGTCTCTGACAGACAGAGAGAATGGGAGGGGAAAACAGAGAGAGGCAGACAGAGACTGTATCTCTTGAACTAGTGTTTTGTTTTATGAGTAAGTGGGCATACTGATTCAATTGCCTGTTAATTAGGTGGAACACATTGTGACGTCTCTTCTTACATACCAGCATGCTTTCCCACAGTACAAACCACAGGTGGAAGAAGTCTCAAAGAACTTTTCAAAATGAGCATCAGGCTGTTTCACTTCAAGAATAACTTGTCAGTGATTAACAATGTAGTAAAATATAAACAAGCTGTAAAACATTTTCCATAATAAATTTGGTCAAACACTCCAGTCTCCAGTCTGAGTGTCATTGTTGCAAGTACACATCAAAATGAGACATTTCTGCTCATGATACTCAGACAGACAAACCAATGAAACCTGCAAACTTGAAGTTTTTGAGCAAATAGAGGAATACACCACCAGCACAGATGAAACTAACTTCTGAAAATAAATCAATGGCTAGTAGTCATTCAAGGGTGATGACAGGTTTGCATCACATATTTAGTGGACAGCAGAAACCCTGGTATCTTTGGAATAAAAAGTGTATAGATAGTGCGTTCAGTGAAGGGGCTTTATCATCCAATAAAACATATTAGAAATGGAATGGTCAAATCTGGAATAGCTGTGCAGGGTTGGTACTATACTATTAGACAGGATGAAGCAGCATTTGGGGGGGGGTACCATTAAATGTCAGCAAACTTATTACTTATTTAGTTTGCTATAATTTTATCAGCACGGGCCTCACAGAGTTCTGATCCAAAGGGCAGAATCCTTCTTCTTCAGTCAGCAGAAGAAGCTTGTGGCTGGATGAGGAACCTCCTGAGGGCCACATCTGCTCATAGCTGGAGGTTCCCCATCCCTGCTTTAGGCTTTAAAGAGCAAGTATGGACAACTAGTGGCCAGGGCCGGTGCTACCATTAGGCCAACTAGGCAGCTGCCTAGGGCGCAGGGCTAAAGGGGGTGCCAGAAACGCCTTGGGGGAAAAAATACAGCGCTAAAATGCGTATTTTACCAAGTTTGTTTTACCAATCATATCGTGACTTGTAGTAGATGGAATTTCACAATGTGAATCACATGTGAAATCAGAGATACCATAAGCACTCGCACGGCCCTTTATACAGAGGTAGCACACGGTAAGGCATAAGGTTCTTCTTCCCTAAAGGCCGCATCCACAGGCATGCTGCTTTACATGCTAGCTCACCATCACTAGTTTACATTTCCAACGGAGAATAGGAATTTGATCAGAGTGCCCTCGCCATTTTCTGAATCATGGGGTGAATTCACATCCAAGGGAGAATCATATTACAGCTATTCAAGGAAGCTGGGCATGGGAAATGTACCCTTAATCATCCTGATGGAATAGCAGATAAGAAAAATAGGAGTGTCTAATGCAGGGCTCTCCAAACTTGGGTCCCCAGATGTTGCTGGCCTACAGCTCCCAGCATACCCAGCCAGCATGGCTAAGGCAAGGGATTCTGGGAGCTGTAGTCCAGCAACATCTAGGGACCCAAGGTTGGAGAGCCTTGGTCTAATGAATACTGCCGTGCCTTTGGTCAAGAATCTTGATAAATCAGTAACCATGAAAAGAAGAGAACAGTAATCTGCCTATAGAGTTATGAAATACTTGGCACAAAGAGGGATTCTGTTTCATTTTGTAAAAATAGGAGACTATGGCATTGTGCCCTCCTTTAAGCAGTTGCTTGGTTTGTTCATTTCCACTCCACCCCACCGCCAGTTGCTTATAGTTTGTACATTTGTATGATTACATTATCACACCAGAGAGCAATAGCCATTTTTTTGTTTTTTGTTTTTTTTTTGGTCAAGGAATCTTTTAAAATAGTACTAAAAGTTAATCTAGGAGGACAACAGGCAAACAAAATCCACAATTTTCTGGCCAGAGACATGCCAGCATCTTCAAGAGAAACCTTTGCATGCAGGCAATGGAAAAAACAAAAAAATATCAGAAAGGGAGAGAGAAAATAGCTGCGTTCTGGATGTAGATACTGACCACGCTCTTTAGATCAGGGGCGGTGAACCTTTTTTGGCCCTGGGACCAAATTCCCATTTGGGAAGGCTCTTGGGGGCTACATTCCAGCAGTGGGTGCAGCTAAGGGCATGGGGTGAGGCCAAGGACAGATGCGATTCTTACCAATTTGGACATTTCCCCACCAAGCATTAAAAAAAAAAAAAGCTTAATTCTATGCATGTGTCAGGAGGAGTAAGCTGCAGTCCAGTGCAACCGCTCTCATGCCTTCAAAGTTCCGCTCAATTCTATGCAGGGTATTTAAAGTGTAATTGTCTTTAAATTCCCTCTTTCCCCTGATCATTGGTTGGAGATAACAGTCAGCAGAAGAAGCTTGTGGCTGGATGAGGAACCTCCTGAGGGCCACATCTGCTCATAGCTGGAGGTTCCCCATCCCTGCTTTAGGCTTTAAAGAGCAAGTATGGACAACTAGTGGCCCACACCCAAGTCTCACTTTTCTGATTTGAACTCCACAGGATACAAATTAAATATAGAGACTTATGAAGGGGACCATCCACATGTTAGTTTTAAGGGAGGCAAGCTGGTATGTAGAAATTCACCTAGAAGCACGATGACACCACAAACTGCTGTTCACATACCTGGTGTGACACATTTGATCAAAACTGGAGATGTAGAAAGTTCCTGGAAAGGGCAGGTACCATTTCCCCCGGGGCATCTCTGTAACAGTAGCAGGAACCAGTTGAATGCACAGCTGTGCTGATTAGCTGTCTCCATCAGCCTGCTTGTGGAGATGGAGGTGGGAGTAGCCCGCATGGGCTGAAACCCCCAGCACTTGTGGACTGAAAAGATGGGATGAGCACATCTGATCCCTAAAATGAGTGCTTTGAGAATATGCCTGAAGTTCCCCGCACAAAAAGCTTCAGTAAATTTGGCCACTTTTCACAATATAATTTTCATCTTGCCTGGATCTACTGACTTCACATGTCATGGAATCAGCTCCCGGAGTCCCACTCATCTGATCCTGGACCAGAACCACAGACAGGGCAATTCATATATGTCAAAGCAATACAACTTCCTTTTTTCTTCTCCAGTTTGTCCGCTATTTTATTTTATTTTGTGTATTACAGATTTTTTTAAAAAAAGTTATCCACAAAAGAGTTTAAATTCAGCATTATTGCTAATGTGTGTTTTTTTATTTACTGACAGATGATTTCCGTGGGGGCCGGAAAGTACTTAGAATGATGTAACTTTATGGTCTACGCTGCCATATACCTAAGGAGAAGAAAAGAAACCCAGGTGTGTGTGTGTGTGTGTGTGTGTGTGTGTGTGTGTGTGTGTGTGTGTTGGAAACACAGGGCCTTGGCTTGTGCCATTTCCAACACCTGACTGTGGCAATAACTACACTGGGCTCTCAGAAAGCTTAGTAAGCATTTTTCCAGATGTACTAGTGGGAGTTACAGGCCATGAATTTATATTTGCAGAATGAGTTGGATGTAGTGTTACCAATTCCCCATGCTAAAATATATTTCTGAGCTCCCAGGCTTTGTGGTTAAGACACACATGCGGGCAGAATCATTAATTAAATGTATTTACTTGCATGTCTACATGCTAAAGATCCTATTCACTACTACTCACTCACCTGACCACTTGGCATTCCTTGTGTTATGTGCTGTCAGCATGCACTTAAGGGTGAAGTAACATTTTTAGAGCACATCTGAGGCTGCTCTGGAAATGTCCCCACTATGCTTAGAGTACAGAGGATCAGTCAGGAAGCAAGGGTCCAAGGCACTAGAAGCTGAGGTAAGGTGTCACTCCAGAAGCTAACAGGTCTAAACTGAAGATTTAAATGCTGGGGCTTCCAGAGACCCACCCAAGTCTCAGCTGCAGTGATGGCTGCAAGTTTTTGAGGGCCCTTGGGCAAAAACCCTTCAATGGGCCCCCTCCCTCAATGAGCCTACTTTCTCACCACCATTGTCACCAGCTGCTGCTGCTGCTTCTTATCCTCTTTCTCCTTATTGCTACCACTTGTTTGGAAGGCAGGGAGCAAGTAGGCAGTGGCATCTACTGTTCCTCCTTCTCGCTATCGTCGTCTTGCCTGGGCCAGAGCGAGAGGCAGGTGAACAAGCGGGTTGCAAGAGTGAAGAGGAGGAGCAACTCCAGGGGGCTCTTGTCAGTGGATCCCTGCTGGGATGCTGCCCTGCTCTGGCTGGGTCAGACTCTGTGTTAATCAAATAAAGGGGCAAATCCAACAGGCTGGTCAACCGGCAGGCAAATAGTCAAGCACAGAGGCATCAGTCCAGTATGGAAGCAGTTTAAGGCCGGAGTAGTTAGGATACAGACCGTGGTCAGAGGACAGCATTACAGGGCAAGTACCAGGTCTGAAGCACAGCCAAGGTCAAATAACACAGGAGAGTCATCAAGCAGAAATGCAGTCCAAAAAGAAGAGTCAGGTGTCCAGGGTCAGTCACAAGGATAGACAGCAAGAGTGTTTCCTGTTCCAACTAAGTCTTGCTTGAGCAACATGGGTTTCCTGAGCTCTGGTGTGTTCCTGTATCCTTGGTTATTGCTCGATCATGACTTCTGTCTGGTTCCTTGATCCTGCTTGTCCTTTGGTTCTGAGTGCTGAATTGTCCCACAGCTTCTGGTTCCCAGCTCCTGGCTCACCTCAGATTTCTGCCCAAATGGCCCAACAGCAGCCACTTAGCATTCTTCACAGTGCCTCCAGGCCTGCATGTCCTGTAACTGTCCTGCCTTCCTGCTGTCACCACTACATGGCTTGTCACTGCTTCTGCCTGTTGAGTGGCCTATCATCCAGTAAGCTTACTAAGGTCTAGGGATGGGAAGAGGAAGAGAGAGAAGGAAGGCCTAGCAATTGGAGGGGGGACAGGATGTGGGCTCAGTGATGGGGGAGATGGAGAGAAAGGAGTGCCCAGTGACCGGGGTGGAGGAGCCAAAAAGCATTGTGAAGAAATTCAATGGTGGCTCACTGCAGTCTATGGCTCTTTCCTTGGCGTCCCTTCAAACTGGCTTGTCCCGAAGTTTCTAGTTCCCAGCTCAGCTCAGATTTCTGCCCATGGTTTCCTTGGAGTCTATTCAAATCTGGAGTTTGCCCTGTACAGCAGAGAGCAGGAGAGCTGCTTCATCCTCCAGGCAAACTACCACAGCGGCTCAGAGAGTCAGGTGTCTGGGTATTGCTTCCAGAGGTCCCAGTTCAGATCCCAGTTCAAGATTGCTTCCCCAGTTAACTGTGTGAACTGGCGGAGTACCCTGTGTATGCATTATGTAGGAACCATATGCATGGAAATCATGTATTTAGACTCCATTGATGGGGCGGGAAGACAGCAAAGCCCCGTATGTGCGAGATGGGAGATAAAAAAACCCTGTTCCCATGTGTAGACGCCCATAAATCCACACACAGAAGTTCAGATCTTTCTCTCCTTCTCTGCGCAGCGTGCAGCGTTTCGGTTGCAAACAGCCAGCCAGCTCCTGTAATCTGGTTCCAGCTGCCAGCTCCCCCAGTTTGTAGATTCCATGTAGTAAGGAAATAACTCTGTAACTCCACAGGTCTATTCTACCTGTTTATTTACTTTAGCAAGTAATATTCTACAGAGTATACATTCCTAGTTACAGTCCATGTGCAGAGTACAATGCATAGCAAGCATTTATTCCAGTGGAGCAAGGTTGGCTTTACTCCACCTTAGCAAAGACGTTACATGGTTGCATAAGTCCAGCAAGCAAAAGTCAGAAGAAAAGAGTGAAGAGAGAGAACAGTTCTGCTTCTCTCTAAAATGGTTCCAGGCAGAAAAACAAGTCAGTACGTCACCAGAAAGCATAAACCATGTGACAGGCTCATACTGTTTCCCATACACTCTAGTAACCCCTGCGAGAGTACGAGATTCTAGAAAGACACAACAAACTTGTTTACCGCCATTCTGTTCCTTCCATGTTGTCAACAATGTGCTCCAGCTTGTGAATGTGATACATGTCACAACATCCATATGGTCATATGGCTGTATCCTTTATTGTCAAGCAGAAGCCAGGAAACAAATATGACAGCATATAGAGGCGTAACCCACAATCACGCCTGCAAAGAGAAGTCAACATTTCTAACCAAACATCAGCCCTCAATTCAGAGGGGGGAAAGAATACCGCTTTACTTCTTAGGAACGGGGATTAGAATTTCAGCTGTTTCTAGAACATCAGCATCTTTCTTGGCAAACCTGACAACAACAAAATTAACCACAATGTGTATTTCACAACATCAGCGATGATCCAATGGCGTCTTTTAAATTCCTAATGTCAGGAACATGAGTCTGGCTAAGGCAGATTTTGTTGACCTTTCAAAATGGCTTTTATTTTGTGTATTACTTCCCATCTCTTCCCTTTTTCTCACAGAGCATTTTTCCAAGAAAAAAATGTTCCCAACATTTTCACTCTGAACTTGATGTGCTTAAGTCGTACAGAATGCATCAAAGAAAGCATGTTCCTTGAGTTCCTTTGGAAGAATAATCTAAAAAGCAGCATGCAATTTCAACAAAATTTTGAAATTTTTTCTTTGTATGGCATGAAGGAGAGGCTTACTCCTTAGAAGAGTTGAATAAAGCATTTTAGAACTAAGCCAACAAGAAATTTACAGAGATTTTTGTGGCATTAAGATCACTTGCTGTACTTCCAGATTCAAAGCAAAAGATTGTCAGCTTTTTAATAAATTGCTGTCAAATTGAGAGATCCACAGCTCAACTACTCACATTTGTTTCTGTCAGGCAAGATTACAGCTAAGGAAGTCTGAGAATTTCCAGTAGCACATTAAAAAAAAGATTGCTAGCAAAATGCAATTTCCAAGATAAATAAAAATTCAAGAAACCCCACTGTTAACTACCTAGCTAAGTTAATAAAGTAATAGAATCCACTGTTTTTAACTGTAGACTTCTGGAGGTACTGTGCTGTAACAAAGTGCATTAACAACACACACACACACACCACAATCCCAATATTTTTATATAGTCACTTGATGGTGGACAGCTACATTCAACCATGTTGTGAGAAGTATCCAACAGACACTTGGCCATGTTTGTACACAGTGATAAGCCTGAATCCCAGACAGACCCAGTTTACTTCTTGTCAGCATGTTGTCTGATCTGGGACTCTGGGAATTGTAGACCAAGGACAAACCCTGATTTGCAATCCTGGTTTGTAAGGGGCACAACAAGCCAGGAGGAGTCCTTTGTTTGGATGACACAGTGACACTCTAAGCTTTTCATTCCTGGTTAGTTTATCTGCTTGTGCTGGCAGGAGAGGCCAAGCAGAAGTGAATGGGCTGCATGCACCACCATGCTCACAGCTCATTTACGCTAAGCCAGGATTCTTCAGAATTCTGGCTTACCATGCATGATAATATGGCCACTCTGTCACATTTCACTTCTTACAGATAGGTTCTCACGCCCCAGTGGCTAAGCAAGCCATGGGTTACTTGTGTTTTGTGTGAGAATAACCCATAAAGAAAACACACCTTTTTCTTCTGTGGGTTCAACAGGTATTGTATTGACATTATATTTTTTAAAATCAAACTTGAGAAAATATATATATTTTTTGAATATATATATTTAAAAAAAACAATCAGAAATATTTGCATAATATATGATTGATAAGAGCAGAACATACACAAAAATACAATGGGTTGGATCCAGATTCATGCTGGATCAGCTGCGCTGACGGACATGGACTTCCCTGCCCCCTCCTTCCCACAGCAGCCCCTCCAACCCCCTGAAATTGCTGCACAGAGAATCAAGATACCCTTCTGAAAGGGGTGAGCTGTGGTGTGGGGAGGAGGGTAGGGCGGACCCCAAATATCAGGCATAGGCACCATCTGTGAGCAGCACCCTTCTGTCCACAGAAGGCAGATCCTGGATCCAACCCATAATGTTAACTTCCTTTTGTCAGAATATTCAAACAATGTATTTCTTTAAACAACACATTTTATGCTAGACATCCATTTAAAAAGTAATCCATGTCTAGCAGTCAATTTGTGGGATGGCGGGGGTGGTGTAGTGGCTGTGTGAAATTTTCTTTGGCAGACAAAAGTAAAACAAAACCCTTGACCTTAGATCATGGCCATGCTTCTTTTCTTCAATCACAGACCTCTCGACTAGTTTTATTATTAAAAAAGCCCAGACCTCTTATTTATTCTTCAGAATATTTCCTCTAATATTCATTCATTTAATCATCATAAAAAGATTACTAACAGTACCATCTTTACTAGCTAACCAGCCTTCCTCTGGATTCATTGTTGTCAAAGCCACTGTTTCTCTCCTTTACTTCTTCTGAGAGATAGTAAGATGCTGAAATGCAAGTGCGCAAAGTCTAATCTTGTTTGTTAGTGGCTTCAGACACTGACAAGGCTGTTAATCGGCTGTTAATCCACTGTATCTACTATCAGTTTCATCATAGAATTGAGATCTGAGTGCTACATGGGGAACATTTCCTTTCCTGCTTTTCCACTACATAACCGCTAGGTGGCACTGTGGTATAGTGAAATAGTGAAAATACACAAAAGGAAATCACACTTTATTTCACTTTCACAATTAAATGCCACATGTTCCCTGCTCTAAAAAAACTCACCAAAAGTGGTGGTTAGACATAAAAGTGAAACTGGAGGATCACAACATCGCCTAAAGAACCTGTAAACAACCGTGAGTAGGGAATGACAAGCGCACAATAAATGCCTTGTGTAGAAAAAACCCAAAGTTCAGGAAGGTGTAAGGTGTCAGGATAAGAGTGAATTAAGCAAGAGTGCAAGGGCTTCTGGGATGAGAATGAATTAAATAACTGTAACAAGAGTGGACTAAACCTTTTTTTCCCTCTATAATAAGTGACGACTTTGCTTTGGAGCTAACACAAATTAGCAAGCCTCAAAGATGATCAGATTTGCTAGACATGCATTTAAAAAAGTATCCATTTCTAGAAATCAATTTGCAAGGAGTAGGGGGAGTGGGTGTGTGAAAAATGTTTGGCAATCAAAATTGATTGCTATGACTTCAAGCTTTCTTCCCATAGCCCTAGGGGTTCCATTACATGAACTGAGCAGGGCACCTTTGTGCTCATTTCAATGTAAAAGACTCAGGTGTCCTGAACTTCCTACAGTAGAGAGATGTGGGTTGGGAAGGAAGTGCCTGAAATCTTATCATGAATGAATTTTGTCTGCCGAATAAAATTTCACACAGACATTTTTCCCTCTGCAAATTGATGTCTAGGCACTGCTGACTTTTTAAGGCAAGTTTGCCCCTGACTAAGCATTGTCTGGCTCATTCCAGATGATCAATTTATGCTTAGCAGGGCCTCTTCTCCACCCCCTCCTTGTCTGAGATGAGAGCAAATCCATGGGGATTGTCTCCCCAGTTTCCAGATAAACTGAAATCTGTGTATCTCCCAGCAATACTATTACATATGCCTCAATTTAAAGATAAGTATAGAAAACTTCTATTCTGACCTTTACATATTTATACGTACTAACTAAAAAAGAACCGTTCTATTAGAAAAATGAACGGCCATAGCATGGAGTAGAATGTAATTTCATATTATATTTAGAGAGAAAATACTAAGATTTCCTCCGAGTACTAATTCAGCAAAGAGTATCCTGCTGAGCAAACGCTGAGGAAATTACAGTTCTAGCTAATGAAAGATGTGCCTATTATTTCAGATACACCCATTTATATTTTAAACACACATGTAGGTCACAATGGATGCTAGCTAGCATACAAAACACAAGGTTTTCATATTCCTGGACATATTTATAGAACTCACAGAGGCACAACACCCTCCCCCACAAGCCCCCCCCCAACACCATTCCATCTGAATACACACAGCAAATACAAAACTTTTCTTGGGATGGTCAACTCTCACTTGACAGCTGACATTTGCTATAACATAAACAAAAGAATCATTTTTCACATTTCCATAAATCCCAAAGAAAAACAAGCCCAAAGAATTGTCACTCAGACACTGAGATTAGAGGCTGATGGGGGGAAATTGGCTGCATTAATTCCCCCCTCCCATCCCAGTGATGGATGAAATCATAACAGCGCTGTCTTCGAATTCCTGAAGGCAGTCATTGTTGACAGCCACCGTCATGGCCTTCTGGGAAAGGAAAAGAAGGAGTGAGAACTAATGCTGGAAACCTCTTCATCTGTTTAAATCAGTGTTCCCCAACCTTGGGTCCCCAGATATTTTTGGCCTACAACTCCCAGCATACCCCAGTCAGCTATGCTGGCTGGGGCATGCTGGGAGTTGTAGGCCAGAAACATCTGGGGACCCAAGGTTGGAGAACACTGGTTTAAATAAATAAACAACAGCGCTCCGAGTTACTGTTTAGAAACATATGTTGTGCTGTAAGGTCCACATTCTTTGACACTTTTAGGGTGCTGCAAGCCTATGCATGTTTAGACAGAAAAAAGTCCTACAACTGCCAGCATGCCCCAGCCAGCCATGCTGGCTGGAGGATGCTGGGAGTTGCAGAACTTTTTTTCTTGAAGGACTTTACAAGTCTTTAATTCTCTGCCTCTTTAGCAAAAATTATGTGTTGAATTACTCCACCTTGGCACAGTGCCAGAGACCTAGTTCCCACTGAAGTGGCAAATCTTTATCTGGGCTGTGCCACTTCAGACTGTATGTGGGGTCTAACATGATAGAATGCTTGTCTGGACAAACCTGCCACTTTAGAAAACTTCTCTCCCTGATAACGTTCATTTTCTATGGGTGGGAATTTTCTTTGGTGAAGGTGCATTACAACATGCGAGCTCCCCACCTACAGTCTGAAATGGTACAGGTTTATCACCTCAGCGAAGGTCAAAATACGATATGGGAGCACAGCCTCCCAACATTTTTTTTTTTTTAACCCTGAAATGCAGTCATGGCAGGCTGTACATTTGATTTGGGCACTGACAGAAGGAGGGGATATTTAATTTTTTTTCCCCCATGGGCCATTTTTCCAGTCAAAATTTCCTTTTTAGCTGCTTTCCCACCTGCAAAAGAAAATACACAATATCTTTTTCCCTCATAAGGGGAAAAAGCATCTCATGCAGTGATTTGGCCTGGAAAAAGAAGCTGCAGTGAAAGGGTCAAGCACACCCTTGCCTCTGATCAAATTTGCATCTCCCATGTCTTCTCTAGCTTGGACCTGAGAATTAGGCCAGAAAGATCTTAGAACTTTGCATTAAAGTAAAGCCCATGGGTGTGATTGGCATTTGAAAAGGAAGTACAAGATGTCTTAGCCAAAATATAGTGCGCAAAATTGTGTGAAAGTTTGGAAACAAAGTCTAGATTCAATTAACAAAAAAACATGTTGGTTTAGCACGTTGTATTAAGGCAGCCTTCCCCGACCACAGTGTCCTCCAGATGTTTGGGACTTCAGTCTCCTTGACCATTGGCCATGCTGACTGGGACCAATGGGCGCTGAAGTCCAAAATATCTGGAGAGGGGTTTTGTAGTCTGTAACTCGATCTAGGGGTGGGAGGGGTGGGGAGTATAGAAAATTGTGAAATGTTTGTTTCCTAATGTTGCTTGGCTTTTTTTTAACACCTTCAACAAAGGAAACTTTAGAAAAAGAAAGAAAAAGAAAATATATATCTGGAGAGCACCAGGCTGGGGAAGGCTGTGTTAAGGGTTCCCCATGGTCACTCAGGCTCTAAAATGCTGGGAAGTCTCAGCTGTAAAGGCCACAGTCTAGATTGTAGGCCCGAGCGCAGGGACTATTATGCTACTTATCTCTGTAAGCCACTCTGGGAGACTTTTTGGAGAAAGGGCAAATGCTGAAAAATAATTAACTAACAGACACATTATTGAGGCGATATGGTATGGTATCCTATGCTGTGGCTAGTTCCAGCTTCACCACTACTTTGGACAGCTGGATGGCTGTCAGTGGCAGAGAGGTGGACCTCAGTCCCAGATGTGTCTGTTCACTGGAATAGAGACATGGAGTCTATGCAACTGAAGCTACCATTCCATGTTTCACATACCCAACTGGCAAGCAATAACATTGTTACTGAACAAAACAGTGTGAAAATACTGTTGCTAATCCATTCATAACACTGTTGCCATGCATAATAAAATAATGGCTTGTGGTTCTTTAATGTTGGTATTTATTATAAATAATTTATTTATAAATTCTCCAAAATGCAGTTTCAAGCTCGTTTCACCTCACTCCCGTTTTAGTTTCTGAGCTATTTTTTTACTCGTTCAAACAGGGAAAGTGCACATGTCTGTGCACATTTTTTCAGAAGTGTGCACTTCCCTCTCCCATTGATTAAAGCGTAAAAAATGGCATTTTTTGAATGCGGTCACAGTTTTTGTGAATTTGTGAACATTTCACCCCCCAAAAAATCTACTTCTCATGCTCATGGATCGAGATTGCAAACGTGACATTTTGGGATCATTTGCAAACATAAATGAAATTATCATACATCCCTGATTTACGTCGTGCAATACAATCAATACACATTAAAGCTGCAAACCTATTCACACTTACCTCGGAGTAAGCCCCAACTTAATGGGACTTACTTTTAAGTAGACAAGCATAGGATTGCACTGTAAATCACTAATTTATCAGGAAAGTGCCTTAAGCTTAACATTAGCTAAGAGATGCAGAGTTAAAGCAATACATTTCACTCCTGTTACCATAGAGAGAACTGCTCTATTTTCTTCATTGAATTAACTGATAATGACACTTATTGTTAACGGATAATGACAGTGTACTGATAATGACAGTTATGTAACCCGTTAAAGCTATTTCATTTCTTTGTTCCAAAAAAGAATTGAGCAGAGGAAGGGGGAGCCAGGGATCAGCACAATTCAACCATTTCATATTGATGTCACCTTTTTCTGTATCTGAAAGATCAGCATACTGGAATCCACCAGGTTAAAAACCATATCAAAGAATCCTGATGGATGTATTGATTGTATTGCACGACGTAAATCAGGGATGTATGATAATTTCATTTATGTTTGCAAATGATCCCAAAATGTCACGTTTGCAATCTCGATCGTGAGCATGAGAAGTAGATTTTTTGGGGGTGAAATGTTCACAAATTCACAAAAACTGGGACCGCATTCAAAAAATGCCTATTTTTACACTTTAGTCAATGGTAGAGGGAAGTGCACACTTCTGAAAAAATGTGCACAGACATGTGCACTTTCCCTGTTTGAACGAGTAAAAAAATAGCTCAGAAACTAAAACGGGAGTGAGGTGAAACGAGCTTGAAACTGCATTTTGGAGAATTTTGGTGAGCTCAGAAACCACTGTTCCTTCCATCACTACAGTGAGCTAAGTGAGAAGCAGAGCAGTTTTAGTACTTTCATAAAATTAACAGCTGGAAAATATAACAGTAAACCTGAAATAGAGGAGATAATAGGAAAGCAGTTGTGTGCCCCACTGACTCACTCACGACGTGGGCTGGAAATTTGGCCATGCCTGCACCGCAGCTTGCTTTGTTTTTGCCTAGTCCTGGTGTATGTTTGTGTCATTTACAATATGTGTTGTCATCAGGTAGTCTGCTCTTGAGCGTTCCCTCTATTAAGAATGCTGTTTGCCCAAATATTTTGGACTATTGCTCAGGACTGGTATCCTGGGAAAGCTGCTAGGGCAGTAGGGTCCACTGCTAACACTTGCCCCGAGCCCCCATGGCAGGTCGCTGGGTCTGGGAAATTCAAATTTCCTACAGTGGTGGCCACTGGGACCACTGATGTAGAAAGGGGATCACCTGTAGCCCGCCCTCTTGTTTTCTCTCCATAGCCATGCATATGCCTGGTTTGATTGCCATCCTCTTCCTATCCTCTTGCGAAAATAAGGGTGCTTCCAGACAAGGCTTTTATCCTGCAGTTGCCCCTGCCTCATTCACAGAATTGGAGGGGGGGTCAACGTGATGTCATCTTTCCCATGTAACCCTCCACCGAAAATCTGTTAGGGGGGGAAAGATGGGATAGCTACACAGTGCCTTTTGACTGGTAGCTCCAGGAACCATCTGTCTGGAAGTCCCCTTACACAGTATCATGTTGCCATGTTACGGTCCTGGCTTTTAAAAAATAAGCTTTTTTTCCTTTAACATTGGTTCCCATTAAGAAGAGCATCCAGAGTCCTCTTGCAAATTTGTGCAGTTGTTCCGTATGTTAAACTTTCCATTAAACACATGTCACTTGAATGTTCCTATTCATGTGAGTTTGATATCCAAAGTTAAAGCATTAGAACAGTTTTTCCGCTTTCCAATGGCATTTCTCAGTGTTGTTAGTGTCTCTTATACCAAAATGCCCCCTTTTAAAACTCAGACTGTAATTTCATTCCTTCACTATCTACCTGCTGCATGCTTCTCTTTGATCTGTCTTCCTTGTGCTTTTTCCTCCCTCCTGCATGTTTTCTCATTTCCCCACCCACAGCGCAGCCGTTACAAATGGATCCTTATTCTTCTGGATACGTCTTTCCTTCGTATTCTGGCTTAGTTTGCCAAGCCAGATCTATAAAAAACAAGATAACTTACAACTGGAGGAAATTAGATTTCTGCTCCAAATAAAAACTGTCCAGCAAAATAATAAAATATACTCCAGTCTCAGTGGTGACAGCTATCAACACTTTTGGCCAAATTTCCCAGCGAGGTAGAGAGAGAGAGAGGCAAGCAGAATGAATAGGAACAGACCAGAAGAGAAGAAACTAATAGTAATGTGGAATGTACAGCTATGCCAAGACATGGACAGCAAAAATCTAATTCTTCTTCTATACTTAATCCACAAAGTTTCACTCCTCCCTGTTCTCCCAACAGCCTGTCCAAATAGTTTTAAAGAACAGATTCCCCACTTTTCATTGCTTCGTTGTCATGCAAAAAGCTAAACCTTGTTGTTGCTTTTTTAATCATCAAAATCACATTTGCATCCTGCTTTTCTTCCAAGGAATTCAGGGTGATGTACATGAGGTTATCCCATTTTAAATAATTACAACAACCCTGGGATAGGGAGGATTAAAGGATAGTGGCCTGGCTGGATGTAACACTAAACCATATTTCAGTGCTATGTGAATGAGCCAGCTTGAGCCTTGGGTTTGCATGCTCCCCCTCCCCTGTTGCAGGTGCAAGCAGGAGGCTGGAAGCTTCAACTTTCCGTTTATCATTATATCCAAAAAGAATACAAAATGTGGTTAGTATATACTATGGTTTATTAACAAGTCGTGATCATAAACCATGGTTTGATCCTAGCTTGTTTCAATAAACCAGTTTAAACTAATCACAGTTTATCTTTTTTATACATAACAATAAACTGAGGTTTGTGTCAAACTGGAAGTGGATGCTTCCAATCTCCTTCTTGTGGCTGCACAGGAGGAGGAGAGGGGAGAGGGAGCGCACAAGCCTGAGGCTCCAGCAGACTCATTTACATGATGCTAAACTATGGCTTAGCATTACATCTGAACCAGGCCACTATCTTTCATCAAAATCTACCTAGGGTTGATATAATGATTTAATAGTCTGGGTTTAGAAGTAATATGAAACCATGATTTATTTGAATGTCTGATCCTGAGCCTGTCCATGAACTGTTGTCTGTTGGATGCCGACAAACCAGGATCTGAATGAAGCTATAGCTTGGAGCTGGTTTGCAATCCAGTTTGTGCGAACTGTGGTTTGCTTTTTGTTGGGATCACATATCAGCAACAAACTACCGACAGGGCCATTGTTCCAGCCTCAAGGGGCTGCTGAATCCTGGAAATGGTGATTGTTCCACCTCAAGTTGCTGCTGCACCGTGGAGATGGTGAACATAAGAAATTACAAGGCTAAGTCCTAAGCAAAAGCACAAGCAGCCCTACTAAACCAATAATAAACTAAGGTTTGCCTGTTGTATATGTAGAACATGGGTGGGCAACTTGTGATCCTAGATGTTTTGGCCTACAGCTTCCATTAGTCCTAGCCAGCATAGCCAATGGTGATTGGAGTTTTATACCAAAATGTTTGGAGGGAGGGACACAAGTGCCTACCTCAGATCTAGAAGCTGAAACTATGCTGTGGGTTCTTAACTATGGTTACCACAAATCATATTTTCACATTACATGATTTCAACTCAGCCAGTAAGTTTCCAAAGGCCACCCAGTGAACTGCATGGCTGAGCGAGGATTTGAAATGGCTAAGGGGAGCCAAGTTAGAAGTTACACAGAAGTCTGAAGCAGTTACGAAGAGCCTAATCTTAAATTCATCTCCACCCTTCACTTTTTCTGTTTCTCTCTCCCTTCTTAAGGGCAACCCCCCCCCCCGCCAAAAAAAAAAACCCAAAGTGGGATGGTGACAATCTTGAGAGAGGTTATTTTCAAGGAAATGCAGCCCTGAATGGAAAAAAAAATGTTGCCCACTCTTGGCCTAATTGTACATGGATGAATATGGGGAAGTCTTTTTAATTATATTCATGACACTGTTGGGATTGCATTGCCTTTTGAATGATCCACAACATATGCAAAGATTTTGGCATGATTTTTTTAAAGGCCTACCCACAAATCAACCCAATTATTATATGAGAAGGAAGTCCACACATATTGTAAACAACAGGTAAGGCTTGCAAATACACTAGGTGCGGGCAACAAAGGACAATGCATTGGGAAAATAAAGCTTTCAGGTTTTTAATAGAGATGTGTAAGTGCTGATAATGGCTGAAGTAAATGTGTGTAGAGGATGGCTGTAAAAATACTGAAAAACCGTGATCTCCATTTACCTTATGACTGTCTCCTACAATGTATCTTGTCTTGACATTGCCAGCAGTTGTTCCAATACAAAAAAAGTGCACAACTGTCTTATAGGGGATGTTTTACTGGGGCAGAGGATGGTACGTTCCACCCCAGACTGGTATCTTGAGTCAAGGGCAGACAATTATTGTAGCCTAGGGTCCTAGCGATAGTTCTGCTAAACTGTGGGCACCTGATCAAGGGAGATGCCAAACCACTGGGTTGGATCCAGCATCAGCATTGCACAAGTGGGAGGATGCTGAGCAGGACTTCTACATCCTCTCCCCTCCCCTCCCCTCCCCTGCAGCCACCCGCATGCCCTCCAAATCTCCTCTTGGGGATCCCCCAACCCTCCAGAGCAGATTTAGAGGGTGTGCTGGGGCAGGCTGCAGGGAAGAGGAGATGACATGGAAGTCCCATTCCACAAGTTGCATCATTCCGCTTCTGCAAGGTCGATGCTGGATTCAACCCATTATGCACAGCCAGGGCCACTCTTCAATGCAGGCTGTAGTGGAAAACTGACTTAAAATTAACCCAGTGAACTGATTCTTCTGCCAAAGGACAAAATTCCACTATACCGCAGTGCTACCTTGTGGTTGTGTAATGGAACATATAGAAAGATAGAGAAAGAAAAATACCCGGAAAAAAATGTGTAAAGGAGCCAATCTTAATCTTGCAAAGAATTTGGAAGCAGAAGCCTTGTTAATGTGGCGGGTTAAAAGCCTCGTATAGAGAAGCCCTTAGTGTAGAGCTTGGATCTCAGTTCAGCAATGAAACTGAAAGTAGATACAGTGATTAACAGCCTCATATAGAAAAGCTCTACAACCCCCAGCATCATCCAGCCAGCCTACATGGATACAGAAGGCTGCCCACTGTAATCAATAAAAATACAATAAAATACAATATAAATACACACAATAAAAACATTATAAAAATTTGATACTAAAATTTAAAAACCAAATTTAAAAATGACTCAAATGACTAGAAACAAGTTAATACAACATGACCTGTTAAAAAAGTTGACATAACCACCCCCATGTGCTATTTAGAGTTGTTAAATGCCTCAACATAGGGGGCAGTCCTATTCTGGCACCAAAAAGATAGTAGAGTTGGCGCCAGGCAGGTCTCAGTGGGGAGCTTCTTCCACAGTTGGGGGGCTACCACAGAGAATGCCTTCCCCTTGTTGCTGCCCTCCGAGCCTCCCTTGGAGGTGGCAGTCTGAGGAAGGCCCCAAGATGTTGAGCGTAGTGTCAGGTAGATTGTGGTTGGGAAAGGTGTTCCGTCATGTATTGTGGTCCCAAGCCATGTATTATACTACTACTACTACTACTACAACATAAGGATGGTGATGGGGGGGGGCGAGCTAATGTGCTCATCCCTCCCCCCCCATGTGTTCTATAAACCCTAAAGCTGAACACCTAAATAGGACTAGGCATATGTGTGCATTACAGAATTAAACTGCTTTAACTAACATTTCTGATTCTTTGGGGAAGAAGCAGTTCATGGTACAAAACCAATGCAAGTTTGTTGAGAATGTGGGGCCAAAGAATATTAGATATCAATTAGTTCAAGAAGTTGTGTCTTGCCTCTGAACTGTTTGCACACCATAAGGAAGTTCTGAGAGGATAGTCCAGAGAGTTATATGTTACTCTGCTTTCTTTACGCAGGAATTAGTCCTCCTCTCTATTGTTGACAAGCTGGGGAGGCCTGTTTGCACCATGGCAAGAGTGCCATGGCGGGAAAGGAGGAGGCTGGCACATCTAGAGGCTGTGTGTGAGCGGCTCTGTATGCACAGGGCCTGGGTTGCGAGATTCTCGGCCCCCTCAGCCCAATCAGTGGTGCTGGTTGGACTTGGGGAAGGGCACGGCCCTGGGAGCGGGCTCAGAGGGTAGTTTTCCCTCCAGTCTGCTCTGCGGCTGTAAAAGGGGACTGTCTGCGGCCCAGGCTCCTCCTCCCCTGCGCACAGAGCCCGTCGTGTTCAAGCTCCCAACCCACCTTCCCCTTAGGTAAGGTGGTTTATTGCTGTGGATGACTGTCAGCTGCCAATTGACAGGGCTGGGAAGGAATTTTACCCGGAGAGACTGATTGTCTTGTCTCACAGGGGTTTTGCCTTTCTCACACCAATACAAGTTTGTTTAAAGTTATTGTCAAGCAGCAGCACCACAACTTCAAGGCGGATGGCATTGGGCTGGTTCCAAGTCAAAGGGAGAGGAGGTACACCCCCGTCCCTAACAGGAATGGGGGGGGTCCCTGCGGGTGGGGGCCACAGGGCTGCAGCCCAGCTTGGGGGCTGGCATGTCGGCGCCACCTCCAGAGGAGCACGGCCAGGGAAACATGCAAACGGCACACGCCAGGGCATGGCCAACCCATGCTTTTTGCAGCACATTCACCACCACCCCAAAGGGGCCACCCAGCATGCAGGCTGCTGTGTGAATCAGCCAGCAGGTGGACTGGCCGATTCAGGGATCCATCCCCATACCATGCCAAACTCTAACCTGTAACCAATAAAGTTGTGGCCAAGTTATAACCCAACCCTGGCTCTATGTAATTATTGGGTGCCTTTACTGGGATGGCGACCATTAGGCAGGGATGTTGAAGAGTCCTTGGTTTCGAGTCATGAGTCGAGTCATGAGTCTTTGGACCTGAGTCTCGAGTCCAAGTCCTTGGTCCAAAATGGTGACTCACGAGTCACGAGTCACTCCCAAAGCTGACTCCACGAGTCCCTATTAAAATCAATGGGGTTTTTTCCAAACAAAATAAGACTATTTCAGATGTGTGGCTTAAATAAATTCTAGGCACAAGTGTGCCTTTTTATTTCAAAACTCTGCAACTGATTTTGGCAAGAACAGACCAGGCAGACAAATCCAAAATAACCAGGCAGGCAGAGGACGCAGGGAACCCCAAAACAGGCAGGCAGACAATTGTCTTGGACAATTCAAATTGTGGAACTGGTTAAGAAGAGACCAGGCAGGCAGGCAGGCAGAGGCAGCCAAACCCAAAATGTCTGAAAGGTTGCATTTTAGGAAAATGATTTTTTAAAATAAACTTGCTGTACTTCCTAAAACCTATCCATGTTGCATTTGAGGAACACAATTTTGGAACACGAGTCCTTGGTCTCGAGTTCCGAGTCAAGTCTCGAGTCCCATTAAAAATATTGGGACTCGAGTCAGAGGGGGGACTCAGTCCGACTCATGAGTCGAGTCCTGGAGTCCGAGTCCCCATCCCTGCCATTAGGCGCTTGGGACACGAAGGAATTCTGGGAACTAAAGCGAGAGCTCTTATAGAGGAGTCTGTATGCCTGCTTCTTCCTAACTTTAACTCCTGTTTTAGCAGTCCTTCACCCAAAAGTAAATCATTGCTGGCTGCGTGGAAAATTCGATGCATGGTAGCGATGGATGCATAGCCAATGAATTGGTTGATGCAGATCCATGTTTATCCCACCTTTCTTCCATGGAACTCAAGGAGGCATAATATAGTTCCCAGGGAGTCTCCCTTTCAGGCACTGATCATATCCAGACCAGCAGTTTCAGCAATTCTACTTTAATTTTCAGTTCCTTGTGAGACATATGGAAAACCTTACATCATGGGCTGAAAATAATTTGGTCCTCAGTGAGAACCAGAAAACAAACATGTTAAAGATTTGCTAAACTAAACAATGTTTTGTGTGAAAGTGGCCTTGGTCTGTTTTCTGCAGCATGTTGTGCATATAAACATCTTGATTTTTTTGTTTTGTTTTGTTTAACCATTACAGTTAAGCTTCATTTCATGGAAGTAGTTTCATCAGCCTGGGCTTTCCCTTTCCTAATGATCAGTTTACCTTTCGTCAGCTTTAAAATTAACTGCTGAAGCTGTATAATACATGGCTTGGGACCACAATACATGACGGAACACCTTTCCCAACCACAATCTACCTGACACTACGCTCAACATCTTGGGGCCTTCCTCAGACTGCCACCTCCAAGGGAGGCTTGGAGGGCAGCAACAAGGGGAAGGCATTCTCTGTGGTAGCCCCCCAACTGTGGAAGAAGCTCCCCACTGAGACCTGCCTGGCGCCAACTCTACTATCTTTTTGGTGCCAGAATAGGACTGCCCCCTATGTTGAGGCATTTAACAACTCTAAATAGCACATGGGGGTGGTTATGTCAACTTTTTTAACAGGTCATGTTGTATTAACTTGTTTCTAGTCATTTGAGTCATTTTTAAATTTGGTTTTTAAATTTTAGTATCAAAATTTTTATAATGTTTTTATTGTGTGTATTTATATTGTATTTTATTGTATTTTTATTGATTACAGTGGGCAGCCTTCTGTATCCATGTAGGCTGGCTGGATGATGCTGGGGGTTGTAGAGCTTTTCTATATGAGGCTGTTAATCACTGTATCTACTTTCAGTTTCATTGCTGAACTGAGATCCAAGCTCTACACTAAGGGCTTCTCTATACGAGGCTTTTAACCCGCCACATTAACAAGGCTTCTGCTTCCAAATTCTTTGCAAGATTAAGATTGGCTCCTTTACACATTTTTTTCCGGGTATTTTTCTTTCTCTATCTTTCTATATGTTCCATTACACAACCACAAGGTAGCACTGCGGTATAGTGGAATTGCGAAAATACATGAGCTTCTCATTCCAGTTTATTCTGCCATTTTCAGATAATACCAGACTTTCCTTGCTCTAAAAAAAAGCTGTGGAAGTGCTTGGAAACTGGAAAGCATGGGAGAGGCCCTGGAGGATGATGACATCATATAAAGCACCTGCAAACTACCATGAGTGAGGTATCACGATCACATAATAAATGCCTTGTGTAGTGAAGCCCAAAGAAAGCCCTGCCCACTACATAACCTCTAGGTCAGGGCTCTCCAACCTTGGGTCCCCAGAAGTTGCTGGACTACAGCTCCCAGAATCCCTTGCCATTAGCCATGCTGGCTGGGTATGCTGGGAGCTGTAGGCCAGCAACATCTGGGGACCCAAGGTTGGAGAGCCCTGCTCTAGGTAGAGCTCTGCTATAGCAGAATAGCTCAAATACACAAGTAGAAACAGTGCTTTCAGAAATAATAATACCCCATTTTCTCTGTTCTAAAAAACCCCAGGAAAGTGAAAAAATGGAAGCTAAACTGGAGGATCACGAGTTTCACAATGTTGTCTAAAGAACCCGTTAACAACCGTAAGGAATCATCAGCGCACAATAAATGCCTCGTGTAGAAAAGTTCATAGTCCAACATATCTGTAGGGAACCAGGTTGGGGAAGGCTGGTGTGGTCTCCCCACGTGATTTTGGACCCTGGAAGATCAGGATTCTAAGAGCTTTTCTACATGAGGCATTTATTGTGCACTCGTGGTTCCTTACTCACAGTTGTTTATGGGCTCTTTAGACAATGTCCAGTTTTGCTTTTGTTTTTTCATAGCACTTCCTCTGTTGTTGTTGTTGTTGTTGTTTTAGAACAGGGAAAATTGTGCTGTTTCTCCTTATGTATTTGAGCTATTCCGCCCAAGCACAGCTCCACCTGGAGGTTATGTAGCCAAAAAGCAGGAAAGGAAAAGCTCTTTGTGTAGAGCTCGGATCTCAATGCTGCAATGCAACTTAAAGTAGATACAGTCATGCCTTGGATTGAGAGCCTAATTCGTTCCGGAAACGTGCTTGTAATCTAAAACACTCTTATATCAAAACGAAATCCCCCCAAAAAAATTTGTACAGAGATTTTTAATTTAAGCTGTACTACAGTACTTGTATTGCAAGATGTCGCTTGTATATCAAGTCAAAAATAATAATAATAAATATTTAAAAATTTGCTCATCTTGCAAAATGCTCTCAAACCAAGTTACTTGCGATCCAAGGTATTACTGTACAGTGATTAACAGTGTAGAAAAGCCCTCAGTTATGTGGGGAACCCACATGCAGAAGTTCACCCGCCTCAACACATGGAGGGTGATGAGGATGGCAACAGAGGAGGGATGGAGCTAGCGTGCTCATCCTCGCTCTCCCAAACATGTGTTCTTTAAACCATAACACTGAATGCCTGAGTAGGAATCTAGAGTATGGAGATGATAGTCTCATTTTAGAACCCAAGATCAAAAAACAGTGAAGAGCAGCATGTCCCATTCAAGCTGCTAATGGCTTATACAAACTATAGGTCACATGGAAACACATGTACCTGTAAGCTGATGATGGCTCTGTTGCCTTAATTACCACTTTGGGAGGAAGCAATTGATAGTGGAGAAGCAGCAGGAGGTAAGAACTTTTCCTCCTTCCCTGTTTTTCCACTCCAAATTGCCCCCAAGTGGCTACCCTCCTTCAGTGTTTTGCCTTAAGTTGCCATTTCTCTGCTCCAAACCACTTCTTCCTCCCATGAAATGTTCTGCTGTTGACAACACATATTTGATATCTACAGGGTGAGTGTGGGGGGAGAGTCGCCTGGAGCAAAGAATTGGGGGGGGAGGGCTTAAGACTTAAGACCCTCCCTCTCGGTGTTCTGCTATCAGTAGCACCAACCTGAAGCGGCTTTTAGAACAGCAACAAAAAATGGCCCTCAGCCTACAATAATTATATACATTTGGGTTAAATCCAACACTGGGACAACTCCTTGCTCTCCTTCTCCTTGTGTGCCTTCAAAATCTGCTCAGGAGAAAGTCCCCCAACCCGCTGAAGCAGATTTCCAGGTAGGGGAAAACCATTCTGCCAGTGGTTTCAGTTCCACCGGTGAATAGTCAGGATTGGATGCAACCTTATAGTGCTTAACATGAAGATTGGTCCTGCGAGATAAGTTATCAGGAAAAAATGCATGCGCCTATGCGGTGCACCCCCTCTAAATCCTAGCTGTGGTGAGGGTTCCATGAGTTTCAGGGTTCCCAAGAGCGGTCACTGCTCCTCAAGAGTCAACTTTTTGTGTCTTCTTCAGGGCGTTAACTGTCACATACAATCTGGTTCCACAAACTTGCACTCAACAACTCTCATTTCCCCCAGTCTGCTGCAATGTAACTGCCCGTTTTCTTTCTATCCCTCCTCCCCTTTTCTGTCATATGGTGTTTGACATAATTTAACTCCACAAAGTAAGCACTACAAAAATGCACTTCTCAAATATAAACACAGTTCCCTTATGTCAAACTTTTAAACTTCATAACTGTGGAACAGCAGAAATCTGTATAAACACACAAGTGCTGTTGTAACTATTGATGTTGGCCTGCAAGACTGAGCAGGGCTGCCAAGTCTTTTAATGAGGAAATACTTACAAACCTAGCCCCAAGGTAAAGCTTTGGTAAAACCTGATTTTTTAAGGGCAATTAATAATAATAACCCTGTAGTCAGAGAAACAGCCTATGTTTCTTTTTTAAAATAATGAAATATTAAATGTCCAGTTGCAACTAAACTTGGAATGCCATTGCCAGCATGAAATAACTGGCATGGGAGTGAGAAGCCATTGCATACACAGATGGAGATATGTTTTTAATACCAATGGAAATATAGCAGTTGGAGCAGGATTTTTATAGTAATATCATTGATCTGTTTGAATTTTCCAAAACCATTTTTCCAGCCATTATATTAAAAGCATATTTTATTGTTTGGAGGCTCTAGAGGTAGATTTTGATCTGAGCTAACAATATTGGATCACATTAGGTTTTTGTAACATGATATAAAGTAGTGGTGTCTATGATACTGCCTCTAATGCAGCACCAAGGCAGCTAGGCACAGTTATGAGTCCATTGAGTAAGCAATGTTTCATTATTTTCATGAAACAAAGTGATGGTGTCAGGCACACCCTTAATTTATAAAGTGCCCAAGTCACAAAAGCTACTTTGAATTTGGCATACAAGCTGTCTCAAACAAAACAAAACAAAAAACCACAGAGAGAAAAAGAGAGAGAGAGAGAGAGAGAGAGAATGGGTGGGAGGGCATTACAAACAGAACTCTAGCACTGATGTTGAGCTAGAACTGGGTCAAGATTTTGAACGGTGTTAAAAACAAACCTTCAGGAGTTGTTTGATTGAAATCTGATGGCTTGTCAGAGTCAAATTCTTTTACCTAATGAGGAAACCACACAAATACAACAGTGGAATTTAATATATACAATTCACATGTGTGCACACTATATACAGAATCATTAAGAACCAGATGTTTTAAAACTGCCTTGTCTTTTCTGTACAAGCAAACTGATGAGAGCTTGATTCTGGCTCCTTTGGCTTTACATGACGGCATACAAAATTGCTTGACCCTCTTTTATGGGCAGCCCCATCCTATGTTGGTGCCTGTATAACCCTCCAAACCTGGAGGATTACGGGCATCCAATTGAGGGTGGGAGGAGTGCAGCGGATAGGATTGCCACCATGCTCCCCTTACTTTCATCTAAATCAGGGCTCTCCAACCTTGGGTCCCCAGATGTTGCTGGACTACAGCTCCCAGAATCCCTTGCCATTAGCCATGCTGGTTGGGTATGCTGGGAGCTGTAGGCCAGCAACATCTGGGGACCCAAGGTTGGAGAGCCCTGGTATAAATGTTTTACCCCTCCTCATGAGGAGGAGGGGCTGAGGCCTTGCTCCTTCCCCCCCTGCCCCCGGGAATCCCACCCCCACTGGAACTGAAATTGGTATTCCAGCTTGGGTTCTCAGCTGGCATGGAAAGAACCATGCCAGCTGCAAGGTGTGGGAGAGGGCGCTCCATGGGTAGACTGCCCACTGTGACCTTGGAAGGCATTTCCAAGGTCGCAGCAGGGAGTCCGACTTCTCCACTATGGCTCCCCAGGCAAGGTTGCAGGGCCATAGGGTTGTGCCATAAGTGATACTGTCCTTAAGTAATGCTGGCTCAGCTTGTCTGAGTGTGGAAAGCTAAGCAGGGTCAGGCCTGGTTATTACTTGGATGGGAGACCCCTCCTCTAGTTTCCTGCATTGAGCAGGGGGTTGGACTCAATGTCCTTGTAGGCTCCTTCCAACTCTATGATCTATGAAACTAGGTGCTGGCGGAACCCAGTTACATTGGCATAGTCATGTAGCATCGATATTTCAAGGGCATTGAACCTGATGTAGCCTGGCCAGTGAAAACAGAACAATGGCAACATGAAGGGAAAGGATGGGGTTAGGGCATGGTGGAGGAGGAGTGGCTAGTGTAGCTTTAATCCTATGTACCCTCGGGGGATGCTCCCAACTCCTCTGCCAGCACAGACTGGGTTCAGACAACACGATAACCCACACTCAACGCTTGAGTATGGGTTGGGTGTGGGTTGTCGTTGAATGATGGGTTGTTGTTGAAATGTGGGTTATCGTATTGTCTGTACCCAACCGAGATAACAAACCATGGTGAGCCACCCCTGGTTCACTACCCAATAACAAACCATGGGTTCTCTTCATGGGTTGTTCATAGTTAACAAGCCACAGCTGGGTTCAGACAACACGATAACCCACGTTTCAACAACAACCCACACTCAACCCATATTCAACCCTTGAGTGTGGGTTATCGCGTTGTCTGAACCCATTCACAAAGTTATGGCTACAAAACAGATTTAGTAACTAAAAATACACCCACTGGAGTCAATGGAGCCAGTTTCCTCTTCTCCCAACCATGTTAGAGGGTAGACTTATGACTAACCAAGTGTCCAGCTATCACTCCCTCTAATAGCAAACTCAGGTTGTGTGTGTCGCCAGAAACAGTGCTGCCGGGGTTCTAAATAAGAGAGTCACCAACACAATTGCTAGTGAATCTGAGAGGCTATCACTGTTGCTACATTCACATCCCTCCACCCTTGCAATATTATTATTATGTTTTATGTTTTGCTGCTGGGGAAGCAGAGGGCACTGACTATACTGGAGCAAGCCAGCTGTAAGCCTGTAAATACTTACTTGGGAGTAAGAGCCACTGAAATAGTTGGGAATCCTAAGTAAACATGGATAAAAACAGGACTGCACAGACCTTGCTGCATTTGCAAGTAACCAGTTGAAGTCTAGCAGTCCTCAAACCATTTATTTCTTGAGCAGTTCCAGTGATTTCTGTTCCTGGAGACTGCAGATTAATTGCACAGAAGCCTTTCATTGTTACTGCAAAGCTTCATATGCAAAAATGAATGCCCAAGGAAAGCTAGAATGAAAATGAGATCCTCTGTGTACTAAATGGAGAAATGATTCAGAGTATTTTATCAATATCCTAGTGCTTTTCATCCTCATGCTCTGACATTTCAAAATGGCATTTCCTCCCATCTGTTGCACATTCACAGACAAAAGAGTGGGGGAGAAATCCCCGGCAATATTGGAGTAGAAAAATGATGCATTTTTAGAATTAAAATCACCCTTGCTTGACCTAGAAAGACAACACTCCTTTCTGCTGATCAGTCAATCAGCTTCTCACAGAAGTCCACCTTTTGGAACACAGACCTAGGCATGCTGTTGAAATAAATATAGCCTCTGCACTTCTGCAGCTATATTAAAGAGCAGAAAGACTCAAATCCTCACAGCAACAACAGTACATTCCATTTTCCTTTAAGCGTACCAGTTTGGGCACATCTGCTAAAGGAATGCTAGCGAAACTGGATTACAATGCATTAAAGTCATGGTGCTCAAAGCTGGTTCATTCCTTTTCCTTTCCGTTTTGCACACCGTATTTTCACTTCTTCATCTTCAGTTTTTTAAATATACCGTATATATATTCTGCTATGCTGCTGCCTTCTACATACACTGTCATTATTCCTCCTTCTTAACCTCCTGCTTTCAACTTAAAACTACAAAACCTCTCCTCCTTTTGCAAAATGGGACTGCTTCCCTTTCAGCTTCATGATGGATTTTCAACCATTATTCCTTTCCTTCTATTTATCATTTCCCCCTTTTTAATTCTCCCACTGCTCAGCTCCCTTCTCTTTGTCTGTTATTCCTCCCTGTTATGCAAAGGAATTGGGATTTACAATGCCTTGCAGAAGTATTCACCCCCCTTTGACTTTTCCACATTTTGTTGTGTTACAACCTGCAATTGAAATGTATTTAATTGGCATTGTTACCATTTGATGTACACAAGATACTCAACACTGTGAAGGTGTAAAATATTTCATTGTGGCACAAAAGTTAAGTAAACAAAAACGAACTGGCCCTTGGCTGTGACATGCCTAAAGAAGCTCTGGTGCAACCCACTTCCTCCAGAAGTCACATACTGTAAGTACTGTAATTGAATGGAGTCCACCTGTGTGCAATTCCAGTGCCACATGATCTTAGATTAAATACACCTGTTTCTGGAAGGCCCCAGAGTTTGTCAGAGAGCATATCTAAATGAACAGCATCATGAAGACCAAGGAGCTATCAAAACATCTCTTGCATAAAGTGGTGCAGAAGCACCAATCAGGGTTGGGTTATTAAAAACCCCCTCAAACTATGAACATCCCCCAGAGCACCATTAAATCCATTATTACAAAATGGAAAGAAGATGGCTCAACCGCGACTCTGCCTAGAGAAGACCATCCACCAAAACTCAGTGACTGGGTAAAACAAGCAACCAAGAGGCCAATGGTAACTCTGAAGCAGCTGAAGAGATCCGCAGCTGAGATGGGAGAAATCGTCCATGGGACAACTATCATCCGAATGCTCCACAAAGCTGGGCCTTATGGAAGAGTGGCAAGAAGAAAGCCATTGCTGAAACAAACCCATATCTAAGCCCATTTGGAGTTTGGGGTTTGCAAAAAGGCTGTGGGAGGGGACACACACAGCAAACGTGTGAGGAAAGGTTCTCTGGTCTGATAAGGCCAAAATTGAACTTTTTGGCCTTGCTGCAAAACGCTATGGCCGGGTTCACACATCACTTTAAACCTAGAGGTTCTGAAACCTCTGTGGGTTTAAAGTTGCCCCAATCATTACATGCTGTGCTGTTGGTAGAAGTATGAATTTCAAGGCTGGTTCACACGTGAATATCCAGAATTTGATGGCTGCCAGACGTATCTGTATGTTTGGGTGAGCTACTATCACAGATCAAGCACAACAGACTGAACTTTCATATTGGCTCTCGCCACCTCGTGCTTTTCAGTGGTGTGTGGGGTCACAAATTCAGCTCCGAGTCATCACTGAGTGATCCAGTTTTGAGAAATCAAGTGATGTACATGCCTGTACCAGTCAGCCCCTTGTGTAGTACTACAAGGGCAGCTGCTATTCATCATCTGCCTGCAAACATGGCACTCTGCATCAATGGGTGAGTGAGTCGGGCAGTGGAATTTCCAAAGAATTTCCCGGAAGGGGAGCTGTGCTTCAGAAGTGGCATTGATGGGCCTCCTCCACTGCCATTTAGCAGCATCCTTCCATTCTGAGTCACTGTGGCAATCCCTGCACAAAATAAAGACACCAGTGAGGTCATCATGCGTCAGATGAAAGGCAGCACTGAAGTCTCCGGACTACTTCTGGTCAGGAAAGATCCCACAGCAGGCTTTTGCAAATGGGGAAAGGGGGTCTAATTACGGGTATCCTGTCTAAGCCGAGGAATCCTGATTTCATACCAGCTACCTCAACCACCCTTTTACAGTGAGTTGAATAAGGTCGCTTTATTCACATTGGTATTCAAGCTGTTGAGGCTTAGGGTGCCTGGCTCTTGACTAGTTCTCAGTTCCTCTCAAAGACAAGATACCCAGTCACCTTCCTCTCCGCACGCACATCTCAGTTTGCCAAAAGAGGGAGTGGCCAACCTGCTTTAGGAGGCTGACAAATGCTGCAGGCCAGAGCTGAAGCCATCAGGTAACACAAGAAGCCAATAGATTCATCTGGCCTCATGGAGCTTCAGGCGTAGTCCTGGCTCCTGAGTCAGAGCAACTCACTGCTTCAGTCAAGATACCAAGTTGCTAAAGGTCACACTGCACATGAGTCTAAAGCAGGGTTCTCCAACCTTGGCTCCCCAGATGTTTTCTGGCCTACAACTCCCAGCATGCCCCAGCCAGTGTAGCTGGCTGAGGCGTGCTGGGAGTTGTAGGCCAAAAACATCTGAGGACCCAAGGTTGGAGAACACTGGTCTAAAGGCATCACTTGAAGTTCCATGAATCTTTTAAAAAGTGTAAATGGCAGCCTCTGCTCCCTCCCAATTAGGATTGAGACCATGGGGTGGGGGAAGGAAGTTAGCCTTCCATACCACTGTCCTGATGAAAAATCCCCCCCCCATAAGCTGGTGTTAGCCCCAGAAGGGAGGCTCCCATTGGCACCAGTGGAAGCTTCCTGTACATGCCAAATAGCACCTCTGGGCGATGGGAGATTTTATTTATTTATTTTATTTATATTCTGCCAACAAATGGTGCTGAAGACAGCTAACAATAAAATACAGATTAAAAACTAAATCTTAATTAAAATGTAACAAAATATTAAAAACACACAATAAAAACAGCAACCTACTAATTAAAACTCACTCCAGGAACAGACCAGCTTACATGCCAAAGGTCTGTATGAATAAAAACATTCTTGGCTCCCAGCAGAAGGAAAACAGAGAGGGAACCAACCTAACCTCCCTCAGCAGGGAGTTCCAAAGCCTGCAAGCGGCCACCAAGAAGGCCCTGTCTCACGTCCCCACTAAACATGCCTCTGATGGCAGTGGGGCCTCCTCCAAAGATCTTAAAACCTGGGCAGGCTCGTATAGGAGAAGGCGGCCTTTCAGGTAGCCTGCTCCCAAGCCGTATAGGGCTTTATAGGTCATAACCAGCACTTTGAATTATGCCTGGAAACAGACCAGTAGCCAGTGAAGCTGTTGTAACAGGTCACATGCTCCCTGTAAGTGGCCCTGGTCTGGCTGCAGCATTCTGGACCAGCTGAAGTTTCTGAACAGTTTTCAAAGGCAAACCCACGTAGATTGTGCTACAGTAGTCCAAATGGGAGGTAACTAAGGCATACGTGACTGTGGCCAGATCTCTAGGATGCCTGGCAATGTTCCCCCTCCAAAGTACCATATCAGCCACTTTGAATTCCACTTTGAACTGTTTTGGAATGTCGTCAACGTGTGTGTGTGCAAACTTCTAGAACTGGGGTTATAATTTCCTGCTTCTGAGCAACAAGGACAAACCAGTAAAATACACAAAACAGGTCTTCGGTTGAGCCATATATGGAAAAGGATACTGTTCTTGCTGCTTGGCCAACTGATGATGGTAATATATTCAGCAATGTCCTGAGCATTTGAAGCTTCTTGCTTTGCCACTAGAAAGTGGAAGGATTTGTGCTTGTACAGAAGGTGGCTATGGAGCATGTGTAGGCATGTGGTTACAGGTTTGTGCCGATCTAATTTATAGGTTACTCTGTCTCTGTGTTAAAATCTGCACGTACGGCTGCACGGCTCAGGACCGCAATACCTGATGGAGCACCTTTTCCAATATGAACTTACACGGAGACTACGATCAACATCGGAGGCCCTCCTCCAAGTGCCTCCTCCAAGGGAGACTTGGAAGATGGCCTCAAAGGAGAGGGCCTTTTTGGTGGTGGCCGCCCAATTGTGGAATGTTCTCCCTTGAGGTCTGCCTGGCTCCAACATTGTCATCTTTTCAGTGCCAAGTTCTTTCCTCTGCAACCAGGCATTTAAAGGCATACAATGGGGCTTTTTAAGTGAGGTGTTTTGTTTTTTTATCAGGTCCCGGTATTTTATTCTAACTGTTTTTACCTGTTTTAATTTGTTTTTAAATTTTGTATGTTAAAGATTTTATATTATGTTTTTATTATGTTGTATTCTGGAGGTTGTAATTTTTGTGAACCGCCCAGAGAACTTTGGCTATTGTGCAGTATAGAAATGAAATGAATGAAAGAAACGAGTCTCTTTGCCCAATATGGAAAGAGAAACTTGCCTTTTGCCTCTCAAACACAAAAGCTTGAGAACTCCTGCTGTAGCAGTCTTCAACAAACTGGAGGGTCATCTCTTCTCATCCAGTGGATCACTGCTTAGCCTTGGGCAAAGCGATAGTGTCAGATCCCTAACCAGTAATAATGCTTCACAGTGTTTCTGAGGGTTATTTAGGACCAGAAAATGTTTTGCACACCAAAAAGCTAGACAAATAGCAAGGATAGCTTTTCAGTAGATATTAACACCCCTAATCTGACTCCAGATACTCTGAGAGGACAGAGTTTCATATTAGTGAAAAAAGCTGGCTCCAAAATTTCTACAACTCTACCTGCCTGGCCTCTTCCTCTGCTTGTAAAACAACTTCCTGCAATTCCCTCATGAGTCAGGATCCTCCTGGCACTGAAATCACATACCTCACAGGCTGGCTTCTCTAAATCCAGCAGGGACATTTTACCTTCCTAAAAATACGGAGGGGGGCAAAATAGTTCCACCTCCAGTTGAAACGACATGAATTAAAAACCTCACCTTCTTAATAATTGCCTGGTGTTGTTCCTTCCGTGCCAGAGTTTGGTCACGGCAGCTTTTTCCTATTTATAATGATGCAAATGTTTGCTTAGCTGAATAGCTCTATTTATTATTTGCCATGTTTACTAAAGCACTCAGATGCCTTCTGCGCCTGTAACTATGGGACGAAAAAATTCTCAGATGCATCCATTTAAGTGGGTTCTGTTGCCGGAACGCTTTTTTCCACACAGCTTGGCTATTCATGAAGGAAGCCTGTGAGTTTTTGGACTTATATGACCTTGTTGAAGTACAGCAGACCCACAAACTGACATTTCTTTAAAATGAGATTTCATAGAAAACAAAGCTTTCATTTTACAGCAGCCTTCATGAAGACAGTCACAATTTTGAAATGCAATGGCTGGTTCACACGGAATGCACAGCCACAAGGAGGAGATCAGAACCTGCCATTTCTGTTTTAGATTAACCAACAGATTAGCATTAGGTCCAAACCCTAAACTGTGGCTGATCTTAACTATGGATTGTTGAAACAAGCCAGCTTCCTAAACTACGGTTTGGGGTTGGCTTGTTTCAACACACCGTGCTTAAAATTAATCACATTTTGTCTGGTTTAGAGGACAAGCAAGCTGTGGTTAATCTAGAATGGAAGCAAAATCTATCTTCTGAGTTTTCCTCACAGCCTCACCAGAGCAAGAGGAGTGCCTGAGGCTCACTGTGGTTTGTTTTTGTAACACCAAACTGTGGCTCAGTGTTAGGTACCTTGACAGTAGACCACTCTGAATGAGAGAAGCCCATTCTGGTGGTCTTCTGTGCATCTACCTACCTATTACTCTCTCACTTTCTATCATGGGTATATTGGAATTAATAATCTTTGAGCCATATGTTTGACAGCAGATGACTCTGGAAACCAAATCCTGCTCTATTTACAACACTTGTGTGGCGGTTACGGATTCCTATCATAGAGCCTAAATTAAAGATGGGTTGTTTTCCAAAGGTGGTCTCCCTTTTTGTTTCATACGTTAACTATGAAAACAGCACTATATTACCATCTAGTGACAATTTGCAAGCATTACACTACATTTAAAAGTCTGTACTCTAATCCAGGAAGAAAGCACAGACACCACCATATATGTATGCTAAGTTCTCAGACTGTGGGGCAAGTTTCTCTTCAGCCCAGGAAGGACACAAGTGCTGGGATTCTGCATTGCTGCCACTACCAGAAGAAAATCAACCGCTTGGCTTAGCTCCACCCAGAAAGCCTCTCCTTTGCTTCCTCTATGCTCCACCTGCCCCTCCCCCTGAGAACAGCCCTAAGGACCTCTCCTAAGAAGATGGGGCTGGTTGAAAACGTGGGTAAGAATAGAATATTTTATTTATGGTCTACCGACCACACCAAAACGTGGGTAAGTGAGGCAGGATGCAATGAGCACAACTCAGGAAACAGCATATGGAAGAAGGAGCTGTTCAGTTCCTGTCCTTCGGATCAAAGCCTAGAGCAGCAGGGACAGTGCTAGGTACCAAAAAGACCAGGGGCTCAGGCCCACAGGCCAAAAAAGGGGGGGAGCACAAATTTGCATATGCTAATTTACAGATGCTCTAAGTGTGTGTGTGTGTGTGTGTGTGTGTCTTTAAAGGACCCTGTCTCCTAAGGATACCCCTATTTGTAAAAAGGGATGTATGGACAGGGGAGAGGAGGGCATCTGAGTTCAGAAAAAACCTCAGGCAGAAAGATTCGGGGGGGGGGGGAGCAGGAGGTGAAGCACATGTAGGCAAAAAGCCAGCTAGTCCAGGGGGATCAGATCCAACAGAGATCATCAGGGCCCCTGTATCTTTATTTCAGCAAGTGCCTGTTGTGCCTCCAGTAGGTCAGACACAGACCAGCCGTGCCGGAGTGTGTTTGGGGTGGGGCCAGGCTACATGCAGCCTTACCAATCAGCGCCTGCTCAAAAGGCAGGTCCCAAACACACTCAGAGGCTGGAAGCAATTGTTTGCTAATACAGCTACAGTCAGATGCTCCTGACATTCCCGACCTCAGACTTCTGTACCTTTGATCCTTGGAACGACCTTGACCACGACTTTGCCTGATCCCGAACTGGTTTACGTTTGCTCTATTTTGGAATTATATATTTTGGCTTCGACCCTCGGACTGTGATAACGACTACGGCTTATCTTGGAACTGGACGGATTTACAACAGCACCCATGGACAGCAGGGTGGTGAGGCAGATGGCCTCCCAGAGATTCGGGGCTCCAGATGAAAGATTCAGGGCTCATGCCCTAGTGAGCTGCCTCCTAACACCACCTCTGGTAGGAGCTGAGATACTGCACCTGTGTGGAGGCCCTTGCAGGCATAGGGAGTGCAGTGGCATCCGTAGTTTACGCCTGTGCATGTCATAGGAATCCTGCACAGTATAGTAGCACAGATGCCATGCGTAGTGGTGAAAAGGAGCCAGTGTGGCGTAGTGGTGAGAGTGTTGAACTGGGACTCGGGAGATCCGGGTTCGAGTCCCCGCTCAGCCATGAAACTCACTGGGTGACTTTGGGCCAGTCACTGACTCTCAGCCTAACCTACCTCACAGGGTTGTTGTGCGGATAAAATGGAGAGGAGGAGGATTATGTAAGCCGCCTTGGGTTCCTTGCAGGAAAAAAGGCGGGGTATAAATATAATAAATAAATAAATAAATAAATAAATAAATCAGGCGCCCCGCTGCACTTGGACTACAACTCCCAGATTCTTGACCATTGACCATGCTGGCTGGGGCTGATGGGAGCTGAAGTCCAAAACATCAGGAGGGTACCAGGTAAGGTTGTAAAAGGCTGGATCAGAGAATGCCTCCTAAGAAAGCATCTAAGCCAAAGGGAGCTGACAAAGATCCAGGAATGACTGCTTACAGCTGGGGCAGGCAACTTTTTTTGGGCCTATGGGCACATGTGACATTTTTTTTCAGGGCCACAGGCACACATAGCAACATTTTTGGCCCTGCAGACACATTTTCTTTCCCCCTCTTCTAGGATTCCCACTTTTCTTGTTCCCCTGCCCCCTTACAGTATGAAGATTAGGAAGATAAACGGGAATTTCAAGCTGGCACCTATTGGAAGCAAAGCTGAAAGTGACAGAGGCTCAGAGGCAGCATGAACTTCAGCTGAGGGAGAACGAACGGGAGCTGGAATGGATGCGAATCGAACAGAGGTATGTAGCCCAAGCCCAACCTGCTGCACCCGGATAATTAAAACTTTTCTCCTCCCACATTGATATGAGGTTACCCTCATACCCTGCAGGGGATGACACAGAAGCTTTTTTCATCAGCTCTGAGAGACCATGCAGTGATTTTTTGGTATCTAACAATGTCTGATATATCTATGACCTCGGGTTTAATATGTATGTTCTCAGGTTTGGGGGCGTTAGGGGCTTCTCTACACAAGGCATTTATTGTGTGCTTGTGATTCCTCACTCACAATAGTTTGACAGTGCTTTACACGATATCTCATCCTCCATGATCTCTCCCATGCTTTGCAAGCCATTTCCACAGCCTTTTTGTTTGTTTGTTTGTTTTTTAGAGTGGGGAAAGTCTGGCATTATCTGAAAATGGTGGAATGAACTGGTATTTTCGTGGGTATTTTCGCAGTTCAGCTATACCGCAGTGCCACCTTGTGGTTGTGTGATGGAACATATAGAAAGGCGGAGAAAGAAGAAGAAAAACCAAGGGGGGAAACCACATGTAAAAGAGCCAATCTTATTCCCACAAAGAATCCGGAAGCAGAAGCCTCAGTAAAGTAGAGAGTTAAAAACCTCATGTAGAGAAACCCTATATGAGCTTTATGGAGAGTTGTGGCCAGAAGAGGCTAGAGACTATGATTTGTATGAGACATGAGTGAGGGAATGGTTTGGCTTAACTCCTGAGCACAGTCAAAGAAATTTGAGGGCTCTGAGCAAGTACGGTAGCCTAATGAGACATTTAGTCAAGTGGGGTGCCATTTGAACCACCTGCTGGCCCGCCCATTAGAGGGCACCAAAGCCACAACATGGGATGTTGTTATTCCCCTTACAATTCCTTGCCAGTAGAGTACAGAGGGTATATACAAAACAAAGAGCCCACAGCAGTGGCCCTAGCAGTACAGATAGCCGATACTATGCACTGTGTGGAGGGGTAGCAGAATGGAGCCTATGGTTTTCTGACTCCATTTCAAAACATCTTAGTATCCTGGTGGGGGGGTTGTTTTTGTTTTTTTAAAAAATTATTTGTGTTTTTCAATATATCTATTATTATTGGTCCGTTTCTATGCCAGATTAGAATCTACTATGCCAGAAATCCAGCTAATTAATTGGAGGTCCATCTTCACCATTCAGTTCTGGGAAAAACATTAAGAATGGGTACCAAGTTGTTACAAAGTTATCTTTATTTGCCTCTAGCCAAATGAAAGCGACTGTTGAGGGTGGCTAGCCACACCCCTAGCCACATGATAGTATCCTGTTGAGGGTGGTTCCAGTCAAGGAGGATACTGAACCAAGAATCCTGACACACCATTGCCCCCAAAGGAGATTTGCCTAGAGATGGGGGGGGCAGGGGAGAGGGGAAATGTTTCAGTTGTGGGAAGCCAGGATATATGAAATTCCAGTGTTCAAAAGCCCTGAAACAGCAACCAGTCATAGAAAACCTGAATCTGAGCCTGAATCTTGTGAAACGCTCCACTGTTGCTTTAGCGTTGTCAATTCTGGGTAGTTTGGATGAGGAATTTTGCAAAATGGTGGGGAATGAGGGCCAAGATATTCTGGGGTGGAGGGATTCTGGTGCTGAGGTGACCCTGGTTAAACATAATTAGGTGGGCTCTGCCCAGATTCTCCCTGAGAAGTAGATCCTAGTTAAAGTTCTTGGGAGGGCCTCCTTTTCCTGTATCTGTGGTCGGTGATGTGAGGTTTCTGGAAAAATTTGAATTGGAAAATATTCCTATGCAAATTAGTCTAAATTTGCATAGGGTAATTTGCATCAGAAAATCTTCTGATGCCCTAGAAAGTGATCTAACTTAGCAAGTTTATTTTACCTGCATTTCATAAATAAAGCTTAAAAAGTACCCATGTTATTTTTTTGGTCCAAAAACACAAGTATTTGACCTGAACAATTTGATAAAAATTCAAAGCACACTTAATGTGATTAAAATGTTATACTGTGTAGAATTATCTCTTGGAATACTTGTAAAAAATGTACAGACAATAGCATGTACTTCCCTTACAGAGCAACCCTATGGCCCCTAGACAGTGTCTGGAGGGCCATAAAATCGTTCAGATTCCCAGATCTGAGGTTGGAAAAGAGTTCCGACCTCGGATCTGAAGATCCGTGCTTGGATCCCCCTTCTCCCCTCGCAGCCGGCACAGAAAGAACTGCATCGGCTGTGCCTGTGAGGTCCTAAGACCAACCTCAGAGAAGGGGTGAAGAGTGCATTCTGGGGGTGGGGAAGGGAGGAGACGGCTCCAGTCTCCTTCCCTCCCTGTCCAAAGTGCCACAACCAGATGGCTGAAATCAGGCGTCTAGTTGATTTGCAGGGCAGGAGGAGCCTAGAGGCGAAGATTGCCTCTGAGCTCTTCCTGTCCTGCACAGGATGCTCATAATCCTCCGGGTTCAGAGGGCTATGGGCATCCCCATTGGACTGCACCCTTACATTGTTTAAATTAACATCAGCGAAAAGGTAATGACAACCTTTGACACACGAATTCAGCCTTCCCCAACCTGGTGCCCTCCAGATGTGTTGGACTACAACTCCCAGCACCTCAGCCATGCTGACTGGAGGGTACCAGGTTGGGGAAGGCTATACGAATTAATTTTAGCAACCCAAACAACTGTGCATGATATGCTGACAACCACTCATCTATTTCAATGGAGTTCAACTCTCTTCCACTGAGGTTGCTGGGGCACCTTCAGTTTTGCTGTCACTCCGGATTCGTTCCATTTCACGCTGAGACGTACATATATTTCAATCACACATATGTATTCTTTCACATCCTTGCTAGGGATAATCACCTGAAAAACATTCATATTCATTAAAACTTTGAAACTGCCAAGCTTGCCTAATACTGTATTTGTAATTGGCACTCATTCATTGTTACTAATGAACTTATGAAATGGGAGTTTCTCAGCAGAAAAATAAAGCACTGGAAAATTTTGCATAAAATTTTCCACCATACATCACTGCCTGTGGCTAGGGGTTAGCTGTGATACAAAGAATGCGGAAGGGGTGCATAGGAGGGTGGTACCCATGATGAATTTCCTGCTCCCGTGTCGATTGGAAATGATTCAGCAGTGGAAGTGGCCACGGTGAGGGCTGTATGTAGAAGCCAGAAGAGTCTGGTCAAGGCATGCACTATGCTCACTTGCAGGAAGGATGGGCAGCTGGATCAAAGCTCTTCAAAGGGTGTACCAGGGGAAGTGCTTGCAGGGATCGCGACTGGGAACCAGGGCTGAATGGATCATTGCAGAAAGTCCACGCTGAGAGGGTTCCAAGAGAGAGTTCGCCTGACAGAAAGGAGTCAGACCCAAGTGGGGTCCTGCACTCCGAATATGTTGAGACACGTGCTAACCTAGTCTGGAATTTCTCTTCTGCCACTGCTGAGTTAACAGCAGCCTGGCCTGCACATGAGAAAAGGTTAAGTGAGTGTGCGGATGATCCTAAATGTTAGGACTGGTCCTAAGTGGAGGAGGCTGCGTCTACTGCATTCCTACAAGAGTTAGCAGAGATCTTTGACCTTTTTGATACAAAGACTGTTTGCTTGGGACACATATGATGACGTTACCGTATACCTTACCAGTCTACTGGTCCATATAGTCCAGTATTGTCTATGCTGACTTGACAGTAGCTCTCCAAGGTTTTGGGTAGATTACTTTCTCAGATAGCATGGCTTGGATCCTTTTAACTTGAGGTGCTGGGGATTGGAACCCGTGATCTTTCAGATCTTATGCATGAAAAGCGTGTTCTCTATAGTCTGAACTATGACGTCTCTGTGTGTAACATGACATGGACAAATATTGTAATGTTCTAAGTCAGCTGACTCAACAGTGGCTTTATATACAGCTTTTGATTATGATTTTTAAAAAATCTACAGAACCTCCTGAAAGAGGACCAACTTTCCTCTTAATCCCCAATAATACAAATATGGGTCCTGTAGTTCATGCGCCAGAAAAGCCTCCCCTGGGTGTTATTAGCCTGTTTTAAAATAGTAATCTCTCTTTGCCAAAAGCATCAATGCTGAGAGTTATGGCGACTACTCACCTCATCTAACTTCTCTGCACCTATGTATAGCTTTGTATATTTGTGACAACACAGACTAAATGACAGCAGCTGCCCAGAGCAGCAGAACACCTATTAGAATTCTTAAAAAAAAAACACACAAAAAAACCTACTCTAAAACCACCTGCCTGCAAAAACAACTTCATTTATCCAGATGGCCTGGTAGGTGTCCAGCATTTCAGATATAACCAGGTATTTAGATAAACGGAAGTGCTGCTTACATAGAGCAATATTTACATAAAAGCTAAATATGGGGTGCAGTCTATACTTGGGTAAAGAAAGACTATTTTCAAATAACAGAAATTAGAAAGTTATATATTGAGTTATATTGCAATTTCCAAGAAACCAATGGGGTTACTTGCAGATGAGCGGTTTCCAAATTGTGTACCCAATGGTAATTAGGTTAGGAAGATTTTCAAGCAGTGCCACCGATGTATGCAGAAGCCTGTGTGTGTTTCAGTTGAGGTATAAAAAAAATATCTTGTTTTGCCTAAGTGAGCAAATGCTGGTTTCAAATTTCTACTTTTAAAATCTTGGCTACAGAAGAGGAGTATCAAAGTCCTACACCCTGCACTTACTATTATATGTCTCCTTTTAAGATTCCCAATGAAGCAAAGTCTAAAACTAAGGCAATTTGATCAATTCCTTAACTTCTTAAAATTAAAAAAAAAACCCTTTTACTGAAGTGTAAGTTTTTATCTGAGGAAGAAGGCAGTTAAACTAGAGCTCCCACACTCAAATCAGCAGCACTTGTGCCACATGAAGCTTATCATTCCCATTAAGGGGTCAAAGGTTTGCTACCAAAAAACCCCCAAATGGGCTAGTTTGGACACAAGGCTAAACCGCAGTTTAACATGACTAGAATGAACCTAGGTGAGACTTGGATTCGCACGTCCCGCCCCCTTCCTCCTCTGCTGTGGTTGTGAGGAAGAGTTCCATTAATCTAACATCTCCTCCTTGTGGAAACTTTAGTGTTATGTGTGCAAACCAGACCACTGTGTGTTCTAGTCTGAATCGATATTCCTGCAGATGAAATTCGTTTCCTCTTTTTCTCCCCAGAACTAGCTGTGAAGAACAAATAAGTAGACTGGACGGGATAGCAGCTTCATATATGTCAATGCCAATTCAAGGGCCAATCATACGCACTGCCACCCCATGGATGAACATGGAAACCAGTGATGGCTTCTCTCCACACATCATTCACCACCAGTCACACTTTGCATACCCAGTCGCATCTTTTTCATTATGTAGAGAATTTCCATGCTGGCAGCAGTCATTACCAGGAACATAATGAAACTGTAAGAAGAAACAGGGGGAAAGAGACGGGCAGCGCAATCCTATGGCCCCTAGACAGCGTCTAGAGGGACAGAATTTTCGGAGTCCCAGCTCCCATCCCTCCCTCACAGCCAGCGTGGAAAGAACCATGCTGGCTGCTTCTCCAAGGTTGCAAAAGGAACCTCAGAGAAGGGGTTTAGGGGGTGTTCCAGGGGGCAGGGAGGGGAGGAGACAGGCGCCGCCAAAAAATGAGGTATCCTGGTGGTGCCTCAGCCTCCCTCCCTCCCACTCATAAGCACTGCAGAAAGGCAGCTGAAATCAGCTGTCTACCTGCTTTGCAGGGTGGGAGGAGGAGCACAGAGACGACCTTCTCCTCCGCACTTCTCTCTGCCCTCCATAAGATGCCTGTAATCCTCCAAGTTCAGAGGGTTATGGGCATCATCATCACCATAGGATTGTACCCTTATACATATTGCAAAGGGAAAAGCTTGTTAAGCATTTCAGTGAAAGCATCAAATTACATTTTAATCCATTTTAGCCTATTATTATCTATAACTGACTGTGGTGAACAGCTATTCTTGGATTTTATTCCAGCGCATTAAGGATAACCCAAACCAGTATGAAACTTTAAAAAAATGAAATTAAATACATATAGTAACTATAAAAGAACCCATCAATTTTTGTGCATGTTAATGTTGGTACAGTACAGATAGGGCTAGGCATGGAGGCCTGCTGCTCCTAAATTCAGGAAAGGTATATGCATAGATCTTGATTTTTGCAAGACTGATGTGAAAGGAGTCCTTGCACCTGCCTTTGCTAGGTATGCCACCACTTGCACAAGAGCATTCTTGGCCATAAGCAAATAATAAGCAATCCATTGACCTGTCCATTGATAATATCTGTTAGTTGACCATGGCACACCGCTGGATCAGCAACCACACAGGGAGACAACAGGTAGTGCTGTTGAGCTCATGTGGTTATTGTCTCTTCACTCAGAAATCCACAATAAGCAGCAGCACTACTCTTCCTTCTAATCACAGACATTTAGTGGGGTCATTCCATGTAAAATCAACCAATGAATTTACCTGAACGTCACCGATTTTGAAAAAACTTGGTGAACTTGTTGGGTCTGCTGAGAAAATAAGCTGCTCCAAAAATTAGACTTCTGGGACAAAAACGTTTGGAGATATGGCAATAAAAAATATGAAGAAAATGTTAAATTTTGTGTGTCGGACAACATTAAAATTACAGTAATTCCAGTTCTACAGAACCTATAAAGTTAATCATGGTGTTGATGGAAAGCCTTTGAAATGCTCTTTCATTTGATATGTAAGATAAATGTTTTTTTGGAATAAATATATATTCAAGGTCAATAGTAAAATTTGACCTTGAATTCTGCAAAAACTAAAAAAAAATTCTCCATGATTTTTCTTTTAGTATTTCATCTGACAGTGCTTAATACATGTACCAATTTTCAAAATGGGGTTCTTAACAGAAAACGAGTTACATCTTTTGGGGTATGTGTTCATATGAATTGCTATCTCACTGTACATATCTTAAGAAAATATGCATTATCACTTAGGTTTTGAATAAAATATTGTGCACAAGTACAAGCTACCCTGTCATAATTGTGCAGCTCTGAATTAGGTATTCTTTTTCACAATAGCATACTTCTGACATTTTGTGTAAAATAATGATACTTCCTCTGGGTGGCCATTCTGAAATCAATCAAAGAATATTTCCAACTGAAAGCAAATTGCTTAAGATTTGGTTAACTTGTTCTGCTTATTAAAAAATAAGTTGCAGGGCCTATTGTTTTCAGAAGAATGAGGTTTAAAATATGTACTTTAAAAAAGGTACTCACCAGTATGCTTGGGGAAAACATGTTCATTTTATTTTTTTCAAATAAATATACAGAAGTTTGATCTTGAATAATGACAAAAAAACTCCTTTTGTTTTAAATAACGTTTAACATCCCTGGAAACATGTACTTGATTTCAAAATGGGAGTCTTACTAGCATACAGTAGTTATTTTGATTTACTTAGATGTGGGCTTGAAAAACCATTATTGTGCATAGATGAGATTTTCCATTTTACTTTTATATATGCGGATCAGATTTTATGGAGTTCAAATATTACTTGCTAACATTTTGTTAACAAGTCCTAAATTAAGGAGCTTTTCATAACAGTAGTTTCTAGTCTTGAAGTTGCTGCTTGACGCTCTTTGTCTGTTAGTGTATAGAAGTGCCCTGTTGGGCATCAAGGATCAGCTTTTGTCAAAACATCTGAAGATGGTATCCATAGGACATCTTGTTTATCTGGATACATAAATGATTTTGCTGGTCCAGCTGGATGAAGAAAGCTCACTAACACTTCTGCTCTCTGATCATCTGTTTGTAAAACACAACCTAACCACCATTGTGAGATATAAACGCATGTAACAAATCCTCCTATTTCTTGCAATTCCAGTTCTCCTTTAATAGTCACTGTCTCTTTTCTGGATTCACATTGAAATGAATATCTTTTAGTCCCGAGTCGAGTCTCGAGTCCCATTAAAAATATTGGGACTCGAGTCCGAGTCGAGTCAGAGGGGGGACTCAGTCCGACTCACGAGTCGAGTCCTCGAGTCCGAGTCCCCATCCCTGATGTAGACATCCAAAGAGATGTATCTCTGTGAAGGTTTGAGGCCTACCCATGCCTGGTTTCGTTTCAGCCTGAAGGCCCCGGAAGCTCCGGAAGGGAGGAGGCAGGCTTAAGTTTAATTTCCCTCCAAAAAATTCTGTTTTAAGTGTGTATAAGGGGGTGAAGTTATTGTAGGGAGGTACTGTGCATGTATAAGAACATTCACATCTTCTGAACTGTTCGGAACCCCGTTCTGGAAATCAGTACATATACTCAAGGTAAACATGGGTTATCTGAGGAAAAAAATCAGCAAAAAAAAAAAAACATTTGGTTTTTTTTTTAATTCAAGGTCAAATTAAAGAAACTATGACCTTGAATATTTTATTTCACATGCATGCTTCATGTTACATATCATATAAAAGGATAGTGTGAGAGCTTTCATATGACACCATGATTTACTTTCTAGGTCAATTCTGAAGGAAGTTATGATACTTTTTGTGTAGTCACAAATGCTGAAAAATCGTGTTTTGGGCATTTTTTGAGCACACTGTACTTTTGAACTGTGAGGTATAATGACCTATAATTTGGTGTATGTTCATTTCTCATGCTGGTCTACCAGTATGCCAGTTAAAAAAAAAAATCACAGATGGTGAGGTAAATTTTTCATTTTTTTTTGGTTGATTTTACATGGAATGACCCAGTGGCTGGTTGCAATTACTCAGCAGTGAGAAAATGACACACTACACCTGGTCAGAGGCACATTCAATGCATTCCATGTGGGGCTGCCTTTAAGGCTGCTCCTAAAGCTTGAGCTAGTGCAGAATGCAGCAGCTCAGCTGTTGTCTGGAGCTGCCCCTTTTCAGCATGCAACTCCTTTGCTGAAAGAACTGTACTGGCTACCTATTCGCTACCGGGTCAGGTTTAAGGTTCTGGTACTTGTGTACAAAAAGCCAGAAACAACTTGGGACCAGGTTACCCGAGAGAGTGCCTCCTCTCATACCAACCTGCCTGGTTGCTGAGGTCATCAGATGGCATGCTCCTGGTGGTTCTGCATGGACCTTTGGCCCGACTGGAGTCCACCAGGAGAAGAGCCTTTAGTTGGTGACTCAATTTCTGTGGAACTCCCTGCCTCTGGAGGTCAGGCAGGCTCCGACATTGTGCTGCTTTTGGCACCTGCTGAAGACCTCCTTCTTCTGCGAAGTTCTCTGCTGTCTAACCACCATTGTAATGTTACTTTGTTTTCAATGTCTTTTTTTTCCTTTTATCTTTTTATTGTTCACCGCTCTGGAATCTACTTACCGTAGATATGCAGCAGTACACAAATACTGTAAATAATAATACTGTAATATGTTTCAGAGCTGATCCCTGGCATTGAGAACAGATGCTCAGGGCTGAGGCCTGACAACTATGCTATCATTACTTCAATTAATGTAGCAGCAAAGGAACAGATAAGGGTTGCAGGTTTGATTTGGGTAAAGACACCCACTGCTGGCTGGCTACCGGCAGGTCTACACATGTAAAGGAATAAGGGGATAAAATGGACTGCTCCATCTCAGAATGCAGGGAGGGGATACCATTTCTGAATACTCTCCTACCCTATCTCAAGGGTAGGCAAGTTGTGGCCTTCCAGCTATTTTGGCCTTCAATTCCCATTATCCCTCATCTTAGCTATGTCGGCTAGGGCTGATGGGGGCTGTAGGCCAAAACTTGTGGAGAACCATAAGTTGTCCACCCCTGCCCTATCTGCAAAGATAAAAAATATAGCACAGGAGGGAAAAGTCTGGGTTCCAGCCTGAGGAGCTAGTTCTCCGTGTGCAGGGCAGTTTATTTTTAAATGCAGGGGAGCATTCAAAAGTGATATCCCTGATTTAGGGCACGATCCTATGCAAGTTTTGAAGGGGAAAAAAAGGCCTACAACTCCCAGCATGCCCCATGCTGGGAGTTATATAGGCCTTTTCTCTCTCTCTAAACTTGCATAGGATTGCGCCTTTATAATCTGAAGCCCAGTCCATCCTTCCCCCTTTTGCCGCTGCCTTAATAGGGTATACCCAGCCTGAGGCGTTATCATTTTAATTACACCCCCAAGAACGTCAGAATATCCGTCTGAAACAAAACCACTGTTGGGAAAAAAAAGAAAAAAAAAAAAGGCAAAACACAGTCGCCTAACTTGAGTCAGTTCCTTTTGGCTGTGCCTTAAATTTATATTTGTTTCTTAAGTGCAACACTACGACAGCGTTAAGCCGCGAGCATACCCGGGGGCCGACGATACTCAGTTGAAAGACTACGTTTCCCAGAAGCCTCGTCGAGCTGTTGTTCAGGGAACAGGAAGTGAAGTGTACGCAGCAGATGCATGGTCAAAGGGTAGAGGAGCGGGAGGTTACGGGGCATATGGCTTTTCAGACGCCGGGCCTGTGTTGATGAACCTTATGCAGGCGGGATAAGCGCTGGCTGCCTCCAAATCCCACGGAGAAATAGCATGGCGGCAGCAGGCAGCGAGCAGAGAGAGCTGCTGGCTCTGATGCACCAGCACTTGGTCCAGACTGGCTATAAGAAAGCGGCAAAGGAGTTGTTGGAACAGAGCGGCCAGGTAACCGCACCGCCTCCCACGTGGGTTGAAACGTGGGGGACTGGGGCATTGCTGCCCTACCATAGTAATCCTTTTTGAGGCTCAGGCCGTCAGCTAGGCAGTGCCAGCCACGTGGGAAATTAAACTACTGTTCTACAAAGCCTTCCTTTCTGACCTGACGGGGCTGTAGAAGTACTTGCCTCCAGGGAGACCAGGAATATTGTAGTTGAATGCGATTGCTCCCTTTTCCCCCACTGCCCCCTTTAGATCTGGAAGCAGATACTCCTGCAGTACGGAAGAAATTGCATTGGGGGTGCATTTAATGGTTAAATCATATGTTTTGTATTTGTCTTGATCCGTGGTGCCAGTACTCTGTCTTTGTAATAATAGTTCTGGCCTACCCTCCAGGGCTCTTTATAAGGATTCTGTTTCGCTATTAAAACACACTTCTAAACCCAACCCTTCTGTTCCTTTCAGGGCACCTAAGGTTGCTATCAAAACAAATGAGTCAATACATATCTTGGGATTACTGGGATAATGTATAGGAAGCACTTGGATCATATTCTATAAATGCTAGGCATGCTTATGTGTTTAAGTAGTCTTGTGGAGTTGTATAGTATGTTTATCATGTGATGGTGTTCCAGAAGAAGAGACACTGGGCAAACTTTGACTTTAATTTTGCCTTTTTGGGCCTGTGTTTCATGGAGCTTCCAGGCAGATGGTTTTAGAGATGCACTGGCGCCTCATTGCTAGTTGAAAACAGGAAACGGGGGACTAGCAAGATGGGTGCGGATGTCACAGTCCAAAAGAGTAACTGTAGCAGGACTACCGCTGTGCTGGTAGGAACACTTTGCTTGAGGAACCTCTTCTCCCTATTTCTAATATGGTTTTACGTTGTGTGTGTTTTAAGAGGCAACAGCAGTTGGATAAACTGCTGCCTATATGCATCATAACTCATAAGTAACCTTGCAGTTCCTGTTCTTTGGAGAGTATCGCCTATAAATCCAGGTAAGTTAACTCTCTTTTGCAGTTGGCGTGGCTGTAAATGGTAATCAGTTATTTTTTTATTGAGCAGGGGGTTGGACTCGATAGCCTTGTAGGCTCCTTCCAACTCTATGAAATCTATGAATGATGGGAGTTGTAGTCCAAAAGATCTGGAGGCTACTGGGTTGGAGAAGGAGTGTGTTGATCTTTATGTTCTCACTGAACATACTTGACTAATAGTGCTCAAGTACCAACGTACAGGATCAACGTACACACAGGCTGTCATCTTATATGACTTACATTGATGCCCTTGAACCTGCTAACTAGGAGAAACTTGGGTTTGATTCACATGTGCACATGCATCACTCAGTGACCCAGTTCGCACATCACTGAATTTATTTCCAGGTTCAGACGGCAGGAAGCAATCCAGGGACGGGGCGTTCCTAGATTGTTGATTAAAATGAGAAATGGCTCACCTGCAGCACTTGTCCCTGGCAGTTCCTGGGTTAAACATGTTCATGCCACCATGATGTATGAACCAGCTCAGTAACTTGTATTTGAATGTGTGAACTGGTAGGCTGAGGAAACTTGTGTGTCACGTGTCCTGAAATAATCTGAAGGCTTCGGTCTGCAGTGTCTGATGGCAGAGGCTGGTTCATGGATGCAGGTGTACAGACGCACCTGTGATTATGCCCTAAGCCGAGAAAATGCAAGCGTTCCAATTAAAGCAGATTTGTGGCTTGACATGTGTTTACAAACCTGAAACCAGTTCCCGATAAAGTATGTGAGTTTTACATTAACTGTAAACTTGAAGGATGTATACCATTGCTAAATATTGAATGTATTAAAAATATAAGCAATAGAGGAAGCAAGGGATTACTGTGGTGTTTGAACATAGCCTCAAGAAATAAGGATTTTAAACAATTTAATATTGACTCTGTTGCACAGCAAGCCACTTGTTCTCATTATAAGTCTTGGTGGCGCATCCTAAAACTTGTTTACAATTAGCGTGGTTTAGGCCCCAACCCAGAAACCACCAATGTGGTAAGAACTGATAGTAGCAGTTGATTTTGGGATGGAGAATGGGGGTACGGAACATGAACCCAGGATACACCAAATTCCAATGTTACTGCTGGTGCTAATGGTCTTTCCCCCCCCCACCTGGCTTTAAAATGATGTATATACCTTAAAATAGCTGGCAATATGGTACAGCAAAACACTTTTAAAAGACTGAATATTTTTACCATGGTTGTCATGGATGGTTGTATGTATGGAAAACCTTTGCTTAATGCAAGTAATGAACTGTATCTGCCCTGAATTCCTATGTACCTGCGCTAATATTTTTTAGTTTGTCCAATGGAGATTCTGTAGCCTCTCTTCTCATCTCCAGTATGTTCTACTCTAAGGCAGCCTTCCCCAACCTGGCACCATCCTGATGTGATGGACTATAACTCCCATCATCCCCAGCAAGCATGGGCATTGGAAGGATAGTAGTTATCCAATACCTCAAAGGCTACCACATTGGGGAAGGCTGCTCTGAGGTCTTGATTTTTCATCCAGAATGAAACATTTTTTCTCCTCCCACCTGTAACAAACATACAGTTTTTTCGGATAGTACTAGGGAGATCTGATGCACATCATCCCTGGTAGTTGCTTTGGACATTACCGTGCAAAGGGCCATCTCTAACTTATCGGATTGGGACAAAAACTAGCGTAGGCAGTCAAGGTTGCTATCTGAAGGTATTTTCTACCATGAAAGAGGAGGATCTTCCTTGCATATTGGATGGGGCTAACCAGGCTTGAAGTCAGGAGACTTGATAGAGATACTGACTGGGTTCAGACAACATGATACCGGTATTAAAGAAAATCAAGGTATTAAAGACAATCAAGGGTTGAGTGTGGGTTGTTGGTGAACCAAGGGTGGTTGTTGAACCATGGGTTATCATGTTGTCTGAACCCAGCCAAGATAATAAACCACAGTTCACAACCCAGCAAGAAACCATGGGTTCTCTTCATGGGTTGTTCGTGGTTAACAAGCCATGGCTTGTTAGCGCAGCTGGGTTCAGACAATGTGACAACCCACGGTTCAGCAACAACCCATACTCAACTAGGATTGTTGCACACATGCCAAATACCCAGCTGGTATGGGGCATGGCTGGCATGTGTTTTAAATTTTATATTTATTTTATATTGTATTTTATGGGCCACCAAGACTTGAGTGTGGGTTATTGTGTTGTCTGAACCTAGTCATTGTAAGGGCTTCCACATTTAAAAATAGATTAAAAATATAATTGGGGAAGTGGTTCTTGGTTCCAGACTATCCACTTGCCCAGTAGAGGCTTCTACCAACCAGAAATAACTTTGAGGAGCAATACATGTTCATATTGTGGTGGTCAGACAAATACCCCTTATACATTGATGAGTGAGTGGGGTAGTGCCCAGCTGCCACATCCCTCCCCCATGCCCACTGTTGCCCGCGTGTGAGAAGGGGCTCTGTGTGCATAGAAATATATGTGCATAGCTATCAGGGCCAGCGCACGTGGTCAGGCACCTGCCGAGGTCCCACACCCCAGCAGGGCCTCACTAACAAGAGCCTCCTGGAGTTGCTCCTCCTCTTCACCATTGCAACCTGCTTGTTCACCTGCCTCTCGCTCTGGCCCAGGCAAGATAACGGTGGTAGTGAGAAGGAGGAGCAGGAGATGCCACGGCCTGCTTGCTCACTGGCTCTCTGCATGTCAAGCGAAAGCAATTATGAGAAAGAGTATCAGGAGCAATAGCAGCTGGTGACAATGTCAGTGAGAAGGTAGACTCACTGAGGGAGGGGGCCCTTTGAGGATGCCTTGCCCAAGGGCCCTCAAAACCTTGGCGTCAACACTGATAGCAATTGCAAGATGAGGGGGGCAGATTTCTGGGCGAGCCAGAATTTCCCCCTCCCTTTGCATGGAGGAGCGCTACATGCATACATTGGTGTGCTTCTCACATATGCCAAATACCCAGCTGGTATGGGGCATGGCTGGCATGTGTTTTAAATTTTATATTTATTTTATATTGTATTTTATGGTTTTAACTGTTGTAAACTGCCCAGAGAGCTTCGGCTATTGGGCGGTAGAAAAATGTATTAAATAGATAAATGTGTGTCTGTGGCACGGGCTGGGGTAGTCCACATAGCCCTGTGACCCTCTAGGGCAGGGCTCTCCAACCTTGGGTCCCTAGATGTTGCTGGCCTACAGCAGCTCCCAGCATACCCAGCCAGCATGGCTAATGGCAAGGGATTCTGGGAGCTGTAGTCCAGCAACATCTGGGGACCCAAGGTTGGAGAGCCCTGTGAACATTCTTTTAATGTGACACACACACGCGCACACACACACACACACACACACACACTTTGTTGAGATTTCAGTCATGAGAGGCAACTTGAGTTTAAAGCTTCCTTCCATCCATTCATCTCTCTGGTTCCACACGCACACACGGTATTAAAGACATTTGAACAGTTCATCCATTGCTTTAAATAGGAAGAGGAAAAGCCCCCTGCTGAAAGTCAGCTGAAGGGGGGGGGAGGAGTCACTCCCTGTTAAGGATTAAGTTGCCCTAAGAGTCCTTGGTGGCGGTAGACTTAGCCCTACTCCAGCTTTTTTTTTTTTTTTTTTGAACAGGGTGTTTTTCTTCCCTGTGCAAGTGAATGGAGGAATCGCTCCATTCATTTGCAGAAGGGGGAAATAGATTGGTGGACGTCATAACCTGGCCTTGTGGGCACAGTGGTGCCCATGGGTGCCAGGTTGGAGGCCCCTGTGCTAGAAGAACGCATCCTGCCCATCCCTTGTGATTGACCATTTCATCTCTCCCATCACCCTGCTCCAGATTGGGAAACAAGCAGCTTATTGCCCTGCCTTGCTGGAGAATAACAAGGTTAGAAGCAGGTGGGGCAGAAGCTGAGGAAGGCCTGTTGTAGGCACCAAACAAAGCCTCAGCGAAGAAAAATCTGAAAGATTGGGTGAGAACTGTACTCCAACCAAGACTAAAAGAAGAAAGTAAACTACATCTAGCTGAAATGTCTGAGTATACATAGTATACTGAGTACGTATACATAGGATTGCTTCGAAGATGTCATACACTGACTTTTTAAAAAGTTGTAGTTGTTTTGTTTTATTTCTAAAACAATACACTCTGTGGATGCTAAGAAGCCATTATTATTTACTTCCAATGTTTTATTTCTTACATTATTTTTAAAGTTATAACTGTAGCTGACCATGGTGATCCAGAGTAAAAGCCAAAAAAGGATATTGTAGAGTTGGAAAAAGTGCAGCAAAAGGCAACTAAGGGTGCGATCCTATGCATATTTAGGCAGAAAAAAATCCTACAATTCGCAGCATGCCCCTGCCAGCCATGCTGGCTGTGGGATGCTGGGAGTTGTAGGACCTTTTTCTGTCCTAAGCATGATAGGGTTGGACCCTAAAATGATCAAGGGTCTGGAGCAGGAAAGATTACAATGTCTGTGACTGTTTAGCTTAGAGAAAAGGTGAGTGGGGGAGACATGATAGAGGTGTAAAAAATTATGCATGGTGAAACTGGATAAGGAGACGTTTTTCTCCCTCTCATGTAATACTAGAGCCTGAGCTCATTCCATGAAGCTGAATGGTGGGAGATTCAGGACAGATAAAAGAAAGTACTTATTCACCCAACGCATAAACTGTGGAATTCACTGCCACAATATGTGGTGATGGCCACCAATTTAGAGGGCTCAAAGGGGGATTAGACAAATTCATGGAGGAGAAAGTGGTCAATGGCTACTAGTTCTGAATTGATGGCTATATGCTACCTCCAGTATCAGGCAGTATGCCTATGTGTACCAGTTGTTGGAGAACATGGGCAGGAGGGTGCTGTTGCATTCATGTCCTGCTTGTGAGTTCCCATGGGCAGCTGGTTGGCCACTGTGTGAAGAGAGTGCTGGAATAGATAGACCCTTGATCTGATCCAGCACGGCTCTTCTTATGTTCTTAATTGTTCAGTGAATTGTTTGCATTTTGTAGAAGCCTTTTCTAACATAGTTAAAAGTTACCGTATAACAATTTGTTACAATTGTAACTAGCATAAATATGAAATCTGTTGATGAGTTGAGTATAGTTCTAATAATGCTTTTTTAAATTGACCAGTCAGTTGACCAAATCTATTTTTGACTGGTCAGATGCCCAACCTTACTTGAAAGTCATAATCTCTGACATGGGACACCCCCCTCCCCCCGCTTAATCTGAAGTATATACGTGGGCTAGTTGTCGGGAATGAACAAAATACACTCTGTGGATGCTAAGAAGCCATTATTATTTACTTCCAATGAGCCAAGGTCGAGCCCTGTTCAAAGTGAGTTCTACAGCTGGTTTCTCTGGTCAGTTCTAACTCAAGTTGCCTTGCAGCTGTGTTTTTTGTGGCTGATTCTCTGCAATCCTTGAGGCTAGAAATTCAGATGCCTTAATGAATGCTGAATTCTCTTAAAAGTAAAACATTATTATAGTTTGAATGTTGTTCACTCCTGCTCTAGACAGACTGACTATCATGAAACTGTTGCATTCCTATTGCTCAAGTTTTCTTTGGTAAATATAGAGAAAAGACCTTGTTTTCTACTGTGTGAAAGGCATCCCAATAGAACTATATTCCGTGGAGATCAGTTGGACTTTTTTTGTTTGAGTTTAGGATTGCTAATTTAAGATGCAATGTTATACACACTTACCCTAGAGTAAGTCCCATTGAACTCAATGGGGGCTTACTTCTCAGTAAACATGCATAGCACTGTGTGAGTCCTAAGCGTATTTGCTCAGACGTACATTCCACTGAATTGTGTAAGATTGCAGCTCTAGGAACACCTTTTTTCTTTGTACATAAACAAGAGCTCAGTCGTATTTTTTGCAGTTACTTTTCCCCTGGAAACCAATGCCCAAGCTGCTAACTAAGGAATAATCCCATGATGTCCACAGCTCTGGATTAAAGCTACTCACAAAAGATTGCAGGGTTGTTGTTCTTGATATGGATAAAAGCAAGAATTTGTTTTTGTTTTTTACAGAAAACTTTCCCATCATCCACCGTCCCTCTCAAGGATATCTTCATTCAATGGAAGAAGTAAGTTTTTAACTATTATTGGTTGAGAGCTTTTATCTTGTCTTGCTTAATAGCCCATTTTTATTATGTTACTGTTGTATTTTTCCACTTTCTTTAACTTTCCCATTCGGGAATATTACAACAGGGCCAACATAACAATCTAGCCTGAATAAAGTGTTCTTGACCACTTTTGAGCTGCAATATAAGAGGAAAAGGGGTCTAGTCTGTTCTTACGATATTTTTTTTGTTACTGTCAACAGCTCATTTTGAAAATCCCTTACAATTGTCTCTGTTTTAGCCTCTGAAGCTGCTAATAATAATAAATAATAATAATAATAATTTATTTCTTACCCGCCTCTCCACTCAGATCGAGGCGAGGAACAACCAAACATAAAATACATAAGTAGTTAGAAGCACAGCAAACATTATTAAAATATTCTTTAAAACCTTTAAAAGTATCCTAAAAATTCTTTAAAACGCTTAAAATTCCACTGGGTAGGCCTGTCGGAAGAGATCAGTCTTTATGGCCTTTTTAAAGACCAAAAGACTGTGTAGTTGACGAGTTTCCTCCGACAGGCCATTCCACAGTCTGGGAGCAGCAGAAGAAAAGGTCCTCTGGGTAGTACTCGCCAGCCTAGTCTTAGCCGACTGGAGTAAGTTCCTCCCAGAGGACCTAAGTGTGCAGGCCGGATTGTACGGGAGACGTCGATCCTGCAGGTAACCAGGACCCAAACCATGTAGGGCTTTAAAGGTGATAACCAACACTTTATACTTCGCCCGGAAACTGATCGGCAGCCAGTGTAATGCTTTTAAAGCTGGTGTAATATGGGCACCTCTAGATGTACCGGTGACCAATCTGGCTGCCATATTTTGCACCAATTGAAGTTTCCGAACTAGGTACAAAGGTAGCCCTATGTGCAGCGCATTGCAGAAGTCAAGCCTCAAAGTTACCAGCGCGTGCACTACCATCTTTAGGTCTTCCAACTCTAGGAAGGGGCGCAGCTGGCGTATCGAATAAGAGACACTACAGCATGCTGGCCATGCTGGCTGGGGATAATGGGTGTTTTAGTCAAACACATATGGAGGGCATCTGGTTGAGCAAGGCTGCACTATAGAAATGCACTGGGTTTCAAATTCCTGCTGCCCAGAGCAAGGGAAACTTGTAGATCTCCCACTGCTAGGTGGGAAGCTTCATTCTCTACTTCCTCTGAACCAGAACCATAGAATGTCAAAACATAGCTTTGGGGAGCATAGAGTATCCATACCCGCCTATCTCTTACCATACACATCAGGAATAGTAAAAAGGTTGCTTGAGAGTTCTTCTCCAAAAGGCAAAAGATAAAGGGCTGGTTCGCATGACACGGCTGGCTCATTGTGGGTTATTTAACCCATGATGAGCTGTGGTGCGTGCCAGGCATGTGCGGCTGCCATTTTGATTGTGCAGCCCCCAATTGGGGGTTGCGCCATGTCATTCAATCCCAGTCATTTAATTACTTAATCACTACTGCAAAATGTGGATAAAGTAAGGGTTGTTTAACCCTGGAATAACCCTTATGACCAGGTTCGAATGATACGGTGCAACCCCCAATTGGGGTTTATGCAATCAGAATGGCTGTGGCACATGGCACAGCTCGTCATCAGTTAAATAAGCCACAATGAGCTAGCCGTGTCATGCAAACTGGGTCAATGAGTTCTCTAGGCAGGTTCTCCTGTTGGTAGTTTGGTGGGCCTTTGGAATTTGTCACTAGCACTGCGCCTAATTAGAAGCCAGCCCTGCCAAGGTGGGGAATTTCTGCAGTACTAAAAAAATCCTTGTAGCAACTGTCTTTGTTCAAACTATCCCATTGCCTTCAAGTTTGGCTTCAAGCATCATTGGTGCTAGTTGCATGAGTAATCTACTTGTGTGCATATTTACAATATTATGCTCATTAGGAGAGTGTGCATTTGTTCTTAAATTGAACGAAAAATAAAACAAATGTACCCCATTCATTTAATATTAAAATTAATACTTAATATTAATATTAGCCACCCTATGTGCGGGCATGGGAGACTGACTTAGGTGAGTGTTTGGGAGAAGATGATTGGCAGTGCATCTGGACTTCTTTTGCATCTTTATCAATCACCACTAACATAAAGGAAGCTCGATACAAAGCTCTCAGTAGGTGGTACATTACTTCTGCAAGGCTTCACCTAATATGTCTGAGCAATAGCCTATATTGTTGCGGGGGGGGGTTATGGTCAGATTGGTTCATACTTCCATCTTCGGTGGGAATGTTCAACCACTCGGGCATTTTGGAACATGGTTGCCAATTAATTTGTCCATGTTGGACCACTGGTAACTCCTAAAGCAATGCTTCTTCTTTTTGAACCTAATGACCCTGGATTCCTGCATAAAGACTTTCTTAAGCAATTGTATACAGCTGCAAAGTCATGTACAGCACGTAATTGGGAAGTCTCCAAAGCAACCAACTAAACAGCGGTGGGTTGATAAAATTTGGGAGACTATGACTATGTATAAACTTACTCAGCAAGTGCAGCAAGCAAGGAATCCTGATTTTAAGAAACGTATTATGCTGGCTCAGCTTGTCTGAGTGTGGAAAGCTAAGCATGGTCAGGCCTGGTTATTACTTGGATGGGAGACCCCTCCTCTAGTTTCCTGCATTGAGCAGGGGGTTGGACTTGATGGCCTTGTAGACTCCTTCCAACTCTATGATCTATGAAATCTACTATGTATTTCCTATGTTGAAACCCTTTAAACTTCTGATCAAATTTCAACCAAGTATGGTTGCCTATATTTTTTCTGACTAATACGCACATGCACACAGAGAGAGAGAAATATCACACATTAGCGCATACCCCTTTTGTATGCTGGATAAACTTGTATTTTCAGTCTTTCATTAGATAGTGAGCTCTTCCTTAGGCTGTTTTACTGTAGCTGTTCCACAAGGATATTGGTGATAGACTAAGAGTTATAAGTACAGTAATACCTTGGATTGCAAGTAACTTGGTCTGAGAGTGTTTTGCAAGACAAGCAAAATTTTTGAATAAATTTTGACTTTATAAACAAGCGACGTCTTGCAATACAAGGTAGGGATGTAACCGCTCTCCTCGAGCGGGCGTAGCGGGTCGAAATCGGCCCCGCTCACACCCGCCAGAGACTCGCTTTGATATAAGAGTGTTTTGGATCACAAGCACGTTTCCGAAACGAATTATGCTTGCAATCCAAGGTATTACTGTAGTGAATTTTGTTGTTTCTTTAGTGATCTGCTTATATTATTATGTGTCTTTTTATTGCCTTTATTTTTTTTAACTTTATTTCAAAGTAAAATGAAATTTCATGGGGGAGGGATAAAAGAAATTCCTTTTGTTATCTTCTTCCCATTCATTTTCATTTTTTTATCATTTGCATTGCATTGGAGGCACTTGTCTGCATCGGATATTTCTTCTGGATGCAGTGTAGAGTTCACGGCTAGGTCATGGGCTGGAGGGAAGGCAGAGCAATGAAACTGAGTAGAAAGTGCTATTAGTTGAGCAGCGGTTCTTCTCTGTCTGTGCACCTTTTTTTAGTTGCCTCTAAGATGAGAGGACCCTTTGTCCAATCTGTCTGAAATCTGGCAGGGGTAACAGAAGGCGAATTTCATGCCATTTGGATGGGAAATGGCTAAGTAAGAGGCAGAAAAAGACTGGCTTCCACTGGAATAAATGGAAAACAGAATGAAACGGCCTCTTTTTCTGTCGCACACTTTTATTAGGCACTTCGCTTTTGGGCCGTTCATGCATCAGGCCCGTAGCCAGCCTAAAAGCTCTGGAGTGGTGGCGCAAAAAAGTAGGGGGTCAGTTCATCTGGTTTGCAGACTCTTTTTTAACTATTTGTTTGTAAAAATAATTTTAAAAAAAAGACTGGGGGGGGCAGCAAAAATTTAGGTGGACAGCCCCCCCCCCCCAGCTACAGGCTTGTCATGCATTCTTTGAATGTGTGAGGTAGTGCATGCTAGCTTTGCTGGGTGTGCATTTGGCATGTGTAAGAATGCATGCGTACCAACTCTGCGAGCATGCCAACACATGCACGTAGGGCTGCTCCGTGGAAGAGGGTCGGCATCCTGGATGGATCGGGGCCCTTCCTTGTGTGGAGGAGCCCTGCACACATAGAGTCCCTCTCAAATATGCAGGAGCAGGGCTGGCATGGGGGGGGGGGGGGGTGAACTCCCTGCAGTGAACCCCAAACACTTTTTTTGTGTGGTGTGGGGTGTTCTTCTCCTGGAGCGTGGCAGCTTCCTTTGTGCCAAGGTTACATTAGCACCTCTGGGACAAGCAAAAAAAAAAAACCCCAACATGAAATGGGCTATATTACACACCTATTATTTTTACTAAAACAAACACTTTATGAGGGAAACAGCTAGATGGATACATGACTTTGGATCGTTGTCCTCTTCTTGACCTTTTTTATGTGTCCTTTGTTATGTCTAATTGAGAGCATGAAGTGTGTGTGTGTGGGGGGGGAAGCGGTATGATTTTGCCTATAAATTGCCATGCTCAAATCAGAAACTGTGTGCACAATGTACTTGATTATGACTAATGTGGCGGCCGCAACTTTTGACTTGTTCAGCCTTTCATTTCATTTTTCATTTCATTTTAATGTTTGTTACTCTGCTTTTTCCTTCAATCGGGGAGGCTGGAAGAAACAGAGCCATCCTGTGACCACATAGACAGCATCTACAGGGCCATAGGATTCTTTGGATTCCGAGATCAGAGACAGAGCTCCAACCTCGTAGCTAGGGATCTGCACTCAGACCCACCCACCCACCCACCCACCGCAGCTGGCATGAAAAGATCCATGCTGACTGCTTCTCCGAGGTCGTAAGAGGCACCTTGGAGAAGGGGTAAAGGGGGAGGGGAGGGGACGAGACCGGGACTGCCAGGATACAAAGTATCCTGACAGCGCTCCAGCCTCCTTCCCTCTCCGTCTGTAGTGCCGCAAGTAGACGGTCAAAATTGGCCATCTAGCTGAGTTGCAGGGCGGGAGGAATGGGGAGGTGGAGATCGCCTCCATCGCTTCCCCTGCCCTGCATGGGGTGCCCATAATCCTCCCGAGTTCGGAGGCTTCCAGACGTCCCGAACTGATTGCACCCGAAGTCTCTCTTATTTGCATCCTATCCATCAACCTACTGAGAATCTACTTAACCAAGGAGTACTTCTATATCTGCCTTCTCAAACCAGGGCTACAATGTCCATGATCCCCAGAAGCACGACCAATCCGGTTCACAAAGGCTGTATGTAGAGAACATTTCCTAAAGTGAAGTGCTGCCTTCTGCGATCCTGTCACTGAACAGCGTAGTCTGGTAACTTCACTATATCCACAGGTGCTGTTTCTTAAAGGTGCAATGTGGGTCTTCCTACAGGAAACTGCTAGGCAAAACTAATTGTGCTGTTCATTGATGCTGACCATTGAGTCAGGGTTTTTTTGGTCCCCTGCTTCTTCTGTCCCTTATTGATTTAGCCCTGAGAACCATCAATATGGTAACAACCCTTACGTGTAGGGGTGTTTCTCCTTTGACACTCCTCTTTTTGCTTGGACCTGTCTCCCTCTCCCATAGTGTGAGGGTGAGTGATCCATTTAGCCCAGCCCTTTTGTCTTTCTCCTGTATATTTGAGCCTCAGATATTGTTACTAGACTAGTAGAGAATCAGCATTAGTCTTGGAAAAACTCCAGGTTCAAATTAGCCATGCAAATTGGATAAAACTATTAGTAGGTTTAATTAAGTTCTGCGTCCCATTTTCACGGCCTTGGATATGATCGGTGTAGCTTTATTCTTATCACTAGTAAGTTAATTTTGAAGCCTTATTTGCCATAACATCTTGTGTGGGAGTTTGCCTAAACAAGAACAACTCGAGTCCCACTTTTTGTGTAAGACAAAGAAGTACCAACCTTTTCTTATTGTCATGGCAAACAAAGGGCAGCACTGGCTTTTATCCAAAAGAGGCATGAGGCTCAGTATTGTCAAACACCTTTTACTTTTTAAGTCGGCCGCCCTTATTCACTCCAGCTCAACACGCTTGTACGATCTGTCCAACAGAGGTTCCTTGCAAACCGCCAAACGAAAGGCAGATGATATCGACAGAGGCGCTCCAGCAAAGATCAGAGTTCCTGACCCGAAGAGCAGCTCGGAGAGCTCAGAGGAGGAGGAAGCCTCAAACGTCATAAAAAGTAAGAGCCAGTCTTGCCCGACTAGTTGAATGAGGCATGCTAGTGATAAAAGATGAGAAAAGATGCTTGTGTGGAATGGATAGTAATATAGCAATACCTTGGATTGAGAGCATAATTCGTTCCGAAACCATGCTTGTTGTAATCCAAAACACTCTTATATCAAAGCGAGTCCCTGGCGGGTGTGAGTGGGGCCGATTTCGGCCCGCTCGAGGCGAGCAGTTGCATCCCTACGACTTGTATTGCAAGACGTCGCTTGTTTATCAAGTCAAAATTTATTTTAAAAAATTGCTTGTCTTGCAAAACGCTCTCAGACCAAGTTACTTGCAATCCAAGGTATTACTGTACGGTGGTGCTGTTGTTGCTGCAAGAAACCAAATTTGAAACCACCTACATTGTAAAAACTGTTGGTTGCAGTTTTCACAGTGCAATACTTTGGCAGGTGGCAGAGAGCATGGGCGTGGGGGCAGGCGCTAGTTATCATTGATTGATTGATAGATTGATTGATTAATGTATGTATGTAAAGCATTTTTTCTCCTCTCTTCAGCCAGAAAGGCTCCCAGAGCAGCTTACAAAGATCAGAAATGAGACAGTCCCTGCCCGCAGGCTTACAAAAAGAAAAGAGATTGGGAGTGTGGATGAAAAGCAGCAAACTGGGGCACTAGATTTTTAGTTACAACGTTGTGCACAAAAAACACAATATCCCCACAATCCCACTCCTACAGTGCTTGTCCAGAGTTCCCCCTTTCTTCCTTGAGACTTCTGCAGACACTGATTTATACATTTTCAAACTTACAGCTTTCAACAAACCCAATCTCCCAACGGGCCAGTTTGAGAAAGTCTTCGATCTTTAGAAGGAAGAATGCTCAGGGAGGGGATTTGCATTGCACTAGCTAAATTAGACTGCCAGAAAAATCTGGAGTAATTTTTGGGGAGAGAATCTGTTCTCAAGTTCTGAATGGCATTGGCAAAGGTTCCTTCCTTTCTCTTTCCTTTCTGGGGATATTGCAGATCTGATTGGTGGGCTGAAGCGGAGGTGTATGCGGGCTGAGCCAATGTGAGCAATATCACTTTCAATCTCTCTGTGGTGCTGCTTGGTGTTGTATTTTAATTTCTCTTCCTGTCCTTGTGCAAAACTGCTTTCCCCATGTAGTCTCTTTTGCTTCCCTCTCCCAGCACTATCCTCCTCTTGGAACTTAGCTGCTGCTGCTAAAAAATCTTTGTCGCCCAAGCCTCCACCCCTCCACCTGAGAATATATTCCTTCCTAATACTTCCCAACAAGCTCCTGCCACTTCATTCCACTTTCATGTATTTTTTTTTTTTAATGAACAACAGGAAGGTTTGGTTTGTAAATTGATTGACTGACTGGATGGGAGATAGCAGGGAACAACTCCTTTTTATTTCCCTCAATTGTTAGTGCTTGCTTCGTTTTGTGTGTCTATCTCTGCAGCCTTTCTCCATTTCCCAACCACAACTGGCTTCTCTGACTGTTTCCAGAAAGAGGAGAAAAAAATATGCCAGATTCCTTTGTGTTGTTCTCTGGAGCTTGATTGCAATAAGAAACAAAAACAAGAACAAAAGACTGGGTTGTGAGGAGGCGCTGCTGCAGCGAAGGAAGAAAAATCTGGAGTGGATTTCTTTGGGAAAGCCAGTGCCTCCTAGACTTTTTCAATGCTTCTTTGAAAACAGATGTTTGCTGGGCTTGCAAGGGAAGTCGGGGCAATATTTAATTTGTAGGGATCAACAATGTCATCTACACAATTAGCCCTTAATTCTGTAGGGCAGGCTGCCACTTGCTGGGTAGAAAGGGAGAGGCACTCTGCATGCATTCAGCACTTTTACTATATTCTTGGTGTGTAGTAGAAATAATTTTTGGCTACTGTGCCTGGACATAATTTGTGGACCCCTGCAACATTAATTATTTCCCTAGATCATCCACAGCTGCCTGTATCAGAAGCAGCAAAACTGAGAATTCAGGAGTGGAAAATTGCTTGCCATGTGCATGCTTTTTTCTTTTCTTTTCGGTGCATGCCTTATCTTACCTCTCCTGCCCGAAGGGATTTAATATGGGTGTCCTAGGCTTAGTCCAGCAGCTGGCAAGAGACCCCCGAAAGCCAGTTTTATACATTACCTAGTAGGGAGTAGTAATCTGCCTGAAAACTTAAACCATTGGGTGTGCCTCATGTGTAAAGCAGTTTGTGTTGAGATCCTCAGTCACATGGGAGCTCATCTCCTCTTGCATACCACCAAAATAAATGGTGCTGGTGTGGTTGAAACCACTTAAGCCACGTAGGGAGCCACTGTATGCATTGCTGTCCCATGTGGAAAGCAGGGCTGCCACCAGCCAGTGTCATCAGACTTTGCTCCTCCCACAACTGTCCTCCACTCCAGCAGTCATTCTATCAGGCTGTGGAAGAGGGAGAGATAGGAAGAGGGCTCACATTGGCTCAGCAGAGGTACCAGCAATATTTGGCTCCTTCTCCCTTTGGGCGATCTGCATTCTAGCTGGTGGTGATACAAAGACCAGAAAGGTCTGACTGCGTTACAGCTCCATTCTACCTGGTCATTATAAGAACTGTATAACCTGACACACCAGTCCCTTGTTTTACTTTTCTCTTTCTATCCGTTTTTTCCTTCGTGCCATGTCTTTTTAGATTGCAACCCTGAGGACAAGGGCTGTCTTGTTTCTATAGATATCTAAGTCTGGGAACCTTTCCAGCTGAAGAGTAGGATAAAAAATGCCTTAAATTAAAACACACACACACACACACACACACACCATAGAATGACACCTGTATAGTTCCGTTCTCAAGCACCGTACTGCAACACTGTTTTTTAAATATATCTTTTGAGCCTTCAATGGTGTTTGAAAAGTGTTACTGCAAACAAGGGAACACCTTGTCACTGTTCTTGGGAGTGGGCTGTTGCTTAAGGAGTGGGTTTGCTCCATGGGGCACTGGGAAACTTTATGTGAATTCTGTCACACTCTGTCTTTGATAAGAGGAAGGTTTTATGCAACTTCAGTGTCCCCAGATAGAGGGAAACTGAAGTCTGCACATTTCTACACATTCTGCCTCCCCCCTCACCTGTGTTGCAGCTAACCTGCCTGTGAATAACAGCAGCTCCATGGCTAAAGCAGAGAGTAGCAGTGAGGATGAGGACTCATCTTCTGAAGAGGAAGCAGTCGCTGGAAAGACAGTAAGCAGGCCTTGATCATTGCTGCTTGTGCTGGAAGGATGTGTGTATGGATGTGTAGCTAGAATAGTTCATTATGAGTATGAAAACTGTCTTCAAACTTTTTCATAAATTTAATTACCTGATCTGCATGTAACAACAACCCAGAGTGCAGGCTGAGTACGAGTCGTCATTTAATTGTGGGTTGGTGCAAACCCTGCGTTATGGTTTAACTATGGGTTGTTAACCACAGACAACCCTTCACAGCCCAACAACAAACCATGGGTTCTCTTCCTGGGTTGTTCGTGGTTTAACAGCCCATAGATAAACCATAGTGCAGGATTCGCAGGTAACAACAACCCACAGTGCAACAACAACCCACGATGCAACAATAACCCATACTCAACCCATTCTCTGGGTTGTCATTACGTGTGAACCAGTTCACTTATGTTTTTGAAAACATTTGGAAATTTTACTTTCTCTGGTAGGGAATAGGAGAAGATTTGAACTTCCAGAAAGACAGCATCCATATGCTTTACTGTCACAGATTCTTCTCATACATAAGTTCTTGCACCCGAGTTGCTAAGCAAACTGTGAGAGTTGCTTGTGTTAACCAAGATGTGTGAGAATTACCCATTAAAAATACACCTGTTTTGAAAGGCCAACCGGTATTGTACCGACATTAGATATTTTCAGTTAAAAAAAAAAAATCTTGAGAAAAGGTTTCTATAAAAATGTACTTTGAATTATTTAAAACAATATTTACATGATATTGAATAGGAGAACATACAAGAGCATAACGCACAATTCTAAATCGCTTAGTGGTGACCAGACAAAAATATTTCAAAAACTTTCTAAGGATTGATAAAGAGCATGTCTTTAAATCAAAATCTTACACAGCAGTTTGGTACGGTGCCAGTGCAGAGTTCTTTAGATCCCTGGGATGACCCAAGACATTTTTTTGCCTGTGTCAAAGGACAAGATGGTTCCCCAATTCCACGTACAGAAACCAGCTGGACTGGCAGTTGAAGCTTCCTTTAACAGGACAGCATCCTCTGCTACACCTGAGGGGAGCCGGCTAGTTTAGGGGGCTCAGGGCAGGCTCTGTCCTCCCAGCACCTTACTGCCGCTCCTCACCCCCCCCCCCCCCAGCACCTGATGCTTGAGATGTCAATCTCATTCTGTCTGGTGGCAGCGCTCATCCTGAACTGGAGAGCAAATGTATTAACCTATTTTGAATTGGCAGCGTTCCTTCCCGTCCAAAGGTGCCAGTTGTCCATGGTCTTACTGAAGCTTCGGTGTGAGCATGAGGTCCTCTGGAGCAGAACTTGGGTCAGGAAGCTGGTCTGTGTGCAGGCCACATATAAGATTCACTCCGCAGTATTATCATGAACGTGACTTGGAAAATCTAATATAATGTCTTCATTTTGTTCCCCACCCCACACCTTTCTTAGGTGAAAACTCCTGTGACAAATAAAACTGACTTTCTGCAACTTGCTGCTCAGAAAACAGATTCCTTCCCAGGTAAAGGGGTGGCTGTAGCTGCTGTCCAGGCAAAAGGGCGACAGAACAAGGCAACTTCAAATAAGCCGCCCCCTCCTCCTCCAACTGCAGCAAAAGCAGGACAGAATAAAGTCCTTTCCGGTAAACAAGGACCTGCTTCACAGACTCTTGTTGCAGCAAGACAGAACACAGCACAGGCAGCTACTGCAAAGAAGGCAGTGAGCTCTGGAAGCGGCAGCAGCTCATCTGAGAGCGAGGAAGAAGAAGCGCTGCCAGTCGTAAAAATTCCACCTCCAAAACTAGGTAAGGAGTCAGTTGACTTGGGATGTGTGTTGGAAACCACTGCAGACAAATTGTTCTGGATTCATAGATTCATAGATCATAGAGTTGGAAGGAGCCTACAAGGCTATCGAGTCCAACCCCCTACTCAATGCAGGAAACTAGAGGAGGGGTCTCCCATCCAAGTAATAGCCAGGCCTGACCCTGCTTAGCTTTCCACACTCAGACAAGCTGAGCCAGCGTAAGCCACAGGATCTCAGACTTGCATCTTTGCTCTTGGCTTGCAGTGAGATCGGTCTGTATTGCCTTCCAAATAACGCTGTAGATCTACTCGTTTCAACTCCTTTTCTTTTCTTTTTTTGATAATATCAGAGGAAATTAAATTCACGTCACTTGTCACGCAGAGCACATCAATTCCAAACAGATAAAAAGCCTTAAAGGATCTGAAGGTCACAAACTGTAGTTAAGTGCGTGTGCATGCAGATCAGTAGCGTTGGGGGTTAAAGTTATAACAATTATACTGAGCTGTCTGAAATGTGCTTTTCCCAGGCTTTCAATTTCCATTTTGATGGCAATCCAGATGTTTGTGTCTCTTGGTTTTTCTTTCTTTCTTTCTTTCTTTCTTTATAAAGTCAGTGCTTTAAAGAAAATAGTTTTTCGATATTGGGATTAGAGCATGTAAAGAGTTTGGGGTTTTGGTTCCAGTTGCTACCATCAACTCTGAGAACACAAAACTGCAAAGTTTTGACCTGATTCTACTGTGAATTATAAACATTCTTAGACATGGGTCTTAAAAACATAGGTGGAAAAATATCCTAATGTTGTGCATGTAGTTGGTATAATCTCAAACATGTGACTCACATGTTCTGGTCATGTTAACTAGCATAAAGGGACTTTCCAGTGACAAAAGTCATGTCAGTAGCTTCATGGCTTTTGTGGCATGAGCTTCTCTCTCATTTACAGGGCAGAGTAACAAGCAGCCAAGCCATACCTGTCAGACTGCATTAAATAATTGAAATTACCTCAGATTAGTGGGCTCAAGGGGTGGGCAGGGGATAGGTGACAGGTGATATCACTTAAAACGTGGTAGGTAGAATTAGGGGAGCTCTAACAAAAAAATCTTGGGTCTCCCAACTTTTTGATCTTGGTAACCTTAATGCTGCATTTGATGTTCTCTTATGTTAAACGAGTTCAATGTAAATGCCTTTACTCCATATTTTAGCTCTACAGAAAGCAGAGAGCAGCAGTGAGGACTCAAGTGATGATTCTGACTCTGAAGAAGAAGAATCAAATGCAGCAGCAGTCCAGGTAACTCCATCTAAAGGTTTCTCTAGGGCCTTTAGAGGTTCCTTTTTTAAAAAAATATGGAACGCCCAAAGTGCCGAGCCACCACTTCAATCTCTCTCTCTTCTCTCTCTCTGCCCCCCCCCCCCCACGATCCACCTTCTCTATCTTTCCTCTCTGCTATCCCCCTCCAGCTCTGAGCTGGAGGGGGGTGGTTAAGGGATGGTCAAGGTTTGTCTTTGCACCTGCCAGGTGGTTGGAGGTATATATATAGGCAGATAAAGCACATTTAGGAAGTAGCACTGCACACTTCCCGTCATTGGCCTTTCCTGCGCGAAAGGCCAAGAGTGCACACTACCCAAAGGCACATGGAGCACCTTTGGGCAGCAACACCGAATGCTCCTGCCCCACCTGGTCTTTCCCAAGGGGCGGGAGCATGCTCTGCATGCAGTTTGGCCACAGGTTTCTGTCCGCTGCTTTAGGGCATTGAGAATTGCACCCACTCGCCCATGACTCACTTTGTTCTGTTGGTCATTCTAGAGTTGGTTCCGTACTGTTTCCTGTCCTTGCGCTAACATCTGAATCTGCTCTGGAAGACTTCCACCTAAAGAGAGGGAGAGGAGAATGAATTTTAAGCTGCTCACTTGCTGGAGAGAGAAGAAATTGAGTGACAAAATTGTGATGAGAATGTGAAACTGTAATCATGAGCAGGCTGAAAATCTCATTCAGTGCTAGGAGAGCAAGCAAGCAGGATGGGGTTGATTTCTTCCAAACCATTTTAATATCCCATTTTGGAGAGCTCTCCCTTGGTTTTTGGCTCTGCCTTCTGATTAGGAAAAGCAGGGTCGTTTTGGCTCTGCTGCTTTGAAGTGAGGAGCCATTGCCAACCGCTTCTTTCTTTCCTGCCTTTCTCTTCTCCCCCCCCCCCCCATTTCTCTACGCTTTCTTTTTCTCTCCATCCCTGATGTCTTTGCTTTAGCACAACAAGCGGATTGCTTTGCTCTCATCCTTCTGTTGGTGGGATAGGAGCCAGACCCAAAGACTCCCGAGGGGGTGCAGAAGCCAGTGGCTTCACATGCCTTCCTTTCCCACCCCTGACCCCCAAAAGCACACTTCTGACTTCCAGGGCTTTAGCAGCATTAGACAGTAGCACTCCTGTGTGATGAGGCTGATGTACTGGCAATTGTTTTATCTCTTTGAAGGCAGGGCAAAAAGTCACTATTAGTCCTTGGGTTAAGGAGAGCAGAAGCCCGGCTACAGGTCCAAGGGTTCCCCACCCCTGCATGGCTCTGCCAAAGCCTCCTTTTGGTGGTGGGTGCTTCATTGGGTGCTCCCCGGATCTGTCTGAGGGCCTGTCTTGACCTCAAGGATGTGGAATTGCTTTGGAACATCCCTATGACCTGCCTGTTCTCTCCCCACCCCCACCCCCCGGATGAGAAAGAGAAAGTTTGGACATTGTGACGATCCCTTGTGTTCAGTTGGTAGGAGAGCCGGCAGAGTCACCCAGGAGTGTATTAGGACTTGGGGTGGAGACTGGGTCACATTCGTTTGTTCTCTTTGTCTTCTTTAATTGAAGCCATTCTATTCAGAGCTGGGGTGGCCTCCTCTCTGGAATGGGATGTTAAAAGTTGGCTGGACCTGCCTTCTAGGTCAGAGGAGGCATTAACGCTATCCTTCCTGCTCCTCTACCAACCAAAAAGAAGGAATCTTCATGGCAAGTCCAACTTCTTGATGCCCAAACGCCCATTTTCAGGTTTGGCAGAATAACCGCAAGTCTCCAAAACTGCTCAGGAATTGGGCCCAAGTTGCAGTTCGGTTTCTTGGAGGACCGTCCTTGGTCCTGTACAGCTTTCTAAGCAAAGGCATCTGTACCTTGGGAACTTTCCAGCTCTCCTAGCTGCCATGTGCTGATGCTGCCTATTCTGTACCCTTCGTTCCAGGTAAAACCTGCTGTTCAGAGTGCACAGGTCAATACAACATTGGCAAAAAGATTACCAGCCACTCCTGTACCTTCTAAAGGAAATGCAGTAAAGGTATCTCCAGCGAAGACAACAGCAAACCAGATCAGAGCAGGATCTGTAAATGCAGCTAGAAGCACAAAGCCAACAGACAGTTCGGAGACTAGTGACTCATCCGACAGCGGGGATGACGAGCCCCTCTCAGCAGCACAGGTGAAATGCATTGGGGACAATTGTCCCTAAGGTCTGGAGCCATTAGGCACAAGAGAGCCTAGTTTGAAAATGGGATGTGATTCAGACATCACATTCCCCGTCTTCCAGACCATGCTTTGGAGCAGTGTTCTCCAACCTGTTCTCCAGCATAGCTGGCTGGGGCATGCTGGGAGTTGTAGGCCAAAGACATCTGGGGACCCAAGGTTGGAGAACACTGCTTTGGAGTATTGGCAACATGATGTCTGATGTAACCATAATCAATATCTAATGTGAACTGTTAACATTAAAACATTAACATGCATTGCTGTTCAACATTAAATTCTTTAATTTTGTAGTTCTGCATGGTAGTATTTATAACTGTTTTACGTAATTCTGTTCTTATATTGTGAAATATTTGGAAACATGATATAAAATGTTCTCAAAGATGTTTTCTTTTATTACTTATTTAAAGGAGCCCTATACTAAAAGCACAAATACACCACAATCAGGGAATGGAACGTCACTGTGTGCTTCCTATAACCCCTCAATAAATAATCCAGTCTTGAAAGTTGTTCCCGATCTAGTCTGTTGGCATTTTTTTAAAATTTAACATGTGAACCACTTGAGTTACTTTTCATCAATACCATTGTTTTAATCTTGACAATAGACACAGTCACCTAGAAAACCTCCTCAGGCCTTCACAGTATCGGTGAAAAATGCGCCATCAAGTCTGCCGTCGAACAAGGCAGTCTCTACTCCAGCTCCATTGAAACAAACTTCAAGTGCATTGAAACAAGCGCCAAAGCCATCTGTGGCCACCTTGGTGAAACCGCTGCCACCTGCGAAGGCTGTTGGGAGTGCAAAGAAAGCAGAGAGTTCGGAGAGCAGCGAGTCATCGTCTGAGAGTGAGACTGGGAATGAGAATGAGGCTCCCACGATTCCAGTGAGCCAGAAGGTTAGAAATTCATAGATCATAGAGTTGGAAGGGGCCTACAAGGCCATCGAGTCCAACCCCCTGCTTGATGCAGGAAACTAGAGGAGGGGTCTCCCATCCAAGTCATCACCCGGCCTGACCCTGCTTAGCTTTCCACACTCAGACAAGCTGAGCCAGCGTGAGCCACGGGCCTGGATTTAATTATTGCTCTTATATGGAATAATGGGACTGACTGTCTTGCTTTCCATGCGGGCTAAAGTTTGCAGGATGATGCGTCTTTTGTGCATAAAATCCCAGCCTTGCAGAACGTGGCTGCTTTTTCCTGTCCCCCTGCATCGTTTAGCCGTGCCTATTTAGAACCTCCTTCAGCATGTGGCTAATCAGTGGACAGTTAGATGACTAGATCAACTGTATAAAGTTATATTAGCTTGCTTTTCTAATGCTTGCATTTTAACACCAAGAAAAGGCTGTTGTTGGTAAAGGGAAACAGTTTTGCTTAAAAACAGAAAGGCAGACATTGAGCCCATTTGGACAATTAAACAACCCATGGTTTGTTCACCGTGGGTTGTTTCAGAGCGTGGGGAGCAAGCAGGTGTTCTGGCTTCCTGACTGCTTGCCCACTTCCAAACAAGCCAGGAATGGTTGTTTTCACTGATGTCCGAACTTGGAACTTTGGGTTGTTGAGGGAGAAGCAACCCAGAGTTTTTAACCCGTGGTTCGCTGTTAGGTTCAATCTCTGGGTTGTTTCTCCCTCAACAACCCAGAGTTCCGGGTTCGGGCATCTCAGCGAACAGCCCAGGAACAGGGGTTCCTGGGTTGTTTAGTAAACCAGGAGCAGGTGGGAGCCAGCACGCTCGCTTGCTCCCACACATTCAAAAACAAATCGTGGATTGTTTAATCTTGTGAACTAGGGCATTCAGTATTGTAAGTTCTTCCCAGATGCTGGCCTCATGTTAGTGGTTTTGTTTTTCCCTACAAAACTTTGTCTCAGAAACACAGTAGGTACATCTGTGCTCTCGAAAGTGCCCTGTCTTTCCTTTATTATTCCTGTTTTGCCTCCCACCTCAGTTCCCAGGCCCACCTATTTCTCCCTTGTGATAAGTCTGGCCTTCTCTGTGGCACTTTGCAGAGAACTGCCATGGCATTTGCTTATCAATATTGGTCTCGGTTGATATGTTGACCTCAGTAATTTTCCTGAACATGGCTACAGGGGCTCTTCGCAGGTAATGGCAACCCATCAGTTTAAAAACAGATGGGTTTTCAGGGACATGTGGGCATGCCCTGCCTGCAGCATGCCCGCCTCTTCCACTTCATAGCACAACGATCGGCTCCTTCCTAGGTTGTGCACCGTGATGTGCAAACCCAAATCGCTGGGTGGTTTAGGGGCTAAACAACTTGACGGTTAACCCAACAATAAACCGTGGGTTAACTGCTGGGTTGTTTACCCCTAAACAACCCAGCGGTCTGGGTTCGCATGTCACGTTGCACCATCTACGAAGGAGCTGATCGCGGATTGTGCTGTAACGTGGACGAGGTGAGTGTGCTGCAGGCAGCGTGTTCCCGACAGCCCATCATTTTTTAAACATGGGCTGTTGTTATGTGCGAACTAAGTCACTGACTAGCCTCACGTGATTGAGGAAGGAAAAGAAGCCATGCCGGTCATGCGCCGCCTCATTTCCATAGTTACCCGTGCCAGGCATGGGTTGCTGTGTTATCCGAACCTGGCAAAGTGGGCAGCGGGGATTGCTTCCAAACCACCCGCAACCCATTGCTTGTTCTAGTCTTCCGGAGTGGTTTGGAAGCCACCCCTGCTGGGTTCGGACAATGTGGCAACCAATGCCCAGCACGGGTAATTATGGAAATGAGGGGGCGCATGACCAGCACGCATGGGACAGGGCAAAGAAGCCACCGTGTTTTCTTTTCCTTCCCCGTCATGCGAACCCAGCCATTGTCTTCTGAACTCTGTGTCTCAAAGGCTTTTGATCTCTCAGCCTACCATCTTGAACTGATTGCTTACTGCCCATTTTACTTCTTTACCCTTGCAGTAATTCACGAGACCAGCATGGTAAAAGCAAGCTCAAAGGAGCGCAATATATACATGCCTTGGATTGAGAGCATAATTCGTTCCGGAAACGTGCTTGTAATCCAAAACACTCATATCAAAATGAGATCCCCCAAAAAAAATTTGTACAGAGATTTTTAATTTAAGCCGTACTACAGTACTTGTATTGCAAGACGTCGCTTGTATATCAAGTAAAAAATAAATTAAATAAATATTTAAAAATTTGCTTGTCTTGCAAAACGCTCTCAAACCAAGTTACTTGCAATCCAAGGTATTACTGTAGTTTGAAGTGACTTTTGCTGCTGCTTGATAGGTAGCTACATGATGGTTAGGGCTTCCCTGTTGCGTGTCTTTGATTTGAACTGTCACTTCCCGCTCTGAATATGTTTCATGTATGTCTCCTCCTAAATGGAGTGTCCACTAAATAACATGCTAGGAGATAGTATGTAGAGATGAAAGGAAAAGCACTTGCCTGTAACAGAAATCTGAACCAGTTAGGACCTGCAAAAAAGAAAGAAGGGGATACTTTGTTCTAGTTCTGGTATAGCTAAATTGATCTGGAGATCCAGAATGATGTTTAGTTCTCTTTAAGAGATCATGGGACTTAGAAAAGAAGAGATGCATATCAAGGATTCCTGGATTCCACACGGATTCTTCAGTTCCATCCTGCAGCAGCTTGCCTCTCTTCCCTCCAACTGCAGCATGACGGCCTATACCCAAAGTTCAAAATCGGCCACAATTCCCAAGATCTCCCATTAATTACTAATGGAAATCCAGAGGGCTTCCTGAATAAGTTGCCTTTAAACAGTTGTAGGGACAAAAAATACTATTTGGTTTAAGATGACGTTGGGCAGTAGATATAACTCAGCCTTGCAGATAGCCCCAGGCTGAAGGAAAGTAACAGTTTCTGTTCTGGGCACATAGCTTGGCAAACCACTCTGCCAAACATAGGGGGGGGGGGCTGATACGTTTGTTATTGTCATTATAACTGTTTGGCTCAGCATTGCAGTAAGTTCCTTTTGGAGCCAGATATTGGTCACACTCAAATATTTGTCCAGGTGGAGTTGTGTGCCAGTAATTCCACCAGAGGTCAATCAAATTTCATCTTGCCATCTTTTAAAAAAAGAAACACTTCTTAAAATTCAAGACTTTGAGGAATACAATATAACTTATTTATTTTCATTATATTTTATTTGTCATCTGCCCAATAACCAGTGTTCCCTGGGCAGGTTACAAAACATGTATAACATTTATGATTTCATGGCCAATGAATACCTGATTAGATTATTGTTTTGCTTTGAACCTGCACCAGGTTCAAAGCAAAACGCTCTAAGAAAGTATTCATTGGCCATAAAATAATAAATGCGGGTACTATATACACACTTATGGGCAGAATCCAAGGAGGCATTTATGCTTCCGCTGATTCCCTTCCGTGAGCAGTAAGTCCTGCCAATTCTGTTGTGGAAACGGGACCCACCACTTATGAAAGGGAGATTTAGTGTTTCCTAGGGGAAGCCCTGAAACGAGCAGAAACACTCATCTCTGGAAGGAGGCAGGTCAGCGGTGCTCCCTTATGTGAGCGCTACCAACCTGCCTCCTTCCACAAATGAGCATTTCCACTCATTCCGGTTTGCCCCGGAAGCGCTAAATCGCTGTTGCGCAAGCAGTGGGGCAGCATACGGAACAGAATTGGTGCAAGAGAATCAGCAGGGGCATAAACGCCCCATTGGATTCTGCCCCAGATTTGGACAGAGTTAAATGAAGAGCTAACAGGTTCCTCCAAATAAGTTTCTAATTGATGTTGTACTTCTTCTAAAAAAATTGTTCTTCATGCTCGCCTGTCTAGCCGACTTCATTCAAAATGTCAGTTTCTCAGAATCTCCCACACTTCTTCTTAGGAACTATGCTTTCCTTGTGTAGTGGTTTGGGAATCTTTCTGTGGCTGAGTTATGGAGATTTTGGCAGCAACAAATAAAGGAGCTAGAAGCTTACTGTGCTTGTAGATCAGCGTGATATGACTTGGCAAATCAAACAGCAAGAAGGCAGGATTAAGATCATTGTGACCGATTGCCGTTGAAAGCCCAGACATCGTCCCATTCTTTTGCTTCAGATTGCTTTCCCTTTGCCTTCTCAAAGGCTCAGACTGAGATCGTTAGGAACCAAAATAGCTTGTTATATTGGCCTTTTCCTATAGGCTGGAAGTGAAGCTGCTGCTTACATCGGTTTTTATTGGGTCTTTCAAAAGTGATATACCTTGGATTGCAAGTAACTTGGTCTGAGAGCGTTTTGCAAGACAAGCAAATTTTTTTAATAAATTTTGACTTGATAAACAAGCGACGTCTTGCAATACAAGTAGTGTAGGGATGTAACCACTCGCCTCGAGTGGACATAGCAGGCCGAAATCGGCCCCGCTCACGCCCGCCAGAGACTTGCTTTGATATAAGAGTGTTTTGGATTACAAGCACGGTTCCAGAACGAATTATGCTTGCAATCCAAGGTATTACTGTACGTAGTAGTCCATCAATTGGAATACAAAAGAAGTCATGCTTCCGTTCACATTACAATATTTGTTTGAATCCACAATCCACTCTTCCTTCATGGAATTTTTATTTTATTGGCAGGAGAAGGTGGGGAGGTACGTCTGGGGTGTATGGTTAACTCTCCACCTCTATAAATAAGATCCAAACAAACACAGAAAACTGGAAATTGCTTCATTCCTTTTTGGGGTGGGTGCGGTGGGGAGGGGTAAGTGAGCTGGCACAATTAAAATGAGCATCGTGTCTTAATTGAATTTTAAGATTTTGGATATTTATTCAGGTGGCAAGGTGTTTGCATATTTCCTCTGAGATAGGGAGGCAAACAAGCCTGACTTTGAGCGAGCTGTCAGCTTGTACTTCTCATCAAACATTCCGGGCACTACCCTGGACGACACCTTTGCATGCGGCTGCTCCTAGATGTGCAGAGAAAAGGCAGGCTCTGTGGGGCACTAAATACCTTGCCTTGTGTGAGAGGAAAGCAGACACTCGTGCTTTATGTGAGGAGAATCGGAGAGCCGCTGCCTTCAGAACGCAGCTTAAAATGGTTACCCTGCCTAATCCATGAAACAGCACAAACTCATCCTTTTGAACATTTTATATAGGCTGTGGTGGGGCAAGGGAGGGTGTCTGTTAAATCCTGACAGTTAAAACTTTGGGGAAACTGAGGCTTTGCAGTTTGGAAGGATCTTCCTCCCGCAGTGCAGTTCGGTTGATTTTTTTTCCTTGGCCTGTCTAGGAGAGTGGGGAGGCCGATAAGCTTTCAAAGTACAGGAGTAAAACTTTGCCTTTGGTCAGGGATGCTCCTTTTCCTGGCTATTTCACTTCAGCACAAAATGGTGTTCTGTTTCAGTATCTGAAAAGCTAAATAGCTGTATTTGTGTTATAAAAGCCAGTCTTGCTTTCTAGCTGGTGTTCACTGTGGAGTTGCCATGCTTCATTCACTCACATTTTACCATTTGACGTCATTATCCATTCCTTCTGTCTTCTTACATTACTGCAGAAAATCTGACCTGCGCCATCTCCACAGGTGTAGGTGCCCGTAGCACTCTTCTTCCGTCCTTTTGGAGAAGGGTAGTTTTGACTTGGGCAGTGACATATCAGGCAAGCGAACCTATCACAACTCAGCATGCATTCACTATAACCTTTGTGACTGGCACCATCTTATAACCCCATTATTATTATTATTATTTTAAAAAAGAAAATGATTTTAATTAGCTCTAAAATGCTTTTCCAGCTACGGTATATTTTTTTCCGTGTTGGAATATTAGCAAAATACTGCTTAAATGAAAGAGTGTTACAACACTATTAACACTATAGTGTTAATTTTGGCGCGCCATTTTAGCACAATGTTTTCCCCTAATTAAATACATGCAACCTACACTTCTGATCCAGGCGAGTGTGAAGGATGATTCATTTAAGGGCAATCACCCTTACATGAATAAGCACTTTGCACTAAATAATTGGCTGCGGGGGGGGGGGGTTGTTTAAGGATCACTTGGATTTCTGCCGCCCCCCCGCCCCCATGGTTGCTCAGGTGATCTTGGAGGGGGAAATGCAAACATTTACGGACTTTGACCTTTTAGGCCTATTCGACCTTGACTTTGAATTGAATGCCTCATTTATGGACAAATAGGGTTGGAGAAGGCACTTCTACTCCTGCCCTCAAATCTTTGAGGGTTGTGTTAACTTCCGCTGAAGAATAGTTGATGTTCTCAGCTGGAAATGGGGAAATCATATGTGTGTTTAGACAGAAAAAAAGTCCTACACCTCTGGGATTGTGCTCTTATACACTTTAACAGGTGGCCACAGTCCACAGCTCCCACGCCAAGTCTCTAGGGAAACGGCCTGCACACTAAGGGCACAATCCTATGCATGTCTAAACAGAAAAAAGTCCTACAACTCGCAGCATACTGGCAGCCAGCATGGCTGGCTGGGGAGTGCTGGGAGTTGTAGGGCCTTTTTCTGTCTAAACATGCATAGGATTGCACCCTAAAACATGAAATCTATGAAATCTATGCTTTGTGCTAGAAGACCAAATGGAATTCTTTCTAGGAGGGCTTGGCAGACTTAGCTTGGTTTTTCTTGCTGAGGTTTCCATTCAATTCTCTGTTTGAGGATGAACAAGAGACTGCAGCAAGACTGTTTTTGGCTGCCAACACTAAAGATTATCCCTCCTTCCCCCCCCCCCCCTTCCCCTCCAAATGTAGCATGTGCCATAGACTGCTTGCATGAGCCATCTGGATTAGTTTTATGAGCAAGCTTTATTCCATGTCCTACAGGCAGATCTTGAAATTTGGCATGCATTTGTGTTCATGCCACAGGTACAGAGGAGACTATAATCTGGCTGGTGTGACCTATTGTTTTGTGAGTGTTTTGGGTATAGAATACTATACCCCCAGTGCAATGGAATGGGTGAGATGTCCTTTTCAGCCCTTCAAACCCCCCCCCCCCCCATCTTAAATCTCTAGAGACTCAGGAGAAAGCTTTAAAATGTGCAGGCGGTGACTATTAACTCTTCCCCCCTCCCTCCAAATGAGAGCAGGACCTGGTTGGTACTTTACAGATCATGGCTAAATGACTTACATTTTGTGGTATGGCACAGTTCTGTGCTCTTTCAGTATTCCTATCTCCAGACCCCCATGCTTCTCCTTCCAGCTCTATCAAAAGTGTACTGTCTCCCTCCCCCCACACCCATCTTTTTTTTCTTTTTTTTTAATAATTCTGATCACAGAACATGCCTCTTCTGGAAACGGACTGCCAGAGCCGTGTTGTACAGAATTCTATTCCATTTTACTGTATTCAATTCTTGTTACCCAACGGGATGAGACCTTTAAGAAAGAGCTCCTGCTGCTACAGGCCCACCAGCCCAGGTATCGGCTTGGTTAATAGATAAAAGCTGCTCAGAAAACGACTGTCCTCTCTTTTTTTTTCCCCCCTCTAAAGCCTTGTTCTACTCCCCAGAGTTCTTAAAAATTCAGCAGACCAGATGCTGGGCTTTTTGAAAAGGCTGCTTTGATTTTCTTTCCTCTGGGGGCCTTTGAACTTTGGTGTAATTCAGCCAACTATAACTTGTCCTGCTTGCTGCGTGGCTTCTTTCTAGGGCAATTGAATGGCTGGCTGTATTTTGTAAAAAAATAAAATAAAATACCACTCCTTCTCTTTTCTTCCCCCTCCCCTTTTCAAAATGAGCTCTTTTCTATGTACCTCCACACATGCTTGGGTTTTGCATACTCTCTGCAGAGCCCCCTCCTTCTAAGCGCTGTCAAGGAGAAGCATTTTGAATCTGCAGATATTTGTCTTGTGCCATTCGAGAAGCAATTGAGTTTTCGTGTGAGAGATTAACCAACTTGGACATTACAAAAGAGTTGGCGTTCAAACTCTTTAAGGCGGGGAGCCTGGTGCCTCTTCAATTCAGAGTAAGCCTATGCATCTGCTTCGAATCATACTTCAGTTTACCAAGGGGTTGCCCTCCTGTGAATCTCTCTCTCTGTCTCTTGAATTCAAATCGAAAACAAGTTCAGTTTTTCGTGGGGGCTTCATTTTCATGGAGGCTTCTATTGTATGGGTTTTGAACCTTGTGAAGGACCGCCGCCAGTCCTTTACCGCAAGAACGGGAGCTCCGTGGCTATTTTGACAGCTCAGGGCTCCCACTTGCGATCCCCGGTTCAGTTCAGGTCACGAGCACTGGAATCTAGTCAAAGTGAAACTACACTTCAGCCTAAAGTGAAAGCAACTTTATTGAAGGGTAAACAATACAAATTGGAAATGGGAGATAGGGGAATTGAATTTGACAAGAAGTAGCTTGTTACACACAGTCAGAACTACAAAACAACAAGAGTCTAAGCTATTTTAAGCTAACACCAAAGAACCTAACCTAGTCTAGAAACTAGCAAATTGAATGGACTTACAGCAATGTGCCCAGGCAGTCTGCTTGGGGGTTGAATGTCCAGGCTGGCCTGAGCCGACGACCCACTCCACGCTTCGCTGCACCTTGCTTCCAGCAACCAACAGAGACCTTGGCTGCTTCTTTTACCCCCTCTCTTGCCCCCCCCTCGATCCCCCTGACCCCTCCCTCTGCTGACTGGACGAACTGGTCCGACCAGGCAGGAGGGGGTGTGGAGGTTTTGCCGCCACCTTGCCCATGGCCCATCAATGGTGCTCAGAAGGGCGATTGAGGGTGCTTGGGGGAAAACCATCTGCATGTAAATGTGTCGCGGACTGAGCTCTCCTGCCCCGGGCGGAGATTATGCAGGTGGAATGTGGGGCAAAGTGTGTGCTCTGTCAGGCTTTCTCTCCACAAGCCTCAATATCTTTTAATACAAGCGATGATTTGTTTGACACACCAGTTTTAGAACAGATACAACTTGGCACTGTTGTCTGGCTTATCTACACAATTGCTGTCCGCATAGTAGGATGCTCTGGTGTCTGCTTTGATAGAAGCTCTTTCCTCTTGGGGGTGCAGTAACTGTAACAAGCTCTGCAGTGAAGGGAGGGTAGAAAGAGGCCCATCTGCAAACTTCCATTCAGGGGTGTGTGTCAAGGTTAGAGGGCTTGTGGTGTAAGGTAGAGGAGTGCTGGAAGGATCAGGAGCTCACCCTCAATAAACAGGTAATAGGTCGAAGCAGGTAGGATTCTACTCTAATCCACAGTCAGTTCGTTTAAGCAGAATATGTAGGGGGTGTTGTCCAGTACGATGCAGTATTACCATGGAGCTGCTCTGCCTAAACAACTGCCGCTGTAATGGGCATTTCAGAATACCACTAGATGGAAAACGGGGAGTTTTCTGCAGTGTCACATGTCTCCCATCCCTCCTGTTTTGCAGCTGTAGCCAAAGTATGTGAGGAGAAGGTGCTCCTCTCTCTCTCCCCTTGTCAGACTAAAGAACACCAGAAGAAAGAATGAAGGTCTAGAAGAGGTCTGGCTAGAGTCCTCTTTAAAAACAACAACAACAAACACAACTAAACCTGACATATCTAGTGGAAACAACTTGTGCTTCTCAGCGAATGCATAGCATTCTGGGATGCGGCTAGCCCTGCTGTTGAGGGTGACTATTCAAAACCATGTTCTGAGGCAGTTCTCTTCAACCTGGCGCCCTCTACCGTGTTTCCCTGAAAATAAGACCTACCCAGAAAATAAGACCTAGTACTATTTTTGGAAATTGCTAAGTATAAAACCTACCCCGAAAATAAGACCTACCCCGAAAATAAGACCTAGTGTCTTATGACGATGTTCCAGAAGAAGATGACATGACTATTTGAATAAATGTACGGTATATTTTTGTACATGAATAAATGTAGACTGTTGTACATGAATAACTCTGGATTGTTGTACATTAAAAAAATAAGACCTACCCCCAAAATAAGACCTAGTGTGTTTTTTTGAGCCAAAATATATATATAAGACAGTGTCTTATTTTCGGGGAAACACGGTAGATGTGTTGGACTGCAACTCCCATAATTCCCAGCCCACATGACCATGCATTATGGGAGTTGCAGTCCAAAACATCTAGAGGGCACCTGGTTAGGGAAGGCTGTTCTGAGGGGTTCATAAAACAGCTTGGCCAACTAATTTTGTAGTTGTATGATATGGTAAGAAGCAGCTGCCCACGGGAAACCCACAAGCAGGACATGAGTGCAACAGCACCCTCCCACCCATGTTCCCCAGCAACTGGTGTACATAGGCATACTGTCCTCTGATACCTGGAGATAGCATATAGCCATCAGGACTAGTAGCCGTTGATCATGTTATCCTCCATGAATTTGTCCAATCCCCTTTTAAAAGCCATCCAAATTGGTGGCCATCACTACATCTCGTGGAAGTGAATTCCATAGTTTTAACTATGCGCTGTGTGAAGAAGTACTTCCTTTTATCTGTCCTAAGTCTCCCACCAAGCAGCTTCATGGGATGATCCCAGGTTCTAGTGTTATAAGAGAGGGAGAAAAATGTCATATACAGTTGATAACTGCACAATAACTGAGTCATAACTCAGCCTACTTCCTATAGCAAACAACATTTTACCTTTTGGTGTGGGAAGAAGGTTGTTTACTGAGAATCAGCCCTGAGTTATTACATGGCATGTCCGAACACCAGCCGTTAAATTTGTGCTGGTTGCAACTGAATTGTTAGAGCACCTACTTTGCAAGCAGAAGGTTCCAGGTGCAGTCCCTGGCATCTTCAGACAAGACTGGGAAAGGTTCCGGTCTAAAACCCTCGAGAGTTGCTACAGACGGTACTGAGCAAGATGGGCCAGTGGTCTGACCTCAATACAAGACAGGTTCCTAACGCTCCCTGGAAACGTGTTCATTCTGTGAAACTGCCTGGGTGCCCATGGGCTAGCCTTGTACTCTCAACCTAACCTACTGCGCAGGGGTTTTGTGAGGGCAGAATGGAGAAAGGCCAGTATAAGAACGTAGAATGTAATAGTTAAAAGTGGGCGGTGACTGGAACGTAAACCAGAGGTTTAAAACAAAACTGTGTATGTTCTCTAGGATCTCCTGGGACAATTCTGCTCTGAAAGCCGCCTTCTCTCTGCCCCCATCCCGGCCATCCCCATATAAAGTGTGGGCCTAAAGGAATATTTCTTCACATCTCATCCTGAATTCTTAGTTTCGGGGAATGCAAGTGGCCACCTCATGTCTGTCCCACTTAACAACTGTGATGCTCTGTCCTGACATCCTTTCTCATGCCGGGAATGTGCTTTCTTTGATCCTGTTAGGAATGGCAGGTGGGGGGTGGGAAGTGCGTAAGGAACCAGTGAGGCTCGGCCGGAGCGTTCCAACTATGAAAATAAATCATTGACTGGCGGTGGGTTTTGTGTGTTGTTTTTCCCTGTGGTGCAGAGATTGCAAACTTCTCGGCCTCCCGCTGGAGCTAAACAAAATTTGGCTGATAAACCAGGCACCCCCGTGAAAGCCACATCGAGCGCTTTGAAAGGGAAGGAAGCAGCGAGCGACAGCAGCAGCTCCTCTGATAGTGAGGATGAAACTGTTCCAGCAGCGCACAAACTGCCACCTCCATCCGGTAAGAAGCCTCCAGTTTTCATTGGTGCTCAGGGCCTTCAGCTTCTCTGTAAATTTCTTCGTTTGAGCAGCCTGCAGCAGTAGGGGCACATAAGTTACAAACTAGACTCCCTGAGGGGACACACACAATGCACTCAAGTGCCCAAACACGCCAATTACCGTACTTGAAAACTGACGTGAGGGGCTTGTCAGTGTTGGCAATCCTGTATTCTTTTTGTACTTCGTTTCAGAGCATCCTTCCAAATTGGCTACTAAAGAACTGTTCTTTCAAAAGGGGGGGGCGGAAGGGGTGTGCTCTTTGTTTCCGATCCCTTGCAGTATTGCCAAGTCGAGCCCCACGTCGAAGTGAGGAGCTCTTTTGGAGACTGAAGAAAACAAACCTAACTAAACTGCTTTATGCTAACTCGGCTATTCATATAGGAACATTGTTAGATTGTTTAGATTGGTCTGGAATATTCTGTGCTGTGCTGTTTTCTGTGAAATTGGAGGATTTGATATGAGAGCCTCTGATTCAGGGGAGGGCAACCACTTTTGGTCCAGGGGCTGGATTACCATCACCACCACCCCGGACCAAGCTGGATGACATCAAAGGGTGGGGCCTCGTCCCAAAGCTCCTCCCCTCCCATTATGTCATCCTCTCTGCCCACCTTTTTAAAAAAATATAAAAATATCCATGCCGAGAGGAATGGAGGAAGGGACTCAGCCGGGGCTTCTGCAAACCTCAGTTGAGCTGGGCTGCTCCTTCATTGGTGTGGAAAAGTCACTCCCTTTCAGCCTCAAATACTGAACAATGAAGTAAGACTAGGGGCATCTTATTTTGATTTTTTAAAGCTGGCTATCAATAAAATCTAGAAATCTTCCCATAAGCTTCATAACAGAAGTCAGTATTGACAGATATTTATTTATATATTATTTATTATATTTATACCCCGCCTTTTTTCCTGCAAGGAACCAAGGGGGCTTACATAATCCTCCTGCTCTCCATTTTATCCTCACAACAACCCTGTGAGGTAGGTTAGGCTGAGAGCCAGTGACTGGCCCAAAGTCACCCAGTGAGTTTCATGGCCAAGCGGGGACTAGAACCGGGATCTCCCGAGTCCCAGTCCAACACTCTCACCACTACACCACACTGGCTCTGTAAGATATGAATCTTACACTGCAACATACTTGCAGCTCAGGTCCTCAGCTCCCTTCCCTCCTTCCTCTTCCTAGAGAAATATGGCAGCCTGTTATTTTTTGTAATGAAGACAGTCAGTTGCATCCCACAACTTAATGCTCTCACTCCAAGTGGGTTCCACTGTATACAGTTAGATACAACCAGTAGTATTTGGTCACATGGACAATTCCACTGCCAGTCTTGGTGGTGCATATTACACAGACCTCCTTTAAGAGGAAGGATTTCATATCCAGGTATTCCCTGTGTGGCCTTGCGCTACAAGAGAGTGGAGCACCATCTAGACTGAGATGGAATCCTGTGCTGTTGCTGCCATTTTGATAACTGGACATTAGAACAGTACCAGAGGAGTCATTTCTCTGACTGTCACAGTGAGGCTGCAGTCCTAACGCAGAGTAAGGCCTGCCCTAAGCTCATTTATTTCAGTGGGTTTAGTCATGCCAGCTTTGCATGAGGATTAGGCTGTAAGTCTAATAACAGTACAGTGGCTTCAGTTCTTGTACCACATGAGGCTACGCAGGACAACCCCAATGTTCAGAAACTGTTCTTCAGCCAAAAAAAAATAAAAAAATGCTCCAAATCATCTTGTATATCTCACTGATTCATAACAGGACCAGAACATTCTTTTTTCTGGAACCTTGGTGATATTGTCGAAGGCCCCACCCTCCGGGAACTAGTTCTCTGCAAGAGCTCTTACTCCTCCGGGAAATTCTTACAGAAGCTACTTCTTCCCATGGGATATTAGAGCTCATTTCAGAAGTATGTGTTGTGATATAAATTTGAGTATATTGGGCGTTTTAAAGAGGATGCGTATTTATTTTTATTTATTTTATTTATTCTATTCATACCCCACCTTTTTTCCTGCAAGGAACCCTTGGCGGCTTACATAATCCTCTTCCTCCTCTCACAACAACCCTGTGAGATAGGTCAGGCTGAGAGTCAGTGACTGGCCCAAAGTCACCCAGTGAGCTTCATGGCCGAGCGGGGACTAGAACCCAGATCTCCCGAGTCCCAGTCCAACACTCTCACCACTACACCACACTGGCTTAGCGATGGAAAGACTATGAGAGTGAGTGTGTACCTCTCGTTGGGGCATTCCATGGTCTTGTGCAGCTTCTTTTGTGCACAAACTTAAAAGTGAAAGCCAGTGGGATGCACTCTGGACAAACAAACCTGCTTAGGTTTTATCTTTTGTGTACTTCATATTTTACTGCTATTTTATTGCATTTGTTTTATTGCTAGCTGCCTTGAGCAATATTTGACGGAAAGGCAGGATACAAATTTAATTAATAGACATTTGTGGCCCAACTTTCCTGTATGGAGTTCAGGGTGGTATCCATTGAGGGTAACCCATCTTTTCTTTACAGAGACAGTGAGAGGCAAGGTTAGGATGAGGGGGAGAGAGAGATTTATTATGATTTATTTGTTACATTTATATCCCACCTTCCTCCAAGGAGCCCACGGCGGCATCCATGATCCTCCTCCTCCTCAGGTTTTATCCACAGGTTAGACTAGTGGTAACCCAAGAGGAATCTTGCTGTGGTGAATTCTTTTCATAACTATAGTGCAATGGATTCATTTATTTCAAGGCTTGCAACTCACAAGGTCTTCCCTGTTGTAGGATTGGCAGGCTCCATAGTGCGGAAAATATTAGGCATCAGCTTGTCTGTCATCAGTTGGTAGGTTGCTAACAAGGTGTAGACTTCACTGCTGTAAGCTGGATTCCAACTGACTTCTAGCTTATTGATTCAGAAGTTTGAGGAGAAAGTTGTTTCTCAGTTCAGGGTCCAGGTATTCTAGCATGACTGTGGAACCACTAATTATGTCTTGCTTCCTTCCTGTTTTTCTTCACCTAGTACCAGGAAATCTCAGGCAAGTCTTGACCAGACCATTCTCGAAGGGCCGTGGCCATTCAGATGTGAGGGGGGGGGTCCCTTCTGCATCTGTGGACACACAGAAACCACTCATTTTTCTTTTTCAGAAACTTATTTTTATTTATTGTCTTGGCCATCTATAGGACAAACGTGCCCTCACAAGGCAGCTTATAAAATCCAGGCAGCAACTTAATAACTAATAGTAAGAGCCAAACAGTGCAGTGGGCCTGAAACAAGCCAAATACAAATATTAGAACCAACAATGCTCTCAAACCATTTCCATCAAGCAGTCCTAGAAATCTCTTAGGAGAATGCTGCAGAGAATAAATGTGTTTCTAGGGCTCTTCCGAAGGACCACAAAGATAAGAAGAAGGTCAGGTGTGCTAAGCATATGAGTTCTTACCTGCAGTTTTAGTCTCTTGACTGGTTGTTCTGCCTCTCATGATTTCCTTCCGCAGCCAAGGCAAACTGCTACACCTCAGCCAGCATGTCCCATGAAGCCCCAGCCTCAGGCAGCCCCACTTCCGAAGGCCCAGGCGAGCGAAGACAGCAGTCAGGATTCTAGCGATGAGTCTGACTCAGAGGAAGACACAGTGTTCACTCAGGTAACTTGAGGAGAGATCCGCGGGGAGGGGAGACATATCTGTACAACTGCAGCTGTGCTCAGCAAGCTGGTCCTAAGTCCACAATAGCCCCCTTGTACACAGTTTGAAGGATGTGCTTGGGACCCAGCATGCTGAACCTTAAAAAAAAAAAAGTGGATACCTGTATATATACACATACACATTGGGGAATTTGGTGTTTACACAATTGCTATGCTGATCAGCGCAGACTGTAGGGCAGTGTTCTCCAACCTTGGGTCCCCAGATGTTTTTGGCCTACAACTCCCAGCTACGCTGGCTGGGGCATGCTGGGAGTTGTAGGCCAAAAACATCTGGGGACCCAAGGTTGGAGAACACTGCTGTAGGGTGTATAGTGACTACAGTCATGCCTTGGATTGAGAGCATAATTCGTTCTGGAAACGTGCTTGTAATCCAAAACACTCTTATATCAAAACGAAATCCCCCCCCCCCAAGAAAATTATACAGGGATTTTTAATTTAAGCCGTACTACAGTGCTTGTATTGCAAGACGTCGCTTGTATATCAAGTAAAAAAAAATTAAATAAATATTTAAAAATTTGCTTGTCTTGCAAAACGCTCTCAAACCAAGTTACTTGCAATCCAAGGTATTCCTGTATTTCAGTGGTGTTAGCAATGGGTTGAGAATGCTGGTTTGGCTTTGAGAACCCAAGGAGCTCTATATAGTAATTGCAGATGGTTGGACTGCTTCACTGAGCGGTCTCATTCTCTCTCCTCCTCCTCCCCGCCCACCATCCCTGGTGCACATTTTAGATTCCAGAACTGACAGGTCTGCTTCCCAACATGGTCCTTCGGCAGCATCCCTGCTCAAAAGGTGCTGCTCCTTGGAAGTCTCAGAAAGAGAGAGGGAGAGAGAGAGAGACCTGATGGAACTGGTGCTGGAGTTGCCCAGGTAGCTCCTTGCAGCGGAGAAGTCAGTGGTTTTTATTTTGCACTGCTGTCCGATCCAGAACCCAGACTTTAAAAAAAAACACCTGTTGGTTTGTTTGTTTTTTTAAGATTGTTTTTGTTCATACAAGCACAGCTTATAAATTGCAACTGAATTCAAATATATATATATATATATATATATATACTGGTTACATAAAAATATACTCTATATTATTGTGCCAGATGTAAGTATATGAAAAACACACGAGAGCCCACAAAAAACTCTTAGTCTGTGTTGTGGGTCGGGAGAGGCAGATAGCTTAACACTCTCGCTAGCATTCTGTCTAAAAATACAAAATTTATTTTATTTATTATATTTGTTAATCGCCCATCTGGCCGGTCACCCGGCCACCCTGGGCGATGTTCAGTTAAAACAATACAATAAAACATGATAATTAAAGCTCGGGGGTCGCATAACTAGGAGGAAGGCTTGCAGTTTGCATACAGGATTACCAGAAGAAACTTTTCCTCCAAAGCATGTGTTCAAGACAGTATTCTTTTTGCGGGGCAATCCTCCGTTCCCTGGCTCCCATCCTGCCATTTGGGGGAAGCAGTTGGTCTTGTCAGTGGAGGTTCTGATTAAGTGTTACTGCTTCTGAACACTCTTTAAAAGGTGAGGTGTGTGAGGGATGGTACAATCCTATACATATCTCCTCAGAAGTAAGTGCCTCTGAGTTCAGTGAGGCTTACTCCTAGGCAAGTGGGTATCGGATTGCAGCCTGAGAGACTGCCCCCCCCCCCCGCCGCTATCTCTCTTGTTTCTCAGCTCAGTGGAAGGGCTGTACTTATTCTGGTGCAGAAATAAAATTCCCTGTCTGAAACATATTATGCGAATCATGTCCCATGAAATAAATTTACTTCCGTAATTCTGATTGGAGGATTTCACTCTCTTGTGAATTTGGAATGTCTCAGCAAGGAAGGAGGATAGATGCGGACAACCAGAAGCATTTGTGCAGGGCTACATGTACTCTGCACCAAGAAAAAGCTGAATCTGGCAGGCATAAATTTAGGCTCATCTGCAAACACATCCTTAATATTCATAGTTCATTCTGCATTTTACATTTATTATATTTATTTATTTATTTATTTTTCCTGCAAGGAAACCAAGGCGGCTTACATAATCCTCCTCCTCCTCTCCATTTTATCCTCACAAGAACCCTGTGAGGTAGGTTAGGCTGAGAGTCGGTTACTGGCCCAAAGTCACCCAGTGAGTTTCATGGCCGAGCAGGGACTAGAACCCGGATCTCCAGAGTCCCAGTCCAACACTCTAACCACTACGCCACACTGGTGATGAAGAGAGGCAAAGAGCTTTGCACTAAAGTCCCACCTTCTGGCTACTTGGAAATCCTATTTGGATTCTTCTTTTTCTCCAGTTGGCTGTCTCTCTCTCTCTCTCTCTCTCTCTCTCTCTCTCTCACACACACACACACACACACACACACACACTTATCTTCACAGTCATAGGGGAGTGAAACTTGCTTTTTTAAAGAGGAAAAAATGACAGCTGCGCATTCTTCTGGGTACTGTATTCTGCTCTCAGTACCAGGTTGTTGTTTTTTTACTCTCGTGTGGTGGAATCGCGGAGTGAATACAGTTCTATCTATGGGTAAGGGCTGCAAGTTTTGGGGGCAGGTCATTGCCATAGGGTATTTATATACTGCATTTTCCACAAATCCATTTTGCTCTGAGGTGATTCAGAGTAAGTAGTTTAGATACAATAATAGCATAATGGTCATAATACATAATAAAAATTATAATACCACTACAATATAACATTGACAATTCAACAATTAGCCATTCATGTACCAAGGTTTAAATTAGTATAAAACATACCAATAGGTCCATTATCAATATCAAATACCAATAACATGAAGACTGTATCCACATTAAGCAATCCATTAAGCTAGCTGTCAAGGCTCCATGCTCCTGTAAAAGGGATGGCTTGCACTTTACCGAGCGCCTAAAGTCTTGGGAAAGGATGGAAAAGTGTGAGGAACCTGACAAGAGTCAGGCACAACAACGACAACAACAAAAACCTTGAGGATCACCACCTTTTCACGAGAAAAGATCACTCACAGCTTTGGTTTCTCTTGGCAGCTCACCTTTTGACAGCTGTCAAGAGACATCAAAGTCAAAAAATAAAGCTCTTGGCAGCCTCTGTGGGTCAATGCCCACGAGGGGTGCCTGCTGTACTTTGACAGCAGACACACACACACCCAGGACATTAGCCAGGCGAGGCAGGCCATTTTGGACCCGCAGAAGTGTGCAAGTCCAATTAGAAAAAAATGTGTGTACATTTGGAGCACAGAATAATTTAAGAAGGGGTGACGAACCAGTGCCAGCCCCTCCAATGTGCCGCTTGGGCACTCTGAAGGGGCTGTCAAATCAGAGATTGCAAAAAGGAATCTCCAAAAAAAGGAAGAAAAAAGGTAAAGGGGGGAAGTCATGGTGAGCTCAAAAGGGCTGGTGATTGCAGCGGGTCACTCCGCCATGTCGCTTGGGCATCGGTGCAGCGGCTGGCACTGGTAGTGGCCCGGGCTAGCTAAGCAAAAGCGGCAACGGGTTTTTGCCATGCTTGCCAAGCACCTCGCTGTCTGCTTCCCGCAGTCCACAATGGGGTCGGTCGCCTGGGTTCAGATGACATGACAACCTATCATGGGTCCAACAACACAAAGAACAAGCCATGGTTTGTTGGGGTGGCTTGTTGCCGACGAACGTGCCACCCTGCTGGAATCAGTACGGGTTCGCATGACACAACAACCCACCATGGCTTGTCACCCAGGATGGGTTGTTGTGTCATGCAAACCCAGTCAGAGCCTTCTCAGTGGTGGTGCCGCATTTGTGGAATTCCCTCCCTAGGGGAATCTGCCTATTTTTGGTGCCAGGCAAATATGGTCTTCCAGGTGTTTTAGTGTATTTCTTCTCTCTCAAAATGTTGCTGTTATTTTTGTACCGGTATATCTTACTTTGTTTTTGTAAACTGCCATAGAAGCTCTGCTGAAAGGCAGTATATATTTTTTAAAATGAAATAGATTAAAAAGGTCCTATTCTACAGAAGGAGCACTGAGGCTTAAAATGTAATGAGTCCTGAGAAAAGTACAATTTTAGCATATTGGAAGATCATATTTTAATAAGCCAAGATATGCACAAACCTTGTGCCCACATAATTCCTCCCTTCTCAGTGAGCCCTGATTAAACTAGGAAGTTTTCAAATAACCATAGTTTCCTGTTTAGTCCTCACCAAGAAACTATGGTTAACAGGTTCAGAACAAGCCAAGATCTTAAACCATGGTTTGAAGTTGGTTTAAGACCCTGGCTTGTTCCAAACCTGATGGCTATTGCTTCCTAGTTTGGACTGACTTGGGAAACTTTGGTCAAATGAAGACTTCCTGGTGTATTGTGGCACACTGAGGACAGAAGGGGCAGTGTGAGGGTGGAGCGCATGGGCAAAAGGCTTGTTCATAGCTCAGCTTATTCAGATTAGGAATAATTATCCAAACGCAGCTACTGTCTCCACATTCCTGCGGCTGTTCTGTTCCGCTTGCCACCACACAGCTATGGCAACCCTTTGTGTAGAATGCTACCACTCTCCAATTTCCACAATTCCTAGGTTGCATCCAGGGCCTAGAAAATGACTGAAACAACCAGTGGTGGATGTGGCACTAAGGGTTCCTCCAATTTGCATTACTGATTTAGTATCCTTGAATCAAGAGTGCTTGACTTCTCTTTTTGTATTCCTACGCATTAGAGCCTCTATTCTTGTCACGACCTAATTATATAATTATCTTCCTCTCCTAGAAACCAGCTCAGGTGACACGGAAACCTGCGCCCACTGCCGTGAGAGCCCTGGCCACAAAGAGTGCGGTTGCCACACCAGGCAAGGCAGGCAACGCCCAGGCAGCGGGGAAAGGGGCAGCAAGCCCGGCAAAGTCAGCAGCTGCTTCTCTTCGGGAAGCCTCGGAGAGCTCAGAGACAGACAGCTCTGATTCCTCAGAGGGCAAGGAGACTGTGAAGCCAGTGAAACCGGTACATGGGGAAGCAATTCAGTGGCACAGAAGCAGAGTGCAGTATTGTAGTCAGGCCATTTTAGCAGTGGCTCACATCTCAAATGTGACGCCACCTGGGCCAGCGTTGGTGAAAGACGTTCTCCTCTTATCAGCTTCTTAGAGGAGTGATGGTATTCGCATGGTGCCATCAGTGTACATGGCGCTTAGCAGCTTTCGTCTCGCCTGGTGCAGAAAGTACAGTGGTCATATGCACAGTGGCCAGGTTCGCATGATCGTCGGGAAAAGAAGCCACAGCAGCTTGTTTTCCCCACCCCCATGTGTGCCAGGCGCGCACTGCGCGATTTGCCTAATTACCCTCACGGCGCGCGGCTTGCCATGTCATCCGAACCCGGTGAGGTGCATGACGGTGGTGGCTTTGAAACCACCCCAGAACCCATGGCTTCTTGTAGGGTTCTGGAGTGGTTAGGAAGCCACCCCCTGCCATGCGCCTCAGCGGGTTTGGATGACACGGCAAGCCACAAGGGTAATTAAGCAAATTGTGCAGTGCGCGCCTGGCATGCGCAGGGGCCAGGAAAAGAAGCCACCGTGGCTTCTTTTCCTGATGATCGTGTGAACCCAGCCATTCCCTGGCATTGATTTGCCCAATTTTACTTATTTATTTATTTAATCCGCCCAATAACCAGTGTTCTCTGGGTGGGTTACAAACAGTTAAAAGACTAACTTGCAGCCACCTCCATTCAGTTCATATCACTTTTTAGTAAATATCTTCTATACCTCCTTATAAGGGCTTAACTAATAGTTATATAAACTGAGCTTCCTTAATGAGTTCCTGTGAAGCAGCTGGTGATGGGGAACTGAGGCTCACTGAGGATTTGCGCTGTGTATATGTGCGTGCACATTTGATATTGTTTCCTTAGCCGGAAGAACATCTGGTATTTCTAAGCATGGTTGGTTGTGAGGCTTCCCTCCGCTTTTTCAATGTGCATTTCTGTTTTCTTACTCTTCCCCCACAGCCCCCTATTCACCCCTTTTTTAAGCAGATGACAGGTAAAGCAGCAGTTTCTTCTGGAAAGGGTGTACAGGCCAACTCCGGTACAACAGACTCCATTTCCAGCAAGTGCCAAGGTCCTGCCACAGTAACAACAGGGAAAGTGGAGCAGAGCCCCTCCAAAAAGGCCAAACCAAGCCAGGGCCAGGCTCTGCCTGCTAAACCCACTGGGGTCTTCGCACGTAAGGAGGGTTTGGGAAGCAGCAGTTCCTCAGACAGCGAGGAGGAGGAGGCGGCAGCATTGACGACAGCCAAACAGATTCCAAAGCCTGGTAAGAGAGGCGAGGCTCGGCCTTGGGGAACTTTTCAGTAGTATTTGCAACTTGGCAAGGCCAGTGGAGAGTATGTGTTAGAACCACAGCTTGGTGTGAACACAAGATGGCATTACCCACATGACCAGAAGGTCTTCCTGAAGCAGAGACGGGTTGTAGCTCTCTCATGGCATGTTTACATGATAACTTCAGAAGTTATCTTCTAAAAAGAAGATAACTTTACCTTCTAAAAAGAAGGGTGCTGAGGCTCAAGCCTTCTCAAAGCCACACCGTCTTCTCCACCCCACCCCTCCCAGTCTTGGATGTTTAGGTGTAAGCAGGGAAGGATCGGCACTCTGTACATGCTTAGGAGCACACTTCATGTATCCTAAGATTGGCATTGAAAACAGGTGATAAGGCAGAACCTTGGCTCAAGTCAACCTCTTTAATTCAGCTCTCCTCCTGGTGTCTGTTCCTTGTTTAAATGCACTCTTGATATGCAGCCATGTCTCAGTGGAAGAAATTCCTGGGTTGTATCTTTGTTTTGCCTTGTGAGGGAGGTGTTATGAGGGCGCCAGAGAAGAATTTCATGGCTGACTCACTCTTCTCCACCCCCACCCCACCCCCGCGTCTCACAATAAGATTTTCTTATTTTTAAAAAGTGTGCAAAGTTGCCTTCAGAGAAACCTTTAATGTGCTCAAATTTATTTAGGAGACAAGATCTAGACTTGTGAGATCTGCAGAATTTGGCACAATTCTGATAGTAAATACCTGTGGGCACGAGAATCTAGCAATAACCACCGACTGGGACAATCAGAGCAGTTCTAGGTCCGTGGCTGCCTGTGGTGATTTCGGGAGGTCTTGACTGTCGTCTGTTGTCTTTCTTACTCCTTGGGACAATATCTGTTGTCCCGATGATTCCCTCAGTGCCTACCTTGTTAAAAAAAAAAAAGCGTTGGAATTCTATAGCACAGCAAAAGCTACAGCTGCAAAGCTAAACCTTTGCAGTTGCCATCACATTAGACGGCTATGAACCCTTCTTTGACTAATAACTTGGCAAGGTTTGACGCGGGTGGGGGTGTACACAAAGTTCACAGGGCCTGTGAATTGACCTGATCTTCCAGTTCTCCTACTCTTTGTTGCCGTTGCAGTGTTGCAGCTGGTAAAAAGGATCTCAGAGGGCGGCTCTTCTCTCTTTGCAGGCACACCGCAGAAACAAGGCGTGATAAAAGAACCGGGGAGCTCCTCTGAAGAGTCCAGTGACGGCGACCAGGAGTCCTCGCAGGTCTGGCTTCCTTTTTTATGTGCTAGGTGCTGAGAAGGGAGCAAACATTGGCACAAATTCCTTTCGGCTGCATTGGGTGTCTGTCCTCTCCTAAACCCTGTATGTTTGCACCAGGTTTGTTTGTTTTTTAAAGAAGGATGGTAGTCCCACAAGGCTTGTCCCTACAGATCTAATGCTGGCTTCTTAAGATGGATTTAGCCATGCATCTGGAATTGGCCTGCTGTTAACACCATGGCACAGGAGTGGGGAACCTTTTATTTCTGTTGAGGACCACATTTCCTCAGGAGACATCTGTCGGGGAGGGGCACCTGTTCTCTCTCTCTCTCTCTCTCTCTCTCTCCCCCTCTCTCTCTCTCCCCTCCCTCCCTCCCTCCCTCCTCCTCCCACCCACCCAGCAGGGTGCTGGGGGAGGAACAGATCACTCTTGCCAGAGGTCTGAACTGGTACCTTGCAGAGGGATTTTGAAATGAGCCCAAGGGGGCCACAGGTTTCCTACCCCTGCATAGAACCTGGACTTCCTACATAATTTTCACTCACCTGATTCGTATGTTAGACTTGGACCTGGGGATCAGTTCACAGGTCAATCCCAGCTTGAGGCACTGCAGCTCTGTCTCAGCTCCCTAAGAGGAGGCTGCTGTGGGCTTGAATGGAATTTAGTCATAAAGCATTTGGGGCTTGTAAAGGGGATGGTCAATAGCAGTGCTTACAGCTGCCCACTGAGACCTGGTGAAGGAGGCTCTCCTCATCCACTGCTTTTTACAAGCTGTCAGACTAATGGGATGGGGCCTGCTTTTGAAAGTGAATGCTCCGGTTCACTTACCTAGCACAATCCAAGATGAGCATCCTTCCTTTCAGGCTAGAATCCAAGGTGGTGACTTGGCGGGTGGGTGGCATGATATGAAGTGCTGGGTTCAGACATAGGAAACACAGGTTCAGGCAATGGAGTTCACTGCATCACCTTGGTCATGTCGTTTTGATCTGATATTGAAGTCATGTGACAAATTAAGTGATAATTTTTTTTAAAAAAATTGACAGTTACTCCAGTTTAATGTAAAAAAAGGGAAATTGCATTGATTATTCATTGTACACAGGGAAAGGTATTCAGGAGTATCATTTGGAGTCTGTATTGACTCGCACTATTAATTCCTATGGGATATCATAGACCATGATACGTTAATGGCACACTGTTTTCTTTAACTTAAAACCATGTGGAAGTTTGAATTAAAACACGCACAAACACACACCTGAATGTTTAACATTTCTTTAAGGCTGCAGTGTAAAGTAGCTATTGTTGGGAATCTCTGGACACCTAAAACTGGAGTTGCAGTCTTTGCTCCCCTCCCTCATTCTAACTGACCCCATTTGTCCTTGTTTGCACATAACAGTAAGCCAGGATTCCGTGTTTATCCTGGTTTACTGGGAATGTGCATCATGCTGGTGCATGCAACCCATTCCCGTCCCCCTTTGCATGTGCTAGTAAAGCTAACCAGAAATGGATAGCTTATTGTGACATCTGAACTTGGGACCCTGGCTTGTTGCTTGCTTATAATATGTTTGGGAGAAACAAGTCAGGATCCTGGATTCACACGTCCATTTCTGGTTAATTTTACCTGCTCATGTGAAGGGAGAAGCAAAGCAAGAAAGTATACTAAAGCATACAAATGTGTAGCAACGTTTAATGAGTTACGGATAAAATGGATTGGATCTTTAATGCACATTTTATATTTAAACTGGGTATAGGCATTAATCAATGGATTAAGTATAAAATATATTCACAAAGGATACGGTCTGCTGAGATGCACCTGCTGCATTGCAGGGCCACAGAATGAGAGGAGCTCCCCATCACAAGCTTGCTGATGGCGCTTTTCTGACCTCCTGTTAACCAGCTCGTCCTGAGTAAAGGGCAGGTCCAGGGTGAAAACTGTAAGGCTGTGAAAGGGTTGAACAAGGGGAGCCGTGTTATGCATACAGCAGCAATTTTTATTCGTAATGTAAGCCAAGTCTAAGCTATAAAACGTGCTTTTATGAGCAATGTATAGTATGTGCCATACATCTGTGATGCATTAGACTTGCATACAAGCTGGGGAGTGTGCTAATGGCCATCCACCTCCCCTATGTATGCTTAACAGGGAGAGAACAGAGAAGCGAATTTACTGTGTATGTCATAAACCCATAAAACACTGACAGAAGTGCTCTCTCCCCTCCCCAAGTGAAGAATGGAAGTGTTTGGTCGTTGTCTTCTTTCATTGTGCCTTTCTCCAGCTACTCTAATCCCAGCCTACGGGCGGCTTCCTTGCTTCAGCCCGCACAGTGTGGAGACCCATGGGGCTGCCTTCACGAGGCAGAAAATGGAGCTGTGGAGGCGCTTACATGAGCTTAACTGTGGAATTCATAGCTTAGTCGTAAAACTCTATGTCAGCTTTTCAAGCCCTCTGAATCTGCAGCACGCTTCCCCGAAATCTGTAGCCAGAGTTTAGCAAGGATCTTGACCTGATCTTCCCAGTTCAGATCGCGGATCCAGGAAGCTTGGAGAGTGGGGAGGAGGCAGGAAACTGTTAACATTTTGGAGACATATTTTCCTGTGATAATGCAGCAGATCCTGAGTCACAGTGGAATAAAGGCTGGTTGTAAACCTCTCTCTCAGGGTTTTCTTCCCTAGTATCTCCTATTAGTGTGTGTGTGTGTGTGTGTGTGTGAGAGAGAGAGAGAGAGAGAGAGAGAGAGAGAGGGTGTCACTCACACTCTTTCACACATTTCACACCACAGTTACCTTCCCCCATCCTGCAGGGATTACCCATCTGTCCTGCCAGCTCCATGTTCATGCTCCTCCTGTTTTCGACCAATGCTCCATATCTCATTAAGTTCAGAGTAACCGGTTGAAAAACCACATTCCTGCAGTTCGTCTGTCAGCACTGCCATCAAGCTACGAGAAGATGATTTTCATGATTCAGATGATTCTTTTAGAACTCATCTGATGGTTCCTTGTGAAATAACTACTTTGAAGTTCTAGGAGAGAGGTGTCACTCGGTAACTACCCCTTCCTAACCCTTGTCTGTGTACTTTTCCTCTCTGCAGTCCCTCTTGAAAGGTGTCTCAGTTCATTTGAAGGTCCCGGCATCCACTGTGGTGAAGAGTGCTTCCCCTGTGCCACCCAAACAGAGTTCTGGAAAAACTGGTATTCCTGTCATCAGTGCCCTTGCAAAGCCTTCTGGGAAAGCGTCCCCTGCTGACAGTTCATCAAGTGACAACAGTGACTCTGACACAGATGCTGAGGAAACGGTCGGAGAGAAGGCAGCAGGTTAGTCTTGGAGGAGGAATCCTTGCAGGAGGCTGAAAGAGGGAGGAACTAATAATAATCTGTAACTGCATCCTATGGGCACAAACCTCCACCTGTCAGAAACAAATGCCCTCCGAGGGCTCCTGTTCAGCAGCACGTGATAAGCCCCGCCCCTTCCCAGCTCTCTCCGCATAGTGAGCAGCTCCTGCTGCTTTTGCCTGCTTCAAAGCTCACGGTGGCGTGAAAGCTCCCCTGTCACATGGAGACGCCTTGCGTGCCTGTGTGTGTCAGAGACCACGACCGCCACAGATTTGTGGACCCCTGTCTGAATATGCCCTGCAATGGGCTCGCTGACTCTCTTCAAATGAACCTATGCATCGTGAGTGTTTTCCACAGTAGGATTGACTTCATGGAGAATATTAACAGACTTTGAGACTAGAGCAGAATGGCTGTCGTGATGTATAAAGATCCATGGCCTTTTCCATTTTCCAAATTACTGTGTGTCATGTCTGTTTTGCATTCTTAACATAATGAAATCTTGAGATAAAACTCTCTCTCACACACACGCACAAACACAGAGATTGCAGTTTTTCCCTGATCAAATTCCTACTGTCCTCTCAGTTTCAGAAAGCATCTGTCTTCAGAAAAGGAACTGGTGTACATATATTAGCTCTGAGTCCCTGGTTTTAGGCCTTCTACCTAGTGACTCTTGAATTGTCCACCTTACGTACTACGCAGACAGACTGCAGGCAGTCCCCGGGTTAAGAACATCTGACTTATGGACAACTCATACTTACGAACGGACTTCCGGGTTCCCTGGCTCTGCGTCGTTTATACGTAGAGTACAGCGTAGTATACATAATTTACGCAATTTGCGTAAATGCCGTGTACTACGCTATACTGTTCTGACGCACGTACAAATGCGACTTAAAGACATTCTTAAGAACGGAACTTGTTCGTAACCTGGGGACCACCTGTACCTTGCTGGTTTGGCCCTGTGCAACAAGCTGGCTTATGCAGCCATGGTTCCTTATGTATTAATGGGGCTGATCTGGAGAAGGACCACCGATCCTCATGTCTTTCCTGTCTTGGGCACTCTTAGGTCCAGGCCCTTAGCTTGGACCAAACCACTGAATGCCGCATACTGGGTCTCTTGCCTTATGCACCACAGCTGCCTCTTCGCTCTTAAGGTGGCAGTCATGTTCTGATGCCATATTGTGGCATAGTGGTGGTTTTCTTCAGAGAAGCAGCTGAAGTCCAGGAAATTAGCTGGCTCCCTCCTGCTAATACAGCATTTGTTCAGCTTATCATTTGAATGTATGTAATAGTGATGCTTGTTTCTTTAAACAGGGATCTGTATTTCATGGGACATCTTCCTAGCATTCTTGTTTAGAACACTCCTAGGGCTTAGGGCGCAGTCCTATGCATGTTTAAACAGAAAAAGGTCCTACAACTCTCAGCATTCCCCCGACCAGCTATGCTGGCTGCGGCATGCTGGGAGTTGTAGGACTTTTTTCTGCCTAAACATGCATAGGATTGTGCTCTTAGATGTTTTACTGCAGGTGTGGGGAAACCTGTGTCATTCCACATGTTGGGCTCCAACTTCTGTCAGGGGTCCACAAATCTATGGTGCGCACTCTCTTCCCCACGCATGCGCTCACACGCACAAGTCCTCTCCATGTGACAGATTTCAGCTTAGCTTTCAAGCCACTGTTTTCAAAAGTGTTTTCAAAGTGGATAGCCCCATGCACTTGGTTCAGCTTTTCTGTGTTAGGGCTGCCTGAACAAAACTTTACCAAGTTTAGCACTTTGGAGCTCGGGTGTCTGGAATGCAAGGCTTTCCATTCTGCTGCCCGTACTGGGTAGGCCCATCCATTCATGTCCTAGGAGACACTAAGGTTCTGCGATGAAGCCGAATGCTTAAAATACGGGCTAGCTGACAGCCCCACCAAGAAGTCTTCTACTGCCACCTGTTGGACATCCCCAGAAACGCAGGCAGTCTATTTTTACCTCGAGTGCTGCTCTTCCGTATCCCTTGGGCAGCTTGCCTGAAGGGAATAGCTGATCAGTGTTGGCTTTGCAGATTAGTCCCAAGTGTACCAGCCAAGTGAGGGTTTGGCATAGCATAGCTTTGTGTCAAACGTCTCTCCACTTTCCTGCTGTCTGCTGAAACTGTTCTACAGCTTGCTAAATGAACAAACAATGAAGCCTTGGCAAAGGAAATAGCAATGAGGAACGTTATGTCTTGCTAAAAGCTGAGAGGGTGTTAATGCGGAGGGGACAAGGGGATCCCAAGGATCTGTCTTGGTTCTGGTGCCATTCGTTCCATTAACCAACTGAGAAGTGAATGGAACCCACATCTTTGAAATGTTAGTACCAATTGAATAACATAGGAATGCTAAGGAATGTTTTACTTTACAGCAGTGTTCTCCAACCTTGGGTCCCCAGATGTGTTTGGCCTACAACTCCCAGCATGCCGCAGCCAGCATAGCTGGCTGGGGCATGCTGGGAGTTGTAGGCCAAACACATCTGGGGACCCAAGGTTGGAGAACACTGCTTTACAGGAAAGGTTGCAAACAGGCTTACTAAAGATGACTACATAGGTCAGCCTTCTCCAGCCCAGTGCCCTCCAGATGTTTTGGGAGTACAACTCCCAGCATTCCTGAACATTGGCCGTACTGGCTGGGACTGATGGGAGTTGAAGTCCAAAACAGCTGGAGGTCACCAGGTTGGGGGAGGCTGGCACAGATCCTATTACATCTATATTGTGCCTCTTTCCCATTACGAAACTCACGGTGACCTGCGTGGGGTTCTCGTGACCAGGCGCTGACCAGAGCCAGACCCACTTCACTTTAGAAAAGCTGCTGCATCACGTGCATTCAGACCAGGGATTGCTGGTAAAGTGCAGGGAGGCCAGTCACTTTTCAGATGCCTACCAGGCCGAGGCCTTTGTGAAACCAGGGGACGGAACAGCACAGTGCTTGATGGGAAATGTGGAGCAGCAACCCCACCGTGACCTCTTTGGGGAAAGCTTCAGGTCAGTTTTGGACATGCTGAAGCTTTTTCGGCACGGGTGGTACTCCCCACCGAAATGCCCGTTCTGGGTTACTTGCTTTAAAGTTATTATGCCACCAAAAAGCAGCCCAGCCATTGATGGTTTCCTGGAGCAACCCAGAAATAGTCGTGCTCCTGCCCATATACAAGAGCGGTGCCTGTTTCAAAAGCGGTGCAAAGTGTACACCCAGAACCACTCTCTTCAGCATAGGAAACAAATCTCTCTTGCATATGCCTGGCCTTCCCCGTCCCCACTCCTTTTAACATTTCATCATAAGCTTAGATACTGATTTGGTGCGTGACATGATTTACCTGCGAGCTGCACTGCTTATGAGTTGGAGGCATTCGGTAGGCACAGGCTTCTCAGTGGCTGCCAAGACTGTAAAGAACACGTCTCACCCTTTGTTTCAATTTGTTTCTGCAGGGATTGGCTCCTTGCCCTCTTCTGGAAGGGAAACGGTTGTGGCCAAGGCAAGTAAGGGGGCCGCGGCAGGGAAAAGAGGGCCAGGCGTTGGGTCCAAAGCCTCCACAGCAAAGAAATCTACAGCGAAGGCTCAGAGCAATGGCAGAGCTAAAGGAACTGCTGCAGTACAATTGCCCCTGCCGTCCAAAGCCTGCCCTGCGGGAGTCAGCTCTGAGAGTGAAGAGGAGGCTGTCGCCCACTGTTCCTGCTGCAGGGGCCCCGGAAGACACACAAGCCAGCCCCGTTGTAGCAGCCAAGACTTCCAAAACAACAAAGTCGTCAAAGGCTGGGGTGAAGGAGAAGCCGTCCAAGAGACGGAAACTGGCAGCTGGGGACGCTGGAGTAGGGGAACCAGAAAAGAAGAAGCTTAAAGTGCTGAGTGACCTAGAGAAGCCGGCAAAGAAGAAGAAAACGAAGAAAAAATCCAAGGCTCCGAGCGGCACCAAAACACCAAAGCAAAAAGACGGCAAAGAAAAGAAATCCAAAAAGAGTAAGAGCACCACACCCACATGCGCACTTCTGAACTCCATGCTAATTGATGCTTCCTGCCCTCTTTTGTCTGTTCTGTTCGGCACACGCTGCTGCCCCCGGGTGGGCTCATGTGGTATTGCCTACCAGCAACAGAGCTTAATCTGCACTTGAGTTAGTAACCAAAGGGAAGTCTTCAGCATTTCAGACAGGGGGGTCACTCTATAGAGGAGGGTCTATTTAGCAGGTCCGGCCCTGGTACCCTCACCCAAGCCCAAAGATGACTTTGGATCTCTCAGAAAGTTAGCCCTGGTCCTGGGCACAGTGTTTGGGCCTGGCCCTTGCAGCGGGTGGCAGCAAGAGGCGAGTGGAAGAGTGCACCAAATGAACCACCTCCGTCCCATTCCCTGTGGGCTTTATAGTCCATGGGTGAGAGCCCTGCCATAGTGCCCCTTGGTTCCAGCTTTGCTTCCGGCTTCAGGCCCCAAAGAGGAGCATTATTTATTTAGTTGTTATATTTATACCCCGCCTTTTCTCCTGCAAGGAGCCCAAGGCAACTTACATAATCCTCCTCCTCTTCTCCATTTTGTCCTCATTGAGGGGCCAGGAGGTAGTCTCGTCCACTTGTGCTCAGCAAGAACCCCCTGTGTCCTCTCTCCTGCTCCTCCTGCAGTCAGTTTTCCCAGTGGCAGATCTGGCTCTACTCTCAGCCACCCGTGCCTCCTCCCGTGCTTTTTAAGCCCTTCCTCCTCTTCCCTTCTCTCACGCCTGGACTTAATTCTGCTGTGGCCGCCTGCCCTTCTCGGCCCTAGCCCCAGGCCACACAGAAGGCCGAGCCATGATCAGACTGTCTCCAGGAACGTGATCCAAACCCAGGCATCGGGGGCGCCTTCCTTTCTGTTCCTGCTAAGCCAGCGTGGACCCAGCATGGTTTTGGATGCACCTGTTTAGTATGTCCCTTTCGTTGGGTGTATGCGTGGGAGAACCCTGTCAGGAGTTCTCTGTTAGCAGAGTGAGAGCAGCGGAATTGTCCTTGTGGGCCTTCAATCCCACGTTCGGTGTGTCTCAGTTTCAGGGGACAAATGGCTCGGGCAGAGGCTGCCGCTTAGCAGGAAAAAGGGAAAGAAGGTTTATTAAGAAAAGTAGATTTAGAGAGAAATGTGTGACACTTAGTTCTATCTAGAAAGCCATGTGCTCCGGATGAGCACATGGGACGAGCAGGAAGTCCGAGTGACCCCAGAACAAAAGAGATGCCCTAAGAGCACCAGTCTGCATGACAGAGGCAGCAGGAGGTAGAGCTCAAAGCTCAAGGAGTAAGGAAAGAAGGTATCCCTGTCTGCTCCACTCCCAATGTCCCTAGTGGTCATTTGGGTAAGATAGGTGCAGAGAGACGATGCCAAGGTCCAGTTTCCAGCACCTTTAACTCACGGGACTGTGCTAGATACGGTCCAAGTTGTGTTGTTTGGGTTTTGTTACGTTGTATTTTCTTTTTACTGAAAGCTGCTTTGGCTGTTGGGTTTAATGGGAAAGCCGCACATAAATAAAACTCAAAAGCAAAACTAAAAACAAACATAATCTGCTCTAGCACTTTATCCCCATATAAATTGGCCCATCATATTGGCCGCCTCCTGCTGCCCGTTGCCTTCCCCAGCATGCAGTAGCATGGTTTGGGGTTGGTTCACTGCCAGCGCTTTGAGCAGCAACATCTTTCCTGTTAAGGTTGTGGCACTGCTTAAAACATAATTCTGCGGCGTGAGTCTGAGCAGCAGTACTGTCTTTTGCTGGTGCATCCAGGGACAAAACTCACATATGGGCATCCTGTCCCATAAAAAGCCCGAGCCTCATGGCTGGGGTGTATCTGCACATGCAGGATGTGTGCATGCAGTCTCACCACTGACCCTTCCTGCCCCTGCACATAGCAAGGCAGACCAGGGGGGGGGGACAAGGCTGGACTGTTTCAAAGTGACAGGGCATTTGCATATTTATTATTTATTTATTATATTTATACCCCGCCTTTTTTCCTGCAAGGAACCAAGGCGGCTTACGTAATCCTCCTCCTCCTCTCCATTTTATCCTCACAACAACAGCCTGCTGAGGTAGGTTAGGCTGAGAGTCAGTGACTGGCCCAAAGTCACCCAGTGAGTTTGATGGCCGAGCGGGGACTAGAACCCGGATCTCCCTGAGTCCCAGTCCAACACTCTCACCACTATGCCACACTGGCCAGAGAGCTAGGAAATGGCATCCTTCACTCTTATGGGGAAAGGAGTTCTGCCTTAACATGGAAATGGGGGCTGCTTTCCCAGCTCCAGGCATCTGCTCTCAGACGGAGCAAAAACGCATGCTGCTACAAGGGCTACGGGGGGGGGCGGGGTGTTGCATGAAACAGTAACTCTGTAAGTCAGGAATATCTGTGCAGATGACTCAGCAACGTTAAGAGTTGTATTTAAACACTGAGAGCTGCCGCTCTCAGAGAACAAGCGAGCCGCTGGACTGTTCTTAATCACTCCGTTAAGAGGGCAGCCCTCGCCCGTGTGCCGCTCCCACTAAGGACTTTGTGGGCTGCTCTTCCTTGTCTTTTCTCTGCCGGCTCATAAGGGAGAGGCGGTCGCAGCCCTCCTCCGGCAAAGTATGAGAAAGGGAAATGGAATGGGTGGGGGAGAGAGCCGGGGTGATGGAGCTGACGAACCCTTGCGAGGCACATTTGTGGGGTAGAGACTCTGATTCTGGCAGGCTTAGCCTAATACCTCCCCGCCCTTTTGAAAAAGCCATTTATGCTCGGCTTTCTTGCTCTTCTGCCCCTTGATTGGTGTCTGCAAAAATGGGGCAACATTGATCCGGAAACTGCGGGAAGAAATCATTAATGTAAAGGGAAATGGGATGTCCTGTGTCTGCGCGTATGCCTGTGCTTAATCAGCCGGGCAAGGCGAGCCTTCAGCTGGCCCCTCGACGGACCCGGGCTGTGACTGGAAAGCTGCTTTAATGTATCTCGTGCGGAAAGGCTGAAATGTTCCCTGGGCTACTTTTGGATTCTGCTGTGCATTCCCCAAGGCCAAGGCAATCACTAACATTTGCAGACCCCTTGCTTAGTGAGGGAAGCAACACCTTGAGACTCAATCCCCCCCACCCTCTTCTGAAAAGTTCTCACAAGTTCTCACGTTAATACCATTTCAGTGGCTTTGCAGTAAGGAACTGTCTGCGCCCATGAGCTTTCCCTTCACTGGTTTTTTTGGGTGGGAGGGGGGCTGCTTCGTGCGTGTACACTGATAATAGGAAACAACCTGTACAAAGATCATGCTAGTCGGGTCAGTCCACTTCTGTACAGCCCAGGACTTGCTTCTCACACTCGGTATACTCTCACTACACTGTGTGGAGCAGCTAGGATATATAAGCCTTGAGCTTGTGGCTCCCTCTTTGTATCCCCTCCTTGTCCATGGTCACTTCTAAGTAGAAAGGCGTCTTAGGATCAGGTGTTGACACAAGGGCTGCCATGAGTTTTTCTCTTGCCCTTTTGTGCCCCGTCTGTCCAAACCCAAACAGCCGCCTCTTTCAGGAACCTGTGCAGGGAAAGCAGCAACAGTAGCAGCAGCCGTCATGGTGATCTCGAGAATGAATTCTCAGAGAAACTCACTAGGCTTTAAAAAAATCTCCACGATCTGTAGGGAGTGGGAGCCTAGGAATGAATGGATCCCTCTCCCTCTCTGCTGCCCTCCTTCCCTCTCCTGTGTGCACCCGTTGGAAAGATACTTCTGGCTCATATGTCTGTGCCTTTTCCCTATTTTGATGTTGAGGCCTGCCTCCCCTGGAGCACACAGCAATCAATAGCATCACTCCCCGTTGCTCTCTAGTGGGGGTGTATTTATTTATTTATTATATGTATACCCCGCCTTTTTTCCTGAAAGGAACCCAAGGCGGCTTACATAGTCCTCCTCCTCCTCCCCTCCATTTTATCCTCACAACAACCCTGTGAGGTAGGTTAGGCTGAGAGTCAGTGACTGGCCCAAAGTCACCCAGTGAGCTTCATGGCTGAGTGGGGACTAGAACCCGGATCTCCCGACCCCCAGTCCAACACTCTCACCACTACGCCACACTGGCTCTCAGATAAGGTCTGGTATATATCCAGACCTTATCCGCAGCAGCCCACCTAGGGATGCTGACTGTGTCAGCTGCCTGGAAGGGAACAAACAGATGGTTTTTATTCAGCCTTCACAGAAGGCTGTGCCAAGTAGGGGGTCCCACCACGTGTCTGACGCTTCTTGGGGATGCCAGACCAACAACTGCAATAACACATTTTAAAACCGTTTTTAACAGTTAACCATAAGAGCAGTTAGGATATGAAAATAACATGGAAAAATGCATCTATCTAAACCAAGCGTCTAGTGGTTGTTGAGGGCGCACTGCCCCTCCAGACAGGTGGAGAGCACGCACATTGTTTTCAAGTAAATCTTGCTCCCAGAAAATTCCCAGCAGTGCCACTATACTTGAAAACAAGTCGCATGTTCCTTGGGGGGGGGGGGGTGTTGTGACTGACTCGAGCGCTGCTTTTTGAAAAGCTGTGACCTGACTTTTTTTTCCCCCTGGCCTAAATTTTGTAGAGAAAAAGAGCAAAAAGGTGGCATCTCTTACCGAAGACGAGTCACAGAAGAAAAAGAAGAAAAAGAAGGTAAGAGGACATTAGAGAAGCTTACTAGACACGCTAACGTAAACATGTCTCTGACTTTTTTTGCATGTTACAATTTCTTAGAATGGTACTGAATGGAACCAGCCATTCTGTTTATGTGAAGGGATTAATGTGCTGAATGTGTCTCGGCTCCAAGTTAAGCTAGAGCTGAAGGTAACTTGGCGGCACTTAACAGTGAGCCAAAACAAAGTCTTACAGAGTGGATCTACTCTGCAAAAGCTGAAGGCACAATAAACTTCTTAGGGCTGCAATCCTAAGCAGGTGTGCCAGGGAATAAGACCCAGTGGAATGAGTTGGATGGACTTTTGAGTGAACTGTCTTACAGTGCAATCCTATACATGTCTAAGCGAGCACCACTGAGTTCAGTGGAACACAATCCTAGGTAAGTGTGTATAGTACTGCATCCTCAGAATCACGTCATTAGCTTTTAAGGTGTTCGAGGATACTCTGTTGTTCTTCCAAAATGAGGTGTGGCTGCAGCCTGGTAGAATTTAGAGCAGGGGTCTCCAACGTGGTGCCTGTGGGTGTACACATACCCTCCAGGGCTTTCTTGGTGCCTACGCAATTAGCTCACCTCATCAAGACAAAAAACTGGCTGTGCAAGGCTCTTTCTAGTCCTCCATGCCCAGACCGGTTCCTCCTTATTCTTGTGGCCTCTGCTGCCTTGTTTAAAGAACCCCTCTTGGGCGCCAGGACAACCCCCCTTCTCTTCCCTTCCCAGCTAGACAAGTGGATGATGGCGCGTGAGTGACAGCAGAGCCCCGTGTGTGCGAGATGGGAGATTAAAAATCCTGTTCGTGTGTAGAGGCCCATTTGGCCACACACACAAATCCAGATCTTTCTCCCCCTCTCTCTGCGCAGCGTGCAGCGTTTCGGTTGCAATCAGCCAGCCAGCTTTCCAGCCTGTAATCCGACTCCAGCAGCCAGCTCCCCCGTTTGCAGATAGCAAGGAAAAAACTCTGTAACTCCACAGGTCTATTCTACCTGTTTATTTACTTAGCAAAGTAATATTCTACAGAGTATACATTTCCTAGTTACAGTCCATGTGCAGAGTACAATGCATAGCAAGCATTTATTCCAGTGGAGCAAGTTGAGCTTTACCCCACCTCAGCAAAGACGCTACATTGTTGCATAAGTCCAGCAAGCAATAGTCAGAAGAAAAGAGTGAAGAGAGAGAACAGTCCTGCTCCTCTCTAAAATGGCTCCAGACAGAAAAACAAGTCAGTACGTCACCAGAACATCTAAACCATGTGACTAGCTCATACTGTTTCCCACACTTTAGTAACCCCTGCGAGAGCACGAGATTCTAGAAAGACACAACAAACTTGTTTACCGCCATTCTGTTCCTTCCATGTTGTAAACAATGTGCTCCAGCTTGTGAATGTGATACATATCACAACAGTGGAGACTGTGAGGGGAGTGAGCTTCAAGCAGGCAGTGCCATTTATGCTTGGTAGGTCGAGGACGGGGCGAAGTGGCGATGGAGTGGCGCTGGCCCTCAGGTCCTTTTGGGATGCCATACGAAGGGAACAGATGAAGTGAGGACAGTCGTTCATTGCCCGTCCATGTGGTGTTGGTGTTCATAGATTTCATAGATCATAGAGCTGGAAGGAGCCTACAAGGCTATCGAGTCCAACCCCCTGCTCAATGCAGGAAACTAGAGGAGGGGTCTCCCACCCAAGTAACAACCAGGCCTGACCCTGCTTAGCTTTCCACGCTCAGACAGCAGGCCCGTTTCCTTCTCCACAGAAGAGGAGGAGGGGAGAGGGGGAAAGGAGAGAGCGCTCCTTGCCCACAGGGGCAGCCATGCTGGGCATTCAAGCCTGCTTCTGCCTCTGTACAGGAGAAGGAAGGAGAAGGCCGACATTGGGGGAGGGGGAGAGGCACCCTTGTGTTGATTGTGACCTTTTTTATGGTCATGGCGTGCTGGTGGTGGAAATGTGGGGGGTAGATTGCCTGCCTGCCTGCCTGTGAGGCGGCCTTCCCGCCTACCTTGTAGTGTTTGAAGTGGATGCGGTGCTTGGCTCAGCCGGCCCTTTTCACTGTCAGGGGAATTTGGTGGTGGAGCGGAGGATTGCCTGCCTGCCCAGCTGGCTTGTGTTGAGAGAGGAGGCAGAGGCACCGCTGACCCCAACCAACCGTTCTCACTCTGGGGTGGGGTGGGGTGGGGTGGGGTGGGGGGCATTTCCCCGCTTGCCTCCTTCCTTCATGCTGCTGCTGCTGCTGCTGCTGCTGGATGAGCCGTTGGACCCAGGAAGCACTTTTTGGACACCCTGAGGAGCGAGAGCAGCAGCAGAGCTAGTTCAACAGGTCTTATTCTAGAGATGAGACATGGAGCCACACCCGCCCACCCGCCCGCCCGCCCCCACACACGCAGCCTGCACCTCTAAAGGCTTGCCTACTTTCCCCATCTAACCCAATTCCCCAGCCTCCTCTGCCCCTCCGTAAGCTTGTCTTCTGTGGCAGAGAACCCCTGTGCCATCTCCCCCCCCCCCAATTACTTTCTCTTATGGAGAAAGGGCTTGTCCCAACTCCCCACTCCCCCCCCAACTTTCCTGCTGGTTACAGCAATTGAATGGCCATGGATTTTTATATTTTTCCTTTCAAGAAGGAAAAAGGCGGGATATATCCCACCTTTTCCCCTCTTGAAAGGAACCCTTGGTGGCTTACATAATCCTCTTCCTCCTCTCACAACAACCCTGTGAGGTAGGTGAGGCTGAGAGTTGGTGACTGGCCCAGAGTCACCTAGTAAGCTTCATGGCCGAGCGGGGACTAGAACCCGGATCTCCCGAGTCCCAGTCCAACACTCCACACTGGCCCTCAAAATATGCAAAAAAAATTTAAAGATCCTCATCGATCTTTAGGATTTTACAAGGAATCCCCTTCAAGTCACCATCAAATTAATGTTTACATTGCGGGGATATATATATAGGGATGTGTGGGAGAGATGGGGATGCTGGGTGCAAGGGAAAGAGCCATCTTATGTAGGGCTACTCAGAACTTGAGCCCCACTGAGTTCAATGGGACTCACTCCCATGCAGGTGTGTGCAGGATTTCAGTGGTGCCCCAGACACGCTCTCAAAAGTCCAAATGTGCCCATGAGCCCAGAAAGGGTGGAGAGCCCTGCTTTACCGAAACAAATGCCAAATGTATCAAGCCCGAAGGAGGCAGCCTTGTAGGAGAAGCTCTTTGGCCTGGGTTTTACGTCACAGAGGGGCTGTGGGAACAATTCCCCAAGTCAGGGTTGCAAATGTGCAGAATTAAAGAGTGCAGGTGCCGTCTTTATACCCCGCCTTTTTTCCTGCAAGGAATCCAAGGTGGCTTACATAATCCTCCTCCTCCCCTCCATTTTATCCTCACAACAACCCTGTGAGGTAGGTAGGTTAGGCTGAGAGTCAGTGACTGGCCCAAAGTCACCCAGTGAGTTTTATTTCCTTTATATCCTGCTTAGAGCAGCTTACGCAGTTTTTTTTCCTGGATGTTAATAATCCTGTCCCCAGTGGGCTCACAAGCCTAAGTCGTGCTTGGCTCTGCTCCTCCTTGATCTGTCACCTCTTCAAAGACATAACCTATGAAGAGGGATGGGTTTCTCCCCCCCCCCTTTAAACTTTATTTTTAGGGGACAGGTTTTCTTGAGCATGAAAAATGCCACCCGTTCCCTTTTTGGGTGGGAAGACTTGCTGTCGCCCGGATGCAGCGTCCAAGGTGCGAACCCTCTGCTATGGGCCAGCGTGTCAAGTGGAGGGATGGGGGGGGGGGCTTCCAGCACAGTCCTCCCCCTGCCACGCTGGCTTTGTATGTGTAGTGAAGAACTTAACTCTGGGGCATATTCAGGTATGTGTGACCTTTTTTATGGTCATGGCGTGCTGGTGGTGGAAATGTGGGGGGTAGATTGCCTGCCTGCCTGCCTGCCTGTGAGGCGGCCTTCCCGCCTACCTTGTAGTGTTTGAAGTGGATGCGGTGCTTGGCTCAGCCGGCCCTTTTCACTGTCAGGGGAATTTGGTTGTGGAGCGGAGGATTGCCTGCCTGCCCAGCTGGCTTGTGTTGAGAGAGGAGGCAGAGGCACCGCTGACCCCAACCAACCGTTCTCACTCTGGGGTGGGGTGGGGTGGGGTGGGGTGGGGTGGGGGGCATTTCCCCGCTTGCCTCCTTCCTTCATGCTGCTGCTGCTGCTGCTGGATGAGCCGTTGGACCCAGGAAGCACTTTTTGGACACCCTGAGAGGAGCGAGAGCAGCAGCAGAGCTAGTTCAACAGGTCTTATTCTAGAGATGAGACATGGAGCCACAGCCGCCCACCCGCCCGCCCCCTGTGTGTGTGTGTGTGTGTGTGTGTGTGTGTGTGTGTGTGTGTTCCCACACACACACACACACACACACTTGAGGCAAACTCCACCACAGGAACCGCATTGTGTTCCCCGATGAGCGTTTGGATGAGCTTTAACTCTGGCCCCCTTGGGAATTTTCAGCCGAGCGCCACCAGAGAAGGCACCACCTGTATGTCGGCACATGGACTGAAAACCCCTTGTGAAACTGTTCAGCCCGTTTCGATCACCTTGTACGTGCAGTGCCATGGGAAACTGCATCTGAATAAGCCCATACGCTATTTCACTTTGCTCTGTCGTGGTGCACTCTCATACCGTGAGACTCTGTTCTGTATGAGCATTCTGATGGGGCATGACGATGCTGGTATAATCCTTTTCCCAGGGGAAACATCTGATCCTCTTAACTTAGTCACTTTTAGGCCACATGGGTTTTGCATCTGTATTTAGCCCAGGAGGCAATCTTAAAAAAAAAAAAGTGGTAGTGATCGTTTTCCTTAATGTTGTACTAAAAGGCAGCCTGAAAGATAAAACCAGGCTGGGACGGCTGTCCATGTTGAACACGTAGTTCTTCTGGCAGCTTGTATTCTTCACCAGGGTAACAGGAGAGTTCTCTCGCTTTGGGTGCCTTCCAATATCTCCAAGAGCACTATGCCCAAATCTGCCGTAATTCCTCCCTGGGAATTTGCCCTCCTCCAGTCCAAATGATAGAACCAACAGTGAGACTTGAGGCTGGGCCCTGCCAGAACTACATTTTGCACTGGAGCACTGAGACGCCTTTGGATCCCCTTTCCCAGTGTGCTTTGCATTTCTTAAACAGGGCACTTGGCAGGAGATGGGGTTGCATGGGTGGCTGAGCCCAGGAAGAACTGGAGGGGCCTATTTCACCATCTGAACTTGGGTCTGCATTCTCTGTGTTGTGAAATGAGCTAAGGACGTCCGAGGAAGCACCCATTCATTCTTTCTCTCTCTCTCTCTCTCTGTGTGTGTGCGTGTTAAAAAAACCACCACCACACAAATCTAAGTGATTCTTTTGGATTTCTTTCAGAAAACTGGTGACCTTGAGGGAATGGCGTGAGCATGTAAGTAACGTTAAGTGCTCTGCTGATTTACTTCATGTTAACGTGGCAAATTTTTAATTTATGTCTCTCTCTTTCTGGCTGGAATCTTTTGCGTAGAAAACTCAGTCACTGAAAGGAGCTGGGCTTTTCTTTCCCTCTACAAACACTGTTAGTTTTAAAGCATCTGGGTCGCTCCCTCCAGATGTTTTGGACTACAGCTCCCAACCCTGACCATTGGCCATGCTGGCTGGAACTGATGGGTATTGTAGTCCATCAACATCTAGAGGGACCCAGGTTGGGAAAGTCTGGCAGAGGAATATGCATATTTATATTTTATGTTTAAATATTTATAAGCTGCCTTTCTGGACCACATCCACCCAAGGCAGCGAATAAAATACAGGTATAAAAATAAGAATACATAAAGAACAAAAATAACTTGCTTGTGTTTACAGAAAAATCCACCACAAGGCTTTCAGCCCCATTCCTGGACCAACCCCTATCAGTAAATTTAATGTTTACTGGCTTATGAATGTAAGCTACCTCAAAGCTGCTTAATGTGGTGGGGTATCAATACATATTAAGTCCATAAAGCACAGCAACTTTAATTTCATAGACATCCTGCCTCCATTATATCTCTCACAAGTGGCTCTCCATGAAGCCTCCCCACAGCTGAAGAGGGCTCTTGTGTACCTTTTCTCCAGAACTGGCCCTGCAACAAGAAAAAATGTGCCCCCTCCATTTAAGCTCTTTCCATGGCCAAATGTTTTAGAAAACCACCACCATCTCCCAGTACTGCAGATCAGCACCACAGGTTCTCAATTTATTTTATGTATGCATTCTGTCTTTTAGAACCAATAGCAGATGTTCTCTGGGCTAGTTACATGACACTAAAATAATAAAATACACAGTAAACAACAACCAACAATAACAATAATCGGCATAGGAGATCACCACCACCCAGTTTTGGCTTGGGGTGTGTGTGTCAAAGTTCTCTCCTGTGCTATCTTGTAGGTAACTTTTGTCCTCTTTAGAGTTCAGGAGTGGAAACCTTATAGTGCAACTGGACTAAAAATCAAGATCTCTTTTTCTTTCTTTTTTTTTCTTTTTGGGAGTAATTCCTTTATCCATTTACCTTGAAACAGACCTTTAAAAAAAATCTGTGACACAATCTGGAATAGGTCACCTGAAGGCCTCCGAGAGAGTCCTGCTTTGAGATGCAGGCTTCAGAATCCTCCTGTGTGACAAGGTCTCCTTGCGAGGAAAGTCAAATAGCTCTCAGGTAAAAGGAGCCTGGATCCTTCACAGGAGGAAGAGGAGGTCCTCTTTAATGTGTGGATGAGAAGAGGCAGCAATTCCAGCTGCAGACTGCGTGTCCCTGCTCATTCCTAGGCCCACCACTTAGTGGCAGGGTCTCTCTCCTTGTAGTAAAGATTTTTTTAAACAATTTTCTCTACCCCACCCCTTTTTTCTTGCAGTGGCCTCATAGGATGAAGAACAGAAATATACTGGGAGTGTTCAGCAGAAAGGAACTGTTCGTTTATCTTTTTTAAGCAGAAGAAGACCCGAATGTCAAAGATTTGAATTTAAATCTTAATTTATAACTATTTCTAATGGCGACTTTTAGAGCTAAGCATTGCTTGCAATTGACCTGGGTGGTAAGGGTGAGGGAAAGGGTGGTACACTGATTGCATTGCCAAGAGAGAAGGTGTGGCTGCTGTCACCATGGAATGGAATATGGGGGGGACGGGACGGGACGGGACAGGGAGCCAGCTTTGACTGCTCAATCTTTAATTCAGTAATGTATTTTATTGCTTTCTCCACTTCCTCCTCTACCCCCACCCAACCCTTAGGAGTTATATTTTTGAAAGGAGAACATCACCCTCCCTCTCTTCATCCTACTGGATTTCCAATTAACTTTTATTTTAACTTCAAAGGAAGAGGTCCTCTGGCTCTACTCTGTATCCATCCTTCTTTCCAGTATTTGTGTTCAATATGTACAAAGCTTTGTTGTCCCAAGAGTGGCTTTTTGTCTCATTTTTTCTCTCTCCCTTTTTTTTTAAAAAAAGAACACAATAAACAATTGACTGGAAAAAAGAGTGTGCCTATCTTTGGGAACTAAAAACGTACAGATCTCTCAGTCAATCTTGTCCCCCGTGCTTTATAAACATCTACATGAATCTGCTGGAAGAGGTCTGGAGGGTTTAGGCTGAAGTGGCATCTGTATGCAGATGTATACAGGCCTGTGGCTCACGCTGGCCCAGCTTGTCTGAGCGTGGAAAGCTAAGCATGGTCAGGCCTGGTTATTACTTAGATGGGAGACCCCTCTAGTTTCCTGCATTGAGCAGGGGGTTGGACTCGATGGCCTTGTAGGCCCCTTCCAACTCTATGATCTATGAACTATGATACTTGGCTCCACCTCTCATTTCCATCTACTGATTCTCCAGAAGCTGGGCTGGATGAGAGCGAACAAGCTGAGACTTAATCCACACAAGTGTGAGGCTTGGGAGTTCTCCTGAACTCTGCACTCACTGGGGAAGCTGAGGTGGTGGCAGCGGCCAGGACTATTTTTTTTACCATGTTTGGCTACAACCCTATCTGGAGAGGTCTGATATTGCCTCAGAAGTGTATTTTTGACTTTTAAAGCAGTTTGGATCTGATTTACTTGAAGGTCACCTTCACCCACATCAGCCTGCCTGCATTTGTCTTTCTCACTTGTCTCCAATTCCAGGCAGTTAGACGGGCAGATACAAGGGAGAGAGCCTTTTTTACAGTGGCCCCGTTCTTCTGGAATGAGTTGCCATCTCGGGTTCATCAGATGCCATCTGTGCAGGCCTAGGAAAGCTCTGAAGGCTCACTTGAGGCGGGGGGGGGGGGCTTTCTCTTGAGATGTGTTTTACCTCAATGGGTTTATAACTGCAATTATTTTAGTATGCTCTGGGCTGTTTATTTAGTGGCATTTGTTCATTTATTGATTTTTTTGTTCTGTTACATATTTTAATGGGTAAGCTGCCATTCATTTTTTGGTTTTGATTTGATATATTTGATATTTGATTTGTATCTCACATTTCTACTAAGAAAAATGACACTCAAAGCAGCTTACACTTAAATAAAATTTGAGTAAAACAATAATAAAACAAATGCATTAAAACACAATTAAAAACACAATAGGACAATAAAAACAACATACAACCCAACAGACCCACTTACACGCCAAAGGCCTGCTTGAATAAAAAGGTCTTCACCTCCCAGCAGAAGGACTGCAGAGAGGGAGCAGACCCTCCAAGGACAGGATTCTTGGAGAAGTGAGGCATGTCACTTGTGGGCTGGACCCTTGCCCTTCCTGGCTTATAAAAGTGTTGAACTGGGACTCGGGAGATCCAGGTTCTAGTCCCCGCTCGGCATGAAACTCACTGGGTGACTTTGGGCCAGTCACTGACTCTCAGCCTAACCTACCTCACAGGGTTGTTGTGAGGATAAAATGGAGAGGACGAGGATTATGTAAGCCGCCTTGGGTTCCTTGCAGGAAAAAGGAGGGGTATAAATATAATAAATAAATAAAATAAAAGCAGTCAGCGGGGGACTGGCTGAGTGGGTAAGGGCAGAGGTGAACGCCTCAAGGTGTGATTCCGTCTTGCCTAAAGGAGGCGGTGGTAAAACCTTTGTTTATTTAAAATAAAAACACACACACACCCTCCCTGAACCCCGCTATGTTGGATAACTTCTGGCCAGTCTCCAGTATTCCATTCTTGGCAAGATGCTCGAGCGTGTGGTGGCTTCTCAGCTCCAGGGATTTCTTGATAAAACAAGCATTTCAATCTGGCTTCGGGCCTGGTTATGGGACAAAGATGACTTTGGTAGCCTTGGTGGACAATCTATGCTAGGAACTGGACAGGGGGACTGTGTCCCTGTTAGTTCTGCTGGACCTTTTGACGGCTTTCGATACCATTGATAACGGTATCCTCCTGGGGCATCTGGCTGAAATGGGGTTGGGAGGCACTGTTATACGGTGGCTCTGGTCCTTGGAGGGCTGATCTCAGAAGGTTGTGCTGGGGGATTCCTGTTCGATGCCATGGCCATTGCCTGTGGTTTCCCTCAGGGTTCCATCTTATCCCCCATGCTATTTAACATATACATGGAATGGAACCGCTGGGAGAGATGGTCCAGGTTTGGGGGGTTAGGTGGCACCAGTATGCTGCTGACTACTCGTATCTCTCCTTTCCATCTAAATCCAAGAAAGTTGTTCTGTTCTAAATCGGTACCTGATGTTGGAAAAGGACTGGATGAGGGCAAACAAATTGAAGCTTAATCCAAACAAAACAGGTGCTCCTGGTCAGTCAAAAGGCAGATCAGGGAATCGGGATTCAACCCTGAATAGGGTTACAGTCCCCCGAAGACTCAGTCTTCCAGTTTGGGTGTACTCTTGGACTCAGCCCTGGACCTGGATGCCCAGGTCTTGGCGGTGGCCAGGAGTGCATTTGCACAGTTGAGGCTAGTGTGCCAACTGAATTCCACAGTTGTTAAACTATGGAATTCACTTCCACAGGATGTGATGGCCACCAATTTGGATGGCTTTAAGAGGGGATTGGACAAATTCATGGAGGAGAAGGCTATCAATGGCTACTAGCCCAGATGGCTATGTGCTACCTCCAGTATCAGAGGCAGTATGCCTGTGTACACCAGTTGCTGAGGAACATGGGTGGGAGGGTGCTTTTTCCCTCATGTTCTGCTTGTGGGTTTCTCGTGGGCAGCTGGTCGGCCGCTGTGTACAGAAGGCTGGACTAGATGGATCTTGATTTGATCCAGCAGGGCTCTTATGTTCTTAACTGCACCCATTCCTCAAGATGTCCGATTTGGCCACGGTCACACATGCCTTAGTTACATCCCATTTGGACTACTGTGACGCTGTATGTGGGGCAGCCTTCTAAAACAGTTCAGAAACTTCACCTGGTCCAGTATGCTGTGGCCAGACTGTTGACCAGGGCCAGTTCCAGGGAGCACGTGACTCCCATGTTACAGCAGCTTCACTGGCTACTGGTCTGTTTCTGGGCAGAATTCAGAGTGCTGGTTATGACCTATAAAGTCCTATACGGCTTGAGACCAGGCTACCTGAAAGACCACCTCCCATACAAGCCTACCCGGTCCTTAACATCTTCAGGAGAGGCCCTTCTTTTGAGACCGCCACCTTCAGAGGCAGGTTTGGTGGCAACGCAAGAAAGGGCCTTTTCGGTGGCCACTCTCAGGCTGTGGAGCTCACTCCTTGGCACGGATACAACTGTTATCTGCAAAGTGTCAAGCAAATTGATTGCAGCAGGCTAGAGGGTTGTATGCTTAAAGGTGGCCTAAAAATATTTTTACATTTAAAAAAATAATTTTCTTCATCTTGGGACAAGTTGTTGATTATTATTATTTATCTATTTATTCCATTTCTATACCACCCAATAGCCGAAGCTCTCTGGATGAGGGCAAAGTACCATTGTGCTTGTGGCAGGGATTAACAGTTGTACTTGTGAGTCATTGAGTGGAATGAATGAATGAGTTTGTGGGAACTGTTCCTTTAAGCCCCTGGTAATTTTGCAAAGTATGTTGTGGCACGCCGCTGGAGTGATAAAGGGCCCATCAACCATCTCCATGGACAAGAGCGCTTCATTAGTGGGTTCTTTTTATTTGTCAAAAACTTATAATTAAAATCATAATCTTGGTGAGTTTGTTAACAATGCTCATACATTCAACCTACATAATTAGAAAATACGTCATTAGCATGTCACTGGCTACAGTTTGCTACAAGATCATCAAAGCGCCTATCCTTTTCTAGAAGTATATTAAAAACAACACCCTGCTTGTTTATGGAACTGAAGAAACATCACCGCTTTGGGTGAGAAAGAAGAAGTCTCTATATTGCCTTGATTAATGGCAATAGCCTTACCCATACCCCACCCCACCCCGCTATTCTTATGTAAGAAATGCCCTTAAAGCAGGTCCTAGGCTTAGCCGCCGGCACTGTCATGGGTACACAGCCAGCTCCACATGGGACACAGTCGGTGTTCTGGATTCACATAAGTACCGAATCTCTTTGTACTGTATTTAAACCTTACATGAAGTAATGCCTCTTTCCATCTAGGGGGAATCCATTCATGCAAATAACAGGGTGCAATCCTATGCACATTTAGACAGAAAAAGTCGTACAACACCCAGCATGCCCCAGCCAGCATGGCTGGCTGGGGCATGCTGGGCATTGTAGGACTACTTCTGTCTAAACGTGCATAGGATTGCACCCTTAATGAAACATTCAGTAAGAATCTGGGGCCTGTCCTGTCTCTTGCAGGGCTGGTTTAAAATCAGGAGTAGTCAAGTGGAGAAAGGCTGAGTAAGAGGAATCCAGCATAGAGTAAGAAACAAATGTTACATCTTTGTATATTTATATATATTTTTAAGCCCTGTTTGAGGGGAAACAACTTGCATTACAAAAGATGTTGTACCATGTCAGTCCCATTATGGAAAGGTTGCAGTGAATGGTCTCCTACTCCTGTAGCCTGTTAAGCCACAAACATCACTGTGGGCTTTAGTCAGATCTCCAGGAGCTGAATATTAAGGAAAACATCCGTAGTCTTTCTTGCTCAGAACCTTTTATCGTTGAAGCCTTGCTCAGATAATGGTTACTTCTTTGAAACAGTAATTCAGGACTGAGCTCAGCAGGCAATGATATTTAATCAACTGACTTTCCCCCCCTTCCATTAAGGATAATGCTTAAGCCTAGGAATTTAGAAGTGGATGCCGCTAACCTAATTCAAGAAATCAATACAGAAGCATGACGGAACCTAGCACAAGCTGGAGAAGATAAGCTGGGCTTCTTGAGCTGATGCGGCTGGTGCAAACTCCTTTGACATCTCCTAAGGAAATAAGAGAAGAAAGGTGAATAATAGCCAGTGTAGACCCAAAAATGTTTCCTGCGAATGGAAAGTTAAACAAAACACTTCATTGTTTCACCATGCCACACAAGGTTAGCAATGTCCCTTTTTTTTAAAGATGGGAATCTCTCACCATCACAAAGGGTGATTTTATATGCAGGAGTAATGCCATACGGAAAGGGCGCAGCTCCTCCAAGCACTCCAGCCCGGCCCATGCAGCTCTTGGTGTTCCTCCAGGGGGCGGGGCTTAGGCTCCTAGCCCCACCCCTGGAGGAATCCCCTCAGAGGGCATCCCTGCTGCTATCTCTGAACCCCAGCTGTGATCTCCAATCTCAGCAGTGAGGAGAGATCTCCAACTGGAAATAGCAGGGAAGAGAGGTGGCAGGACTCGCCCACCCGGGGAACAGCAGTCACCCTGGCATGGGGGAGTTCCAGCACCTGCCGCCCATCGTCTCCATTATCTCCAATCAGAGATTGCCATGGGGGCAGGGGCGGCGGGACTTTCCTGTGCTGGGGAGAGCGGCTGCTTTTCCCTACGTGGACAAGGCCCAAGCTGCCCCACACTTCTGCTGCAAGGCGGCCTGGGTCTCTTTCTCCATGCTGGGAGGAGGCACAGTTCCGTGCCTCTTTCCTGCACCCAGAAAAAAAGGAGGTGGCATTAAGGGGAAGGGCCACACCCCTGACATCATCTGGCCCGTGGGGGGCACCCCACCCCAAAACCGTTCTGCACCCTTGCCCTATGGATTACTCTGGTAAAGTTCAATTATCCATATACTGAGACATCCTCTTACCTTTCCCCTGCCAACTAATGGTGCTTTTCTAACCTATATATATATATATATATATATATATGCAACAACTAGAATATTCAGATTTAGAATAAATAGCACAATTTCTGCGAGTGTAGTAAAATACACACATTTCATGGTGGGGATGTGTCCCGTTTAGCTTTTATACCCTTCGTCCTTCTACCCAAAGGACTTCTGCATGCCAACTTTGAAAGAATATGGGTGTGTGTCATGGGCGCAAACAGCCTCTACAGTCCACCTGCACCTATAATTTCATGCCATGTTGGTCCCCAGCCAGTGCTTGCCTGTTTACATAAGGGGTAACTACAGGATCCATGAGGCCCATGCAATCTATGTAGATCAGTGTTCTCCAACCTTGGGTCCCCAGATGTTTTTGGCCTACAACTCCCAGCATGCCCCAGCCAGCATGGAGAACACTGATGTAGATGAATAACATTTGGTTCAGCACTAGCACTGGACTGAAAGGTGCCTTCAAAATGCATTCCTAGACCATCCTGACCTAATCCAGCTCCTTTCATAGAGGAAACGCATACCAGTGGCTACTCGCCATGATGCGTATATGCTACCACCAAGATCAGAGGCAGCAGGCTAGGGAACAACAGCAGGAGAGGGCTATTGTTCTGCTTGTGGACTTTCCAGAGACATCTGCTTGACCACTGTAGGAAAAAGGATAGTGGTCTAGATAGGCCAGGGGTCTCTTAAATCTTTTGGGCTGGTGGGCACATTTGGAAAAAGTGTCATGGGTGCCATTACAAAATGGCTGCCATGGGGTGGGGTGCCCATTCATAAAATGGCTGCCTTGATGGCCACAGCCACTTACAACCCCCCCACCCACACACACACAAAACCTTTCACAAAAAGCCAAACTGGTGATGTTAAAAGACTGCTAACATGCCCAAGATTCTGAATATGTGGCAGAGGTAGGTAGAGGCAATCCCCAAACACAAAAACTCTCTCACACTAAAAACTCTCTCACACTACACTCACTCCCAATACACAAGATCTCCTCATCCCAGTCACCCATTACTCTCTCTTGCAGGGTCATCCCCCAATCTCACTCTCTCACACACAGACAGACATACACACCCTCCCCACTTTCTCCCCCTGTCAGGTCACCACACAGGCCCCTGTAACCTGCCCCAGTGCCCCACGGTTCTCCACAGCCCTCCCCATCTCAGCCCTGGTCTCCCTGCTCCGTCCTCCCACCCCCAGCCTCTCGCTGCCATCCCCGAGCCTCCCCACCCACCTGGCAGTGGCAACGGGGCCTGCCCCTTTCCCCCCCAGGCGGCTAAGAGCACCCCAAAGCAATGTGCTGGCTTTTAGGCACCTGCCATCTTTACCTTCCTAAGAATGTCTCTGGGTCCATGTGAGGCCCAGAGGCATTCTAGGAATAAAGATGGCAGGCAGCTTCAGGCCAGCGCTTCACTTCCGCCCACTGGAAAACAACGTAGAATACATCTCGGGTATGAGTGGGGCACTTTGTGGGCGCAGGAGGAGCTGTCTGCAGCTGTGGTGGCATCGGCCCTTGGTCTGATCCAGCAAGGCTCCCACATTACCTTGAGCATTCCACTAGATGAGCTCCAGCCCTGAAGAGGTCACGCTCTCAGGATCCAGAGTTTTCCCATTTCCTGCACACACAGAGAGAGAGAGAGAGAGAGAGAAAGCGTCAGCGTATTCCAGTGTCCTGGGAGATCCCCTTGTCTCTTTCCTCACCACCTCCAGGAAGTTTCCTATTATCATTTGTGCTATTTCATATTCAACAGCAACTGTTTGTTTTTGCTATGCCTTAATTTTTAATCTATATATACAGCAGCCCTTCTTTAGTCACCAACAAATTTATGAATATTTGGGTATCTTTTCTGTAGCTAGTAGATGGGAAAGTCATTTGAAACCTGCCAAGCGGGCACGTGCTGAGTCACACCTTCGGTCCATTCAGCTGAAAATTGTGTACTGAGTGGTAGGCAGAGATACTGATGGAAATATTTAAGGGGGTCTCTTTTGCAGAGGCTGTGGCTAATTGCATGCATGTCTTTCTTCTTTTTCTTTTTCTTCTCGCCCCCCCCCCATGCATGGCCCCCAAATCTGCACTGGAAGGTTAGCGGACCCTCTGGAGCAAATTTGGGGTACATGTGTGGGGGGGGGGCTGCAGGGGAGAAGAGAGGACAGGGAAGTCCCGTTGCGCAAGTGGACTTCCACTCTCATGTGCTTCCTAACTATTGATAAACCAGCTTACCCAAGAATGTGAAGAACACCTGTGTGCCTGTAACTAACCCCCTTTCCCCTTGACAGCACAAACAAGCTGTTTACCAGTGCAGTCCAGATGTCCACGGACTTTAGTGCCCTCAATCATTGTGCCATTTTTGTAGACACACCAGCAGTACCCAATGCTGCCATGGCATTGCTTAGGCAGATAGTCGCCATTTTCATCACAGTCGGCACAGAATCTTCCTGGGTGGACCCCCTGAACACACGCTTCTTGCTGGCACTTGGTTTTAACTTAAATTAAAAAAAAGAGGAAATTGAGTGGGTAGAGTTGCTTGCTTGCTTGCCGCTGTCAGCGTCCTTTAATGCACTCATAAATAACTACAAACAGCTCCCTTACCCACGTGCAATACAAGAAGAGGGTGCACACAGTGCAGGGGTGGGGAACCTGCAGCCCACCAGGCACTGTTGGACTTCATCTCCCATCAGCCTCAGCCAACCTGGACTATTTTCATGCATGCTCCATCTGGAGGCCCACAGGTTCCCCAGTCCTGACGTAGAGCATAGAACAAAACAGATGGCCAGTTTATACATTCGGCAAGAACCAGAGGTGGAGCTTTTCCTGCTCCACAGGACTTCAGGCAACAAGATGGTGTCTAATATACTCCCTGCACATAGACAACTAGCATGTCAGGGAGAAGGGTTCAACAGAGCATCCTCCCTGACCTGCTATTTTTCTGCATGCATTCAAGCACACAACCTCCTCCTAACTATACTCCACACATGAGCAATTTGAAATTCATTCGTCCAGGAAAAGCTTTACCTTCTCGTTTGGCTGAATGTATAAACTTCCCCTTAATGTAAAAATGGGCTGTTCCATTGTGGCTGCACCTTGGGAGAGGAGAGGGGTAAGGAAAGAATGCTTTTTGTAACAATATGCCAGCTTAATTAGGACAGCTATTTTATTGGGATGGCTCCCAGGGAACCCATTTAGCCTAATGAGAGCAAATGCTAATGAGTACTGCTTAATGGAGGCCGTATTAATATAAATTCTGCTAATGGGGATGTGTCCGACCACTGCTGAGTGGCTAATTGGTATGAAAATTTCAGCTTCAGGCTTTCATTTCAGAAACTATTGAAACCACAGATGGAGGAATTGTTCTTTTGAAATGTCATGTTTGTGCCGAAATTTGGTACAGAAAAGTTGTTGGCCATGTTGATGTCCAAGTTCAGGATCTTTAATAAGTTCTGTGGGGTGAGGGTGCAGGGGCAGCTGTTGAAATCCTTAAAATGGTATCGATCTATCTATCTTGGAAGTGGGCCTTAATTCAAACAACAAGCATTCCTTCCTTCAGCACGGGTGCATCCTTTGGCTTAGGTACCGGTACATTTTAAATGAATTGCCCGCTGCCATTGCCAATCACTTTGAGTGCGTTGCCAAGGCTTGGAACTTCTCTGACCATGTTTTTCTTCTGTTGTGCTGTGATGAGTGGAGAGAGGCCCAAAAGCCAGTGGTTCCATATAGCATGAAGAGCTCATCAGTCTACCAATCCTGAATTTCAGATCGGCAGAGTGCCCTCTTGTGTTCCATGTTCTCTGCCACAAAAGACATTCATTTTAACTCCGCATTAATAGTCTTTCAACCTAGAAAGACACCCAAAATAGTGTCCAATTTGAATGTCGTTCTCTCCCCCTGGTAATATGTCATTTCCCTGACTCTTAGGTCATGTCTTCGTGTTGTGCATTCCCCATTCCACATCGTGGGCTGCGGCTGCAGTCCAGGGGCATGGAAACATGCAATGATATCACCAGGCAAGTGATACTACACACAGGAGAGAGGAAGAATTCCACACAGGGCTACCATTTTCAGTGGCAGCCTCAAATCCTGTATAACATCTAGTTTCACCCCAAGACATCTGTATATACTTCAGTAATCAACTCCCTCTAGAAAGACTTATGTATGGCATCTGAGCCCTTTTAGTTCCTCGCCCTCCACTCTCCGCCTCTAGCACCTTGTGATTTTGTTTCACTTCATTTCCCACACTTCTTCAGGAATGGCAAAAAAAAAAAAAAAAACTGCGACAAACAGAACGTTGCATCGTGATCTGGTTGGAAGACAACAGACCCAGCATTGGGTTCAGAGCATTCATCCTGCAGTGCTATCATACCTTTTTCTTCTGAGATCTCATTTTTGGCCAGTTGGAAGAGGAGCCACTTGTGCATCCAGGTTTCAAAAGCCTGCAGGAGACCAGATCTTGTTAATAAAAGTCATCTCTATGAGTTATTTTAAATGACAAAAAATAAAGGCCACAATGATTATAATTTTTAGACACTGAGGGGGCAGTCTTATGTGCCCGGTGAGGAGTGCTGAGGGGCCCACAGGATGCTACCAATGTCCCTTTCTGTCAGGAGAGAGAGAGGGCAAATGCAGAGGCCTCCCTGGTGCAGTAGCAGAGGTCTCTGCTGCCGTGACTGACCCACCCGCAGTATCCGGAGGACAGCGAGGAACAGAATGAAGCAGCCTGGAGACTTCTTGGGGGAGGATGTGGATCCGCAGGCCCCCTCATTCTCCTGACACTTACCCAAACAGGCCCTGTAACTACATCTGCCCGACAGCTGGCACTGGTAATTCCCTCTCATTGGTTTCAACTACCCAACCTAGCAGCTGTGAGCCAGCAGGGCTTTGGAAGTGGCGCATGCGACCCCACGGTCCCTTACACTTTAGGACCAGGCGCATAAACCCTTCTCAGGCTAAGCATCAACACTTAAAAACCTGAGGGGCGGGTCAAATGAAAACTTTCCCCTACCAATGAGGGAAAGGATTAATACTGGTTATTTAGGATCTAGCTTAAATTTATGATACTGTGGGTACAAAGGTGTGTGTGTGTGTGTGTGTGGATTTAAAAGTAATGCAGGTTAATAACACCAAGCTGACACATAGGATTTGGGTAGCAAACAAAATAAAAATAAGTTTATTTTAATTCTCAAAATCTTAGTTCCAGAAAATAACTTTAAACCTGCCTACACCAAACACTTTGCAATTAACCTAAGTCTCTATAACTCCAAATACTCTCACTCCTCATACAATCACTGATTCCTCTTAAAACTCCTGACAAGACACAAATAACCCACCTAACCTAACTCCCAAACTCTCTAACACTCCCAACACACTACAACCAACACTCTACTTCTTAACTCACTCAACTCCCCCTGACATCACTCAAACACTCCTTATATACTCCTCCCACCACCCTTTCCAAGACATCACAAACCACACCCACTCAGTTGAACATTCTATACTCACTAAATATACTAAAGCAGACATACACCAGGGAACTGAATTGTGGGGTTACGCCACAGTGCACACTTTGCCATGGATCTCCCTCCCCAGGTAAGTTAAGATCGCTCTGCCCAACATAAAGTTACAACTATCTAACTGCAAAACCATCATTATGAGATCCACCTTATCTTACACTTGCAGTGTGGACACCACCCTATCTAGTCAGTCATTGTATGAAGGGCTCTCCCACATGGTTCAACCAGCTTTAACTACCCTAGTAAACCTAAGATATTGCTGCCAGTTCCCAAACGCAGCTCCTAGATACCCGGAAGTTCAGCAAGTGAAATAGAGACCTCTTCAAATCCTACACATGGACCCAACCCAATCCCAACCCAATAGATAGCATTTGAAAACGAACTAGAAGGCATTGCATACTGCAATGGAAATACCGTATGTATTCTTCCTCCTAAAACTATCTTGACATTCTATTGCATATTTCCTACCGAGAAAAGAAAATAGATACTGCTCACTTGTTAATGCTGTGAAATGTAATATTGTACATTGACTATATTACTGTGCTTAAAAATACAGGGGTGACAAGCTTGATTTTTTTTTTTTTTTAATAAACAGTTGTTTTAAAATGTCCTCAGGCATTCTATTTGCTTTTTGTTTTTACCCCCTGATTACTGGGCTTTTATAATCATATTTTCTTCACCTGACCGTCTATTGCAGTGCTCTCCAACCTTGGTTCCCCAGATGTGTTTGGCCTACAACTCCCACATGCTGGGAGTTGTAGGCCAAAAACATCTGGGGAACCAAGGTTGGAGAGCACTGGTCTATTGACTTCATGCCCTCCTAATTGCCTTCACAGTATACTATCACCTCCTGAGCATAAGAAGAAAAGGGCTGAGAGCCCTTATAAAGCCTTGGGTTCCCATGGGAATAGGGCCCAAGGAAATAGAGTCAACGTGATGACAGAGAGCAAGTGTTGCTGTGAAATGGAAAGAGCTTCTACTGCACAAGAGCTCTCCATTGTGATACTCACTTCTCTCTAAGACAAGAGAGAAAGAGGTTCTCTAGCAATGATGGCAGGCACGTACCTTCCAGTCCTCATAACCCAGGTGTCTCCTCAGTTGACTCACGTTGTCCAGGAAGCTGTTTTTCAATTCAGGAAACTTTCTGGTAGGGTTTGCACGCTGCAGGGAGAAAATAGATTAACAAAGGATGTATATTGCAGGAAGGAAGCCCAAAGAGAGATCACCTAGCCTAGCTCGATATTGCTCAAGCAAGACTAAGACTATGCTCAAAGGATAGGGACAAGTCTGGACTGGTAGCATACAGAAAGGACTGCTTGACCTAGTCATGATTCAGGTGGAGTAACAGTGAAGGTCACTAGACATGACAGTGACAGAACCAGATGTTAGAACTGGGTTTCCATCATATTCTTGTAAGACAGAGTGCTGATTTAAACCGCAAATTGTATGGGGAGGAGGGATTGCTGGACGTTCACCTCTCCACCCATGCTTGCAACCCAAAAACTGCCTCCCCCCAGCTGTTCCCCTGCCTCAGTGGGGCTTCTAATCTGCATGTAACTCCTCACAGGAGAAAACAGCTGGTTTCAGGGAGAAAGCACAAACAGGAGGAAGGGTTCAGCATCCCTTCCCCCTGTTCCTTCTGTGCTTCATATTGCTCACCCCATGCCACTTTGTAGGGATTTGGCACAACCCACATTCTAATGAATGGGTTGTAGTGTCATAACGTGCAGTTAGAGCATGAGCCTAGGAAAAGAGAGCAAAGCCTTTTGCCTTTCTGAAAGGCTCAGAATAATTATTCACAGCATGCACAAAAAATCCCAGTGTCCGAGCTTTTGTTATCTAAAATCCCTTATTATCTCAATCCATCTTGCTCAGCATTGCCCCATATAAAGAGCAGCAGCCCAGTTTATCTAAATGTCTGATCATCCAAACGTTTGGCATGCCCCCCCCCCCAAGGTCATTTGGAAGAATTAATTTGTGCAGCATTTATTTGCCTTCTTTGGGTAGGGGAGGGCTAAGATTTTAAAATTTTATACTGTTTTAATGTATTTTAATGGAGAAAAATGTTTTAATGTATTTTATTCTGTTTTATTTTCTGTACATCGCCCAGGGTGGCCGGTTTGCCGGCCAGATGGGCGATAAATAAATGCAAATAATAAATAAATAAATAAATTTTCAGAGTATCATTTCACAATTAATGTTATGGCACTTAAGCTATGGTCTCTGGCCAGGATAACCAGAGCCGTGGTATGCACATATGTGGAGGAAGTGCACACATAGCTGCAAGCATGTTCTGTTGCGTCTGATGCAACAGGTTCCCAGTGTCGAAGAGACAAGCCGGTGTTCAATTTAGCAGTGTAAACTGGTGCACCGAAAGCAACAATGCACAGGCACCTTCCTCAAGCCTCCTACCACACTTTCCCACTTTGGATAGATCCTTACATATATACTGTATTGACAACCAAGTGTCACTGCTGGTTCTGATTTCTGACAACACCCATACACCCCAATCAAACATTGTGGTTCCTTGCAAGAAAAAAGGCGGGGTATAAAAGTAATAAATAAATAAATTGTGGTTGGAAAACAGGGGCAGATTAGAAAATCTTATGAACCTGAAGAATTGCTTGGACATATCAAATCTCAGGCTTATCTAGTTCAATTTCTGCCTCCAGAAGTTTGGATCCATAGCTTCAAACTGAGTACTATCAGCCTGAGTCAAGCTATGATGCACTGTCATACAGGCACACACACACACACACACACACACACACACACACACAAAGTCGAGACACTTACCAAGAGCACGCGTTTGACCTGGTCTTCAGTGCTATTGGTCAACTTGGCTTCCTCATCCAAAGACTACAGAAGGGATAACAATAAGGAAGTTAAAATCTTAAGCAGCTTCCATTTCCCTTGAGTTATTCCAATAGGGATTAGAAGGGATACTTCTAGTTTTTGGGGGGGAAATAAAAGTGAAATTAAGAGCATATATTCACTACAAACATGAATTCATTCTCTCTCCCCACAGTTAGCCCTGGGAAATGCAGTTTTGCAGGGTGTGGTCTAGGGAGCCCCAGCTGAGTATCTATTGTCACTGTCAGCTCTCTTACCAGTCTACAATTCTCAGGATTCATTAGAGGAAGCCATGATAAGTGGGTGTAAAATAGATACCTGTGTGTACACTTGAAGACAAGAGCTCCAGTGAGTGAGTTTGGACCCCAAAAGTATTTTTTAAAACCCTGATTTTTCACCTTAGCTCTAATAATTAGCATTGAAGCAAATATCACTCTAATGCAGAAATCAAATCGAGTGTTTGTGGTGACGGTCTGATCAAAAGCTGCCCATTTTTGAAACTCCACTCAGCCATGAACTCCTCTGACTGAATTTCCAAATCTTAAACTTCTCTAAGGACAGATATATCATGCATTTGTCAGGGCAGCTTATTTTTGTATCAGCAGTCTGACGGGAAAGGAGAGCCAGAAGACATAGTGTACGATAGTGTACGCTTTCCCCTCAAGCATACTTGTCCATTGCCATCTTGGGGTTCTGGTGGGCAAATTTTATGGATCAAAAAGTGAGGTTACAAGGAGATATTCAAACCTGACCCCTCATGCCTACAGGTTAAGCAATTGCCATCACTTCCTGTCATGTTTACCTCAGGGTCCCTCATGGCCAGGGGCATCATATTGACCATGCTCATTGTCTTCATCTGGTCAGCCGCCTTAGATTCTGTGGGACGAAAGAGTGATGTAAAACATGTTGGAAGGTTCAAAACATGATCTCCCACAAGGACATTCCCTTCACACAGATGAGTCAAACACAGAAAGAGAAGGAATTATTTTGCACTTGGATGCAGCCTAGAGAAATACCTGAAGCACACACACCCCGCCCCCAGGCATGTATGTGCCCAGTGGATCTTTTGGCTGGTTTCCTTTGAATAGGAGACCCTCCCCTCATCGTCCATTACAAACTGCTTTCAAAATCTCACCACCACCACCACCGAATTTCCCTCCAAAAAACTGTCCCAAATCTCAGGTGGGATTGTGCATACTACAAGACAATATCATGCCCTGCAGTTTTATACACACACACACACACACACACATACACAAACTGAAAAAGTGGGAAAGCTACTAACTGTGAGGGAGTTTATTGGCCAGTGCGTCCAGCTGCAGATCCTGGGTGTTCTTGGTAAGCTTCGAAATCTGGTCGTTATGCTGATAGACAAAGTAGACAGTCACTGCCTGGCCAGCGATCAGCAAGGCCACCAGGATGGAAAAGGCACTGTAGACAGTCCCACGACTGCAAGAACTCCTGCAAGAATACAAGAGAAGCATATCAGTACTCACACTCAACTATCCAAACACCTTCTTTGCACTTGGCTTCTTTGCATCCAGGGCTGGCCCTACCATTAGGCAGAGTGAAGCAACCAGCTCAGGCGGCAGATGCAGGGGGGCAGCAATGACAGCTCCCCAGCCATTCCCCTCTGTTGAAGGACAGAGCGGTGTACACCAAACAGCCAGTCCTGCCATCCCTAAACTAGCTGCCCTCACATGTGGTGGGGAACACTGCCCCATCAACAGTGCTGAGGCAAAATTCAACTGTCAATCTAGTTCCCTTCTGGCTGTGGAGTGCAGGGGTAGGGGAGTCTTTGCCCTTTGCCTCAGACAGCAAAATGTCTTGCGCTGGCCCTGCTCACCGTTGAGAGTGCATTGTGTCAGATCAGGTTTAAAATCAGCAGCAGGAACTTATTTTTGCAAATAACTCAGGCATAGCGTATCTCCTGCTTGTAACACAAACTGAACATTTTGACTTGTTTTCTTCACAGCCAAAGCAGCTGCGAAGGCAGGAGAGATCTGTGACTGGATCTCCTGCAATGTTATTTAGGGTGCAATCCTGTGCATGTTTAGGCAAGAGAAAAGGCCTGCAACGCCCAGCGTGCCCCAGCCAGCATGTCTTTCCTCTGTCTAAACATGCATAGGATTGCACCTTGAACGCCAAAAGCAGCCATGGAAGAGGTGGGGGAGTCAATCAGGGCCATGTGCTCGGGAGGGTTTCACATGGACACATCTAACTCACCCTCTCCCCAAACTTACATTTGGCCTACATGGCAAAATGCATGGCTACCTGTATGTTTTCTTCTGTGGGGCAAACAGCAGCTGGGGAGAGGATCTGAACCGGGAAAATAGTATAGAAGGGAAAGGCTAAAAGCTCCTCTCCCCATCTCCCCCACAGCTGCTTTAAACTGTTTTCGTTTTTGTGTGGTTGTTTGTTTTTTAATGTGGGAGATGTGATCAGGGATCTCCTGGCTCTAAGATAGTGGCTTTGAAATCTTGGGGTTCCTCAGAAGGTTATTGGAGGCTCCTCAAAGGAGGAGATGGGTCAATGATGGACAACAGCAAGTTCCCCTAGAGGCAGGTTGACCACCAGTAGCGACTGATCTTAAAAATTTGTAGTTGCAGGGGAGTGTTAGGTGTTGTGAGACCCCAGCAGACCTGGCCAGCACCCTTTATGAACTGAGTGTGTACCCTACTGATCTGTTCATTGAGGAACACCTGAGAATATAGAAAGCTGCCTTACACCAGTTCCAACTATTTGTCCTTCTAGTCCAGTATCGTTGGTTTCGACTGTGGAGACTGTCCAGGGTCTCAGGCACAGAGAGGTTTTCCCATCACCTTCTACCTGCCATACATGTGCTTTACCACTGAGGTATGGTCTGTGGTGTAGTCAGGCAGTTTTAGACAAGTTGTAGCCAATCATTGTCTGTTTTACTGGTCACGTCACATATTGCTAGGTAGACAGAATTTGAGAGTGAGCTTATGCATCACCACCATTAGATGGTCATGCGTTTTACTCCACTAACTTTAAAATGTGGCAAGCCGGCCCCTGCTGCATTTGGGGGCCCTCCTGCTCATTTTGCTGAGTGGGGCCCTGGACACCTGCCTCAAACTCCTGCCCTGACGGCACCACTGGCTATGGTGTCTCCTCTCACCAGAGAAGTATATCCGAGGAACCACGTGGCTCCTCAGAATACAGTTTGAAAGATATAGTTTAAAAAGCAAATGTTATACACAATTTTAAGAGTAATTCCTGAATAAAATAAGGGACAGAAAAGAAGAAGCCAACATTTGCTTCTCTGGATTGTCTCCCTTGTTCCAGGAACTCCATTCTTTCCTCCAATTCATTGTCTGTTTCCAGAAAAATAAAAAAAAACACTAAAATAAAATTCTGCACACTCAAACAAAAAACAGTTTGGGGAAATTCCCAAGGTGTAGCCAACCATAATCTGTTTTACTGGTGGTCTCACATGTTGCTAGGTAGACAAAACTTGAGAGTAGACAAGTGCTTGCCTGATAAGCTTTAAACTGCACCGGCTGCCCTGTTTTTCTTATATATACCAGAACCAACAGTTAAAACTGTATGGTTGCAATAATGATTCTATACAGTAAACAGCCTTTTCTCAGTTTGCACAAAGTGTGATTTAGTCTTAAGGATGTCAGACTGAGATATGTGAATGTATCTCTGCAGCTGGGCCAGCAGGTCATTAACGCTTTTCCTTCACACCATTTTCCCAATAAAAATCCCCACTTAAACCTGCTATTTGCCCCAATGTACGATATGTTTTGTTTTTTAATTATTATTTTTACTACTAGGGTAAATAGCAGCTGGAGGGAAATGGTTAACTCCCCTCTCTTTGTGCTGTGGTCCAAATTCAGTTCCTGCCCCCACAGCTACTGGTTATAAAAACTTAAAAGAAGCAGAGATGCATTCATGCAGGTGATGTCCATTGCAACACGTAGTTTGGCCCTCAGTCAGTGGTGCCATCAGGGCAGGACTCTGAGACAGAAGTCCCGGGCTTCACTCAGCAGAATGGGGGGGGGGGGATGCAGTAGGGTTTGTCTTGCCACATTTTGATGTACGGTAGTTGTTATTATTTGTTTGTTTGTTTGTTTGTTTGTTTCTATACCACCCAATAGCCAAAGCTCTCTAGGCGGTTTACAACAGTTCCTAAAACAGGACCATGATACAATAAAACACCATAAAAAGATAGTGAAGCAGCACACCTTACGATCTAAAGAGGGGATCCTCCCCACAGGACTGTTCATTCCAAGTTAAATGTGCAGCTTGTAGCTGATCCTAACTTCTTCTTCTTCTTTTAATTTTAGTGTTAGCGCATGGGGCCGCAGTGCGGATTGGGGCCACCACAGGTGGGGCTGCGGGTTCAACCTTCCCACCCAGCCACTTCCCCCACAGCATGGAGACTAAAGGAAGAAAAACATTGGCACCAATCTTTTCTTCCTTTAGTTCCTGCGCCAGCATGAGTGGGTGGGTGAATTTAAGTGGTGAAGTGTCTGGGTGTGAAGGTTTAACCTGCCTACCTGTCTGTGGTGGCCCCGATCAGGGTCCCACATGCTTACACTAAAGTAAAAAAATGTTCAGATCAGCTACACGCTATGCATTTAACGTAGCGTGTAGTTCAGCCCTAAAATTGCCTAACTGCATCACTATTACATCAGTAATTGTCATGTGCAAATTTGGCATCTTAGTTGATTAATCATATGGGTTTTATTCAATTAACTGTTTAAATCTGCATAAATTTGCACATAAATAAAGCACTCATTCTGAAGTAGAGAAGCATGCTTCCTTTCTTTTCAGAGGATGTGCGCATATGTTACACAGCAGCAGGCTCCATTTTAGATGTGATGCATGATTTGCACCCAGCCTCTTCTGTGCAGGCATTAAAGACACCCCCCCTTTTTTCTTTTTAAAGCTTGCTTCAATTAGAATTTGTAACTGGTTTGTGTGTTCAAAGCAGTTTTGCAAAGTGTTCTGCCTGCTTGCTACTGTGGCTGATTATGTCTTGTTCTTGTTTGTATTCTGTTTTGTGAGGGCGTGGCTAAAAAATCAATCAGAGGCATTCTTTCTTGTGCCTCAAGGAAGGTCTCTTGAAATTGAGTGCCTATCAACCACATTGTTTTGTAAGCAATTGTATTTTTTTAAAATTAGCTTTTAAAAATGAGTGCCCAGCTATTCAGGGCACCTTTTATTCTATCAAAAGGCTTTTCATTCTACGAAACCCTGAAGTCCTATCATCAATTCCCCCAACAACCCTCATGTTCATTCAACGCTTTAATGCACAAGCTGAACGTATTCTCTTTAAAATGTTCTGCATCTGATCCATAAGCAGAACAGAATGCTTGTTGCTTTTAAAACACCATTTCCAGTACAGGTTAGCAGCACATCCGCTGCAGGCAAACCATTTGTAAATAATGTTCAAGTATAGATGTGAACTGTTTCAGTACCCTTCTCCCTAGTAACATCGATGTCATTATGCCTCTATTATCTGATTGGCTCTGCTGTTTGGCTTGCCGTGACTTGCCCGTGGCCAGGCCAGCTAGCTTCCCAGCAGCGTGAATCCCCGAAATGACCGCTAATGTTAATGCGTATAAAAATCACAAGCCAAGAACACACACGATACAAAACTGAGGCGTAGTAAGAAATATGGTTGTGGTATAAGGGGCTGAAGAGTTTTGAAACCCAGATTCAAATCCCTGCTCATCTATGAATCTTACCAGGTAGTCAGTCTCTCTTGAGCAAGTTGCTTTTAGCCTAAACTACCTTACAAAGTTGTTGTAAGATTAATTTGATAATATTGTAGAGCTTCTGTAAGGAAAGGTGGAATTTAATAATAAATAATAAATGTAATATATAAGTTGCGTGTTGTGAAAGGGAAGGCAATGGAGTTTTGTTTTCTCCTCCCTTGTAAGTAAAATAACTATTCAGGGCAGGATTAAAAAGGAACAAAGAAAGAAGCAATGCACTGCTGCCGTTCTAAATGCAGCTAAGAACAGAAATGCCTTTTTTTTTTTTTTTAATGGAAGAGTTCTTTTGGGTGGTATGTTTAATACTACTGTTTTGCAATGAAGATACTATATAGAGATATTTTCACTGTTTTAGATTGCTCCTAACCTGAGTGACCTATGTCTGGAAGTGATAGGCATTAAGCTACTGTTCCAAAGAGTTAGTCTAAAACACAGAGCCACTATAGAAAAGATGAATCACTACCTAGCGACAGGGTGGGGGAACCACGCAACAATTTCACAATATTTTGCCTTTCAGTGATGAAAAAACAGCCCAGATATTCAACCAGTTCTAATGGCATAACTAAATGTGGCTACAGCTTTTGGTGGCAAGCATGCAAAGTCTGAAATTCAGTATGGGGAGAAATATAAAGTAGCTTTGCCCAACCAATCTGGCTTACAAAGCACCAAACGCCATTGCATGATATATTTTTTTCTAGCTAGGCTGAGGCATGCATCATGAAATGATCACTAAACTGAAACAAACAGATCTGATGAAACCAGGCTTATAGGGCATGAAAAGATTAAGGGGCAAGAAACGCACAGACATACACTTATTTGTCAGTGGACATGACAAACAGCAGACAAGACAGGAATCATTTGTGTGGTGCAGTCCTAGCTATGTTTATTCAGAAGTATGTCCCACTGTGCACAAAGGGGCTTCCTCCCAGGTAAGTGTGCGGCTTTAGTTATTTTTCCCATCTCTATCTTACCAAATCTTTTGCAGTGCTACCTCTGCTCCCATTTCAGAGGCCAAACTATCCCATAAGCCTTCTTTCCTACAGCGGGATTAGAAGCCAACCACCATGTCCTAAAATGCTTCTGCCCACCTAGCTGGGATCTATTCAAATTCCTGCCACTTCTCTCCCTCTGCGTTGATGCTGCCTGCTCCATTAACAGATTTTTCTGTCAAGTTGGATACTGTGCAGAAAGACCAGGCAATTTCAAGTGTTTCTCTGCCTGTCCCAACCTCATGTGCCTTTCTGTGGTGCAGGCAGGTCGCAGTGGGACACCTTGATCTAGATCTACCCCATGCCAAGAATTGGAAGTGCAAGATAAATAGAGGGGAATAAAAACACCAAAAATATTTAGAAATACCGTGCTGGCTGTCCTACAGAACCAGCCTGTGGATTGGAGAGGAGGTTGTTCCTGTCTTCTTCCATGGTGTTGGGTCTTCTCAGGAGCCGACTTCTGCTGTTGTGTTTGGTGGCTGGGACTGGGAGTGGCAGTGTTCTCCCTGGCACCAGCACTGAGGCAGTAAAGACTGTTCTGTCCTTCAGAAGGTTCTTGAAACACAGAAGTGAGAAGTGAAAGCTGAATGACTTAAAAAGTGGAAATACCCTTCAAGCCACGCACCCTCTCTCCTCCCACAGCAGTGCTATAAACAGGTCTTAGGGTGGGCTACATCGGCCAAGTTGATTTTTTGAAGAAATCTCATAGGGCACTCAAATGACATCACCAGTTGGCAGGCAGGCTTCGGCATTTTTCTGTTCCACCACATAGATGTGCTGAAAGTCCAGCAGCTAGCAGACAAACTTCCTGCAGTGGCGTCCTAGTGAAACCAAGTGGACCCCAGCTCTGTTCTTTTGGGTGGGGGGGGGAGATATTTCAATCAGATTGGAGAGAATCCTGAATTGCTATATTTTTCTTAAGCAGGTGCATGTTAATTCCTCTTAACATGCCATTCAGCAAATAATAGTTATGGGATAGATTTCGGTACTCAGTTACAGGGATCTGGGACTCAGAAGCACTGCAAAATTCATAGAGCTTTGCTCCATTAGACGTGACCCCCCTCCACTACAGCCATTTTGTCTCTGCCATGACCCAACGTTTCTCTTGCTGAAAGTGCTTTTCCCATTATTCCTGTGGAGGAATGTAGTTGTTTTGAAATGTTATATTGGAATTGGTTAACTTTGTGAATTGTTCTAGAATGATCTCATGAGCAGCAACTGGCAGTCACATAATATCTTGTTTGTGATCCATCCCTCAATGGGAATAATTCTTATAGGTGAAATCCTCATGAGACCCAGTTCCAATAACGGATGATCCTCTGTAAAGAGGCCACCTGGCCACTTTAGATCACTAACACATTTATACTGGGATAAACTCTGCTTTTGTGCACTGCAGTCCACATTATCAGATACAACAGATTAATTCAGCTATAGCAGGGGTGTTTGGCTCCAAGAGCCAAATTCCATTTTGGAGAAGTTTTGGGGGGGCACATTCCAGTGGTGGGTGGGGCCAAAGACAAAAGGGGTGTGGCTGAAGGCAAGGGGGCGGGGCCAAAATGCAAGCCAAACTAACCTTTAGGAGAGGCATTTCAACCTTTTAGAATGGGGGAAAAACTGCACAAACACCAGGAAAGCACCAAAAGACTGGTGGTCAGGGGAAAGGGGGTAGGGATGTGGCCTTCTGGGAAACCCTGAAGGGCCACATTTGGCCCCCAGGCCTGAGCTTCTGCACCCCTGAGCTAGTGAGTGTCTAACTAATAGGACAGATCATTTGCAGGCAAGCTACTATTAGTCAGAGAGAGCTCAGCTGGCCACATCAGGCAGTGGTTGGGAAGCAGCGGCGAGGTATTAGATGGAGCTGTGTGTGCCACCCAGCCTGCCCCAAGCCCCCCTAAGCTAGCCTGCTGCTCTCAAATGCCATGGAGGATGCTATCCTGTTGAAGTGAGGTTCAACTGGCAGTCTGCTTGGCTTCTGTACATGGAATGGGTGGGCATTTTCTCCTTTGCCTCAGGCAGCAAAATGTCTTGGTTGGCAATCCCTGGTGATATTTCTGGAGTGGGGGAATAAGGAAGGTTTCCAGTGGTTGAGGAATAAGGCTTTAGTGACTGCATACCTATTTGCACCATCACATGATGAACAAAAGTATGAATATGCAATCTGTATATTTCCCTGTCCAAACTACCCTGTTTAGCTCTGCCTAAATCTGTGTTTTAAAAGAAAGCCTTACTTTTGACAGCTGTCAGAAGTGTTAGCGGAAATGGGGTGAGATGCACATTTCCCCTTTCCTGAGCACCTAGAATTTTGGGAAAGAGTGGAAAATGTGGGGGCACTGGGTACAATGGGGGGGATGCTAAATCCCTAAGGATCTCACTGTGAAGGAGGGGGGAGCCTCCACCCCCTTTTCACGAGCAAAGATCCCTCACGGCTTTGCTTTCCCTTGACAGCTCACCTTCTGACAGTTGTCAAAAGGTTGCAAAGTAAAAAAATAAACCTATTTGCAGCCTCTCTGGGTCAATGTCCATGGTTGATGCCTGGTGCACTTTGACAGCAGACAGACAGCTCCCAGGACTTTGCCCAGGTGAGCCTTCCCATTTTGGACCTCTGCAAGTACAAGGCCGACTAAAAAATAATAATTAAAGTAACAAAAATTCGCACAAATTTAAAATTTGCACTTTAAAAATAATTTTTAAAAGGGGTAGTGATTGTGAACCAGTAACAACCCCTGTGTGCAGCTTGGGCACTTTGGAGGGGCTGTCACCTTGGAGATCATGGAAAGCAATCGAAGAGGAAGAGGAAGAGGAGGAGGAGGAGGAGGAAGAGGAAGAAGAAAGGTAAAAGGGGAATAAAGCTGCGGCAAGCGCAAAAGGGTTCACAATCACAGCAGAGGAGAGGAGACAAGGTGGCTTTAGCTGCCAGGTCCCCTGAGATACCAGGTGGAAGATCAAGGGAGGAGAAGTGGGGGACAACCCACAGTGAGCCCAATCATCTTATTCACAGGATGGGTTGTCATGTCATGTGAACTCACCCGATTGAATTGGTTCTTTGTTCCCTGGAAGAAGCAACAAAACACTGAATAATTTTACACCGCTAGTTGTGCTGCTCTTTCCCATCACCTGTGCTGTGCAATTCTCTGTCCCATAACAGTAATATTAATTACATACACCCCCGACAGGATATTTGTGGAACACAGTGTTCCATGTACCACTAACAAAATCGATTGAGGAGGAAGAGGGTGGGTCAAGCTTCCACCTACAGCACCTTTCTTGTTCATCTCCCATTCCACACACACACCATCTATCTGCCTGCAAAAGCTGGATGTGTAGTAAACATTGTGATATGAACACATGCCACAGTAACATGCGTACACCTGTACTCTGAAGTGAAGCAGCATTGTTACTGTGAAGAAAAGCAGACCCTCGGTGAGTAAGTGCCTGGGGTGTTTATATAGTAAAGGAACTAGTTTTGTTGTTTTGTAGCTCTACTTGTGTATACCAAAGTGTCTCCCCACCTTTTCCCCTTCCCTCATTTCCCACCGTTTATTGTAATAAGTTTACCTTAAATAAACTTTCCTGGTTTTACCCCACACGGTGTGTGTGGTTCCTCTGTGGTTCAGTGCTCAAATCCAGTGTATAGACCAAGGGCAAAGCCCTGAGAGAATCAGTGTCAAGACGGCAGAGCCAAGGCTGGCAGTTTTGCACCTTTGATCTCTTGTCTTGAGATAAAAGACCAGTTGCAGTCCTTCACAGTTACTGTGGTGGTGGTGGCTGGCCACCCACAGTACCATGGGTGGGGAGGGGCTGTAGCTCAGTGGTAGAGCAGCTGCTTTGTGTGCACAAGGTCCCTGGTTCAATCCCCGGCATCTCCAAGTAGGGCTGGAAAAATTCTTTCTGAAACCCTGGAGAGCCGCTGCCAGTCAGTGTTGACTAGACTGAGCTAGATGGACCAAGGGTCTGACTCAGTATACGGCAGCTTCCTGAGTTCTTATATACCATGCATAGGAACGGCTTACATCGGTTCAAATACATCCATGTATTTCATAAAACAATGAAGCCATGCTATACCAAGTCATACCATTGGTCCCTCTAGTCCAGCATTGCCAGCCTAGGCTCTTTGAGATGGCAGGCAAAGAAAGGTGCTTCCCAGCCAACCAACTACCTAGGGAGGTGGTGGGCTCTCCTACACTGGAGGCATTCAAGGTGCAGCTGGACACCCATCTGTCAGCTATGCTTTGACCTGGATTCCTGCATTGAGCAGGGGGTTGGACTCGATGGCCTTCCAACTCTACTTTTCTATGATTCTATGATTCAATCACTGACGATGCCAGGTATTGAAACTGCAACCATATCCATGCAAAATATATGCCCTTCCACTGAGCCATATAGGCCCTCCTTGTATCTTCCATGTAGCTAAGTAAGTAATACACATCAAGACACCTTGTAACAAAAAAAGCCAGTCCCCTCCAACCCTTTATGGTAGCCTTCCCCCATGTTGGTGCCCTCCAGATGTGTTGGACTATGATGTCCATCATCCCCAACCAGCATGCCTGCTGGGGTGGTGGTGGGAGATGTAATCCAACGTATCTGGAGGGCACCAACCTGGGGAAGGCTGTTCTACAGAATTCCTTCTCTGCCAACAGCCTTCCATCTCCTTCAGAGGGAAGACGTCGCAAGTCCGAAGCACATCCTAGCAGCAAGAAGCATTTAGCAGCCATCTTCTGAGCTTCAGCTTATCTGCAACAACTCTCACGCAGACACACACCCTTCGTTCCCTTTTGATTGGATGCCGACCCCTTTGCCCATCCGACTGCCCCTCCTTGACTTTAAAAGAGTAAGTTTCCCCAAAACTTTGTCTCTTTCTGGAATGCCTGCTATGACCTGCAGGGGATGACCTATGCCATGGGAATGAAAGGAGAAACCTTATAAGTTACCAAGTCTGCCTGAGAAACATATCGTTCAGCTGGTAAATGTTTCCTTGTTTTCCCCTAAGGCAACTGCTTATTTATTTTACTCTCACACTGATTTAAATAAAGCTGTCCTTTTAACTTGGAAGTCCAAAGCTAATTAATTAAGGTGTGGGTGTTTTTTGCATAGACATTGAACTTGGTTTAATCCACACTGCCTTAACCATTTTACCCATACTCTAAAGCAGGGGTGGGCAACTTGTGGCCCCTCCAGATGTTTTGGCCTTTGACTCCCATCATCCCTCACCACTGGCTGTTGAACAGGGCAGATGGGAGTTGTAGGGCCAAACATCTGGAAGGCCACAAGCCCCCCCCCCCCCACTCTGAAGCTTTGGAGAGGCCCTGGGAACTACAGATTGAACTCTGGCTGCCTGTAGGCAAGACAGGAGTTACTAAGAGCCTCCTCAACTCCATACTATAAGCGCCACAAGTCTGAGTCACTTTCCCACCCAGCCCTAGGGGTTTTTTGAAGAAAAAGTAGTGGCAGCTACTCAGGAATAAGTAACATGAAGAGCATCTTTCAGCCTGTTCTACCTTGAAGGAAGGTAGAGCGTGCACACATTCATCACACACCTCTAATCGGAGAATAGGTGAATACTGAAATAGCAGATCCTCATGATTTTATTAAGCTCTAACATCAAAAGAAGATGTAAGAGCCGTCTTATAATAAAGCAGTAATTGCACAAGGCAAATGGTGGGGCACTCTCCCAATGAGGTCAATCTCAATATACTTTTTCTTTTTTAAAAAAAGAAAAACCTTCTCTTAGCAAATGCTCTCAAATCAGCTACTTCTGATGAGAATGGAGACGTGAATGGATACCTCTTCAAAAAGGACCCATAGGAAGGGTTGGAATCCAACTCTTGCACTATATCTGCAATACAACCTGCTGTGCTCTCAAAATGCCGAGAGAAGTACAGCTTTGGCCTTCTGTAACGGACTTTCTACTTAGTAACTGCAAATATCAGGACATGGTGGATTGCTCATTGGCTGGAACGTGGCCACCATTTCCCCACTTCTTGCATTTTCGTTTGTTACCAACACCACAATTTAGGGACTTTCATGCTGCTGCTCGCTTCCACATAAAAATGCATAAGAAAATGAGGAAGAATTCTTTTATTTCAAAATGCCTTTTCCACAAAATGATTCCTGAAAAGGAAGTACAAGAGGATCCTGAAAGTGAAAGACATTTCAAGAACAATCTAGCTAGCATTAAGTCCAGACAGAAGAACAGACCTATGAGCAGCTTTCTCTCTTTGAATAATCTCATCAGACCAGACACAAAAGTTACACTCAAGCTCCCATGAGATTTTACATATAATTTCTCCAAAAGCCAAGGAGACCCTATTTACAAAGGCAAATATGTAGCCACAAACTAGCAGACTACCAAGACTGCACTGAGGAACAAAAAACCCTTTTAAAGGAAAATATCTCTAGCATTCAGAATAGCAGGATCCATAACTTAACATGAAAAACACTGAAGTGCAATCCAAAATACCAATTTCCTGTTACACTTTTTACACACCGACTGGCTTTGGCCAATATTCAGTTCGTTGAGAAAAAGCTACTTGGTTACTGGAGACAAAGCAGATGATTAAGGAGGGCCCCCGCTGTGCTGCTTATTCGGCAAAGAGCTAGAATTAGATTTGATTCAAAACCAGACATGAACACTGCTGCATGCATAGAGCTTATGTATGTGTTCCATTATGGCCAATCATGTTTAATTTAAAAGGGGCTTTCTGTGCATCAGTAATGGGTTGCCTGATATTGAATAAAGTGAATTTCAAACCTGTTCAGATACTGTTCATAGGTGGCTTCTTTGACCAGGGAAGTGTTTGTTAATTGATGGGTCTGCCTTTCCCCTTATGGAGCAGGTTCACATACAGTTGGCGAGTGTTCATTCAGGCTCTTACTTTAGATGCCCAGATTGCATCTGTGGCACAAAAGACATTGAGCTGACACAGCTTGGTGCGCCAAGCAGCAATCCTTCCTAGATATGGACAGAAAAAACGGACTGCCGCTATCCACATCCTGCTTTTAACATTGAGAGTAAGTTACTGTAGTGTGTTATACGTGGAGCTGTCTTTGAAGAATTCTCAGAAAATTCAGAACACAGCAACAAAAGTTATTGACAGTTACTGACAGATTGAACATCCCTCATCAGTTTTAGAACACCTTCACTAGCTTCCTGTTTCCAGGTACAATCCAAAATACTGTACTTTTAAGGCTCAATCCTATGCATGTTTAGACTGAAAAAGGCCTACAACTCCCAGCATGCCTCAGCCAGCCATGCATAGGGTTGCACCCTTAAAAAATATTTTTAAAATACCTTTTTATAGCTTGTTACCAGGCACATGCCCAAGGATTATTTTTTAAAATTACCTGTTAAGGCGGGGTGGGGACAAAATCCAGCCCGCCTGGGCTCCCCAGATGGCAACACCCCCATCCCCTGCCCCCAATCACGGATCATTTGGTGGCTTCCCAGCTTTTGTTTTTTCACCATCCGAAATGATTGAAATGCCTCTCCTAAGGCTTAGTTACAGGCAATAACAACTTTTAAAGTAAGATAGGCTGGGATTTTTGCTCCTCCCCCTTTGTATTCAGCCCCGCCCACCACTAGAAATCAGCTACCTAAGAGCCTCTTCAAGAGTCGAATTTGACTCTCAGGCTGGAAAAGGTTCTCTAACCCTACTCTAAAGCCTTTTAAAGGTTTGGGATCAAACCTTATAGTGCCTACTCAAAAAAAAAAAAACCCTGCCCACCTGTTAAGCTCATCTCCAGAAATCTCACATTCAGAAACCCTACCTACAGAACTCCCTCCCTTAGTGCGTTCACAAGGCACTAAGCCGAATTTTTAGATGCCCGATTAAAAATATTTGCCTGAGCTTTTAAAAAACCGGGCCCGATTTTAGCACTTATCTTACTGCTCCCGTCCCCCTTTAAGCTGCGTCTCATAAAATTGCTTTTTGATAACTTTATAATGATTTGTTTTAATGGTGGAAACTGCCTTGTGAATCTTTGGTAAATTAAAAAGGCAGGCTATAATGCTGTAAATTAGTGTGCCATTAGTAAGCAAGTGGCTATGGCCTTATATGGGCTGGCGCTTATTCCAGTACCTTTTAAACCCTCTGCATGAAGCAACTACATGGCTAAATGCTTCTTGCTCAGTGCCATGTCTAAATTTTCCACTCCGTTTTAAAGCAAGCCTGAGGCTGCAAGACTATGCATGCTTACAGGGGAATGAATCTCACTGAATGCAGTGCAAGTTACTTCCAGGTAAACAACTTTAGGATTTTGTTGAAAGGCAACTAATGGAATATTCTCATCCAAATCCACCGCTATCCTCTAAGCTTATGTAAGCAATACATATTCTTCAAAATTGAACATCTTAAAACATATCATCCTCAAGTGATATTAAGTTATTGTCATTATGACTATTGTAATGTTGTCATTACAATAAAGTAAAAGGCAAGTGCGACTAGAAGGGAAGAAAAAAGCAGACATGCTTTAAATTGGGATCCCTCCGGTACAGGATTTCAAAGCTTCGCTAACTAGATCTCTGCAAGTTTGTGTGTGGCAAATAAGGCTAGTTTTGGATTGTTAGGCAAGAGCACAGTGCCAGGTTTGTATACCAGCCAATCACATTCTGAAGTAAAGCTCTTTGAGAGATGTAGTCATCTAGGGAAATAAGAATCCACTCTACATAAGGAATGTAGGTGTTTTCCATCTCTACTTTTAGCTACTACCATTATCCTCCACCTTCAAAGTTACACTATAGAAGGCACTGTTCTTAGTTCGTAGCAAGATCTTTTAATGCTGTGCTAAGTAGCAGAGTAGCATCATAGGAAAGTAACTCAAAGTGGAAAAGTGACAGAGCACAAATGCCTCTGGGAGCTATTAACACAGAGAGAACCCCCCCCCCCCGAGAGAATGCTTTTCATGTAAGCAATTATTGAGAAAAGGCCCAATGGTGACTCAAGGTTACACTTTGTAGGACACCAGCAGTGTATAAAATTATATAACAGAACAAATGAGAACAGAGGTTTATTGGAAAGCTTTAATGATGAAAGATAACAGCCTTTGTTTACAGACGGCGACCACGGCGACCGCCCTTTCTGCGGGTGCTGTCTGAAGGAATGGGGGTGACATCCTCTGTGGAGAGAGAAATACGCCATTTCTGAATGTGAAATAGTTTCCAGTTTCATCCATACACAAGCCCCCCAAATAAACCGCGACCTCTCAGAAGCCACTGGACATTTACCATATGAAAAATACTTTAAATGCAGAAGACTAGTGTTCAGAACATAAGATTTAGTGTAGGTTCATGAGACAAGAGTGCTCTTTATTTTAAATGATTTTTACGTCACCTTTAAGGGTAGAAACCTCACTCCTATGCTATGATATACTTCCCGTTTATAGCTTCGAAAACTGAGGATGTGAAAGTTCCAGACAAGTCTGTAGGCATTTTAGGACTTTCTTTCAAAATAGAAGACCCAACTACTTGGAAAAGCCTGAACAACTTGTAATGCAGGTTTCAAGGAGAGGCAGGTCACGAGTGCTACCAAATGCAGCTTAACATGGAACGCCATTCTTTCTGTCTAAAGGCCATGACTACCTCGGGTAGTCTAGTTTGTAATATTCTCTTATCTAGTTTGTAATATTCCTATACTTAGGGTGCAATCCTATGGCCCTCTGGCCTTTTCTGGGGGGCCATAGGAGAAGTCAGACTCCCCACTGCAATCTCAAAAATCCCTTCCATCGCAGTGGGGAGTCTGAGCGCGGAGCACCCTCCCCCCTGCAGCTGACATGGTTCTTTCCGTGCTGGCTGGGAACCGCAGCTAGAAGACCAACTTCGGTTCCAGACTGGGGGGGGGGTTCCCAGGGGAGGGGTGGAGCGATGCACTGTTTCCTCCGGCACATAGGATGGGGCTGTGGGTTTTATACTTCGCACCCTTACATACATCCCACAAGAGAAGTCTTGCAAAACATTCTAATGGTAAAAACAACAAGCTTCGACAAGGTAGAAGTAATGAAACACTGAGAAACAGCCATGGTTTACAGGAGAGACAGCTCCCAAGGAGATACATTTCAATGCATTTTCAACAGACAACTCACCAATGCGCCCAATCTTCATACCAGATCGAGCCAGAGCCCTGAGGGCTGACTGGGCTCCAGGTCCAGGAGTCTTTGTTCTGCAAAACAAAAAAGAGAAAAATATGAATCAGATAAGTATTTATCAATTATCTCCAAAATCAATCCTGTCTTTTTATGAACAAGTGCAACACTCGTTCAGGTGACTCTAATAGGGATGGACAAATCTCTCAAGCTCAGTTTTAATCAGGTTCTCATTTCTCCACTGCCATCTTCATTCTGTCCTATTTCCACATTGGATTGTACTTTTTTTAAAGACCACACAAATGTTTATACGTTTTTGTGTGTGCACTTTTTCAACTGTATACATTTTTGCAAGCAATTTTTCCACCAAAGAAAGCGTTTTTGTGAGTACTTCCCAAATATGCATTTTTTGTATGCACTGTGTCAAATGTATCCATCTGTGTGCACTTTTTCAACATATACATTTCTGTAAGCTTTTTTGTGTGAACTGCAGCTCAAACTTTGGAAAAGTATGGATTTTGATGTCCGAGTTCCAGTTCGTGGTCAGGTTCGGGAAGCAAAAATCTACTAAGTTTGCATTCAAATGTGAACTGAGCAAATTTCTCACCCATCCCTACCTAGAAAAATTAACTTGGGAGAGTGAAGTGGTGACAAAGACCATTAATGGAGGCGTAAGGCTCTAGGTTTTTTTTGCTACTGTCCCAGACCAAGGAGTTATGGCTGGCAGCAGGGTGCATGGGGGAGGGGAGAAGATGGAAGAACAGCCCGGCTTCAAGCTTGCTTGCAGGCAATTATTAGGGTGCTGGACTAGATGGACCCTTGGCCTGATCCAGTTGGGCTCCTCTTATATGCTTATGAAAGCTGTGTCATTCCAAGCTAACTTCACAGGCTTTTCCTTGCTGGGTTGGAAATTCAAGGAGGCATTTTGCACTAACCACTTGCAAGTTTTTCATTCAATGTACTCATTTAAACTACTGTGATCTATCTGACAGACCCGTAGCTGTGATTCATAAAGCTATGCTGGATTTTCTACTCAAGGGGGCTTGCTATACTTCAGGAATCATCCCCAACTAGTAATCATCTATATGAATTCTTTAGACCTCATTTGCTATCCTCTCCTTTATAGTCTGTCCTACTCAGAATTCAAAAGGCCTTCCTCTTTACTATCTCTGGCTGCAAGCCCTTTTATATATGGACCATCTGTGTGCATCTGAGTGAAATACATGCAATTGTTGCTAAACAACTATTCAAAGGCAGCAATACCAGTAGCAGCTGTACTGGCTTCTACTCAATGCCACTATTATGTAATATGGGCTGTATCTTTTATCAACTCATATTAATCCAAACCACATCATGGCCTATCTAAAATTTCAATTCCTTCAGGTAAGAGAGAAATAAAATATCCAAAGAGGTTAATACCACATTGTAGGTAGATATAGGTAGATTCAGTGGTAACAGAACATTCTCTCTGCTCCTGCATACACATCCCCAAACTTTGTGCTATAGAATAATGCTATTAGAATGTCTACAATTTCAAGTCTCTCAGCAGTATGCCTACATGACACAGATAGTTAAAAAGGTAGATGCCAAGTGCTTTTATTATTTAGTTCCACTCTACACCCCCACCCCCAAATGTTTGAAGTGCCTCTGACGCTCTGGTTCAGCTCTGTGCCAAGGTACATGCATGTGTGAGGAAGAGATGAAGTACACTGTCACGCATACCTATTTCCACCAGTAGCCCGCAGCTTGATGTGAAGGGCAGTGATTCCCAGCTCCTTGCATCTCTGGGCTACATCCTGGGCAGCCAGCATAGCAGCATAAGGAGAAGACTCGTCTCTGTCGGCCTTTACTTTCATGCCACCAGTTACCCGGCAGATTGTTTCCCTGAAATGATAAAAGGAACCAATACATTAGAGAAGGAATCCATGCCCAGTCTCGCTTTCATAGGACATAAAGCACTCAATTATTGGATAAATGCAATTACTGGATAAACAGAGAAGTGTATTTAGCTTCTTTGCAAAATTGCTTCTCAAATAAGGAAGAACTTCCAAATCTAACCGCCTGCTTGGTTGGAGCTACCATTACAACACCAAGCAGAAAGAACACAGCCATACAAAGTTTAGCTGTCCTGTAAGTTCTCGATCACTCTAGTGTGGCTGAACAGCTTATAAGATTCTAAACAAGGAGAAATATCCTATGCACTGTGGCAATTAACACAAGATCATAAGAGCCATGCTGGATCAGACCAAGGGTCCAACTAGTGCAGCCTTCTGTTCACACAGAGGCCAGCCAGCTGCCCATGGGAAACCCACAAGCAGGACATGAGTGCTGCAGCAACCTCTTGCCCATGTTCCCCAGCAACTGGCATATTGTATCTGGTACTGGAGGTAGCATTTAGCCATTAGAACCAGTGGCCACTGATCACCTTATCCTCCATTGATTTGTCCAATCCTCTTTTAAAGCCATCCAAATTGGTGGCCATCACTACATCCTGTGGAAGTAAATTCTATAGCTTAACTATGTGCTGTTACAATTACAATGCCACATATACATATGTCCATGTAGATGTATTTAGGACAGGGGTAGGCAAACTGCTGCTAGCCCTCCAGATATTTTGGACTACGACACCCATAATTACTGACCACTGGCTATTCTGGCTAGGACTTACAGGAGTGGTAGTCCAAAATATATGGAGGTCACCAGACCAGCTACCCATGGTTTAGGAGGACTGAGATGCCAATGTTCACCAAACTTTGTGGAGCAGGACAGCATAACCTCTGACCCACCAAACAAAATGCATATCACCACCCTGTTCTGCAGTCTGCTAGGTGCATGGCAATTTTCATTTTTGCAGACTCAAACTGGCAACAAGAACTGGAGATTTACTGAGAGGCTGGTGGGCTGTATTCAGTTTAGCTGGGCATAGGCTTGCTATAGAGGGATGATGCCATGAAAACCTGTTGTGCACACAATCTCTGATACCCCATCAGTCTAGAATTAAATATTATCTATTCAATTTATATTTGTTTTTATTAGCCCAGGAGAGTGGACTAAAAATCTACAATGTGTTGAATAAACACAGAAACACATGTTGGTATCTAGATATGCTTACTTTTGAGTATTCCAATCCCTTCTACATAGTTTTCTTTTTTAAAAGCATGTAAGAGCACAATCCTATGGGTTGTGCCCTCGATGCTCGTAAGCCCTCGACCTTGGAAGTTTATAAGAATCCCATGGTGGGAGGAGCATTGGAGGTGATCTTGCATCCCCCCCCCCCCAGTCTAGCGGAAGCGTTTCAGAGGGAGAGGGGAGGAGGCTGGAGAGGCCTCAGGATAGCTTGTAACTTGGCCTCTCCAGTCTCATCTCCTCCCTGCCCACTGAAATGCCCCCTTTTACCCCTCTCCAAGGTTGGGTTCCTGACCTCGGAGAGGCAGCCAGTGTGTTCTTTCTGCGCCAGCTGCAAGGGGGACAATGGTCAGAGCTCCCATTCCCAGCTCTGTCTCCAACCTCAGAACTGGGAATCTGAAATATCCTATGGCCTTTAGGCACTGCCTAGGGGTGACAGGATTGCTCCCTAAGGAAGGCAATTGCAAATATGTACTACTCACTTGCCAGAAAGGTCAGTTACATGGACAAAAGTGTCATTGAAGGAAGCAAAGATGTGGCAGACCCCAAACACATTCTCGCCTTCAGCAACCTGTGGTCCCAAACTGATAACTTGTTCTTCCTTCTTTTCCTTACCCTTACGAGGTGCCATTTCTGTGTAAGAAAAACAACAACAAATTATGGAGGAGACAGAAGACCATAAAGTACTTTCTCTTGGAGCAGATCTATTTATAATCTTCTATTAAATTAAGATGTCACGCTGAGGAAAAAAAATACCTAAGTCCCAATTCACATAAGTAAGCCACTTTAAAGAGCTGCCACATGAAGCTGGGTCACAGCCCTTTAATGTAAGAGAATCCTTTCCACACTGGGGCGGACTTCCAGTTCTGACAACCAGTACAGGCACGAATGGCTGGAGAGCCATCTTCTAACCAGCACCTTGCTTTGCACTCCCAGCAACCCAAGTCTCACCATTCAGTCACCCTTAAAGCAACCCAGCTTTTCCTTGCCAGAGAGAACAAGGAGATCGCTGCACTGACTGTTTTATATTCCTTTCTTGTGAGAGCTCTTCTTGCCTCCATATGGAAAGGGCAGAGAAACACAGCCTCTGTATGAGAAAGAAATGAAAACAGTCTGTGTGGTGACTTCCTTGTTCCTCTGGCAAAGCAAAGCGAAGCTGGGGATGCATTAAAAGGTGAGTGACTGATGATGGGAGGCTTTCAGCTTACCAGGAGCATGAGGCAAGGCATGCGCTGAAGACACCTGTACTGCCAGAAAGGATTCTATACACACGTTGGAAGGATTTTGTCCACCTGCAGACACATGATTCAGATAACTGAACACCAGATTCTACTATATTCTCTGCAAGTTGCTTGCTTTTCCTCTGCTTCTTCATTGCATGTCTACTTAAAAGAAGGATTAAGAAAAGTCTGTGGATCACACATCAACAAAAAAACAACAAACATTTGTCACATCAGTCATGGGATGGCAACTCATGCTCAGACTGCAACTAAGGCTGCTTAGAGTCTACAATCTAAAGGTGCGAAGCATCCGCTGTTAGAGAGAGAATAGTGGGGCTGATATAAGCTCTTATACATCTGAGGAAAAATACTGAGTGACATTTACTTCCAGCATAGTTTATTAAGGTCCCAATCTTGATTAAGGCACATGCAATATATTTAACTAATATAAACAGTAATAGCATCATAAGACCAGCCAATAACCAAGACTTGAGCACAATAAAGATCATGATAATTTGCACTGACCCTTCTTCAAAGTATTTTGAGATATGTCTTAATGAAACATGGAAACCAAATATATTAACATAATGTACTCCGCTTTAAAAAAAAACTATTTCAGGACAATGGTCTTCACATTTCTATGTAACTGTGTAATATTCAGCATTGTAACAAAACGGGTTGTTGTTGGGGTGGCTAACAAGTCACCCGGAACCCATGGACTGTTTTAGGGCACCTCATAAGTACTTCTAAACAAAGGTAGGTGTGTGTGTGTGCATGTGTGAAGAACTTATAACAAAGATACTCATGTTGTGAAAGGCTACTCCAGCCACTTCAACTTCAGTTCAACAAAGATTATACACTGAATGTACAGAAACCCGGATAGCAAGTGACTGAGCAAAGAATGTGGAATATAGCATCTCAAGTGGAACGCAACAACCGCAGTGTTATTATCTTTAAACAATGTCCCTAGTCCATACAGTTGCAGTCACATCTATGCCTCTCTGCCGTCAGAGGCCTCAAACCTTTTTATTGCTGTCCCTTTTTTTCCTAGTCTGACACACACAAAAACACTCACCTTGAATACATTGCAATTACCATTGATTTTAAGTAAATACAACAAACACTGAATCGCCTCAACACAAAACCCTACATTTTGCCAATTTGTGTGAGGTATTTTGATTGAGAAAAAAAATATGCATGCTTTGTCTCTACAGCACAATGCATTTCCAGATGCAGAATGCCAGGAACTTGGGAGACGTAAATTTAAGTGTGGAGCTAAAGGCTACAACCATGCAGAATTATATTACTTAAATCCCGTTGCCTTTTAGAGGATTTAAGCAGCTCAAGTCCGTGCAGGACTGCAGCCTTACAAACATAATAAGGATGAAGACATGTGGATTATTTTTAAATACAAGAGGGATGGCCTGAAATACAGATATCAAGGAGGGGACCAGCTAGTCCACTAGACAGCAAACTAAGAGGCCTACATCACTGAAATCGGTGCAAACTAGCAGGCAAGCATTCTCAGAGCCCTAGGAAAGGGGTGCTACGAAGCGAGCCCAAACAACCAGCACTGCCTTGCCTCAGAGCGCCTCATTCCCACGGGGACAGGATTCTCTCTTCCCCACCGACCCCTGGGCAGAAACCCGGGCACTCACATCTTCCCTCCCTCGCCCCCTCCATACACTCAGAACACGGGAGCCCACCGAAAGAGCAGAGAGAACTGGGGAGACCCGGACTCGAGAGGATGGGAATGGATAGAGCGTCGCCCCCAGCCACTTACTCGAGCGTCTCAACAGGCGGCAGCCAGCACCGGAAAGGAAGAGGCCGGTGTCACAGGGACAGAGGTCACTTCGTATCACCCGGAAACGATACCTCCGAGAAAGGAGAATCACTTCCTCAAAAGATGGTCAGGCTTATCTTGCGTCGTTCGCCTGTTTTCAATAACTTGGCGCTTTAACCGAAATTGATGAGCCTGAGCGGGAAGGGGATTGATGGTAGAAAAAGAGAGCGAGCAAAATATAAATATTTTTTTAAAAGCAGAACTAGGAATGTGACCCATCCAAAGATGGCGGCGGAGAGCAGGGGAAACCCTCTTAAAGATGGCGGCGATCACCAAAGAGAGGGGAAAACTTGTATGCTCTTCTCACTTTGCTCGGCGAGAGCTTTCATCAAAATGTCGGACGTCTGCTCTGACATCAGCGCGCTAACACGCACTCGCCGAAGTAGGCGCGCTCCACGCTTTGTCGAGTGCCCGTCATAAAGATGGAGACCGGAGGCTACAAAGACCATTACATCGCCCTGCCCAAAGATGGCTGCTTGGCATAAACGTGTCTTGCTGGCGGGCCGGTTAGGGCGATGGTCAGACGGCAGACGCAGAGCTCCTTCCGTTGCTTAGTGGCGTGTTTCACTGACGTTCAATGTGTGAATTTGAAAACGTGAATGCCGTTGAAAACGACACGTTTTCAGATAGTGAGGCAGAATTATATCGTTAATTGGTTTATCGTTGTGCAAATATACAGCTAATGGGTCTGTTGGGGTGGCGCCAGAGAACCTCTTCAGTGCGTGCATGTCTCCATCTTGAGGAGACCGTGACTGCGCTTATTTATTTTAAAAGGAACCATGCCTTGCTTTTGAAATTTTGATCTGGCAGCCTTATTTTCTGAGTCCGAAAAACCTGGCTAAGCAACTATGTTTGGCTATGGCAAAAGCCAGTTTTCTGTCCAGTGAATGAAGTACATTCAATTTGCAATAATATAACAAGAGGGTTGATATGCACGATCAGTTGCATGTACAGTAATACCTTGGAAACCAAGTAACTTGGTTTGAGAGCGTTTTGCAAGAGAAGCAAATTTTTAAATATTTATTTATTTATTTTTGACTTGATATACAAGCGTCGTCTTGCAATACAAGTACTGTAGTACGGCTTAAATTAAAAATCTCTGTACAATTTTTTTTTGGGGGGAATTTCGTTTTGATATACAAGTGTTTTGGATTACAAGCATGTTTCCAGAACAAATTATGCTCTCAGTGCAAGGCATGACTGTATTATTATATTGTAAATGTTGTATTAATTACAGTGGAAATAACAATCGGTGATCATAGATGCGCATTCCTGCAATAACTAGAGTGCAGCTTTCCCAAAAAGTGGGAAACCCATATCTCTGGTGTGATCTGTGTCCCCATCCTGCCATAGATTTCATAGATTTCATAGATCATAGAGTTGGAAGGAGCCTACAAGGCTATCGAGTCCAACCCCCTGCTCAATGCAGCATCATCATCATCATCATCATCTAAAAGTGCCTAAAATGGTCTAGGTGTTGGGCAGAAATATAATCGCATAGGTATCTGTCTGCAGGCTCACAGTTTAAATAAAAAAGAAATAAAAGGGAACAAACACCCAAGAAGGAAAAGTGCACTTTCTTTCTGGGTGAGGCTAAAAGGAATCGAAAAACAAATTGTAGTGGTTCCCCCGCCTCCCCAAAAACACCCATATATAATAATTAGTCTAACATAGGTAAAATAAGAGAATCAAAATAGAACATCAAGAGGTAAACACGAGAAAAAAATTAATTAATTTCTTAAAGACAGAGGATGTGCACCACATTTTGCCAGTCCCTGATGTACATAAACATAGAGGATGTGTTTCCATGAGGATGCATATTTCCACACATAACATACATATCTTCTGATCTGAGATGCCTCACAGTGTCTACATCAGCACCTATGCCTGTGGTGCTTGTATCATTGTTACACCTGCAGTGCCATACCTTTCTTTATGCTTTGAGATGAAATGTACTTCATTACACACCTCTTCATACATCTTGATATATTTACGTACCAGCAGCTTGGAGAGGCTCTTACAGCTTAGTTTGTTATGAGCGTTGACCATCAGCAACAAAATGTGCTAACTTTAGGAGGGCTTCGGATAAGTATGTTCCACCTATAGGCTGTAAGTCACTGATATGTCTGCCCAAAAGAGCTGCAGAGTGTATTCATTTATTCACTGATGTTTTGGCCTACTCTCGCAAAGGCTTAGGGAAATTCTAGCAACAGATTAATACAGAAAATGAACAGTTAAAATTAAAGGAAAACCTACGTATTTCTCCTCCCCTGACCTCTAACAGCTTAAATGTTCAGACTTACGAATATTCAGGAGAAAGGAAATCCATAATTGTAGCATGGAGGATGCCTCTGGATGGGTCCAGGTTAGCTTTTTGGTCTTGGTGTGCAGGTCATGATCTCAAGAAGAAACATCTGATCTTTTTCATGGGGTGTTAATAGGATCTTTAGGGCATCAGCTAGGTTGATTATTCATGATAAGTGTGAAGGACCATCTCCCGGGTCCTATGCGTGAGTTTTGCGCTTAACGGGTTAACCGGCACTGAGTTAACCCGTACAAGCAAGTGGAACCGACTAGGAGGTTTGCACACGCAAGAGGAAACTAGAGCCCTTTGAATGACTAAATAAGGCTTTATTTATTTACACAATATATGGAGCGGAACTAACAGCTTTCTAGGAATACTACAACGTCAATATGACCTGACGTAACCCCCAAGTTTATCAATGAACAGGCTCCCAGGCTAGCGCATTGGGATTAGTCAGTTACCTTAGACTAAAGACTTCACGCTAGTCAATTTCAGCCTGGCTCTGGGTCTGTCCCATCCGGGGAGGAGAACAGCTTACTCCAGCCGCTGCTAGAGGATGGATCTTGATCAAAAGCACCCCGTGTTCCCAACAACCAACAAAAGGAGGGGAGAGGGGTTTTCTACCCCTGGGTTTCCCACTCTCCCCGCCCTCAAGGGTCAGGTGGGGCTATGCCTGCCCCTTCGTGTCAGGTGGGCTTATTCCTGCCCAGGAAGAAGGTGACGTGTTGGGTACTTTACAGCTCTTTGAGACTGCCCTGTTAGTTTGATGGTCTTGATGGTCCTTTCCTGGGTTTTGTGGATTCCAACCGATACTCTCCATTGTTGGGATGCCGGTCTGTCTGGCTGCTTCCCTGTAACCCAATCTCCCTTCCTCACCCCCCTCCCCCTTGGAAGGAGACTGGTGTGTGCGTGTGCATGTATACTCGTGTCAGGCTTTCTCCACAATAAGTATTAAAAATATATAATCTCTAAGACAGGCCCAAATTTCATTTTGGAGAAACTCTTGTGGGCTGCATTCCAGTGTTGGGCAGGGTGGAAGGCAAAAGGGGCAGAGCCAAAAAATCATATTTTAGTTTTGTGAAGGACCTCCACAGGTCCTTTGCGTGAGTTCGGTACAGGAAGGGTTAACCGGCACTGAGGAACCCTCCCCTTGCAGCTTTTGCCAAAGCTAAAGCCAGCCACGACCCGGATTGACACGGAGAATAGACCAAACAGCAATCTACGTTGTTTACAACACCTTTAATGGAGCGGAGCTACTAAACTACAGGAATTTCATAGTATAAACAGATGAGTCTCATGGGGATCAACTGGCGTAGGATAGGCTGTATAACAGGCTTGCTAGACACAAAGTAACAGAACACCAGAGTACCTAACTTACTAGTCTCGGTCTCTCCTGCGGGTGATCACCGGCGCTGCACCTGGGGCTGGAGGGCTGCTTGCTGACCGAAGCCAGGGGCTTGATCTGTGCAGAGCATGCACCAGCTTCCAACAACTGGATGGTCAGAGGTTTGCCCAGACCCCTTCTCCAGACCCCTCCCCGTCCCAGGTGATTCGCCAGGTGGATTCCCGCCCACGGAGGGGTGGCACCGGATGGGTGTTCCTAGGGATCATCTTGCAGCTCTTTGAGACTACAAGATGTTTTGCACCTCCTGGGGTAAATTGTAAATGTGCCCTTTGTGTGAAATGCAGATGTGACCCGTTATGGCTATGTCTCCCTTGCCTGGGGTGAGGCTTATGCAGGGAGGCTTATGCAGGTGTGAAATGCAGATGTGACCTGTTATGGCTATGTCTCCCTTGCCTGGGGTGAGGATTATGCAGGAAGGCTTATGCAGAGGAGGGTGGAAACAGGGAGGAACAAGATACACCAGAATTCAGGGGTGATGGGCAATCAGGTTTTTTCTCCACAAGTTTAAAGCTCTGACTGCCAGTAACTCAGCCTTAGGGGAGGCATTTCAACCTCCAAACTGCACAAAAGCTGGGAAACTACCAAACAGTCAGTGGTTGGGGGAAAGGGGGGTGGGGCCAGGGGAATGGGCATGTCCTTCTGGGGACCCCCAAGGGCTGGATCTGGCTCCTGGGTCTGAGGTTCTGCACCCCTGCTCTAAGAGGTGGGCTTTGGAAGAGTTTGAACTGAATTCCAACTCTCCCCATTCTACAGACCAGAACACTAACTGCAGTCCTATTAATCTCTGCTCAGAGGAAAGTCCCACTGAGTTCAATGAGACTTGCTCCAAGGTAAGTGTTTATAAGCCGTGTTGCAGTGTTAGTGAATCATATGGCCTCTACCCCACTCTTCCATTGCACCTGGGAAGGAGGCATCACTTATGAGCAGCCTAAGTATACCTTGCTGAAAGTATAGGCCATTATGGCTCCACTGAAGTCAACAGAAAATGTATCATGCACGTCACTAGCACCATGATGACAAACAGGGACATCTATCCATCACTACTACCTCTCAAAATCATAGATCTCATAGAATAGGCAGCTCATGGAATCTGTTGGTGTTTTGAATTCCCCCAAGTACAAAAAACAGAACAAACAGGACTCTTGGCCAAGAAGTAACCATGTTGCAGCAGAAATCTACAATCAGTTCCAATACCATTATTACTCTTTTCCATTTAAAGTAACTCAGGCAACATTTTACATCTCATTTATCTTTCAAGGTGGTTTGCCGGATGATTTTTCAACAGGATGACTCTGCCACCTCTCATTCTTCTGGAACACATTTTCATTTGTTTGCATCAATTGTAAGAGAGAGTTATGCCAAACATTTCAAGGGACCTTTCAAATATCATGGGAGAGGCTGATGTTTTCTTTGTTCAGGTTGTCACAGTTTGACAATCCTGGTTGGATTTACACAGGGAAGTGGGAAGCCACGTTGTGATAAGGAATCATTGATTGGTTAACGGGCACTTTTCCATCTTCTATTTCTCTGATGGTTAAGTAATTATACTTTTAATACCCTGACTGTCATTTCATTTTGGGACTTGGGGGTGCTGAAAAAAACCAGAGCAGCAGAAACTGCCAGGATCAAAATATCTTAGCACATTTACAGGAATGGATCTTCTTGGAAAGTAAATGGAGCCACAGATTTGTTCCTGGTTGAATTGAATTCTCCCCCCGCCACACACATACACACACATAAAGACAAGCTAAAAATTCTTCACTGGATAGGTTTAATCCCAATTCTCACTCTTACATTGTGAAGGATCGCAACAGATCCCTCACCTTTGACATCTGGGGATTGCTGGATGCCATTGAGGGGGTTCGAGGCTAATTCTGATAGGTTAATGGGATCTGCAATAAGTGATTTAAGGCACAATCCTATGTATGTTTAGACAGAAAAAAGGCTTACAGCTCTCAGCATGCCCCAGCCAGCATGGCTGGCTGGGGCATGCTGGGAATTGTAGGTCTTTTTTTCTATCTAAACATGCATAGGATTGTTCCCTTAATTGGCCTGTGTGCAGCCAATCATGTGTACTCATCAGTAATTCTTGTTTGTTTATTTATTACATTTCTGTACCGCCCAACAGCCAAAGCTCTCTGGGCGGTTCACAACAATGGGACAATGTTGTGTTCAACGGGACTTACTTAAACAGGTAAGTATGCATGGGACTGTGTCCTTATTTGCTTTCTTACAAAACTTGGGGATACACACTTAGGAAGCCATGTTGTTCCATCTGAAAATGTTCTGAAGCTAGAATCAGGCAGTACCTTAATTAGGACTAGCCCAGTGCTTGACCTGGGCAGAAAGGAAGTGGGATGGTTTCATTTCAAATTAAGCCAGACTCAATTTAGCCTGTGGTCCATTCACCGTCTTTATAACTGTACTATTTCCATCTTAGCCTTACCCAAGCCAGAGCTGTTTGTGGAGTTGGAAGAGGCAGTGGGCGGGTAATACAGATGCAGGCAAGCACTTGGATAGATGGCTTCATCTTCCTACAAGGCCTAAGCCTATCAGAAGCTTTGCTGGACTTGGGCTTCAGTGACTGGAGAAAAAGGAAGCTGCCATTGTGAGTGCCTATCTATTCCAGATCTACAAATAGCTCTGGTCTGGGTCCAGTGACTCTTCACAATACTGGTGTAACCCTGCTCCATGTAGCACCCTAGGATGGTTTTACAGCCGTTGAAAAGAAGTTATATGGTATTAGGTTCCCCTGAAAAGAAGTGGGATAGCATCCCATTCAACCTCATCCCACGTCAAGCACTTGAGCCCAGCCAAAATGTTTGGGACCTGGCGTAGTGGGCAAGTGAAGTTGGTACGTGGTTGCTTCACTGCATTCCTTGACGTTGGCAGCTTTGTCGTGGAGCTGCACGTGTCATTTGCCATGTGCTGAAACAGTTGTACTTTTAAAATAAATCCTAGCAAAACATACACTAGTCTTGTCACACTTAAAAGTCTTCTAGGCAGCAGTCTTTGCTGTTAACCTTTCCCAATGGTGCTTGTCTCTTTATGTTAAAGAGATTTCTATTAAAAACAAGATAGGAATGTAATGCAATTAATATCAAATGAAGGCCCTGTGAGACAACCCCATAACACAGCTATAGCCTTCCTGTGAAAATTGATCTATGCGTATAAGAGGGGCCTTCAAGAATAATGAAACTGTATGTGGGGATTTTAATGTATGTAATAATTCTCTGAAACATTTTCTCAAGGATCTAATTGGTGGCGATTTTAATCCACATCACTCTCTGTAGAGACATAAGGCTATGGCTGTGAATGGTATAGACTTTGTGGAGAGAATGACAGAACTGGGAATGCCATTTTATTTCTTCCTTAAGCAAGTCACCACAGGGAAATTTCTTTGCTCCTTCTAATGCAATAGAGCTTTGATTTGCCAGGTTTTATACTAAGACAACCTAAGGACTCTTTCCTCTCCTCAGGCCTCTTTGGTTAAAGGAAGTATATAGATATGGAGATTCTGTGTTCGAAAAAAGCTTTGAGTTTTAATGAATCCTGTGGCTGATGTTGAGGGTTGATGGAAGGGCGACACTTGAGGGTGCTGAAGAAGATGAGCTTCAGTGGCAGCTGAGGGAGAGCAGAACTTTCTGGAATCATTGGACAAAAAAAATATAATAGAACAAATTCTATGTTCATGTAATTCCACTGACTTTAGTGGGCCTAAGACAATGATTAAGATTGGGTTCCGTCTCTAGACTTTGTCAGGTTATGCGATTAATTAAAAACCCAGGATCAGAAACCAATAAGTGGATGGTGCTATTCCCATTACTCCCACTAGAGAGTGTGTGAGACGTTGCTGGATGAAAGCAAGGCAACAACAACAAATCTCCTTAATGGTAACAATATAATCAAGGGACAGTTGCCGTGCGAAGCTACAGACCTGGAATTTGTTAACAAATTTGACCCTGTGTCTTGGGGCTTTGGGGCGTTTTTCCAGCTATAAAAAGTAATTGTATGCCATTTAGTATTGTGGAAATTGTTTCATTTTCATGTTTTGTACTACAGTCACGTTTCACATCCCAGCTAATCGAATGTGTTCTCTAGTTCTCACTGTACTGGCTTGGTTTCTCTTTAACGGTACTTTTTGCTATGTTGGTAAACAATTATAGAATGAAAGAAAAAGCACAGCCATATCAGCTCATAGAATATTTTAAAGTCCCAGAGGAAATTTAGGACTTTTTAACAGGAAATGGCAGGAATTTAATGTAGGATCTTATACATACAAAGCATGCTCTGCCACTGAACTATGAATAATCTCTGCAAAGAGGCTGGTTTTCTCTCTTGCCCCCGCCCCATTTCAATTCACTGGAATTAAATTAAAATAAATGGATCCCGTATTTCAGCCTTCCCCAACCTGGCACCCTCCATGCTGGCTGGGTGTTGATGGGCATTGTAGTCCAACTCATCTGGAGGGTGCCATGTTGGGGAAGGATGGACGTTTTCTTTGTCCAGTCCATTGGAGAGGAGCACATAGCCATGCATAAAGCTGGCACATGACACAGAGACAAAAATTAAGAAGGTGAAGGGGCAAGGGAGGAATGTGCCTCATACTGTGAGATCTACAGCCAACAGTATAGGAGCTAGAGAGACTTTGGTCAGGGCTCTCCAACCTTGGGTCCCCAGATGTTGCTGGCCTGGCCTACAGCTCCCAGCATACCCAGCCAGCATGGCTAGTGGCAAGGGATTCTGAGAGCTGTAGTCCAGCAATGTCTGGAGACCCAAGGTTGGAGAGCCCTGGGACTCTAGCAGCTTAGAGTGTATTAGATCAGAGCTTGGCCTGGGACATGTGGATTCAAACCCCAGATCAACATGATGATCTCAAGAGATGGCCCTTGGGCAAGTGGCTGCTGGTGCATTTCAGTTCTCCACCAGCTACATGGGAATGAAAGTAGCTTACAGGATGTTTGCTTGTGATAAGGATCATAAAGGAAATAAGGGTAATAAAACACTTAGTAGAAAGGTACCATAGAAATGAGAGACTTAAGAAACTCCCAAACAAGACATTAGCTAGCTGTCTTTTCCACATGCAGCCAGGAATCTTGTTTCAATTGCTTGATTTAGGGCGCAATCCCATGCAAGTTTAGACAGAAAAAAAGGCCTACAACTCCCAGCATGCCCCAGCCAGCTATGCTGGCTGGGGCATACTGGGAGCTGTAGGCCTTTTTTTCTGTCTAAACTTGCATGGGATTGCGCCTTTAGTGTGTGACAACCTCTGTGTTTGTGCGTGAGTGTGGCATAGGATGGTATGTGCATTTGCATACTCTTAATTAGTTCACATGCGTGCAAATTTAAAAGGGCCCATTGCCTAACACCAAAGGAGCTGGGTAGCAAAAACAGAGGATACCAGTCAGATTGCTTTGAAAATGATGTAGGAATGTTAAGCTGACTCATGTATTCAGGTGTAGTAGCAGATTCCCAAGCAGCAGGTACTCATCCAACATCAGGATACATTATTAGGTTCCTAGAATTCAAGGGAAATCTGGCATTATGGCAAGGTTCGTATTTACCTTTGGCCGTTGGTGTCTGCTGCTCCTTGAGCACAAAGTAGTGGCTCAGCATTTGTACAGGTCAGCAGGCCAGGCATACTCAGGCCATTAGCTCCAGGGTGATTGGGCCGTTATCAGCATCATTGTGGATAGTTTCCAGAGGAAGTAGTCTGTTGTAGCAAAACCAAGAAAGAGTCTTGTGGCACTTCAAAGACTAACCAATTTATTATGCATACACTTTCATGGACTTCCTCTGATACCATAATTAATTTGTCAGTCTTTAAGGTGTCATAAGTCTTGTTATCATTGATAGTGGTGTTTTGTAACCGCTTCCACATGGCCACGGAAGACATGAATGTGGCAGGCTTTGCTATTCCTTATCTTCCTCAAAAAGTGATTTACATAATGCTTTTATTGGACTTAGTGTTCTCCTACTTCCTTCAGCCCATTAACACCAATGTGACTGAGTGATCTATAAATCACCCTCTCTGTGTGTTTTCTTCCCAGTCCCACACAATTATACTGCAGCTCATTCGGAATCTTCCAGCTATAAGCAGAGTTTCCGCCAGCTATATGCTTCACCAGAGGGTTGGTTGAGTTCAGATGTCACCCCATTTGTGCAACTTCTCTTGGTTATAGGGCTGGATCTCAATGTGGGTGGCCCATCCCAGCCAGACTACACAGGAAAGGTGAATGAAGTGGGATCTGAATTCATCCCAGAAGTGCTACATGAAAAAAGGAACCATATGTGCATGGAAGGCTGGGTTGGGCAGATTGCAAGCAGAATTTGCATCCAAGAGGCTATAGCCAATCTAAAAGTGTATTTGGAAACAGATGTGAGAGGCAAGGAGGCCACAAATTTTTATTTCACCATATCAGAGTCAAATAGCCCAGCTGCCAGATGAGCTGCTAGAAAACAACATGGGATCATCCATGCCAGCTCAGGATTTGGGGTGCTCTATTCAGCAAATATAGGTTTCCTGCTCTCTTCCTCATTCTCCCTTCCTCTGCCAAGGAAAGGATGCATGTTGGTCTAATAAAGAAGGAGGAGAACAGGCCCTTCTACTGGAACATAAGGAAGCTGCCTTGTACAGAGTCAGACCTTGGTCCATCTGCCCAGATATTCGACATGACTGGCAGCAGTCTCCAGGGTTCAGCAGATTCTTTCCCAGCCTACCTGGATGCTGAAATCGAACCTGGACCTTCTGCATGCAAAGCTTCTCTACCACTAACTAGGCCCCTCCTCATTCTCCCTCTCCTGTATTTTGTTTTTTGGAGGTTCATAAACAAAAAGTGAAAGGAGGAAGAAATCTTCTTACTGTTCAGAACTTCTGGCAATTCTGAAAGTCTGCCCTATAATTTCATTGACAATCCTCAAGCTTGTGCCTTGGTGACTGAGATGTTGTAGAAGGGGAGGAGAGAAATTATTCTTCCTGTCAGAGAAAACTGGTGCCTTCCTGTTGCATTGGGAACTTCAGACCAATCAGCCGACTCCGCATCAGGGTCAACATGGTTGCACTTCTGCTGGGGCCCACCACTATCTGGATATTCCAAAATTGCTGTGGTGGTAGTTGTGAAGATGAGGAGAAGGAGCACCACCACTAGCTGGCTAGCCTCTCTGCCTGTAGCTGGGCCTGCAGTTTTCCTTACTAAGACTGACACAGCTGTGGTGACTCCATCACTCTTTGGTGCTTGTGCTGGTGGCTCAAGTTGGGCAGTCATTGTTTCAGCGATATCAAGAGTCTTCTCCAGGCTCCACCTCCTCTCCTCACCATCAGAGGAAAAAGATGAACTGGCCGTAAAGAAGAAGGAAGTCTATGCTGCTGCTAACTCTTCTCCTATCTCCTGCCCTTAAAGACAAACAGGCAAGGCTATGTAAGCAAAGCAATGAACACATCAGGTAATTAAATGGCAGATCAGTATCTAGGAAAGCAGCTTTTGAGAGTAGAGGGACAGGAGGAGGAGGAGGATGGCCCTTCTGCTCACTCTCTCACCCCTCTCCCTTTCAGTTTTTGTTTTCATGAACCCTTCCACAAAAACAAAAATACAGGAGAGGGAGAATGAGGGAGGGGCCATAGCTTAGTGGTAGAGCACATGCTTTGCATGCAGAAGGTCCCAGGTTCGATTTCCAGCATCTCCAGGTAGGGCTGGGAAAGAATCCTGCCTGAAACCCTGGAGAGCTGCTGCCAGTCAGTGTCGAATAATACTGGGCAAGATGGACCAAGGGTCTGACTCTGTACAAGGCAGCTTCCTATGTTCCCGAGTAGGCAGGGCCTGTTCCTCCTCCTTCTTTATTAGACCACCATGCATCCTTTCCTTCTGGCAGAGAGGAAGAGGAGAAACAGCAGCCAAGAGCAGGAAACCTATCAATTTTGCCTTGAATGAGCACCCCAAAATCCTGGAGCTGGCATGGATGATCACATGTGTGTTTTCTAGCAGCTCATCTGGCAGCCCATGCATAATTCCATGATTATCTGGCCAAAGTACTGCAGCCATCTTGAGTCTTCCTTTGCCACAGTGTGGCCATAAATCTGTGTTAAGTTGCTAGCTGTCCTTAAAAAAAAAAAAAAAACCCTAATCAAGAAATTCTTTGGTTCACTGTTGATCCATTCTTCCTGTGTGGTCTAACTACCATTCCCACCAATCCATGAAGTTGAATAATTTGTTTTGAGATCTGATCTGTTTATCTCTTCTCCTATCCCAACAGATTCTGGCCAGGCCAGCATGCCATTAATTGAAAGATGCAAATGGACAAATGTACTTCTGAGCCCCTTTAACAGATACATTGTTATTGTGTGGGTGGAAGGATGTTTGTAAAATGCCAGGCTGAATACTTAGCAAATTCCTTTCCCCACAAGAATAATTAATCAGTTGGAAAAAATTTGCCACTGGACATTGTGAACTTTAGCTCTGAGACTTGTTATTACTCTCTCTCTCTCTCTCTCTCTCTCTCTTTCTTTTTTTCTTTCTTTCTTGGCATGATAATTTCTGTGTGAATTCCCCTTTGAAAACTCCCACAAGGGGTCAAGTGTATTAAAATACATGGTTTTTCTTGGAACCATTCTAGCTGAGCCTGCAAACAAATCTCTGTTCTCAAAATCATTCATTTTACTTAATTGACAACAGTTCAGAGTTGAAAATTGCCTCCTTCTTTTTTCAGACAATGGAAGTATTCGGGGATGTAAGGGTAGGGGAAAAAACCCAAAGATCTTTAGAAATAATGTATGGAGAAAACACATGAGAATGTTAAACTGCCTAAAGTTCAGAATAAGAAGAATTTGCCTTCAGAACTTGTGCCGGAAAGCCTGTTTAGTAAATTTGTAGCTGACTGTGTGTTTCTCCTTTCTTGTGTTATCTCTCTTTTGGTAGGGGAGGGCAGCAGGTTGTTTTGATTTAAATTGTTTCTTTTCCCATTTGTTAATGGGAAATTATTCCAGAGAACTGTGCCAGAGGCCAAATTCTGGAGATCAGTCAGTCTATTTCATCCCTATCAGATGTGGCACACCAAATATCACAGTATCTATTTTTCTCTCTGGTATTAGATATTCCCACTTGAGTGTGTATGATAACCATAAGCGTTAGCTAATGAAACACAGATGGGGTGGGGGGGAGGTGCAGGGTGGAGCTGTGGCAATGTTGGAAGATGCGAATGTGTGGCCTGACAGTGTTCCTCAAATGGGACTACATTGGCTTGACGCAGTCCCTGGAGCTTTTGTTGTGTGTGTTTCCGGCACTGCCCTGGGAATGAGAAAGCCCTGGGAATTCACTCATCCACCCCCACGGGCTTTGGTAGCCTTGCAGTGGCACGCAAATGGATGCTGAAGAGCTGGAGTTTTCAGATCAAACATAAATAAGGAAGATGGGAACCCCAAAGATACAGTGTGTGCAATAAATAACATCCATTAGGTCCCATGAAGCTGAACTGAAAAGTTGGGCTGACATCTTTTTACCAGCAAGGTGAAAGGGAGAAACGTGCTAAGCGAAAAGCACGTCAAACGAATCCTTTACAGGACCATCTTCCATCTGGTAACCTGTGTCCTAACTGTGGGAAGCTGTGTGTATCTAGAATTGAACTCCACAGTCACTTACGGACCCATCGCTAGAATCTACACAATTTTCTTTAGAATTTCCTCCTTTTAAAATTTTCTTTTTGTAAATTTTTATCCTGGAAGACAATCTTACTTGGTCACGAGTGATCGCCTGATGATGATGACCAGTCCTTTTCCTGTGCCTTCAACAGCAGCTGGAGACATGGAAATGAAGCAGGTGAAGCTTTTCCCATCACATATGGAAAAGCTTCACTGGCTAAATCTCTGTGTATCAAGCTACTGTTAAAGGTGCAGGAACAGGCAAAGGATGGCGGCAGCTCTACTGAGATGGGACATGTTCTTAAAATACCCATCAGGGATGCTGAACTTTATTTTATTTTTTATGAAGTAGATCTCTAGCCTGCCTTTTGGGGTTTTAGAATGTCTCTTGGTGGTGTTTTTGAGCTTTCCTAATTACTGCAAAGTGGCCAAGGGTGCCATGTTTGTTTTTTCTTTCTAGTACGCCTCTAGTTTCCTGCAATAAACAGGGGGTTGGACTCGATAGCCTTGTAGGCTCCTTCGAACTCTAATACCCATGCCTGGTCACTGCCACTGGGTGGGCGCACCGAGTGAATGAACCATCTTTTTATTCTCTCCCAAATGCCACCAATGTTGCATTGCTATGCCGCGGTCAACGGAAAGACTACGCACTTGCTTGCTCAGTGTGCTGCCTGGTGTCCTTTCAGCCTAGGGTGTCTCAGCATCAGAATCTGCACTAAGCAAGCGCGTGAGTGAGCACATCATCTTTTTATTCCATTCCTAATGGCCCTGCCACAACCTCGCTACGTTGGGCAGGGAAATAAAAAGCTTGCTCAGGGTAGCCACCTCTTGACTGCACTGCTGCTTGCTGCACCCGGTAAATTGGGCAGGGGATGCCCACTGAAGGCAGTGTGTCCAGTGTGTAGTGCTGCCTCTCTTAACTTCCTTCAACTTCCTCCTGAAAACACACCTTTTCCCTGAAGCTTTGGCATAACTTCTTACTTCCCATGCCACTTGGTGTAACGCAGCCTCTAAGCGTAAGCGCATACAACTGAAACAACCTCCCTGCTAGCCCTGCCTCCCCTTCCTCTGTTGTTTTCCCCAGTGTTGAACTTTAGAGCAGGGGTTCTCAACCAGGGGGGAATCCCCCCCGGGGGGGATTTTAGGGTTTGACCACAGAGTCAAACTGTTGGAATACTGATCTTTCTACAAATTACAATTCTACAGATTGTACATAATCTACAGGACATCACACCTTATTGTATGGCACAGATTAAGTCAGGCAATCTTGGAAAGGGGGGAATGACATTCTGATATATGGTGAAAAGGGTGCATGGGGCAAAAAAGGTTGAGAACCACTGCTTTAGAGTAAGCTCGTTGGGGCAGGGATCTGTTCCTCTTGCACTTTGTGCAGTGCCACATCCACATGCACTCTGATGGCGCTAGATCAATAATAGCCACTTATTTTATTTGTACCCCACCTTCCTACCAAAAAATGGCACTCAAGGCAGCCTACAGAAACAATTAAAACTGATTAAAACAAAACAACATGAAAATACAATAAAAACATAATTACAGAAAAAATATTAAAAACAGCATGCAACCCAACAGACCCACTTACAGGCTCAAGGCTTCTTCAGTGAAGTGGTCTTTGCTTGCCGGCGGAAGGACAGCAGAGGGAACGAACCTAGGCTCCCTTGGCCGGGAGTTCCACAGCCAGGGAGCGGTCACCGAAAAGGCCCTCTTTCGCCACCAAATGTGCCTCTGAAGGCAGCGGCCTGAAAAGAAGGGCCTCTCCAGAAAATCTTAAGAACTGGGCAGGCTAGTACATTTGGCCACTCTAGGTCTAGGAGGTAGCTTGTGGGGCTGTGGGGACTTTTATTGTTTCCACTGATAAGCCAAAGCTACATTGGCCAGAGTGGCAAATCAAATGCATATATCTTTTCAGACCGATCATCCGTGCTTTATGTGGCAAGGGCATTTACCATGGAAACACTGGCATTTGGGATGGCATGCACCATAAAGTGTAAAGCAGAAATGTGTGTTTGTAACAAGATGGGGGCATGCGCTGAGGAATCTTGGTTGCTATAGTTCCCTCACACGTGTCCACTGCATGTTTACAAGCATGTGTTTCCTTTTCACTCCATGCTTTACAATGTTTACTGCTTCAGACACTCTTGTGGCATCAAGCATGAGTTGGGCTCTTCAGACTGAAGAGAGACTGTGTCTGGCCACATCCACAGCACAGATGTGTAACACGCTGTGTTGCATGTCTGCCCAGAAACAAACCCCCTTGAGCTCAATGGGATTTACTCCCAAGTAATTGTGCCCATAGGATTGCAGCCTTCAATGGTAGTCGTTGCTCTCTCTGCCCAGGGAATTACAGCCCTGTCTGGGGATTTCTCACAGGGTATTCTCAGTGTAGTCATCCCACTAGAGTTCCCAGGGTTCTTTGTGGAAGTCATGACAGTGAAACTGGTATCAGACTGGTGGAAGTTTGTAGATATGCCCTCTATATTTTGTGCATATGCTATCCTATGATGCAGGATGCTAATTAGTTTCTCTGCCCTTTTAGTTCCCTTTTGTTTTGATGGTGTAACATAGGTACATTTTCTTCCCCCATATCTGCAAATGAGTGAATTGGCCTTCCTAGGCAGTCTCATTTATTTGTCAACTTCTGAATTTACCTGTTGTTAGCATTTTAAATATATATGTTTTAAGATTCTGACAATGCAATGTGATGCACGCTTACTCAGAAGTAAGTCCCACTATGTTAAAAGGTTTTATTCCAAAATAAGTGTAGAATTGCAGCCTAAGTTTATATAAGCAATGTGTTCACTAAACGGGACATACCAGTTTAGCTATATATGAAAGCTGTTGAATTAAAATTGTTTTTTTTTCCTGTTAACTGCAGATGACTGAAAGATTCTATCTTTTTATCTTTCTCCTGATTTACTCAAAACATGTACAAAACATGTTAGACGCTAAGAATAATACATTTTGTGGGCTTTTTTCCACCCTTGGATTATGATTCCGTTTCTCCTGTCCTTTGCAGCTGGGTGCTGTTTTTGTACACTTGCACAATGTCAAAGCAATTCATTCACCAGAAACAAAAGCAGAACAAGAGAAATTCCATCACAAATATGGCAAGGGAAGACATGAGCAGACAAGGAAAAAACAGGCTGGGGGGAAACCCTCCCCTCTGAAGCTGGCATCCAAGGCCTGGATATGGGATATTGGCAGAAAGGGAGCTTTGGAGGCTGAGGGGATAATGGTTAGGGAGCAATGGAGGCAGCGAGGCTATATGAATTTTCGAACTAATTTTAATTAAATAGACCTTCTACCAAGTGCATGGAAGCTAGAAGCTTTATGATGGTAGGTTTTGGGGAGGGGCATAACTCAGTAACAGAGCAAATGCTTTAGACGTGGAATGTCCCAGGTTCAGTCCCTGGCATCTCCATTTAAAAAGATCAGGTAACAGGTGAAGGGAAGGCTCTCTGCCTGAGGCCCCGGGAAGCCATGGCCAGTTCGAGTAGACAGTTCTGGGCTAGCTGGACCAATGGTCTAACTTGGCAGTTTCATATGAACATATATTGTGAACATATACAACAGGGGTGGGCAACTTGTGGTCCTCCAGATATCTTGTCCTCCAACTCCCATCATCCCTCACTGTTAGCTATACTGGCTAGGGTTGATGGGAATTGTAGACCAAAATATGTGGAGGGCCACAAGTTGCCCATCCTTGATATACAGCTTTGCTTTAAAGACCAGAGGTTACCACAACTTTTTGCTAATCCACGTTAGGCTGTGATTCTATATATAGTTACCTGGAAGCCAGCTCCACCAAACTCAATGGGACTTACTCCTGAGTAAACATGTATAGAATTGCCTGGTTAGTCATTTATGGTAAATCATTATCCTGCAAAAGGATGTGAGAAAGAAAGGTTTTCAAATTACAAAGGCTTCCTTGAACAGTGGCCTAAAGAAGATTCATATTTGACACAGGCTACCAGTGAGTCACAAGCCTGAGCATGTGCCCAGTGCAATCTAATCAGATGAGAATGGAAATTTATTTTCATTCAGAGCAACTGAATAAAAATTAAAACTTTCAACCACTGGGTGTATCATTTTTTTAAAAAAAAATCTGTCTGAAAAGAGCTGGAAGGAGAGGTGGCTGTTCTATCAAAAATGCAATGTATCCTTTGCCATTGGTTATATCTTGAGCATAATTTTGCCTTGGCATTTAGGATTTATGCATACACGTGACTGCTACTGTATGCTGAAAATGACTTCAGGTGCCATTACTATAGCTCTGAGTTTGTCTGTACATGACTTTAACAGTCCTGAGGAGCCTCAGGGCAGGGAGAAAATGGTGAACTAGGACAAATCTGGGCCTCTCCCAACCCCCCAACTCTCCTCCCGGCCAAAGAATGAAGGGAATTCTTTGCAGGCTAGAGCAGAGATTGTAGTGAGGCAAAGTCCAACATGCAGCTGGCCGTTGAAGCTGCTGATCTGCACCTCATCTCTCAACTGGAGCGTGAAAAGTGGAAATTATTTGATGAGCCAGCAGCTTTTTCTCAATCCCTGTTTAGGTGGCGGGGAAGCCTCAGAGTTAATTGGCTTCAAAAAATCTGACATGCATGAGGACACACAAGCACACCACTTGGAAAAGAAAGGGATTGTTCTTAGAAGAAGAAGACATCAGCCAGACATCCCAATTACTCCCAAAGCATCATCCGGCCCTCCAGGGCATCCCACGAATTTTGCATCTGCATCTCTTGGGCAGGGTGGTGGTGGTGGTGGTGGGGAGGACTTTATGGAAATATATCACTGGACAGAGCATCAAACACATCCCTCTCCTGGCTAAATCACAGTGTTGGGGAATCCTTTCGTTGCAAGATTATCACATAACTCAGGATAATCCATCCAAGATCAGTGTCACACAGATTGATTTAAACTCACACACACACACACACACACACACACACAGAGCTCCCTTTCATAGTATGTGTGTGTGTGTGGGGGGGTGCTGAGTAGAATTGTAGACATAGTAGAAATACCTCCTGAAAAGGTCACGGTGCCTTTTCCAGAGAGATTCTTCTCTCTCCATTCCCAGATGAACCATGTAGCCCAGCTTCTAGAACTGCTCACATGCAGCCCTGTACACACTTCTGAACAGAGACATTCATGAAGCAAACACATGTCATCAGTTTAGTCAGAATACCCTCTTGGACGTTGGTCAGCACTGGACAATCAAAAACCAGGAAAAGTTCAGTCTGGGCTGTTTTTGTTATTGAGGTGCATGCATGTGCTGCAGATGCATTAAGGTATGGTGTGATGGCTGCATTCGTAGTGCATGCACATGTGTGCTGCTTGACTCCCTTAATTAGGACCATGGAGATGGCTAATGCCATTTTGTACAGGCTCCGGAGCACTTTGTCCTCAACTTCCTTTTCCAAAGCCTTCTTTCCCCTTGGGGGAAAGGAACTCTGTCGAGAGCACATAATGCAGGCCACATGCTGAAGCTAAGCAGGTATGATCAGAGGTATTAGGTGCCAGAAAATTTGTGAACAAGCAGTGGAGGAGCCTCCTTGTAATCTGGTAAATCTTCACTGGTTGGTGGGTTGATGCACTGGTGTGTGTGTGTGTGTGTGAGAGAGAGAGAGAGAGAGAGGGAGAGAGAGAGGGAGAGAGAGAGAGAATTTTTCCTGACAACTATGGTTGCTAACTTTCAAGGGGGGCATGATTTCCACTTTACAGGAGTTTGATCTGAAGCAAGTAGCTGGTGATAATGTTTACCTGCATGCCATAAAAAGTTTAACTTGTAGTTTTCTGCATATCAAACCACTTGTAAAATCACAGGAGCAGGTCCAGGCCTATTCCCCACACCCACTAGACCAGGGGTAGGCAACCTGGAGACCTCCAGATGTTTTGGACTACAACTCCCAGAATCCCTAACCATTGGCCATGCTTGCTAGGGGTTATGGGAGTTGTATTCCAAAACATCTGAAGGGTACCAAGTTGCCCACACCTGCCCTAGACAGTTGGCAACCCTGCTGCCAACAACAAATATTGATGTTTGAGTGCTGGAAAATTATGATAAATCTGCAACAAGATATCCTGGGGAAAATAACCCCTCCCCCACCCGACAAATGACACCTGAATATTTATTCCACTATCAACTGATTGCAGGTGGGGAAAGCCCTGTTATATCTGGGTGACCAGATCCAGTAAACAGCTTTGTTTGCACATTCCCACCCACAGTCATTAGGCAAATAAAAGTTATCACAGCCTGAGTAGCTGAACATACATCAAGCCTGCCTGGATACTTTGGATACTTTCTGTTTATTTACTGAGAGACAACGTTGTAGTGATGTCACCTTCCTGTATGTAGGGGGATGTTGCAGCACCTCCCCCTGTGATTGTCAATGGTAAGTAAATTTACTGCCAGATGCCCCAAAGATGGAGTAGCAGTGGCTTCCCAAACATTGTCTTCATTGAAGGAATCCAGTCCATATTGACTTTTCTGATGAAAAACCATACTGCATCTACCATGGAGCCCCTGCATATTGTTGAGGACACTGTACCACAAAACACACCCCTCTGTCAATTCAGCAGCAGGGATATCCAGAGCATGGGAGAAGAGGAGAGTGGCTATTTATGAATCGCCAAAAAGGGGGAAATGCATTGCGACAAAAGAGGAGAGGGATTTGCAGATGCTAATTTATATGTATGGATGCAACTTTAATTTAATTATTATATTTATTTTTATATTTATTTATTTTTCCTGCAAGGAATCCAAGGCAGCTTACAGAATCCTCCTCCTCTCTATTTTTATCCTCAGAACAAACCTGTGAGGTAGGTCAGGCTGAGAGTCAGTGACTGGCCCAAAGTCACCCAGTGAGCTTCATGGCCGAGCGGGGACTAGAACCCAGGTCTCCCAAGTCCTGGCCCAACACTCTAACCACTACGCCACACTTTAGAAATAATTACCATAATGCAGGCCACATGCTGAAGCTAAGCAGGTACTGGCTCAGCTTGTCTGAGCGTGGAAAGCTAAGCAGGGTCAGGCCTGGTTATTACTTGGATGGGAGACCCCTCCTCTAGTTTCCTGCATTGAGCAGGGGGTTGGACTCGATAGCCTTGTAGGCTCCTTCCAACTCTATGATCTATGAAATCTATGAGCCAGGTCAGTGCTTGGATGGGTGACTGCCTGGGCTGTCCCACATCTGTTCTCCTGCATTGAGCAGGGGGTTGGACTCGATGGCCTTATAGGCCCCTTCCAACTCTACGATTCTATGATCTGGACAATACATCTCACCATAGTGGGAGAGACTGTGACCAGGTGACCTGTGTGCCTGCTTGCTCATTTTGCTGTCCAGGTGCTAACTATTGATGGGCCACCGTTCACATGGTTCTTTATCTTTAAATTGGAATTGGTCAAGACAACCCTTCAAATATTTTATTTATTTATTCATTACATTTCTTTACTGCCTATCAGCCGAAGCGCTCTGGGTGGTTCACAAAACAAAACTTAAAATACAATAACATTGTAAATCATAGTATAAAAATCGTAAGTTTAAAACAAAATAAAACCAAGTAGGAATGAAGATAAAAGCCAACAGCAGTGCAAAGATCTAAAAATGCAGTAAAACAATTTTTAAAACTAAAGGCCTAAAAAGCCTGGGAAAATAAAAAGGTCTTCACCTGGCACCAAAAAGACTATAATGTAGGTGCCAGGTGAGCCTTTCTGGGGAGGTCATTCCACAACCGAGGTGCCACCACTGAAAAGGCCCTCTCCTTACTAGCCACCCGCCTCACATCCTCTGGCGGGGGCACCCACAGGATAGTCCTCTGGCAGACCTTCAAATAGAGGACTGTCTTCTGTAAAAGAGGACACCTGCCCATCCTACATTGCCCGCTTGTCTTTGCTGGAGCCTTAAGAACTGCCTCAGAATGAAAGAGTGGGGCATGGTAGAAATGAACTGCTACAGGATGTAAGAAATCTGGATATTTCCTGCATTTGTCACTTTTGGGGGAACTGGTAATTGGTTGTTGTGTGTTTGTTAATGCCTCAATGCATTGGAAAGTTTTGGTGCATTTGGGTCTGGCTTATGGATTACTGATGCATGATATCAACTGATACTGTGTTTTAATGGTTGATGATGTTGCCTCTTTTTAAATGAATTTAAAATGTTAAAATGTTAGTATTAGTGAAATGAATTTCATAGATTTCATAGATCATAGAGTTGGAAGCTTGGGTTGTTATTACTGTAATGATGTATTATTGCAATTGACATATTAATATGCCTTCTTGGCTTTGTATTGCTGTTCTTGTGTTGTGAGTCATTTTAGGCACATTGTATGGAAAAGCAGCATACAAATTAAAGTGCTGGTGGTGACGTTGATGATGAATTCATGTGAGGTGCTGGTTGGGCCAGTTAAGCTGCACTATTGCCCTGCATGAATTGAGAACACTGACAACAGTCATGCAGCTCTGCATTCAGGACCAGCTCTAGGTTTGAAGGGGCCCTCAGCAAAGCGCCCTCAGGTGGGCTTACCTGGTGGTAGTGGTAGACAGCATCAGAATTTCTATCAGCATTGGGTGGGAGCCACCATTTAAAGTTCTGGAGTGCCTTGGAGTGATGCTACATTGGGAGCATTGTGGGGAAATTAAAATGGTGGTTTCCAGACCCAGCTGCTCAGCATGAGGAGCCTGGAGCAGGCATCAGTGCTGGTGGGCCCTGCTGGGGTCCCAACAGCTGCCCAAGGGATCAAGTCATGGGTGCTGATGCTGGAGCCAGTGTGCATTGTAGGGGAAGAATCAAGGAAGAATCAAGGTAGGTAAGCTGTCTTTCAAGGAATTGTCCACCATGACTGAAGTTCTAACTCAAGAACCTCTTCCAAGTTTCTGAGGCATCCCAGGGTTCCCTGAATACTGCCTGAAAACCATTGTTTTAAATTCTGCCATCTCTGAAAATAAACAAATTCAGTTAAGCATCACAATCTGATGTGTGTGCGTGTGACGTTGTTTGAAACCTCTTCTTATGCATCTACTAAGTATTGTCAGATCAGATCTTAGAAGCCACTAGTGATGGAATGCTAAGGTTAGAATGCAGAGAGATGTACAAGGCAGGGCATGTGTGGCTTACACCAGTGAAGCTACAGCAGTGCCCTGACCTGGGTGAGCCCATTCTGCCAAACTTCCTTAGAATGTTATTTCTCTTTCTCACGTCAATCAATCAAATCTTCAAATCAATACAGTTGTGCTCCCTCTCCACCTAATTCTCTGTCACACAACAGATTTGCACGAGGCTCTATCGTGCCACAGTTTGTGGGGAGCTGGGAGCAGGCTTGGCAGTTGTCCTGACTTTCCTGAACATTATCATGTTGTCCTGAATTGAAAATTATTTTCACGAGGGGGATGTCTTGAATTGTAATGGAGTATACCAGCTTTTCCCAATGTGGTACCCTCCAGATGTTTTAAATGACAGTTCTCATCAGCCCCAGGCAACAAAGCCAGAGGTGGGGATGATGGGAGCTGTAGTCCAAAATATCTGGCACAGGCCTGGCACGAGCTCTCTTGCAGCCTGAAGCAGAACTCACGCTGCCACCGCACAACCCTCCCTGCCGTTGCTGCCACCACACACGTGCCCGTCCCCTCCTTACCTTTGCTGCCATGTGCATGTGGGGGCTCTCCTGAGATCTTGCAAGTGCTGAGGGGCTCTCACGGGATACAGCTGAGATTGCGTGGGATATGGCCGAGATCTCGCGATAGATCCAGAGCCCCGCAGCAACAGAGGGCTGGCGGCTGCTCCAAACTGCTCTCTAGAGCACCTGCTGGAGGTGGTGGTGGGTTCTCCAGGCTGGGGCTGGGCCGCTCCAGTTGGGGGAGTGGCACAATTTGCCGTTTTTCCAGCTCCGCCGCCTCGCCTCACTCTGCTTCATGGGTGGGCTAGCCCTGATCTAGTGGATGCCACATTGGGGAAGGCTGGTATATATGAAAAGGAGATACAGTCTGCATCTCTAAAATGACAATAACAAATCTCTTGTCAGAAACTACCTTAACCCCAGGAGTCCATATCATCAGTTGAAATGAAGGCTGCAACCCTATGCATACTTACCTGGGAGTAAGCCCCACTGAACACAGTGTTGACATCCAAGTAAACATGCACATGATTCAGTTACATATCTAAGTACTGTACATATAATTACAAATTATTTCAAAGCCACCTTTGATAGCAATAATGAAAACAAACATCCAGCCCCCCCCAATATAACCCTCCCCAATAAATAAACACAGCTAAAAATCATCAGCAGTCAGCTAAAACACATCTCATGGGAAATCCACCAGAAACAAATGGGACTTTAAGGCTTTTCTAAAGGCATGTAATGGTGGGGCCTGACAGACCCCAGCTGGTAACACATTCCACAAATGTGGGGCCACTGTAGCAAAGGCTCTCTCCCTTGTGCCCACAAACCTAATTGCTTTCAGAGCCAAGGCACATGGGAAAGGTCTCTACCGTGGATCTTAAAATGAGGCAGGCTATAAAGAGTGAAGGTGGTCCTTCAAGTACAGTCATGCCTTGGATTGAGAGCATAATTCGTTCCGGAAACGTGCTTGTAATCCAAAACACTCTTATATCAAAACGAAATCACCCCCAAAAAACTTGTACAGAGATTTTTAATTTAAGCCGTACTACACTACTTGTATTGCAAGACGTTGCCTGTATATCAAGTAAAAAAAAAATAAATATTTAAAAATTTGCTTGTCTTGCAAAACGCTCTCAAACCAAGTTACTTACAATCCAAGGTATTACTGTACAGTAATACCTTGGATTGCAAGTAACTTGGTCTGAGAGCGTTTTGCAAGACAAGCAAATTTTTAAAATAAATCTTGACTTGATAAACAAGCAACGTCTTGCAATACAAGTAGTGTAGGGATGTAACCGCTCGCCTCGAGCGGGCATAGCAGGCCGAAATCGGCCCCGCTCATGCACGCCAGAGACTTGCTTTGATATAAGAGTGTTTCGGATTACAAGCATGGTTCCAGAACGAATTATGCTTGCAATCCAAGGTATTACTGTAACTTGGTTGAAAACCATTTAAGGCTTTAAAGCAGGGGTGCACAGCCCATGGCCGCATGTGGCCCTTAGATGCTCCTGGAGCTGCGTATAGCCCAAAGTGATCTTGCTGGTGATTGGTGGGGGATGGGAGAGATGAAAGCCTCTCCCAACCCCCAGTGATCCTGCCTCCAAGATTGCTGTTTTCCCACTGCTAGTAGCTGCAGAGAAACAGCAAACTTGGTGGAGATTGCTGGGGGACAGGAGAGGTGATCCCTAGATCTCAGCTGGCCAGGAGGGAAGGTTTAAATGTGTAAGTATCGTCTTTTCATGAGGACTGGCTAGTGCACCAAACATGCATTCGGACAGATGGGTATATACATTGTGTATTCCATAGTCATTGGAACATTCATTGAGACTGAGTATGGAAGCCATTCCATCAAGCTGGCAATAAAGGAGCCCTTGAGCTAACCAATCACATCTTTAATTTCATTTATTACATTTTTAACATTTCTATACTGAAGTTCTCTTTCATCTTAACATAGCCACTTGAGGTCCAGTTTGCACTTTTACATTGTGAAGCTGACTTTACTGGCAGATTCTGAAATGTCTCATCCCATCTTGGAAACTTTTGAAATGTGGATTTGTTCAGGAGGCAGTGACTCACAGTATTGAAATATTCACAGGATAAATCATCTGCCAAAAAGTTAAAATCTTGTGGAGGCGTCCCTATTGAGTAACCGTGTGTGTGTGTGTGACAAACAGCAGTACTGAATCTCAGTTATTGACAACCTACTTGATCTGTCTCTTTCCATTCAGGTCCACAACAAAAAAGTACTGAGGAAAGAAAGAACTACCCTTGTAGAAGCTTCCAGCCTGTGTAACTTCCACCCTGTCTCTTCATCAGCAGCTCCCACTTCATGGGGAGGGATGTATTAGGAGTGTATTCTACTTTTATCACAAAGTGGTAGTGACACTCTCATTCTGAATGAGTTTACTCAGTCATATGTCCCACCATTAATTTCAGTGAGAGGCACTGGGTTTGATCCAGATTTAGGTTTGTGCGGCTGGGCTGGCCAAAGCAAATTCCCTTGCCCCATGTTCCCTATAGAAGCCCTTCTAGACCCTTCCCAAATGCTCTACAGAGAGTTGGGGAACCCTGCTCAATGGCATAGGCCAGTGATGGCAAACCTTTTTGAGCCCGAGTGCCCAAACTGCAACACAAAACCAACTTATTTATTTCAAAGTGCCAACACTGCCATTAAACCTGAATACCGAGGTTTTAGTTTTAGAAAAACAACTCATACAGTTGTCCAAACTAATTAACATCTTTTGTCTTAAAAGAAAAACACAATAACAGAGCTTTCAATAATACAAACAGTTTTTTGTTGGAAAAAAAAATCAACTCAAAAAATTATTATAGTACTACATTGTACACATAGCCTGAACGGAATTTATACAAACTTTTTAAATAATTAGGCACATGTATTTTTGGATAAGGGATTCTCAACTTGTAATATGATTATATGCCAGACTGAAATTGTATGGGGCAAGCTTTACCCCGGGTCCTTTCCCTGCTTCTACAGGTGTCGGATTAGTAAAAGTAAAAGTCAACCTGTACTAGGATGAGCAAGATAAACAAGAAAACTAAACAGTGCTTAACACATTTAAACACTTTATGTCTTGGACTGCAAACACTGCATTAGGTAAAAGTTTGCATTGGGCATGCTTTTGCACAATTAATGTGATTTTTGCTATTGCCTGCATGCTGATAATTTGTCAAACCTTGGCTCATACTCCGTTAGTTTGAGAGCAACACATGCAGCACTCAGGTCAACTGTTAGGGCTTTACATCCAAGCCATGCTCTGTGCATCATTCTTCAAAATCTTTTAAATGTGATAACAATGTAGAAAAGAATTCTGTAACAGGAATTCTAGAATAAAATCATTATGTTCCACACTGTGGGAAAGAACAAAATCATTAGTGTTTTGCAGAAGGGGACAGTCTTTTCGCGATCTGGTGACCGATGGCTCGAGTGCTCACAGAGAGGTCCCTGCGTGCCAGCTGTGGCACCCGTGCCATAGGTTCACCATCACTGGCATAGGCTGTGCTGTGACTGCTGAAAGTTCTCCCTGCACCACACCCTACCCCATTCAGTAAGATCTCCTGATGAGAGAGAGAGAGAGTGTGTGTGTTTCTTACGTGGATAATTATTGTACCATGCAATGCATATATCTGGCTTGACCTGAGCGATGGTGGAACGCAGGCATGGGGAATGGGTGGGTCCTCCAGATGTTGATGGAATGAAATTCCCATCATCCCTCCCTATCGGATATGATGGCTGATGGGAGTTGCAGTCCAGCAACATGTGAAGGGCCACACAGTCTCCATCCTTACTGTAAGCTTAAGCTGCTTCACAAGCTAGCAGCTACAAGCCCCGATGCCACAAACAATAACTGATGGGAGCTACTGTTAAACAATGTCTGGAGGGCCACACATTCCCCACTGCTGGTGTAATGGCAAATTGTGATGTGCAGGAGCTCTACTCAGTGTGCATCTACACACAGACCCTAGAGCAGAATGCCCATTTTATTAGGATCAGCATGACTATAATCCTATGCACAGTTACCTGGGGGTGAGCAATGATGCTTACTTCCTACTACAGAGGTTGTTGAACTTGTAAAATACATTGCACTTTAACAAAAGACCTTCAGGCAGAGTTAGCTTTTAATTAGAAAGGCAAACAGTCATGCAAAGAAGTGTTTCCATCTAGACTGCTAGAGTGAAGTAGGAACCCCATCAAAGAAAAGGAAAGAAGTATCCAGCCTGTGTTTAATTATTTCCTTCATTCACTGACTTACTACATGCTAATATGTCACAAACAATAGTACAACTGGGAAGCCTCATTATCACCTCATTCACTTGCCAGAGCAAGGTGGACCTATCAATTATCCTTGCTTCAGCAGATAACATGCTCCTGCTCTAAAAGTCTGGGAGCTGTGCTCCTTATCTCTCCATTAAACTGCCAGATCTGAGTTATGTGGCTTGGTTCACATTCTTGAGTAATTTGCTCTCCATGGATTTTGAGTTCTCTACCATGGATTCATTGATAGTCTTTGGGACTACTGTAGGCCTCACTGTTTCCTGTTAGCAAAATGGATCTGTGTTTCCTACAACAAGTTGATTAGTGTGTCTTATTTACATCCCCCCCCCAAACTTGTAAAACATCTTGTTACCTATTAAAAAAAGGGTGATGCCACCTTGAGGATACTGCTGGAGCAGGGGTGGGCAGAAGGTAGCTCCAGATGTTTTGGACCAACTCTCCGAAGCTTCTGCCAGCATGGTCAATGGTCAGGAAAGCTGGGAGCTGAAGTCCAAAGCATTTGGAGAACTACTTATTGCCCACCCTGTGCTAAAGATGGAAGGATTCAGCGGTGCTGACACCTGCAAAGCTTTTGAGGACTCTGCCAATCTGTTTTGGACTAGCAGTCAGCATGGGTGTCAAAGCCCAAGGTACTGCCACACAGGAGACTGCCTGCGACTGGATGTCTCTTTGCTATAGGGCTTACACCTCACCTTCTTGTTTGAGGGACCTACAAATCGACCTGAAGGGAAAAGAAACCATCTGGACAAGCACTTTCCCCCTTTGCAGATCTGGAGGCATTATCATGAGTCTGTGAGTTGTGTGGAGTCCTGTTGTAATGCATTGCTTACTTCCGAGTAGCCTCGTGCAAATGCCATTAAGGTCTACACAGCACCGTGTTCCCAAGAAAGAGGTCGGTGGACTACAGCACTTGATAAAGCTCGAGTACTTGGAATGCAATTGATCCCCACGGATTTCGGCGCAACTAAACCAGTTCACATGTGCACGAGGCTTAATTAAGGCTGCGATTCTAAGCACATTTACACGCCGCGAGGAACATCCGGCTGAAATCAGTGGGACAGGCTGCCCGCCGATGCACATTTACCCAGGTAGGCCCTACTGCGTTTGATGGGACCTTTCCCTCGGCGGCTAATAATTGAGTATTCGTGGCATCAACGCCTGACGTTCCATTGGATGATCATGAGAGAGGGTGCCAGTGCGAGCTGTAAAATTCCCAACCCGTTTACTCCCGAGCCGACCCATAAGGGAACGACAACAGAGGACGGGATCTCTCAGCCAACAAATACATAAAATAAATCATACGAAATGCTAAGAAGAGTAAAACAACCTTGGCCCCGGGTGGGTGGAGATTCGGGAGGAGCGGAGAGGAGGAAGGGGGCGGATCAAATCTGATGGGAGCTGCGGAGGAAGAGAAGAGCGGTCGGTCGGTCGGTGGTTTCGCTCGCTAAGCTGAGGGAGGCCTAGAAAGGGTTAACTAGCTCCTCTTCGGTGCTCCCCGCAGAGCCTGTTGTGGCCTTTGAGGAGACGCTGCGAATGCATCCAGCACCAGCCCCCTCTTTCGCGGCGGCGGCGGCGGCTGTTGTTTGCTGCCTGTGCGGCAGGCGCTGAGCGGAGCGCGGCAGCCTTCTTGCAAGCTGCCTGCGAAGCGGCGTCCGGGAACCGACCGAGGGAGCGAGTCTGCCTGCCTCAGCTGCTGCCTGCCACCCTCCCCACCCCGCCGGCTCCTCAGGTGCTGCTCTCGGGCTCGCCCTGGAGCCTTGCAGACAACAGGTACGATACAGCGGGCTGCTGCCGCGGTGGCGGGGAAGGGGCGGCTGGTAGCAGCAGCAACAGCTCCAGCTGCTCTCGCCGGCTAATGAATGGGGCTGCGAGGGCGCGGGGAGCGCGTGCAGGCCCCGCTGGAACTCGAGCGCGAGCGCAAGGTTCCCGACTCGGGCTGCTTGGCTCCCTTCGGGGCCGGGGAGGGGCGCCCAGGCCTCAAAGGCGAGCCCTGCCTGGCTTGTGGGGAAGGGGAGCGGGGTGGGTGGGTTGTGGACAAAGGGCGGAGGGGGTTGAGCCAGCGACGGCTCCCCGGAGTAAGGAGCGAAGGGCCTGGAGGAGCAAAAGCCTCCTCTCCGCCTCCCTGTGGTTGAGGATACTTCTCCCCCCCCACCGCATTCTTTGCCCCCTCAGCTCTACTAGTTCTGGGTCCGTGTGTAGCTGTTGTTCCTGTGTATGAAGGAGCGGGAGGGGCACCTTGGAAGTCGCTTCTACTATTGCTAGGGAAGGTTTCTCTTTCTCTTTTCTCTATCCCCTCTTCCCCCCCCCCCCGCACCAAATTCCTCAGAACTGGCAAAAACTTTTGTCTTCCACAGTGTGTTGTTGGGACCCATGTGGTGGTGATGGGGGTGGGGAGCAGGAGGAGTGGTCCTAGAAAGTAGTGCAGCCTCTGGTGGCCCTCGATGGGTGGAGAACTTGTTTGGCTTGCTTCTCCTTTGCATTCTTATTCCTTCCATTTATATATATATATTTAAAATCTGTGTTTTGGACCTTGGTTTTACCCTCATTGTTTAAACAGCCATTACTGTGATGTTTGTATTCACAGTAAATTTCCCCTACCCATCCACCAACGGTTCAAGTATAAATTTTGCTTGTGCCTAACAAATTCTATTTCTGCCAATTGCTCTGGAGACGTTCCTGATAAAGAGAGCCCCCTTAGCTTGCTAAGGCACATCCTAAAAAAATACGAAAACGCAGCATACATAAATATCAATTTGAAATAATACTTGGCGCTTAGATTGCTTTTCATCTTCAAAGTGCTTTCACACTCATTAACTGATCCTCTCAGTATCCCTTGGATGGCAGCTTAACCTGGAATGATTTATACAGAATATCAAAGGGGGCTCTTCCTAATGCTGTCTTGTGCTCATGAGTGTTGCTTTGTTCTTCACTGGTAAGCTCATGCCTGAAGCTGCAATTTCTTTATGCCAGGAGAGGCTGTACCCCAATACTGAAGATTAGAGAAGAGGTGGCAAAGTGACCATCCACACAGGTGATGGAAAGTGGCCCGGAATTGGAATTTTCCGTTGAATCTGATACCTCTGGCTCAGGGATGGTTTTAGATGGATGTCAAAAGAAAGAAGACTAATCAGGAGGGGGTGGGAAGTTAAACTAGTTTCCTTCCCCTTTACTGTTTGTGACCAAAAAAATGGAGCCATCTGATTGACTTGTTATGTTTCTGTCCAAGATATTTACAGTGCAATCCTGCACACATCTACTTCAGACGTAAGTCCCATTGAGTTCAATGGGGCTTACTCCCAGGTAAGTGGGTATAGGAGAGGAGTGCAGCCTTATTGCATTAAGTTGTTGGATTTTGTACAGAGTACTAGCTATACCTCACTGTGACAGATAAGCTAATGGCAATCTATGGAGAAAAGGTTGGTGTTGCCTAGGGTGCTTCCAGACTAGGCTTTTTAATGTGCCATCACCCTACCTTATTGACATAATTTTTCATGGGGTCCAGACCCAGACATCATCAGCATTCACTAGTAATCCTTTTCCCACCACTTCTTCTGTTTTGTTTCTTACTTCAGTTAAGAAAGAAAAGATGGACTAGCTGCACACTGCCTTCTTATAGTTAGGGCTAGGACCCCTCCGTCTGGAAGCACCCCATGTGTGCTGTCTTACATGCAAGCTTCTGATGTACTAATACCAGAGTGGCATCAGAGGTGGTAGTGCCAATGTTACAACTGCAGTGTGTATGTGTCTAACCTTGCTAAGGCAATTAGACATTTTCACGGCTGAAGTGCAAAGTGTTAACCCAAATGAGTGCCAAGTATAATTGGTGTGTTGGTCCATTATGTCCAGCCTGGTGAGGTCATCCTTGTAACAGTCTCCTAAATTAAAAGTGGAATCGATTACATGGAGCAAGGGCACTGATGTCACTTTTAAGCAGAATATGATGAAAGACATATAAAATGTATGTTCAGGCAATGAAAATTACAGGTGAAGTTAGTTGCTAAATTAATTTTGGAGAACTTTGAGGATTCAAGCCTTAAGTTACTGAGCAAATTGGTGGATAGCCAGAATTAAAATACCTAATGCTGCCACAGATTAATTGGGAGGAATATTAGATCTGAGACACCAGTGCTTAAGCTGATCTTTAGCAATGAAGTTACTGCAAAGAATCTGAGAAACAGACTTTTAGAGGGACCAGGCATTTCGTTCAAACCCCCCCCCACTGTCATATATGTGTCTTGTAACATAGTCATTATATTAGTATAACATTGAGTGTGCATTTCTAATTGATTACCATATGCATTTTTATAAGTTTAAAACAAGGTGCCTTGGTTGATTGGGGTGGGGAGGTGGTGATCACACATTAGCAATAGTCTTTATGCATTTCAGCCCTCTTTTCAAACAGCATAATCACAACTAAGAGTTTCTTCAAAACATGGCATCTGTTGCCTTCTCTCTGTACTGGCATTTGAGCCTGAAAGCAAGAGTGGTGCCAAATAACCACCTCCTGCTGCTGCTCTTGAATTACTCTGGGTATCCCAGAGATTCTTGGCTGAAGGAGGGGGTTGATGGCAACTATTGGTTCATTTCCTCTTGAAAGAGATGTTGTTCCGTAGAATGCTGGAAGGAAGAATGACAGGCAGGATGGTTAGGAAGGCTGTATTGTGTGCTGACCTGTACTCTGCTGATGGTGGTCTGGCCCATACCAAGATCCAAAAGACCTCAAACTGACTGAAACCCTAAAGACATTTTCTTCCCATGTCTCTCCCCCACCCCCTGCACAGTTTAGCAAGATGAAAAGCGGTCTCCTTCCTCAGAGATATCTGTTGGCTCCGTAAAGCCCTAATCCCCTTGTGCCTTTCAACTCTTCCTCCGTCAAAAGGTGCTCTTCTAGGATTTATGAGAAAGGAAAAGCTAGCATTAATATAATATATGCAGACGCAAATATGAAATGTATCTAATGTTAGAGATTGCTGCATCAGTAGAACTAGCTGCCTACCCTCCACCATTGATCAGAGCTTTTGGGTAGCTGCTACAAAACAAATTACGTAGGCTACCTTTCAAGAAACCGAGGCATGGCTGTTCCAGCACTACCTGGATGAACAGAGCTTTGGATAAGATCCTCTTCAAATGTCACTGCCTAGGAGAGAAGGGGGAGGGGGGGGGAGAAACTGCATTAATTAAAAACAAAAGATTAAAGAAAACCAGCAAATTGCAGGAGTGAATTGGCTTAACATTCCACACCTTCTATAACTGCAAGTCTTTGTGTTGCTCTGGCTTGAGCCTTAGACAAAGCACTTTATAATCCCAGCTGGAAGGCCCTTCCTAGCTTCTGAATTACAACACAGCTGTAACCTTTAGCCAATAACAAATTAATGTTGATGTTTCTTTAATTTTTTATGGGTTTGTATTTTTCTTTCTTTCAGAAACAAGAACATTTATTTTCTATCTTGGTAACTAGCTATAGGATCAGTATTGCTTCATTGGGTGGGTATTGAGGAAGACTAAAATGCCATCCTTGCCTAATCTCCCAAATATATTTCAGTGATTATTATGAAGCTACCGTGTGTGTGTGTGTGTGTGTGTGTGTATAATATTTAAAAAAACCTAAATTCTGCAATACCATAAAGGGAAAAAGAATGTACACATTTGCATATGTTTACTTGATGTGATGTTCTAATTTCACGTTTGGAGGGAGAAAAAGCAATTTGGGCATTGCTCTTGGACACTGTAAGTCCTATATCGATCTCTTCTCAGTTGTGATCCATTCACCGAAAGGGCAGAAACATGTTCCTGTTTTTAAAATGAAAGCTAAGCTTTGCAGAATCTTCGGCAATATCTTAGATTATTCTCTAGGAAGTCAAATGATACGCTTTATTATAAATTTTCGTTGCCAAGCAGTGGTTGTGTGCTCTCCTTTCAGTCTGTCAGCCCTTTATTTTCTCCAGCAATATGTAGGGTGGCAGTGTGGTCCAATGGATAGAGAGTTGGTCTTGAAGATCTGGCTTAAAGTCCTAACTCCTTCCATGGGCAGTAAAACGGAAATAGTAATCTCATGGTTGTTGTGAAGGCAGACAATAATTTGCATTGGGAAATTAAGGCTGCAATCCTCTATCCACTTACCTGGGAGAAAGCTCCATTGAACTCGTTTCTGAGTAGACATGATAGGGTTGTACTGCAAAAATGCTATAAAAGTAAGAAGTTTTGTAGTGGGAGAAACCCTGTTTTCATTAGTGAAAGTAAAGCCATTGTCATCAAACTATGTTGCAGCCTTAGAGACGAGCTTGAAGGTGTGATCCAAATGCAGTCTAAGGGTCTAGTATGGCTACCAGATACCTATCTATCTATGTAATTTATTCAGCTGGACTTGTAATACCTTGAATACACCAATATTGAAAATTAGTGCTGCTACGGTAAAACTCTTGGCCACTGAAATAGCCTGATGAGTATCCTGGGAGTCAAATGCTGGGTGGGTGCTGTATTGATACCTGCAGTGGGGTGGAGTTGGGAAGAGATGCCTCAGGCTATATTACAATATACCAATTTGGTTATGAGTTTTTGTGGTTGAATTGCTGAGGATAAGTTCATGCAGAGGCTATTAAACATCAGATGTGCACTCCCTTGCACAGAGATGAATGATGGGTGAACTGTCTATTTTGGACTTTTATTTGCTGAGGCTGCTCCTAGATTAGCAGGTTGGGGCAAAAAAAACCCCCAACTTCCCGTATATGCTGATGGGATCCAAGCTACCGGTGACTGACCAAGAAAAGGTTCTTGGAGTTGTGGTGAACAACTTGATGAAAATATCGACCTAGTGTGTGGCTGCTGTGAAAAAGGCAAACTCCATGTTAGGCCAATTAGGAAAGGAACTGAAAATAAAACTGCCAATATCATATTGCCCTTATATAGATCCATGGTGCGACCACACTTAGAGTACTGTGTATAGTTCTGGTCACTGCACCTTAAAAAGGGTATTGTAGAATTGGAAAAAGTGCTGAAAATAGCAACTATAACGATCAAGGGGCTGGAGTAGCTCCCCCATGAGGAAAGGATACAGTATCTGGGGAGGTGGTGGGCTCTCCCACTCTGGAGGCATTCAAGGTGCAGCTGGACAGCCATCTGTCAGGGATGCTTTGACTTGGATTCCTGCATTGAGCAGGGGGTTGGACTCTATGGCCTTGTAGGCCCCTTCCAACTCTACTTTTCTATGATTCTATGATCTGGGACTGTTTAACTTAGAGAAAAGGCGAAGAGGTATACAAAATAATGCATGGTGTGGAGAAAGTAGATAGGGAGACATTGACCATGTGAGCTGGGAATTATGGGAGTTGCAATCCAACACATTTGGAGGGTGCCAGGTCAGAGAAGACTGCCTTAGGGGGAAGGGCAACTCAGTCTAAAACAGGCTGAACACTACCTCCTTGAGCAAGCAAGCCATTTATCCACAATACTACTGTCTTTTCAGGATTGAGTTTTAATTTACTGGGCTTCATCCAGCCCATCACTAATTCCAGACACTGGTTTAGCACTTCCATAGTCTCCTCAAAGTGGGATGTAAAGGAGAATACAGTTGAGTATTTATTGATATACTTCTGAGCAGTTTTATAGCTGAAATATTTGTATTTTTATGGAACGTAGAATAGTTTAGCCAGAACACTTATAAGAATTTTGTAACTAAGAGCTAGTGCCTGGCTTGGCTTTATTCCTCCTCCCTCCCAATCCCTTTTCCTTTTGTGCTGTTTCTTTAAATTGTAAGGCTGAGGGCAGGGGCTACCTTATTATAGGTCTTTGTAAGCTGCTCTGGCACCTTTTTCAGCTGAAGAGCAGGGTAAAAAAGTTTTTAATAATAAATAATAGGTGTAGGCAGGCATGTGCTGAAGGGCATCACAGGTAGAGAACAGGTACTTAACACTTGAGAAAAGGTGTGAGGGGAAGTGTGACCTGTGTATAGAAAGCATCTCTTCTGCCTGGGAAAACTGCTCTGTTTTCTAGCCTTCATTAGACACTGCTTGCAATTTAAAAAAAAATCCCTCAAAACTATGTGGAGTAGCAACTCTTCCGCTTCTGCCCCCCTCAGTAATTGTAGTAGTAGTAGTAGTAGTAGTAATAATCTCAAAACAAAAAATAGGAGGTTCTCAGGAATCTCATTTTGGTTTATGGGTAGATGCAGTGATTATAAAATGTGAACAGTCTTCACAGATGGTGCTGGAATTGAGGGAGCTCGTCTTTGGGGGAACTGAATGCTGGGAACATCTTGCTGTTATAAGTGGCGTCCATTCACAATGTGTTCAGTTTGAGATGGGCAGTTTTTTCATCATCAAAGGTCAGCTTGAGAGAAGAAGCAACTAATATATGTACTTTGTACAAAGTTAACACAATAGTAATATATGCCAGGCCACTGATGTTGAGGAAGTCCTGATGATAAATATTAAGATAAAGTTTTCACGAGTTCTGTTTTCACTGACTGACAGAGTCAGTACTATAGCCACTAACTATGGCTGAAAGATTAAGGTGAAATGTTTTTTCCAGCTCTGATAACAATGGGAAGGTGTGTCCTTCCTTATGGTTGCCAAGCCTTTGAAACATTGACCAGTGTGACATCTGAACGGAGCATGTTACCAAACTGTGATTGGGAGTTCTCCAGTAGGCTTGCACACTCCTCTTCTTTTTTTCCTTTGGGCTCTTTCCCCCCCTTTAGGCCAGCAGTAACTGCAGTTTACCATGACATCCAGACCAGTGCAGTCATAGTTATTGTTAACTATAGTTTGTTCTCAGTCTCTGGTTTGAGAGAAAACTATGGTTTTAGGGAACTGTGGTTACACTGCTATCCAGAGGGGGAAGAAGAGAGTGGGAGAAGCATGTGAGTCCAATGTTCTAAATCGCTAAGGGTGCAATCCTATGCATGTTTAAACAGAAAAAAGTCCTACAACTCCCAGCATTCCCCAGCAAGCCATGCTGATTGGGGAATACTGGAAATTGTAGGACTTGTTTTCTAAACTGTTGTCTGGCAGCCAGTAGCATAACATCTGAACCAAACCTTGCTGTCCTCATGTTTTATGGTGTGTTTATGCATGTCATAAACGATGAACATGAGAGATTCAGAATTGTGTTTAGGGTGCATTGAACACAATGCTTGTCATGGTTCAGATTTAGTTGTCACAACAAGCCATATTTGTTGGGATGAGAATGTGCCACAGTGACCTTTGGGCTTGTATGCCTCCACGTGCAAGAGGGAATATTTAAAACTTCTTGTTGGGTTTGGAACAAACTGTAGTTTCCTGTTTTGTCCAAATGCAGGAAACTGTGGCTTTTACAAATCATAGCTAGTTTAAAAAATCAGAATATAAAACCATGATTTCTTAACTAACTGCAGTTTGTACAAGCCATAGTTTCCTATATTTGGATGGAAAGGGAAACTGGTTTGTTCCAGACTCTGACCAGAAGCTTTAAATCACCTCCCCTCATAGGTGGAGAGAGAAAAAGGAGACAGGAGTGTGTGAACCTGAAGCTTGTATGTACTTATTCTCATAACAACATTGCATCTGAAATGGGTGTATATCTATGAAGTTGGTCAGCACTGTATGACCTGGTTTGTACCTAATGACAAACCATGGTTTAATTAACAATGGTTTGTTGAACTGTGAGTTGTTGTTATGTGCAGACCTAGAACTATGGGTTAACTATGGGTTAACTATGGGTTGTTATCCATGAACAACCCATGGAGACCTGGTTTGCACGATCAAAACAGCCCACTGTGGGTTGTTTAGGCTATGGTGGGCTGTGGCGTGTGCCAGGCAGGATTTGCATATTCAACACCCTGGTGCGGCTTGTGTCGTGTGAACCATGGCTTATGCGAGGGTTAAACAGCCTTCATATAACCCAACAACAGAGCATGAATTTTGCAAGGATTGTTTAAACCTTGCAGAACCCACAGTCCCCTGGTTCACATGACACAACAAGTGGTGGCCAGGTGTTGAATATTCAAAATGGCCACCTGCATGCACCACAGCCCATCATGGCTGAAATAAGCTATGGTAGGCTGTTCAATTGTGTGACCTGGCTCAAAGAGAACCCATGGTTTGTTGTTGGGTTGTGAACTGTGGATTGTTTAAACGATGTGCTGTTATTATGTGTGAACCCAGAATTGTGGGTAGTTCATGCAGGGATGTTGAAGAGTCCTTGGTCTCGAGTCTCGAGTCGAGTCACGAGTCTTTGGACCCGAGTCTCGAGTCCGAGTCCGAGTCCTTGGTCCAAAATGGTGACTCACGAGTCCCGAGTCCTGAGTCACTCCCAAAACTGACTCCACGAGTCCTTATTAAAATCAATGGGGTTTCCCCCCAACAAAATAAGGCTACTTCAGATGTGGCTTAAATAAATTCTAGGCACAAGTGTGCCTTTTTATTTCAAAACTCTGCAACTGATTTTGGCAAGAACAGACTAGGCAGACAAACCCAAAATAACCAGGCAGGCAGAGGATGCAGGGAACCCCAAATCAGGCAGGCAGGGGCCTTTGTCTTGGACAATTCAAACTGTGGAACTGGTTAAGAAGAGACCAGGCAGGCAGAGGAGGCAGGAAACCCCAAACAGGCAAGCAGAGGCAGCCAAACCCAAAATGTCTGACCCTAACCCTAACCCCCCACAACAACACATCAAAATAAATCTCAACACATCGTTGGGGCTGCGCTCCTGGTAGCTGTCCATAGTGGCCGAGCAGCGGCGCTCCTCGCTTCCATGCACTCTTCACCGGTGATCGCGCTCCTGGCACAGCCAGAAGACTCGTCAACAGCCCAGGGATGTTGACAAGTCCTTGGTCTCGAGTCCTGAGTCGAGTCTCGAGTCCCATTAAAAATATTGGGACTCGAGTCCGAGTCGAGTCAGAGGGGGGACTCAGTCCGACTCACGAGTCGAGTCCTCGAGTCCGAGTCCCCATCCCTGAGTTCATGGGTTGTTTCATCAGGCTACAGAGGCAGTGGGTGAAAGTGCTCAAAACCCCCAGCCTCTTTACATGTCAGTGCTGCAGTGCCACAATGCAGTTGGGATACAGGGAGTGAGTGAGCAAAAGAGGAGGGAAACAAGAACCCAGGGACTGAGAAAACAAACTGTGTTTGTTCAATCATCTATCTGCCAGACAAACCTTGGGTAGGGCAACAAACCATGGTTTAAATATTATTTATGATTATTTCATTTATACTGCCCAATAGCTGAAGCTCTCTGGGTGGTTCACAACAATACACAGAAACACAGACTACAAATAAAATACTGCATTAAATTTTCCAATATACAAAATTTAAAAACAATGTAAGAGCTAAAACAATCTCAGTACAAACTAGACCTGTTAAAATAGCTGGTATAAATGCCCGAGCATGCCATTAATTATCATAAAATGCTGGGGAGAAGAGGGCAGTCTTAACCTGGCACCGAAAAGATGGCAGAGTTGGTGCCAGGTGGGTCTCAGTGGGGAGATCATTCCACAATCAGGGGGCTACCACTGAGAAGACCCTCTCCCTTGTCCCCCCCACCCCCCCCCGAGCCTCCCTCAGAGGTGGCACTTGGAGGAAGGCCTCAGATGTTGACTGTAGTGTCTGGGAAGATTCAGGTCTGGAAAGGTGTTCTGTCAGGTGTTGCGGTCCCCAGCCGTGTAAGGCTTTATAGGTTAAAACCAGCACCTTGAATCAGGCTAGGACACATGCAGATAGCCAATGCAAGCAGACCAGAATTGGTCTTATATGTTCAGAACTTTTGGTCCCAGTTATTAGTGTGGCTGCTACATTTTGCACAAGCTGCAGCTTCTGAACAGTCTTCGGGGCAGCCCCATGTAGAGCGCATTGCAATAATCTTAACTTGGAGGTTACCAGTGCACCTACTGAGAGCAGGTTATCCCTGCTTAGATAGGGGCATAGCTGGGCCACCAGCCTAATCTGGTAGAAGGCACTCTGTTCCATTGAGGCCACCTGAGCCTCAAGAGACAGAGATGGCTCCAGGAGGACCTCCAAGCTACGAACCTGCTCCTTCAAGGGGGGGAGTGCAACTCCATACTGTGGAGCTAACATCTTCCGGTAATTATTTTCTACTTGGTTCCCAAAATCCTAACATCAGAATTCAGATATTACTGGTAAAATTTCATGAACCATAAAAGTAAATCTGTGAGTATCCAAAACAAGGCTGGTGACACAATTATCTAGAATATCATTCCAGTTGCTATGAACGAAGTTTTTCCATGAGCTATGCTGACTTTACAGAGGGTGGGTCACAAACAAGGACATCAACAGTGCTATACTTGTGTATTTCAGCAGCATGGAAAGCAAGCCATTGTTTTCCAGATGATTTGAGACATTTATTTTTATTTTTTTAATAAGAGGGAGTATTCAACAGCTACAATACGCTTGCAGCTTCTGAATGAATGTTGCAAAGGCTGCACAAAAAGGGAATTAAACCTAAGGAAGTATGTGTCCTTTTATTCTACAGAAGAAACTCATTCAGTGTACAGAATAACAGTACAATTGTTAAAACTTCCCTAGAAACATGGGGATTCAGGCATGGTCTGGCATCTCAGTCACCTCCTTACATTCTTTACAGGAGACTAGAATGGGTTTGTAGCATTGTTCCTTTTTTTTTTTTTTTTAATGAATGTTTTAAGTTGGTCCAGTAAATGGTTTCACTTTCTATATTTTTACACTTGGACAATTTCACTGTATATTTTAAAATCTAGCTGTTTTAATGGCATAAATATTTGCAATGAGGCCCTCTTATTTTAAATATTGCCTTTTGCTTCACGCAGTTTTTAAATAAAAAAAAGCTTTGGGCAGCGTCTAGAGGGCCATAGCTTTTTTTGGATTCCCAGATTTGAGGTCGGAAAAAGGGCTCTAACCTCAGATCCCTCTCCCCACTATTATACTTGGTCAGACTAGTGGTCAGTTTAGCTCTGAATCTTTTCTTTGTCTTCCATTGTTCAGAGGCTTACATAATTTAGAGGAATGGAGGAAGGAAGAGGGAAGAAATAGGAGTGCACATAAATTCATTCCCAGTTCCCAGCAAGCAAAGACTGGAATATTTAAAAGTTAGCCAAAGTGAAAAACCAGTTAAACTGGTGTTCTTGAAGTTAAGCCAATCTAGCAATATTGACTTCGGAAGTAATGATATCTTAAATATGTGCATACCTTTTCATCAGTTGGACTGTTAAAAAAAAAGAAGCAAGGATGTGTTCCCTGAACAACATGGCTGCCTGCTAATTCTCCAATATGCTAATTTATCTGATGAGGTGATATATAAAGAGTGCCGCCTTTCTTCCTTGGTGTGTGTGGAATCTTACTTATCCAAATAAGAATGGTAAGAAGTTTTCGCATTCTGTTTATTTATCACAGTTCTCTAGCTATGATTGTCAGTCATTTCAAGCCCAGAACCCATCTTTAATCCCAGCTTGCAGTACAGGACCATTTGTAGCTTTTTATATAACCATATATGTCCATCTCTTTCCCTCTCGATCTCCTGTTTCTTAAATTTGAGCAAACAAAGAAAATGGTGGTGGTGGTGGTGGTGGTGGTGCTGTTGTGACTGCTCATATGTGATCCCAGTTGAGGGTCATAACTCACTGTTTGAAGGCCAATGCTTAAGCATACTGGTGGACCAGTTTTGTGTTGCATGCTTTTTTTTTTTTTTTTTTTTTACTTGTAGCCCTGTAGCCCACTGACATGATTTGTGAACTTATTCTTGGGATCCATAGACTCATAGAATCATAGAAAAGTAGAGTTGAAAGGGGCCTATAAGGCCATCGAGTCCAGCCCCCTGTTCAATGGAGGAATCCAAGTCAAAGCATCCCTGACAGATGGCTGTCCATCTGCACCTTGAATGCCTCCAGAGTGGGAGAGCCCATCACCTCCCTAGGTAGTTGGTTCCATTGTCTTATTGCTCTAACAGTCAGGAAATTTTTCCTGATGTTTAGGTGGAATCTGGGTTCCTGTAACTTGAGCCCATTATTCCGTGTCCTGCAAACTGGGATGATCTCTTCACTTTTAAGGCATAACTAATCTGTGATAAGTGATCCTGAGTGCACACTCTTAAGAGCATAAGGATTAGCTAGCTTGCTAGATCCAACCACAGTCTGTCTATAATTCAGCACTATGTCTCCTGCAGCCAGATGTTTCCGGAAGTCTACAAGCAGGACGTGAGGTCGATAGCCACTCCCTGTTGGTTGTCTCCAGTATCTGGTAACTGGAGATACACTGCTTCTGAACATTGAGACATAATGTTGGGCTCTTCTGCCTAATAGGCATAGATAGACTCTTACACCTTGAATTTGGCTAATCTTTTTTCCCATCCACCACAGGGCCAAATTGCATATTCAGTTTGCCATGGATTTCTATTGCTTCCTACCTCTAAAATGGGACTGTGGTGGGAGCCACCTACTCACACATCTGTCCAGCCAGCCGAACACCCTGCCTTTTAGCAAAAGGACTGCATGGTCAGAGATCTGTCTTGTATTACATATGATGGTTTTAGTAGCAGCTGCTGAAGCAGTGGAATAAATTGTTTATGATTTGCTTTTCAAGAATCCAGCAACCAGCAGGTGCTAGGCAGTTCATCAGAAATTAGCCAATGGTGTATTGGTTAACTGTGGTCTATCTTTGCCAATCCCAGTCTAGTGTATGTAATCTTTGGAGAATTACTACTTAATGTAAATGTGTTCTTGGACTTTAATCAAGTGTGTCTGCTCTGACTACACTGCCATAGGGAGCTATCCACGTAACCAAATCAGTAATGTTGATACCATTAGGTAATTCTACCCTTAGCTTAACTGGCTGACACGTCATACTTTCCCCACAGGCCACCTGAAGCTATATTTAAGACTTAACAGGAAGTGTATTGGCTACCTGGCTGGCTGGTTTGTTACCTAGTAGTTTTGCTAGTTTGTACCTTGTACACTTGTCTTGTTCTTCTCTGCTTATCTTTTTTTCATACTTCTGATCTGTTCTTGTCAGGTGCCTGTCAGTTTCCTAATGCCTTACTCCACATCCTTACAGCAGTTGCTGGACTTCCTTCCATATCTCTGGACTGCTATTGGTGTTGGCTTGATTCTCCCCAGCCAGCTAGACTGTCCTTTAAATGCATCTGATCTCCTGTCCCTGGCCCAGCTCAGTTTCCTGGCTACAACCTTGTTTGTCTGTCCTTCAGCTTTTCACACTGATTTTTTGGCTCAAACTGCTATCTAAAATTGGATACAATTGTGATTTGGATATCCACCAGCTACAAAATAAACTCAGTAGCTCAGGTTGTAGAAACTAACTCACAGTCATATAGTAACTCAAGTCCAGTTTTGGTTCCTAATGTGTCGCTTGCAATAGCAGTTGCTAATGTTTTTCTAAGCATTAATGTGCAGCTTGTCTGTAATGTACACCATGTATGTATATATATGTTTAAGTATAGAGCAATCTTTCCCTTAGTTCACTAGTTCTGACAGTCTATGTTATTTATTGGGTGTCTCCCCCATCCCTCTCAGTGTGGCGTAGTGGTGAGAGTGTTGGACTGGGACTCGGGAGATCCGGGTTCTAGTCCCCGCTCGGCCATGAAACTCTCTGGGTGACTTTGGGCCAGTCACTGACTCTCAGCCTAACCTACCTCACAGGGTTCTTGTGAGGATAAAATGGAGAGGAGGAGGAGGAGGAGGATTATGTAAGCTGCCTTGAGTTCCTTGCAGGAAAAAAAGGCGGGGTATAAATATAATAAATAAATAAGTAAATAAATAAATAGCATTGAAATACGTAGTATCTGTCTTGGACAGACATCAAAAAGCTAGCAGCTTCCTTCAGACTAGAAACTTTCCAACTGGGCACAGTTATGGAGGCAATGTGAGTAGGCTGTAATCTTTAAATAAAATTTAGTGTAAGACCTGTGAACTAGGTCCAGCCTGAAGGGATGCTTCTTGACACCAGTTATCAGCTTTGTAATAGTGGTTGCAGTCCTATCATGTTGTAACTGGAGAACTGCAGAGAATGTACCAGTGCTGAAACTTCTTGAAATTCGGTGGCATTTGTTGTCAATCACAAGAGAAGCTGGTATCAAGAGACTAGGGTCGAGAAAGCCAAGATTCTCCTTTAGCTTATTTGTAAGGGAAGAAATACCACCAAATGTCAGGGTTAGAGAACGTTAATCATGGTGGATTTTAGGCAGTGGTCTGATCTTTATGCATGTTTGGCTCCTGGTTTTTGCCTATTATGAAGGCTATATATCATGTCTTTTAAAATATAGGTTGGGATAAGTAGGTGGGATTATTCTTACTTTAGTACTACATTTCTTTTTTGGGGCGGGGAGGGACTTCACTGATTTTTAATGTACTGCCCTGAGTCATTGGGGTGGGTTCCACTAGACATATAGAAAAATGTGTGTCAATTAAATATGTGCAGGATATTTTCAAAAACAAAATGGTAAAAGGAGATAAAGCTCTCCACAGATTTTTGGCATGATTGAAAATATACATTTGTGTGCTTAAAAGAAGTTATTTTTTTTGGCAATACATGCAGAGTATCTGTACTTTCTGCACATTACGGAGTAGCTGGGTTCCAGCTAGATGGGCGATCTAGAAATACAATAAATAAATAAATAAAAGTTTAAAAATGGAGAAATTAAGTTCAGTTTTAAGAGTAAAACTTTATGCTTGAAAGGGAAGAAGACATCTAGCTTGTAATATTAAGTATTTTAATGTACAAAAAAAAAGTAGAGGGTTAGGGTTTGTCAGTACTCTGATTTTTCATATAATTTGGCATTAAGTATTTTACAGTACATTGCACATTTGCTTGCTTCTCTTATACTGAGAACCTGTTTCTTTATTTTGGATGAAATTAAAATTCAGGATGGGTTAAAAGAACTACGGTATCTAGTGTTTCATTAAAGGGACAGTTCTAATTAATTAATCAACCCATATGCCTTAACCCTATGCCTTATGTATGTATCAGAATGGTTGCTTTATGAAAGGCATTTTCAGATACCGGTGGTTGAAATCAGTATTGAGCCTGATCAGGACAATAGCTAAGGGATTCTTTTTTTTTTTTTTTTTTTACTAAGCCTGTAAAATGGTGAATGCGCTTCCCTTTCCTAGCATAATATATTGATAGCTTGTAGCTGAGGCTTGACATCAAAATCTAGGACTGGGCTTGACTCCCTACAACAGGAACAGCATCTTAGGAATCTGGCCCTGTGTAGACTGAAGCACCACTGATAAGTTTTTGGGCTTAAAAGGCTTATATACCATTAAATAATCTATGCTTTTTAGATGCAATAACCTAGTAGGGCTGTTTGCACGTAATGACAACCCATTGATTTCCCGCTTCTTCTGCTTTAGTGCACAACCCACGATCAGCTCCTGCATAGGTTGTGGAGCATGACATGTGAACCTGGACCTCTGGGTTGTTCAGGGGCTAAACAACCCAGCGGTTAACCCAACAACAAACCATGGGTTTTTAAACCAGTGCATTGTCATTACGTGGCTAACTAGGTCAATGTGTGTAGCTCACATTAGGTCCCCCTGATGCTGATTGGAGCCTAGTAGCAAGGCAGCAGTTAGGGCAGTGTTCTCCAACCTTGGGTCCCCAGATGTTTTTGGCCTACAACTCCCAGCATGCCCCAGCCAGCTATGCTGGCTGGGGCATGCTGGGAGTTGTAGGCTAAAAACATCTGGGGACCCAAGGTTGGAGAACACTGAGTTAGGGTAATGGGGAGATGTAGAAGAATTCTGACCATCATAATGCTGCTAGCCCTACTTAGGATTACTAACAGTTCCTTCTGGGTCCTGGCTACTGAGCCTGCTACATCTGTCATTCATACTGCCTTGTGACACACAAGGGTATATTTACCGGTAAGGTTTATTTTGGGCTGATTAAAAAAATGATTTGTACTGGTCAGATAGATTACCAAAAGGGGGGGGGGGGGAGATGGAACTACATTTTTCATTGCCCGCTAGGATTTTTCTTGTCTGACTGAATGCTCAAGCAAGAAAGTGTTCAGTGCAAGCCTGTCTCTTCCAAAACACACAGAGGCAGAGCAAAAGAATAAGACCCCACTCCTGCAGTTTGACAGAGCATGTGTGAGTTGCAATGCATGCATGGATCTCCATTAGATCCACCTATTTGTAGGTGCAGAGTGGGGACTGATCTATTCAGTTTGTCTACCTTGAAAGTGTGATGAGAAAGAGTTTAGGTGCTTCATTTGTAGTTGTAAATTCTGTATGTGGCAACAGTCTTGGAATTAGATGCTTTTTGCAAGGTAGTTTTCTGACTGATTGCATGCTTCTTACTTTCCTGATCTGTCTGGCTCCTCTTCTCCTTTCTCTCCCCCTGTGGCTCACGCTGGCTCAGCTTGTCTGAGCGTGGAAAGCTAAGCAGGGTCAGGCCTGGTTATTACTTGGATGGGAGACCCCTCCTCTAGTTTCCTGCATTGAGCAGGGGGTTGGACTTGATGGCCTTGTAGGCCCCTTCCAACGCTATGAAATCTATGAAACATTTCATAATTTCACCTGTGAGCAACCTTGTGAGATCAGGAAGTGTAAATGTGTTCTTCCATAGATCTGCTTGCCGTGTTACCTGTAGTAAGAATTTCTCCACTTAACCCAGCAGTGAAGCTTTTGTAAATTAGTAGAGAATTTCAGTCCATCCAATGCCCTGTTGAATTTAGTGGAAAGTCAGGCACATGTCCCCTCTTCATCAAATCAAACCATATTTAACTGCAAACCTGTATGTTTTAATTGTTATAGCACTAGTTAGAATGTATACTTATTCAGGAAATATATAAAATTTTAAATGGTGACATTTGATTTTTAAATCACTCCCATCTTGTTTTTATCCTGTTTATGTGGTTCTTTTTGAAATTTGAAGTATTATTAACAAATAGGATTCTGCTGTTTTCTCCTTTAAATTATAAATCCAGTTATACATTACGTTTTACATGTAGAATATCAAGATTTTCAGCTTGCAAAGCTTCCGTTTTTACTCCTTGTCATTTTGTTTTCCTTCTTGGCGTTGAGCAGCCTAATCATAAGAGCATAAGAAGATGCCATGCTGGATCAGACCAAGGGTCCATCTAGTCCAGCATTCTGTTCACACAGTGGCCAAACAGCTGCCCACGGAAAACCCACAAGCAGGACATGAGTGCAACAGCACCTTCTCACTCATGTCCCCAGCAACTGGTGTGCATAGGCATACTGCCTCTGATAGTAGCATATAGTCACCAGGACTAGTAGCCATTGATAGCCTTATTTTCCATTCATTTGTCAATCTCCTTACAAAGCCATCTAAATTGGTGGCCATCGCTACATCTTGTGGTAGCTAATTCCATAGTTTATGAGCTGCGTGTGTTTACTTGTAAGTAAAGTTCCATTCAGCTCAGTGGGATTTACTTCCAAATAAGTGTGCATGGCACTGCAGTCTAGAATACCTCATAGTAACATAGGTGTTGTGTTCTATACTGTTTTTTTTTAAACTTCTTCCTTAAATCTGCCAGAATTTACCCACTACAGAAAGCATTGGTTTATCAGAAAAAACCTCTTAAGCTCTCAGCACAGTAAAATACCTACTGCTTTCAAATCAAAGTACGGTATACTATATTCTTGTGCTTTTCCTTTTGCTGCATTAGCATGCAAGCAGCTTAATAACAGGGATACTGGCAGAGCTACAGTACTAGGAAAACATGGCAAGTCAAGGAGGTTATTTTAATGGATACCATGATGTGTTACCATAACTGATGCCTAGTTCAAACTTGCATTCTGCTGTACCCAAAATCTTAATGTTAGCAAACCATTAGTCCCATAAGGGATTCCAATATATTGATTAATGACACGTTCCCCATCTTTTAGCCAGTTTGTGGAATAAACATTGCAGTTTAAGGGGGTTCGTAGTCTGAGACAACAGGGCTGTAAGATGCAAGGCCTCTGTCATCTTTGCATATCAGCAAAGTCATGGTAGGGGGCTGGCTGCAGAAGAAATGTGTCTTGTCTGTCAAGATCTTTTCATGTGAACTCTGATCCCAAAGGAGTTCAGAGACTGTTCTTGAGAGTGTAATGAGGCTGGTGCCAATGAGAGGCAGCCATGTGAAGAAAAGAGCAGGGAGAGGATTGGAAAACTACAGAGGTAATTAAGGCTTCCCCTCTCCCCCGCCCCCAACCTTTTCCAGCCTTCTCTTGGCTGTCTCCTATTGCCTTCTCTGAACAGTAGGAGCAGATCAAGCCAGTCCAACAAAGTTCAGTCAGAGCAGTTAGGCAGCATGTGTGAGTTGCCTAAAGCACAAATGCATCAAGTGCTTATGAGAAGAGGGCACAGCAGTTCCTCTATATTGTATTCTGCTGTAAAAGCCACAAACAGTCATGACAGGGGTCTGCAGGGAATGAATCGATACCAATGATGCATCTAGCACATGACTGCTGGCTGACTAGCTTTGGAAGGAGTGACTTGCTGTCGATTGCAGAGTGCAGTTGCAGGCTATTTTTTCCTTTTTGGGAAATAGAGATCACTTGAAAACCAAGTAGAGCATCAGAGATTCTGTGGAACTGAGGTAGTCAGTGGAATAGTCTTTGCCTTCCACTGTACTTTCTGGGAGCTACAGCTGCTTGGAATCTCTGCAGATCAGCTCGTCCTGTGTCCTACTTTCAACATCCTAGTGCTGCAACCTTTGGCCCTTGTTTTGTACATGTACACGTCCCATCTACCTCAAACCAAATCATGCAATCAGCATTCTAATTGAATCCTCCTCGCCATTTTCTTCATCACCTCATTTATTTTCCTTCTAGACCTTCCCAAGGTTTATAGCTGATTTATCTTTATAAATAAATGATTTGATATTTTTTTAACTGCAGTCCAAGAATGAGTGGGATATAACTGGAGCTTATGAAAAATATTCATGCAGATGTTCTCTTGTCTAATATAAGGAGGCAGTGAAATGATCTTCATATACCTGTGAGAAGCCCCTCCTGGTGTTCTGAGTATTGGTGATTGTCCTTACAGCCTCTGGTCTTTGGTTAGAGTAGTGGTGCAAGAATCTCACCTTTTGTCATCCTCCCTTTCTGTGCTACTTGGCTGAAAATAGAGCTTGAAAATGTGAAATTCATATCCTCTAGAGACTGGGCTGTTGCTCAGTCCCTCCTACCAAATCCATTTAAGATGCTAAGTAAAAATCATGACATGGGACTGACTTGTAATTTCAAAACTATGAATTTTATATGGTACTTGTTTTGCTTATATAGTTTCTCTGTCAGTGGCAGTTTCTTCCTTTGGGCATTTCTAAATTGGATGACTAATATGCTCCCTTGTCTTGTATTTTCATTGTCAGCAAGGAGAAGACCACAGCTTGACTGGCATTTCTCTATGGTCAAAAATTATTTTAATTCACTTGGGGGAAGGTGTGTAGGGGAAGCAGCCACAAGCCACCTCGTGTTTGCTTGAAGCATATTGGAGCTCTGCATTGACTGTTTTATAAGCGAGTTTCGTCTTTGTTGGAAAGCATATTAATTTGCTCAGACTAATTTTGTGGCAAGAGCTCTGAATTTTTCCCTTTATATCCAAGCCATCTTGCACCCCCCCTTGCCTTAGCACAGCCTTATATGGAGTTGTACCCATAGCATGCAATTTTTCTAGCTCCCTCCCTGCTGATAAAGCCTGTTAAGCAAGGCTGTGAAGAAGATTACGCTAATAAGGAATATTGAGACTTGTACTACCTTGCTTTTCTCTAAAGGAAAGAGATGGCAGACTTTCAGCCCTGTATAGAGGACATACATTCCTCTCGAACGGTCTTTGCCAATAGGGGTTCCTTGAGATGTTTTGGACTATAGCTCCTATCATCCCTGACAACTGGCCATGCTGGACTGGGGCTGATGAGAGTTGTAGGCCAAAACATCTGGAGAGACCCATATTGGGGAAGGCTGCACTCTCCTCTCTCTTGTTGCCATTTTATGTAATTATGGATGTTGGGCCATGGTTGTTATTCCAGGAGCCTATGTGGTCTTCAGTATTTTTCTTGCTCAATTTTCTTTTAAAATTGGGAAAATAGAGACACAAGGAAAAATGCTACCAAATATAAATTGGTATATAAATTGGTGAACATTTGATCACTTAAGTTGGCAAAGGCTTATGCTGGCTCAGCTTGTCTGATTGTGGAAAGCTAAGCAGGGTCAGGCCTGGTTAGTACTTGGATGGGAGACCCCTCCTCTAGTTTCCTGTATTGAGCAGGGGGTTGGACTCAATGGCCTTGTAGGCTCCTTCCAACAATATGATCTATGAAAATCTATGAAAGTGTACCACAACACTCAATTCCTCCTAGAATAATCACAGCTTGAAGTTAACCTTAAGGCCAGTATCCAGGTATGCTATAGGCAAAAAGCAAGTCTAACTGGCCATATACCGTACCCCAAGATATGAGAGCCCTTTTACATTATCTAATAGAGAAAACAAGTGGGGTCCTGAAACAGAACATTGCAATCTGTCCCTGCAGTACATATGTGAGATGAGATGAGAGGCTGAAAACAAAAACAAAGTTAGCATCAAATAGAGGACTCCCGGCTTCAACTTGGGTTTTACTTAATGTGCAAAACTTATTTCATAGATTTCATAGATCATAGAGTTGGAAGGAGCCTACAAGGCTATCGAGTCCAACCCCCTGCTCAATGCAGGAAACTAAAGGAGAGGTCTCCCATCCAAGTAATAACTAGGCTTGACCCTGCTTAGCTTTCCACGCTCAGACAAGCTGAGCCAGCATAAGCCATAGGCCTGTATATAGCCACAGGCCTGTATATTTATTTATTTAGTTTCTGAACATTTAAAAGTGCAAGTGGAATAAGTGCTGGATTTGGCATAGGAGGAGACCTGAGGGGTTAATTTAAGTAGATTGTCCTTTGCTGCAATCTGAGAGCTATGGGGGATTTTTGACTGGGAATCCGAACCAGTCTTGGCCCCACCTCTCACTTGTAATATTAACTGGGGGCTATATTGCAGGGTTGCCATAAACTGCTTTCTCTCAGTACTCCCCTCCAAAGTTCAGTGGAGTTATAACGGTGAACTATACTGCAGGGTTGTTGTGTTACTCTCTCAGCTTCAGCCCAACCACCAAGTTGTAAAAGGGGTCTAATACCTCTGGACAACACTGCAGGGTTGTTGCAAGCTACTTGGAGCTTGAACTGTAGTATTCAGTGTGAACTACATTTCAGGGCTGTCAAAACCCACTCTTTCCCAGCCACAGACCCTTCCAACCTTCCATATGAGGTCAATGGACTGTGATGGCTTTGGAATTTGTATTGGCAGGGCTATTTTTAATTGTAAAATTAATTTAATGTAACACTAAGTAAGAACTACATTAGAAAGGAAAGGACTCTTTGTTTCTACTTTTTGGGACATGGAGTGTACATACTGTGCCCAAAACCAGCTATATTAAACTCTTGGATTTCTCCATTGATTTCTATGGGCAGCTCTCACTTCTGTCAGGAAATGACCTATTCAGACAATGAGATGGTTCTGTCTTCCATGTATATTTGTGTGTATCTCTTCCCCTGTCCTCTCCTGATGGAGTCTCTTGGAAGAGGAGAGAAATGAAGCAAATGATAATTGAGGAAGAGGTGGAGGGAAATAACTGCCTGTCTTTTACTCTCCTCCCTAAATTCTCTTTGTTAGCCTCTTCTGCCCACCTAGCAGCTGATCAGTGGCATTTGAAGTCTCCTGGGCTGCTGTGACCACACCCACCATCTCATTGACCACGCCAGCCAATTCCATTCTCCCCCTTCCCCCAGTTTTCTTTTCCAACTGACTCAATATTCCATGGCTACTGAGCATGCACTGTCTTTAGTGGGCTATTTTCAGAATTTCCACCATAGGATTTTTCCTAAATATTTTTGATACTTCTGCAAACCTTGGGGTTCCCCCTGCTCAAGCATGGTGCCATTTTGCTATGTAAGGATTGGCACTCACTGCTGACATTTGCAAACAGAGGGAATGATAATGTTGCTATTATCTTCTTTTGGTACCCTCGAAAGACCTTACTCACACTATGTAAGCTTCCATCATTAAAGCTACCTCAATATGTTATGTAACCATTGTATAACTGCTGCTATTCTTATGCTTGTCTAGTAATGGACATTCTCCATTCTAGCTGTAATCAATATATTCTCTCGTGTGAAGGGAGATGAATCAACAACCTAATAAAACTAAAATGTGGGCTCATGCTAATTATGTTAGGGCTGTCACAAGTTAAATCTTACCTAAAGTATTATTTTTTTGTTGATGGATCAATTATCGACATGCATATGATAAATGCAATGGGTTTGAAGAAAAAAAGCTAATTTTCTTTGTTTTTAAATAATACAAGTTAGAGCAGGTGCAATCTTAGATGTGTCATTAGCCCTATTTAGGTGGTCTATTAGCAGTGCAGCTCTCTAACGCAATGCGGTTAGCATTGCACGGGAGAGCGGGGCTGTAATCTACTGGCCCCACTCCAAACATCAGATCCCTTGCTACTGAAGGGTCATGTCTGAAGAGGGAAGCCTGCTCTGTGTGTATATTTCCCCCATCATGTGGAGCCCCCTGCAATAGAGGAGGTTCCATTCTTCAGACCTTCCATTCCCCAACACATGGATGTCAGGGAGGGTGGAGCCAGCAGAGACTTGCTGGTGGGGCCTGTGGGTGTGACCGCCATGCAGTGTTGACTACCGTACATAGAACAGAATGCCCAAATAAGGCCAATCTGTCCGGGGGGAGAAGCAAGCTTCTCTTCGAAGATGGCGCCATTATGCATGGCTTGTCATATGTTGATTAAAAATAATGTTTTACATTTTAGAAAATCTTCTTGGTTATTTGGAGGCACCTTTTTAGTCAACTGGCAGCATATTCCTATGCATGTCTACTCAGAAGCCCCACTGAGTTCACCTAGAGTAATTTCCCCTCCTCACTGGACAAGGAGGTGTTCTGCATCTTTCTTCTGTAAATTCCAAACTTAGGTCATATGTCCTTGGTTCCTAAATGTTGTGCAAAATATGATAGAGTATACTATTAAACCTTTTTTTTTAAATCTTACAATTTCAAATTTAACAGCCATCCTGAGGTGGTGAGAGATTCCATGGTGGAGAAATGGCCACTTCGTAAACTGCTGGCTCCTAAAATAGGGCGGAAGATGGGAGGAAAAATAAATATGCCAGCTCCAGGGCTGGTGTACACTTTTGGCCATTCTGAGGGCATGTTGGTGGAATGTTGGACCTGGTGGCGTGTTGGACCTGGCAGATCTAAGGCCTTCCGCAACCCCCCCCCCCCCCGGAATGTCCTCTTTGCAGCCCTACCAAATGCAGCAGAGCTTTCCATTTTGGCGGGGTGTGTGTGTGTCTGGTGACAGACCTCCCTCTCTTCCCATTGCACCATCCAATGGTCCCTCAGCTGCCCTCCCTGGGAGCTAAGGATTGCTCCCTTTGTCACACTTTTACAGGCCTGTGGCTCACGCTGGCTCAGCTTGTCTGAGTGTGGAATCATAGAATCATAGAAAAGTAGAGTTGGAAGGGGCCTACAAGGCCATCGAGTCCAACCCCCTGCTCAATGCAGGAATCTAGGTCAAAGCATCTCTGACAGATGTCTGTCCAGCTGCACCTTGAATGCCTCCAGAGTGGGAGAGCCCACGACCTCCCTAGGTAGTTGATTCCATTGTCTTATTGCTCTGACAGTCAGGAAATTTTTCCTGATGTTTAGGTGGAATCTAGGCTCCTGTAACCTGAGCCCATTATTCCGTGTCCTGCAAACTGGGATGAACGAGAAGAGATCTTTGCCCTCCTCTGTGTGACATCCCTTCAAATACTGGAAGAGTGCGATCATATCTCCCCTCAGTCTCCTCTTCTGAAGGCTAAACATGCCCAGTTCTTTCAGTCTCTCCTCATAGGGCCTTGTTTCCAGTCCCTTTATCATCCTTGTTGCCCTCCTCTGAACCCTCTCCAGTTTGTCTATGTCCTTCTTAAAGTGAGGTGCCCAGAACTGGATGCAGTACTCAAGATGAGGCCTAACCAGTGCCGAGTAAAGGGGAATTATCACTTCCCGCGATTTGGAAGCTATACTTCTATTAATACAGCCCAAAATTGCATTTGCCTTCTTTGCAGCCACATCGCATTGCTGGCTCATATTCAGTTTGTGATCTACCACAATTCCAAGATCCTTCTCACTTGTAGTATTGTTGAGCCAAGTGTCCCCCCTTCTGTAACTCTGCATTTGGTTTCCTCTCCCTAGGTGCAGCACTTGGCATTTATCCCTATTAAATTTCATTTTGTTGTTTTTGGTCCAGCGCTCCAGCCTATCGAGGTCACTTTGAATTTTGTTTCTGTCTTCCAGAGTATTAGCTGTTCCACCCAACTTTGTGTCATCTGCAAATTTGATAAGCATTCCCTGTACCTCCTCATCCAAGTCATTAATAAGCAGGGTCAGGCCTGGTTATTACTTGGATGGGAGACCCCTCTAGTTTCCTGCATTGAGCAGGGGGTTGGATTCGATAGCCTTGTAGGCTCCTTCCAACTCTATGAAATCTAAGTTTTAAAAATGCCTTGTAATAATGACAGATTTTAAAATACTGAAACGAAGTATGGGTCCTTGCAATTAACCTTTTCTGTAAACATGCTATGTAAGTAAGATACCGTATGCTATAAAAATTTCTGCATATCTTACACCAAATTTGTCCATCTACCTTACTTGGTCTAAATTGCATTTCTTCTCAAATCACCAGAGATAGTTTTTTTTGGTACAGCATGCCAGGCAGAGATCCAGAGAGAGTTGTGGGTGGGGGCAAGTACTTCTTTGTGTGCAGTGGGTAGTCTCTGATTTTCTCTTCCACTTACACCTTCTTGTGTTGTGCTTAAAGGCTGCTCTGGAGAGTCCCCTGAGTTTCGGGAATGGCTTCTCTGGCAGCAAAGGGGCCTTTAGTTGGAAAATAATCTCTGAAGCTTCATTGCATATGCAAAAGCCTTCTGTATGGACCATTAGATGCCAGCCATTGTAGGTATGTATTTTACCCTGCTCTAAATTTTTAAAAGAGAGAGTGACAGCCTGATCCTGTGAATATTTAATTGGAAGCAAGTCCCATGGTGTTCAAAGGGGCTTACTCAAGTATTCATGCATAGGATTGCAGCCTGAAGATGTGTATATGTTACTTGCCAAATTTGTTCTCTGCTTTTTGTAGCCCCAGCAGACATCTTAAGCCATTTTTAATCATTCCTGCTGTATTTAGATCAGCCTTCCCCAACCTTGTACCCTCCAGATGTTTTTGACTACAACTCATAGCATTCCTGACTATTGGCCATGCTGGCTGGGGTTGATGGGATTGAAGTTCAACACATCAGGAGGGCACCAGGTTGGGGAAGGCTGATCTAGATAAAACTTTGTCTCTTCTATTAGTCTGTCTGCATCTGCCTTCACCTTTTGAACATGACTGACTGGGTTTGTACATAATGCTAACCCATGGTATGGGTTGTTGTGATGTGCAAACCCAGCTATGCAAACAAATCATGGTTTGTTAACCACAAACAGCTCAGAAAGAGAACCCATGAAGCTGGTTCATACGATCTCCCTGAGGGAAATAAGCCACGGTGGCTTATTTCCCCCGCTGTGCATGCCGGCTGGATTTGCCTTATTATCCTTGCTGGTGCGGCTTGCCATGTTTTCCAAACCTGGGCTGTTGTTGGGTTATTTGAGGGTTGCTGGCCCCCTTCCTTCAAACAAGTCATGCTACCCAGGTTTGGACAACACGGCAAGCTGTGCCACTGAGGGTAATTAGGTAAATCTGGTCAGCGCACACGACAGGAAAAATAACTCACTGTGGCTTATTTCCCACAGCGTGATCATGTGAACTGGCCCATGGTTCGTTGTTTGGCAGTGGACCCTGGGTTGCTTAAATCATAGGTGGTTGTTATGTGTGAACCCAGAACTGTGGATTGCTCATGGGTTCTTTCACTCGGATATAGAGGTGGCAGGCAAGAGTGGTAAAATAAACATCAGCCGGCCCACATGCCAGTACTACAATGCCACAAAGGCATTTGGGATACAGGGAGGGAGTGGGCAGAAGAAGGAAGGGAGAAACAACCTAGGGATTGAGAAAACAAATCACGGTTTGTTCAATCGCCTGCTAGATAAAACTTGGGTAGGGAAACAAACCATGGGCTAAATAAATCATGGGTTAGTGTTATGTGCAAACCAGGTCTGTGAGAGGCAGGGAAAGGTAATAGATGATATATGACTTTTTATCTGGGATGAGCCACACAGTTTCCCTTCCCTGCCCCCATCCCCCAGAACTGAAAGGGGGGGATCCCCTCTATTTGAGTGCCTTTTAGGTTGACCAATCTCTTCCCTCTGCTCGCACTTATTTACAGGTTTGTGTCAAGTTGGTGCTGGAGTGTGAGCTGATGGCAAAGGTTGGCTGGACCCAGCGAGGGGAAGTAAACAGGGAAACAGTGATTCATACTTGGAGGTGCCCTGCACGAGGGACAATAACTGTCATGCATAACAGGCTTGGAAATAAATGGTCAGTAATCAACAAGTGTGTTCTACTAAAAGTGTTGTGAGTTGGGTTTTAAACTGCCTAATTGCATTGTTTTGCTAGTATCTTAAAAATTGTTTCATGACTTCAGTTATCTTCTGTAAGCTGCCTTGGGAGGGCTTTGCCCTGGAAGGTGGCATACAAGTACGTTAAATAAATAAAAAATAAAGTGGGGCTTGCAACACAATGTTTCAGTGTATTCTCTCCTGCTAAGAGGAGTGCTCCTGTTTAGGGTTCCAGCCAGCCAGCCATTCTTCAGTACACTATAAGCTGTTAGGGGCTCAAGAAACCAATGCTGTCTTACCCCACCCCACCCCACATCCTTTTTTCTTTTTCGGCGACCGCTTGGCACTTGGTGGCTATTGAACATGCTCGGTCCTTATCTTGCTATTTTTGTGGTGCTTTGCCCACTTAGGTTTTTAAAGAATTTTTGTGTACTTCTGAAATCTCAGGTTACCTGCAGCATGCTGCCTGTTTCTCGGTGGTCCCATTTTGGCTCTCATTTCTGTCAGCACTCACCGTCTGAGTCCGCTGTTAGAGGCAGAGATGTGAGCATCACTATTTGCTACAGCCTTGACATAACGATGTTGGCAAGGTAGGGACACAGTCCAGGGTTTTTGTCAAATGTGGAAGAACACCCCAATTGCTAGGCCACGTTTTCATGCATCTCACTAAGACAGAGGTAGGCTTTAGCTGAGTAGTGCAGAAGGACAATGTGGGAAAGGAGGCAAGGGTCTAAGCTAAGCAGACAGAAGGCAGGGGACATACACAAGAGGCCTAGGGATAGAAGAAGCAGGGGGCAAAAGAAGGAAGCTTACATTTCTATATATTGTCCCACCTTTTGGCAAACAGTTTCCTAGTAATTTGCATAATGCAAGAGTCTTAATGGGAATAACGTGTGCTGAATAGCTACAGAATTTCACTGGAATGTCAGTCACCCTTAATGTCTGGTTTTCTTAAGAGGGTAACTATAGCCACTTTCTTTCCCCTCCTTCCCCACCCAGTTATTTGCCATGAGGTTATAGTTTTTAATGAGAATTTATTTATTTATTTATTGCATTTATACTCCGCTTTAAATTTTGTGTTTAAATTTTTCAAATAAAACATTAATTTTGTTAATGTTAAGTTAAAAATCAGATTTGGTCTTATTAATATGTTGATTGCATTAATCCAATATCATTTTACTAGTAACAACTAGAAAATCCATTCCTAGTTCTTATTAAAATGTGAGTATAGTAAAATTATGAAAAGATAGAGGTTATACTTGCATTAATTAACAATTAACATTTTGACAATCTGATATTGGTTCCAGTGATGAGTTAACCTCTCAGATTGTGATTTGTCATAATTAACCTTAACATCCTGAAAGCAAATCTCAGTAAATTTCCTGTTACGGTAATTGGTGACCACCTAGAAATTCTTGGGCAGAGCAGTCCCGTGGTCCCTGGGAAAGTGTCCCAGGGACCATAGGATATGGTAAATTCCCCCTCTTGAGGCCATAGGCATTGCTATGACCTTGGCAGGGGGAATCTGAGATTGGACAGTCCCCCTTCCCCCAGCCGTTCCCCTTCCCCCAACCCATCCCCTTGCTCCAACCCTTCCCCTCACAGTCACTGCAGAAAGCAGCACAGTGGCTGCTTTTCGCAACAGCAATGTCTGAATAGCTTGGGGAGAGGGAGCCCCCCCCCCGATGGTGAGCGGCTGGGGGAAGGGGAACGGCTGGGGGACATTGCTCTACTATAATGCTCTACATTATATATTATATCCAATCTCAGATTCCCCCTGCCAAGGTCATAGCAATGTCTATGGCCTCAAGAGGGGGAATTTACCATATCCTTTGGTCCCTGGGACACTTTCCCAGGGACCACGGGACTGCTCTGCCCAAGAATTTCTAGATGGTCACCAATTAACAGGAAATTTACTGAGATTTGCTTTCAGGATGTTAAGGTTAATTATGACAAATCACAATCTGAGATGTTAACTCATCACTGGAACCAATATCAGATTGTCAAAATGCCCACAACAAGATAGGTCAGCTAAATGAGCCAAGAGACTCGTCTAGCTGAAAATGTAAAGACAAGGAGGAACAAGAGGCATTCCCGCACCCCCACACACTTCTGTCGGCAGGGCATAGGACAGACGAACCCTTCTGTCTACTTAGTGGCAATTCCTTAAGATTGCACTCTAAATCTTTAAGAATATGTATAAAAAGTTTTTTGTTGGCTTTTAGCTACATACATATATTCAATGGTTAATTTTAATGCCTTCAGATGTTATTCAAGTATCCATAAAAGTTTTATTTATGGATTATAAATATATACAGATTGCTCTTTACATGTCCCCCTAGTCACTCTAATTGTCTCACACCTTTTCTTATTTGGACTCTCAGTGAGCTCCAATAATAAAATGTACAAGTGGGACTGTGGCATGGAGAGCTCCTGATCAGGGTTCCAGTCATCATCCATGTCCTTTTTCAGGATATAGCATTCCATTTCCTCTCCCCCTCCCTCCAGTTTTCATTCCCGCCCCCTGTCGGCATTCTGTGCCTACTGAGCATGCTCAGTTCTTATTGGACTATTTTGAGTTTCCTCTTCTCCTCTTAGGATTTTTTCCCCCTTAAAGATTTTTTGTACATACGCAAACCTTGGGGTTCCCATGAGCCTGTTGATACTTTCCTCTTGTACGTGGATGATGCTATTTGGCTTCATAAGGATCTACACTCAAAGTTCAGTATTAGTATGTAAGATACAGGTTGCTCTTTACATGCTCACTCTAACTTTCTCACCCCAAATGACTAGCCTATTTGGAACTCTCAGTGACCACCAATATTTAAATGTATGGTGGTATCATATAGTTCACACATGGTCTTGAAGGGGTCTGAAAAGCTTGGAATGCTTGGTGTTTTTCTGTGCCACAAAATTTAACTACTGTTTGTTTATCACATTATATATTATATCCCACTATTATATATTATATCCCACTATAATGCTCTACATTATATATTATATCCCACTGTTCCACTAAGAAACTCAGTGTGGATTGTCTAGTGTTGTTATTTTATCTCCAATCCCCCTTTACTGTAAGAGTTAGGTTAGGATGAGAAGCTTGCCCAAGGCAACCCTGTGAGCTTTATGGCTAAGCAGAAATTTGAACCTGGGTTTTCTCACTCTCTACTACAGGGTGGACAACTTGTACACCAAAATATCTGGAAGGCCACAATTCCCATCAGCTCTAACCAACATGCCCATGGTGAGGGATCATGGGAGTTATAAGCCAAAATATCTGGAGGGCCACAAGTTGCCCACCTCTGCTCTACTACTGCACTGCATTGGCTCAATTATTATATTGTGGAATCTTCTGCTGTCAGGCCAGTGTGTAGTGGGTGCCTATGCAAATCAGGAGTAAGGCTTAATTCTCCTTTCTGGGACTAGCTTACCAATGTAAATCCATCTTTTTTGATTTACTGACTGACCTTTTGGTTCTGGCTGTGGGTTCTGAATACAGATGAAACTGGGTTGCTGGTAGAAGTTACTGTAGTTCTACAGTTCTTATATAGAGTCATTATTTTGGGCCTGATACCCAGGACTGGATTAAGACATGCTGAAGCCCTAAGCCATGTCAAGTTTTAGAGGCCCCATATCATAAAAAATAAAGAGAAAAAAGTGTGTTATGTTACAATAGAAAGGGTAATGAAAAAATAAATGGTAAACCATTATATTTGCATGTCTACATAGGCAAAGATGCAATGAAAAACAACTAAATAAAACATACTTATTGCAAAAAGCTTTATTTTCATTATCAAATACCGGTACCTAATGATTTCTTAATTAGCGTATATGAAACTGAAGCGTATATGAAACTTTCTTATTTTATAGAAACACAAGAACTATTACTGAGATTAGAACTTCGTTCATGGAAGTAGCAATGTAGCTTGTAATGAAAATTTAATACTGGTATTCTAAACAAGACATATACAGACTTGCAGTAATCCTATATGCATTATTGTATACCTTTAAATGAAAAACCTTATGATTTCTTAGTGGTGAGAGTGTTGGACTGGGACTCGGGAGATCCGGGTTCTAGTCCCCGCTCGGCATGAAACTCACTGGGTGACTTTGGGCCAGTCACTGACTCTCAGCCTAACCTACCTCACAGGGTTGTTGTGAGGATAAAATGGAGAGGAGGAGGAGGATTATGTAAGCCACCTTGGGTTCCTTGCAGGAAAAAGGCGGGGTATAAATATAATAAATAAATAAATAAACCAATAAATAGCATATATGAAATTGAAGACTTTTAACATAAAGGACAAGAACATTACACAGATTAGCACTTAATAAATGGAAGCAGCGAAGTAACTTACACAGTTGCTTCTTTTTGCACATCAAATTTAAAACATTTTGTTTCATGATTTTAAAAGAGCAAAGTCATGGACGATGTCATCAAATGATAAGCTATGAAGCTTATTATTTTCTGTGCACATAATGCTTAGTGCAGACAGCTCTTCTTGCAGCATTGATGTCCACAGTTCATTCTTAATCCTTTACAGCTGCGAAAATGACCTTTCTTCTGAGCAGTTTGTTACCATTAGACTCAAAAATAGCTGCAATATTACTTCTACATTAGGGAAAGCCAACTGAATCTTATCTTGGAAGATGACCTGATACAGATTCTGGTGGAGTAAGTGTCCTTTATCTGAATAATTTTACTTGAGCATAGAAGTACTTTATTTCCCCAACGAGGTTGATATAAAGATTGTCAGGATAGCCTTTTATCAGAAGGGTTACACCTTCACGCAACTGTTCTTCTGAGGCTTCTAAATCAACCAAAAATGTAAATATTTTTGCAACATTATCATATATGATTGCTCTTTTCTTCCAGTTGACTTCAAGGGCATCCATCATTGGAATAAAGGACTTAACATGAAATTGTCTCTTGGAGAAAGCCTTTCATCAGCATTAGGTGCACCACCATCATTCACTTGCTTGTTTTTCACTCTTTTTCTTTTATTCACACACTTGTAGTCTACACCAGGCAGGTTTCCTTTTGCTTTCAGTTCAATTTCATCAAAACCTTCTCTGGTTTTTTTTCATGAAGTGATAGATTGATCTGTAAAGCTTTTCACATGTGCTAAGGCCAATCTGTGGATCCTGTAGGGCCTTGCTGGTTTTGTGGAACTGATCAAACAAATGATTCCACAATTCTAACATGAACACAACCGTAATTCTTCCATTTTCTCCAGAAGAATGCAAGCTTCTCTTCTTGTATAACCTCTTTCATTGTCATTAGTGTGGATTTGAGTAAAAGCATTAATAATTGAATTATAACTCATAGCTATAGCTGAAATAGCCTTTGCATGTGCCTCCCACCTAGTGTCAGAGAGATGTTTTGGTACTGTGGTTTCTGGACCCAAGAATGATTTGGGTACTGCCCAGCATTTAGTAGAGGCTGAGAAGAAATTATTATTATTATTATTATTATTATTATTATTATTATTATTATTATTATTTCCATTTCTGTGCTGCCCAATAGCCGAAGCTCTCTGGGCGGTTTACAAGAATTATAAAATTACACAATAAAATACAATTATACAATAAAAATACAATATAAAAAAAATACAAGCATTTTTTTTACTGCATTTAGGTAGCAATCAACTGCAGCACGACCAACAAGATTCAGTGAATGTCCAGCACATGGAATATATACAGCATACTTATTTTTCTCTAGGCATTTTTTGCTGCATGCCATTATATCTACCTTCCATGTTAGCTGCATTATTATATGACTGTCCTCTGCACTTACTGAAGTCAACTTTGAAGTCATTGCTCAGACAATCCAGCACCACTATGATCTTCTAAATCAAGGAAAGTTAGAAAGTGTTCAATAGAAAAACCATCATCAGGTGATACATATTTATTTATTTATTTATTTATTTATTTATTTATATTTATTTATTATATTTATACCCCACCTTTTTTCCTGAAAGGAACCCAAGGCGGCTTACATACAGTATTTTTCCATGTATAAGACTATACTTTTTCCTAAAATTTTTAGACTAAAAATTGAGGGTCATCTTATACACGGAAGTAAGCCAAGGAGAGAACTGCGCAGGTTGCGAAACTGCCCAGTGGGGGGGCGTCTTATACATGGGGGCGTCTTATAGACGGAAAAATACGGTAATCCTCCTCCTCTCCATTTTATCCTCAGAACAACCCTGTGAGGTAGGTTAGGCTGAGAGTCAGTGACTGGCCCAAAGTTACTCAGTGAGTTTCATGGCCGAGCGGGGACTAGAACCTGGATCTCCCAAGTCCCAGTCCAACACTCTCACCACTACACCACACTGGCTCTCATATCTTACGATAACAATCTTACAATAACAGTTAGTTGATCAACATGGGAAAGATCTGGTGTAGAGTCAATAGAAAAACTGAAGTATCTTGCTTTTCTCAAATCATCCAAAGCAGTTCCTCTTACTTTTTAGCCATAAGCTGGATGACTTCATCACATATTGTTTTAGATAAGTATGGATGCTTCCCAGGACCACTGCTTCCATAATGTTTTGTATGGTTGGCAAGAAATGGATCAAACTTCACAATGAGTTCTACCAAGCCAAGAAAGTACCCATTATATGGTGACCCAAACTTTTCATTGCCTTCCCTAAAAGCCAATCCACGTTCCACCAGTGTGCACACAACTCCAATAACACGTTCAAGTACATGTCTCCAGTACTCTTGCTTCTTTTATATCTGTTTCTCCAGGTGTGAATCCAAGGTTAAACCATGCTGCCTCATCAAATACCGAAGTGTGGAAGAAGAGGGGGGGCTGGCTGGCCCGCCAGACCCCCACCCTTTCCTACTTCAAAGGAATCCCAGCGCTTGCCACCATGTGGCCCGGAAGGGGGGGCTGGCTGGCCCGCCACCACCCCACCCTTACCTACCCAAAGGAAACTAGCACTTGCCACCATGTGGCCCGGAAGGGGGGGCTGGCTGGCCCGCCAGACCCCCACCCTTTCCCAACCTTTCCTGCCTGCAAAGGAACCAAGACCCTCTGAGATCTCAAGATACCAGACTGCCAGCCTCAGCTGTCTGCAATCCTACTTGGATCTCTGTTTAGGGACTCGCCTTCAATTTCTGTAACCTGGATTTAGATACTGAACTCACAGAGCACTACAAAACCCATTTGGGGTAAAACCAAAGCAAGGTTTATTCTGGTAGCATCTTACAACAAGATTAGGGAAATAAGAGAAGCACACAAAATAGAGAGACACTTTGGTACACAGTAAAGCTGCAAAACAATAAAACCTGATTCCTTAATATCTCTCAGACACACACCTGTTACCTGAGGGTGTTCTCTTCAAGGGTTAGATCCAGTACAGCCCTGCCGCCCGGGGGGAACTATTCCATCTACCCGCAGGTCCGAGATAGATAGCCCTCCACAAGACTTGCCTTTACTAGAGCCCTCATCCAGCTCATTTCACCAGGAGCTAACTGGGGTCGGATCCTGAGGGCCCCCCCCCCAAAGGCTTGGGCCCCTCGCTGGTGCGCTGCCATGCCGGGCACGCTACCAAAAGACTAAGACCAAGAACAAAGGCTACACGTGGGGAAATAGCTCTTCCCCCTCCCCTTTTCTGTAGCTTTCTTGCTTCAGCCAATCAATTTGAACTTCACCTGGCCAGGCAGGGGGGAGGGAACTTGTGAGTCATGACTTGAACTATCTACATATGAACGCCCTAGTCATCTAGGCGCCACCCATGTCATCTGAGGCCCTCGCCTCCTCCCAGCCCCCACCTGGTTCGCACATGAGGAGGCGTGTGTGTGTGTGTGTGTGTGTGTGTGTGTGTGTGTGCGCGCCTGCATGCAGGAACCCCCAAAAGCTCCACACTAAGGAAAACTGTTCTATGATCCTTAGAGTTCTCATGCTTTTGAATTCCAGTGGGGTTTCACCAGTCATCAAACCCATCATTAGGAAATGCTGTCATTGGTGATGTTGAAAAGAGCTTGCAGACCAAGCAGTAAACACTACTGGTTGTTGGAGAATGTACTAGCCACTCTTGATTGCATTTTTCACCATTAGCTTTAAAAAAAAATTTTTTTTTAATGAAATAGACCTTCTGAACAATATCTAAATTGATTTTTGAAAAATCGCTTTGGTTTCTCAAATGAGCTATTCCACTGTTGACCCTCTGAGGGACCTTTCTGTGTCCAAAATGAAATCTCACCCTCAGTCAAGACTCCCCAGAGACCAAGGTCATATCTGTTTCCTTCAGCTGGGATTTCAGGCTCTGTAACGTTCTCATGTGTATTAGTCACATTCTGATTCATATCTGTATAAACTATCCCAATAGGAGAAGTGAATGCCTGTGGTGGTTGTGGGCCTGGCTGACTACCTTGAGTATGAGGTCCCTTCTCTATAGCTGTAATGAAATAACTGTCAAGTTTCAATAAAATTTTTTTAACTACCCTTCAGGCCGCTTCTTCTTTTTCTTTTCTGACATCCACTTTCAAATGTTCTCTTCATTGTTAAAGTTAAACTTTTTGCTTAGCAAATGATACTATAAAAGTAGTCTTTAAAATGGGCTTCAGATTAGATGAATAGGCCTCTGGCTCCCTGTGGTGTGTAGTGAGTGAATCGCATGCTGGGAGTTGTAGTTAGAGGCCTGGAAGGGAGCTGGGAGGAAGAGGAAGTGAGAGGGCGGAGCCAGAGGTATTGGAGTGTGGCCTGATGGATTAGTTTTCAGTTTTGCTAAGCTCCTGAATTAAAGAAGCTTCAAGTCCTTATCTCTGGTAGTTTGTAATTCTGACAACACAACACCCCCCCTATATTTTTGTGCCCCCCCGAACCTTGAGGCAGGCTACAGGCATGTGGGGTGGTATGGGGGTGGGAAAATGGCATGGAGGGGATTAGCGGAGATGATGCCTGGTGTGCAATGGGGCTTTAGAATGTGTCGGTAGGCTAGCTCCTATTGTCTCCTTTTGAGGTATGAAGTGAGGTTGGGCAACCTGTGGGCGATGTGAGTAGTGAGTAGTGAAGAAGGGAAGCTGATGGGATTGGGTGTGGATTAGGATGGAGAGGTCAGGGTTCAGAATTTTGGTTCTGGATTTATATGAAAGGTTATTTAAGCCAAAATGATTTCATTTATAATATATATTCTTTGTTATCTCCAACATATGTCCCTCATAATATGAGGCCCTAAGCTATTGCTGATGTGGCTTGTTCCTAAATCTGGCACTGCTGACCACTCAAAGTGAATGGGGCTAATAATAGCAGCAAGTTGAATGGGACCCTCTTGTCAGGCCAGAGGGAGAAAACTTTCTCATTAAATTCCTATTCACTTTTCCCTTGCAGGGATTCAAGCACTAACATGATGTGGAAGTGAAAACAATCTGTTGAAATTCTTGTTCTCTCCTTTAAAAAAGCCACTTCTATTGGAATTCATTTATATATTTTGTGATGTTTTGCTGTCCAGTTTTTGAAAGCTTGTTTTGCAAGCATTTGGTTTGGAGGTCAAATTAGCCTGTGCACAATCCCTCACAGAAGAATTAATGATGTCCCATTGCTAAATGGATAGTGATAAATTACTAGCTCAGGCTAAGCCTGCTCCAGTGTTGATCTGATACTATTTTAATCTATGAAATTGTACAGAAGGGTGTGGTAGAGAATATGTTGGCTATTCTTTGACATGATTAACTGTGCATTCAGTATAGCTCTCTTGCACACTTTTTATTATTAGAAAGTCCCTTTTAATGAGAAACTGTCAAAGAAAATGAAGTACAGAAAAACTCTTAGTGCATCCCATGTGCCCTATGTCTCTTGTCATGGTGTCTGCCAGTCAAGTAGTGTGAACAGAAATCTGCATCGTTTTAATAGTCTTTGAACTGCTTCTCTGGCTGGTAATGTTCCACTATTCAAGGATGTTGAGGTGATTGGCAAAATCTTGATAAATGAAGTTCCACAGTGAGGGGCCCCTGCTTTATTATCTGCGCATTATTGATGGGTTGTCCTCTCTCTGAGATGGGATTTGTTTTTCCCCTTTGCCTCCTTCAACCGGTAAAGAAAGTTCAGGTTGTATCATATATATATAACAACATAGGATACATTTTACTCATAAGACCCTGAGTTATGCCCTTTGATATTTCTAATTCATCTCAAATCCTCCATGTTTCCTAATTAAAGTCCAAACAACACGTATCAATTTAAAAAAATGAAACAAAAGGGGCCTAATAGGTTACCAGTGGTTAAAAGCCAGTTTTATTTGGAACCTGAAAACTAATTGTATTTGAAATAACGATATACGGTAACTGCTGCTTCAGTTGCTCTTCAGATTAAAATGTTAATAATAGTAGGACATTTATATAGCCATCCCCTCATTGTAAAACTATCCCAGAGTGGTCACAATGTACAATACAATATTATGATAAAATCCAATCAAATACACAAAGGGCACGATCCAATGGGGATGCCCGTAAGCCTCTGAACTTGGAGGATTACAGGCATCTTATGGAGGGTGGGAAGAGTGCAGAGGCGAAGATCGCCTCTGCGTTCTTCCTGCCCTGCACCAGCCGTCTAGCTGCGGTGCTTCGGGCACGGAGGAAAGGAGGCTGGGGTGCTGCCAGGATACAATGTGTCATGGCGACCCTGTGCTCCCCTCCCTGCCCTCTGCACCTCTTCTCCGAGGTTGCTCTTAGGATGTCGGAGATGCAGCCAGTGTGGTTTTTTCCACGCCAGCTGTGAGCAGGAGGGAGGGCGATCTAAGTGCAGAGTCCCAGCACCGAGGTCAGAGCTGCTTTCCAATTTATTTATTTATTTATTACATTTACATTTTTTTCCTGCAAGGAACTCAAGGCGGCTTACATAATCCTCTCCATTTTATCCTCACAACAACCCTGTGAGGTAGGTTAGGCTGAGAGTCAGTGACTGGCCCAAAGTCACCCAGTGAGTTTCTTGGCTGAGCAGGGACTAGAACCCGGATCTCCCGAGTCCCAGTCCAGCACTCTCACCACTACGCCACACAAACCTTAGAGCTGGGACTTCGAAAAATCCTGTAGCCCTCTAGATGCTGTCTAGGGGCCATAGGATTGCGCTGCCCGTCAGTCAGTGTCAAATTCAATGTACCGGTATACTGCCCCTCAGCTATTCTGCTCTGATACATAGGCCCAACTGTTAATCAAAAGGCCTGGTGGAAAATAATTGTTTTCACCTGGTGCTAAAAACTAACCAGTGTTGGCATCAGTCTAACCACCAGTGGAAGGGCATTCCACAGCTTGGGTACTGAAGAAAGAAAACCCAATTACAAGTTCCAGAACTCTGGACTTTGTTTGATGATGGTATAACCAAAAGGGCTATCCCAGTAGATGTCAAGTCATGGGCAAGATGTGAGGCTATTTTACACTTTCCCCTTCTTATACTTGGGTATAGAGACCCCCCACACTCAGACACACAATGCACTTGTGGTGAATCAATTATGAATGGCACAAGCAGACCCTATCCTTTCCTGATGCTCCTTCCATGTACATTGTGGTGAGAAGTGACCGTTTAAAATGCCTGTGTGCCATTCACAGTTAACTCTGAATATTCTCAGGCAAAGGTGAGCTTCTGAACTGGCCAAGAATTTGTTCAAGGAGAAGGAAGCAGACGGCACAGCAGATACTTTGAAGAAGAGAAGAAAGAAACGAAACATCTAGTTGATTTAGATAAAAATGGGATACAAAGAAGGAATCAGGATGCATTTCAAATGGGCAACTTTTTAGAAGGAAAGGATTTGAATTTCTTGTTACTGGGCAATTCAAAGGGTGAGTTCTGTGAGGTACATAAATGATTTGATCCTCCTACTTATATTCAAAGAAGAATATGGCTGAAACCTTTATCTGAAATGAAAGAATTCTCTCATTCATTCTGTGTGTGTGTGTGTGTGTGTGTGTATTTGCAAAGCTCACTGAGTAATAATACAAATAATTGTGACTTATTCTGACTGCAGAGGGTTACGTGCGCTAGATGCTTCAAGACACTTGACTGTGTGATCATGAATAATGCTCTGGAAGTTTTAGCTGATCTTATGAATGTAGTGCTGTTTGAGGGAGGTTTTTGTCCATCTCTGTGTGTGTAGCCGGTATGTCCATTCTTCATTGTGGCTGCATGAGCTGATATGGCTCCTCTGTACTTGAATTCTTTGGTTAAATGCTACTGCTGATCTGTTGTTAAGGGTCATAGAACGTGCTGCTTGGATGCCTTGCTAGGGGTGTGCAACTCAGATCACACTGGAGGGCCACTTGCGTGCATCAGGCCACTTGCATCTCTGTGTTAACTGCAGAAAGGCATTTTATTAGTTTTCTGCACACTCTAAATCCATTCCTCTCTGCACCCTCTCTCTAAATCCATCTCTATTAATCTTGCCTCCTTTTCCCTCTGTACCCCACAGTGCACACTCATTTCTCTCTGTCTGTCTGCACTTTCCCAGGCCTGTACGTTCCAGTTCAGTCTTCTCCCCCCCCCCCCATCATACTCCCTGTACCTCTATCCTTCACCTACCCTTTCTTCACCTCACAGGCTTCTGCACCCCATGTTACCCCCTTTTTTCTGTGTCCTATAGCACTCATTTTTGTGTGTTACTACAGGTCTCTTTCTTTGCCCCCATCTCTCAGCAAACCTATTTTTTCTTTTACTTTCTACTTTTGCTCTGTTTCCCCCCCTCCCTCATCTCTACTCCTTGGTGAGTTTGGTGGCAACTCTACAAAAGGCTTTTGCTGTTCCAGCCGTTCACACCAATTCATTTGAACTCAACGGGACCATGCAGTATAGATGGCTGATTAAGTCGCACTAAAAAAACCAGGGCCAGACTGTGGGCAGGGACTGTCTTATTATTAATCTTTGTAAGCCGCTCTGGGAGCCTTTTTCGGCTGAAGAGTGGGGTAAAAATGCTGTAAATAAATACAACTGATGATGATGATGATGATGATGATGATGATATTACATTTTGTATCCTGCCTTTCCTCCAAGGAGCCCAAGGTGGCATACATGATCCTCCTCTCCGTTTTATCCTCACAATAACTGTGTGAAGTGAGGTAGGCTAGGCTGAGAGTCAGTGACTGGCCCAAAGTCACCCACTTCATGGCCAAGTGGGGACTAGAACTCGGGTCTCCCGAGTCCCAGTCCAACACTCTCACTGCTACACCACACTGGCTCTCACTATGTGCCTCTAAATCCCAGGAAGAGAAGCACCGCAGATGTGGTGCTGTGAAGGCATTGCTTCCATCCCCACATTTGATGAGCTTGGGTGTAAGCCTCAGATGTTCTTGCAAAGGGCTGCAAACATTGGGTATTTAGAATTCACCCAAGGGGCTGCAAGCAGACAGAGAGGGGAGCATGGTTGCGTAGGCCCCTCTTATGTTGTGCAGGCCCCTCATACTTGCTCAAACCATACCAATTTTTTGTTATGCAATCCTATAGATTGCCAGGTGACTGAGAAGGAGGCAAGGCCTAACATGTATCTACACCTAGGAAAAAGAATCTGTCTCGGGGCCACAGGCAGGTGAAGGGAAGGATTTCCCCAACAGCACTTGTGAGGAGAGTCTGGTGAATCAGAAGGTTAATGATTCTACAGAAGCTATTGCTCTGCTTTATACTAATAGCTTTGTCTTTGGGAATCTAAATTGGAAATTGGCTTTGCAGTTTGGCACCCTGCCCTCTCTTTTCCTTTCATGTGGATAGCAGAAGATGACAGAGAAGAGGGATAACTGAGACATGCATTTCCAAATTAAGAATTGGAATAAGGGCAGGATGGCAAAGAATAAGTAGCATGCTGTAGCTGCTCGGGTATAGAGACCCATTTTCTGTTGGCTTGGGGTGGGCTGGGGAGTGTCTTTGTGCTACAAATCTCATTCTCTAGCTGGAGTGAACAGGCAGAATGGCCAGACTTGCTTTGCATGACTTGCTCCACTGCAATTTCATTTTATTTGAAGAATTTGGATCCTGCCTCCACGAGACTCGGGAAAGTGTTAGTACTAGTGGACAACTGTGTATTGTGGAAGGGAGGAATGGGTCTGTAAGGGTAAGAAGACATGAACTGGCCAGTATATTGGACTGGGACTGAGGTTCCAGGTTCAAATCTCCAGTCAGCCATGAAGCTCACTGGGTGATAATATACATGTAAATAAAGGTGGGATGTATATAATGTAAATAAAGATTTACCCTTCTTCGGTCTGTTCGAGAATATTACCAAAATGGCTCTTTGACATATTATTTACTGAAAGGAGGAAAATGCTTCATTGAGTGACCATGCCTTTTTTTTGTAACACTTGACAATATTTTGGCAATCAATTTCAGGGAAAGTTTCCCACCCCCCTTCCCCAGTAAAAACAAAAGTTGTTTGGATGGTTTAGGGCTAGATCTGTTATGGAAATAATTAAACTAAAAATGCAGAGCCCCAGGCAAGCCAAAGCAGCGATCTGCTGCAAAATGCTTTTCTACAGCTGTGCAGACTGTGGCATTTTGATAAGATTTGATGCAACAGCAATATCAAGTCACATGAGTAATCTTATTATAGTAGTAATAAATACTTCCTGGATGTGATTTTTAGCAAATGAGATCTGGCATTAAAATGGGGAGACAAAGGTCAATTGCAGATTTAAAGTGCTCAAGATGTATCTGTCTAGAAGTACCCAGTGGATGATACTGAAGATCTGGAATTCATTCTCAATAGATTATGTGAAAATTCCACATTCTGTTTCTTGGCCTCGAATTTACAACTATAAGTGGGCACAGTATGCTTGTACATTGCTCAGAGGTCAAGGTGTTTCTTGCAATGTCCTTATTAGTTGTAATAATGTGTGTGCGCGCATGCACACACACACACACACACACACACACACACTTAACTTAAATTATAATAACAAAGACCTACCTGGGGAAGGGGGGTGGGAAACTTTCCCTGAAATTGATTGCCAAAATATTGTCAAGTGTTACAAAAAAAAGGCATGGTCACTCAATGAAGCATTTTCCTCCTTTCAGTAAATAATATGTCAAAGAGCCATTTTGGTAATATTCTCGAACAGACCGAAGAAGGGTAAATCTTTATTTACATTATATATATCCCACCTTGTAAGGTAGGTCAGTGTCTCGCCTATATTTCAAGTGGGGGCCAGGGCTGAAGGAGTGATTTGCCTCAAATGTGCTTGCAGCCAAGGTGAGACTTAAACTGGTGGGAGGGGGCTGATAACGCTGTCAGCTGCAGAACCTAAAAGGCTCATTTTTTTCATGTATTTTGTTGCTAATTTTGAACAGAAATTCATTATAACATCGCAAAAATAACAAATGAAAAAGAAAGAAAGAAATTCCTTCTGAAATAAACCCAAACTTATCATTTCCTATTAATGCATAAAGAGAGACTGGACGAACATGATCATGACATTTATCATTCCAGAATGCAACAAATATTACTCATTTTTCAGCAAACTTATTTTCCAATAAGTTATTTTCTCTCGCACAAATATAATTAAGGGTGCAATCCTACGTATGTTTAGACAGAAAAAAGTCCTACTGCTCCCAGCATTCCCAGCCAGCCATGGCTGGCTGCGGAATGCTGGAAGTTGTAGGACTTTTTTCAGTCTAAACATACGTAGGATTGCGTCCTAAGTCAGTTTAATTATCATAGCAAAATCCCAAATTCTAAGTAAAACAATCTAAAAAGACAGGAGCCCTGCATTTCTTCTAGTGAGCAGCTATTGAGGTTTTGGCAGCCATAAAATTAATGACCATTTCTATATCACAAGCCTCTACGCAATCTTTAAGAGAAATTAACAGAACTCTCAGTGGATCAGCCGATAATCTATATTGCATGATTTGCTCAATATATAGTAAAAGACTACTCCAGTATGACTTGATTTTTTCACAATGCCAAAAAAATGTAAATAATCTTCTCTTAATTGTCTACGCCTCCAGCATCTGTCATGTTCTAATCCTGGGGTTTCCAGCATGGTGTCCATGGGCACCTCTCTTGATGCCTTCTAGACTCCCTACCCCTTCTGATTTTTATTTTATTGCTTAATTTTTAAAAAATATTTGTTTAACTGGGACGCTGGCATACTGCAGAGTAATGGACTGCTCTTCAGTACCATCTTTTATTTGGGTTCAAAAGAAAGGTTCTTTGTTTTGGAGCTCAGACTCCACCTCTGCCTTGTTCTTAGGTTCTTCGGTACTTTTACTTTAGTCTCATCAGGTTGCTTTCTATATAATGAGTGTTTTGTAATTGGCCATGCCCACCATGGTGGCCATTTTATGAATTGGCAAGCCACCCCCATGGTAGCCATTTTGTGAAAGTACCCATGATGATGCACTCTCAAAATTCCAAATGTACCCACCGACTCAAAAAAGGTTGGGGATCCCTGTTCTAATCTATGTATCTTTTAATCTCATACAGTGTTAAGTACTATTGATGCAATGTTTTAAACATATTTTGCTTTACATTCATTGCTATTGTTCCTTTCAGCGTTATCGAATATCCATTGCCAAACCTCTGTTGACAAAACAATACCTAGATCTTTCTCCCGCTGTTTCTGATACCGTGATGTACCTCTAATTTGTATATCCTTTATAACTGCATATTTTTTTTGCTATCAAGCCTTTACCAGATGGGACTGTATAAAGTATTTCAAATTGTGATAACTCCCTAAGTGGGCGGCCATATTTGTTTAAAAGTATTTTTCTTTAGTGATGCATTGTAGATAACTCTACAGTTTCTTTTCTGTCCTGACCAGCCTAACAACCAGTGTTGGAGTTACATAGATGTGAAGGAGCTAAAGCCAAGAGGGCAGGGAATTTGGGGTGTGGGGGAACATTGTAAACCCCAAGCAAGATTAACCTTAATATTTAAGCACTTACTCTGTGCTTGTCTGGTTGCGTTGCCAAGTTCTAAATGTGCTTTGCAAATGTTAATCCTCAAATAGAATGTAATGTAAGGAATTCCTAAGTTTCCCATTAAGCAGCTAGGAAAACCAATGTTTTTCTAAACAAATTGGTTCAGAAACTACATGTGTTTCTTGTCTACAGGAAGACTGCAAGAATCTAGCAAGACTGAGTTCATTCAGTGCTTTCTGAGTGATACAGTTTGATGGCATAAATACCAGTTAATACATTTGAAAGCTATGGTGTGGACGTACTGGCCTGTGTTTTTTTGTTCCAAAACAGTGTTTCCTTTTAATTCTGCTGTTTGCCTCTTCTGTGTCTTTATTAGACCAATGGGATTGGGGGATTGGGTGGGCGGGGAGGGGGGAAGAGAGAGGGAGAGCTGGGAACTTGGATGTCTTTGTTATAGCCCGTGCACTTCTATCCTGCTTCTTTTTCTGGCTGATGGTTGTTTGTTTTATCCCCTGAACCCTGTAACTACTGTTTGCTAAGCACTTAAGCGGGCTGTGTAATCTATTGCTAAGATGTTCCTTATCTGCCTTTTATAAAACTGCTCTGACAGACTGCTGGAAACATTCTTATTTCTGTGAGAGGAATGAGGGTGATGGTAAAAGATGGCACTGTTTGCTTGCATATGCTGCCATTAAGGATGCCCAGTATTTTCAGAAATGAAATGTCTGGTGACCCTAGCTGCTGTCTTTAGAAATGGTACAACTATACATGCAATTAGTAAGACTTCGTAAATGTTGGCCACCTTGTATAGTATTTACAAGCAGCGCATGGAATGAATGTTTTATGTGCACCGCTGACTTGGTGCGAATTACCTACCCACAGCTGTTACTTTTAAGTCTTTTTCAAAATGTGACACGGGTGGAATTTAGTCCATGTGGACCATAACCTAACTGAGTAGCTTCTTTCCTTGACTATGGAAATCTCTCCCTAAGACAGAACTTTTTCCTGGAAGCTGCTGACTGGAATAGCTATATGCTCTTGAACTCATGTCTTTGGAACATGAGTGTCTCTCTCAAGCACAACTGTGGGAAAATACAGGAGTGGATGAACCGAATAATGGCTATTTATGCAGCTGCCCAAATAAGTGATTTCTGTAAGAAGAAAGTTGCTTCTTTCTACCCTACTGATCTTAGATGTATGTCTCTGCCAGACTGTGTACATATTGATCAAATACATCTATTTTATTAATAAAGGAGACCAACCCTTTCTTGTCTCTCAGACTGAATGAAGCATCATTCAGACTAGCGAGCATCACATCCAGTAGATATTGTATACTCCACGAAGGCTGAACACAGCTTGGCTATAGCAATCTTATTGGAGTGCCATCTTGTTATATGACTTCAATGGCCTAATTCTAGGAAGGGCTCTTGATCCTTTAAGTAACTAAAGTTTTCTCTTAAATCTATTCTGTATTTTCTTGCTGTATGCAACTGTGTTTTGTACGAGAAAATTGTGATACTGCAGAGAATCCCTCGATACCATAGCTGTCCTAAATCCCCAGGTTTTTCTTATCCAGATCTCAGGGGGGGGGGAAAATGCTTCTTTTTTCTTGGCTTCCCTGGTTGTCTTGAGGCTATGTAATTTGGCTTTCTATTGATGCTAGGCTGCTGGATTCAACTGCAACTAGGATGTGAAATGCAGTCAGCGGCTGGGGGGAGGAGGGGGGAAGACCTGAATTATTTATTAAGAACAACTTACAGGCTTGTGGCCTAGCTGTTAACGATCAGCTGAGAGAGCTCCGAACATGGATGGGTTGTGGGGTCTCTATCTCTTATTCTGTCTGAAAGGATGTTATTGTCTCGCCTGAATCAGTGTCAGTAAGGGCATTGTAAAGTGCTCATTCAGAATGTGCAGAAACTGTACCATGCTAGGGCCAAAGCTGCTTTATGTTCAGAGACAGAAAGGTGGCTCCTCCCCCCTCCCTCTGCCCCAGCTTTGCTTTTGCTCCAGTGGCCTGGAGCATGATGCTCAACTTCTGTATTTCACAGGCAGGAAAATGTCCTGCCAGTCTGTATAGAACAGGCAGTTGGAGCCTATCTACACATTATGTTAGTAGTGTAGCTTGCAACCATGTCAGAGTTTGTTTGTCTGTCTGTCTGTTGTTTTAAATCCTAGGTGGTGGGGAGAGGGCGAGCATGGGGAAGACTGGAGGAGAGGTTTAACCCTTCCCTCGACAGCTGCGATCCTGTTGATATTCCCCCCCATTGGTCTCAGGAAATAAACTGCCCATTTCCTGAAAATCAATTAGGAAAAAAAAGCTGTCAGTGGTGCTAATGGGAGCTTTTTCTTGCCCCAAGTCTAACTGCATTGGGGAGTGGGGGAGGGATTTTCATCAAGTTTGTGGCTTGGAAGGGAAGGGTTAAACCTCCCCTCCCTGTGCAATGCTCTCCAGATGGACATTGACACCCACACCCCGCCACACCCACACATTTTTAAAAAACAAAACCCTGACATGGCTACAAGCCACGCTATTAGCATAATGTGTAGTTAGACCCTTAGAAGCTGAGCAAGTCCCGCAACTGAATGACAAATGCTTTTTTGCCATTAGGAACATTTAGGAGTTTGGAAGCAATTGATTTTCAGGAAATGGGCAGTTTATTTCCTGAGACCAATTTAGAGGCTCTCAAGCCCCACTCCTAAATATATTTCACACAGATGTCATACTGATTTCAGTGAAGCTTGCTTTCAGGTAAGAGGTGCTCATGACTGGAATCAGAGCAATCATATCTGACTTGGTGTATGGATGGATGTCTTGGTTGTGATCTGGTGTAGTGATTTACATGCGAGCAAGCAATAGCATGTGTGGAATGGCACTTAGGTTTATTGGACTATGTTGTTTTCAGCAGCTTCTAAACCACAAACCAGTGGTTTAGAGGTTCAGAAAGGAAGTCTGCTGAAAAGGGAATAACCTAGAAAACTTAGTATGCATGTTTAGATAGCATGCAGACACACTTAACTATCAGTCTTGGTGTTTAATTAGAAATAATAAACTGGTTAAATACTGACTCAAATAGAATCTTATTCAATGATTAAAAAAACCCCCAACACTGCTGATTTAAGGCGAGAATTATGGCTGTCTCATGTTGGCTCAAGCTCCACAAAACCAGGAAATTCAAAGTTAAGCATGATGCCTAACTGACATGCCCCATGATAAGTAATGACTTTATTTATTTATTTAATATATTTATTCACCGCCCATCAGCCAAAAGGCTCCCTGGGTGGTTTACAAAACAAAGCAACAGAAAAATATAAAAACACAAACATATTAAAATATAACATGATAAAAACAAGTAGCCAAAATAAATTCAATCCAGAGGTACAGTGGCAATAATAAAAGGAATAAAATCAAACATTAAAATATTGGGCAAATAAAAAGATCTTCACCTGGCGCCTGAAAGAAGGGTAGGCGCCAGGCACGCCTCCTGGGGGAGCAGATTCCACAGATGGGGTACCACAACTGAGACTCCGTGCAATGTCAAAAATTGTGCTTGTTTACAACTTACCCTCCATACACCCAAACCTTTCCTTGGGTCCTTCAGGCACTCCATGTTGTCCTGGGCTATATTGTCTTATGAAGCATCTAGGCTTACCTTATTGTTAGAGGAATCCTCATGTGAGGGGTTGTAGTAGATTCTATGTGCTATTCCTATTCCTTTAGTTATAGAATGTGACTTCTCAAGGTCAAACTACATGTTACTACATGAAATGGGATCCTAGCATATGGGGTAGGAGGGCTTCAGTGCTCCCCCCCCCATGCCTGCAATTTGGATTACAACTGGGTCACTGTTCCACAATGTGAATTGTAAGCGTGGGGCCCTGTTCCAGCTTGGGACCATAATGAGGGGCAAAAGGTAAAAGCCCCCTATTGCCCCATATTAGGGTTGCAGTCTGTGTAGCAACATATACGTAGTTTGACCCTGAGTGGTCACATTCTATAACTAAATGAATAGGGATTGCACATAGAATCCACTAGATTTCCTTTGCAACCACTGGAGTACTGGCAGCATTCTAGCTTCAGAATGAAACTGAGCATGCAGTGCATAACTTTGCCAGCAGTTGCTGCCACAGGCTTTAAAACTTTAATTACTGTTGAACTGCATTGGTTTGCCCAAGCCAAACCAATGTCAAGTCTGAATAAAATACATCAGTAGTTTTCAGCAAAATTTGTCAAAAATATATATATATAACATTTAAAAACTGGAGTAAAAATGGTAAATGTGTCATTTTCCAGCACTTTTTGTCTGTGACTCTACCTGTGGCAGGTGAAAGTGTTTTATCAGATTGGTTTGAAATTTGACACATCGGAGACCCTACAAGTAGATCAAATGCCAAGTCTTAAATTATTAGCTTAAGAGGTGATATTTTTTATAAGCAGTGGAAGGCTGAGGCTTATAATAGCGGTACCTATTTTGGTACTTGCCTTATCTAAAGGGGCACCCCTTTAATTATTCATTTGGATGGGAGTTGGCTTTCTCCTGGAAGCATTTTCTTCTTTTGCTCACCGCCATGATATCTGATCTTCTTTCATGCCATCTACCAAGCAAAGATGTTAGGGAGCGATACTTCCTTTGTATTGACAAGGCTGCCACCAAAGGTGGCCAAGGTGGCCATTGCCCTTGGTGCCAAGTATTGGAGGGGATTGCGCTGTTATCTCTGCTAAGTGAGTGGCCGGCCAAGGGCCACTGAATCTTTGTGGCTTACTGGTCCTGTTCTCCTCATTGCAATCCCCCCCCATGTGGTTCTGAAGAAAAGACTCAGAGAAAGCGGGTGCTTGTCCCTCATGGATACAATCATGGCGAAGAGACTGGCCCTCTTTTCCCTTCAGCAAGTGACAAGAAGTCCTTTGAGATGGAGGGGGTGATGAGGAAGTGGAGCTGGGAAGGCCTGTGAAGCCAGGGCAGGCACCAGCACAATCCTCCCTCCCCAACACATGCATACAGACTTCAAGGGCCTGGCCCTAGGTTGGTTTACTTGGCTGTAAACCCTGCTCTGAGGGCATTGGGACTTGTTCCCATTGAAGAACATGAAGGATTGAGGCCAGGAACTTGAGTTGTAGCAGGTTTACTCAGGAGCATCCCCCACTGAAGACAATGAGTCTTACTTCCATGATGATGATGATGATGATGATGATGATGATGATGCATAGGATTTCAGCTTCAGCACCTCCCTTTTGGACCATGTATTCATTTATAGTGGATCAGGCAACTTGAGCTTTAACTCCGGATTAATTACACTGGAATAAGGGCCTATGCCCTGGTTACCCCAGCCTCCTGAAATCATCTAGTTACCACTGAGGAGAAGCAGTGCCTGGGGATGGAGCTTCACCTATTTCCAGAGGGTCACAGTTTCATAGTCTGTCACAGCAAAAACAGCAGAGGAATTTAGTGGTATCTTCAAGACTTGCACCATACTAAATTTGTTACCCATTAAGATGCCCCAAGACTCATGGTTCTTTTTGTGGTACGTGTTGACTTTCTGCTTGGCACACAGCTCTTAAAAGTACAGACACCCGGGGGCGGCGAGGAGGCAGTGGCAACTTTATGGACTTGCATCCACTAAAGCAAACTAGAATTCCTAGGGGAACTTGCTTTTGTGTTCTTTTTTAAAAAAAATATTTTAAAAAATTGTATCTCGCTTTTCAAAATTTCTTTTTCCAGGGTAGCTGTACAGTATTTTTTTTTAAAAAAAAAAAATCATAAAACTACAATTAAACAAATGACAAATATTAAAAAATAGTATATAAAAGCAGCATAGAAGTAAAAACTGAACACCCTGTCCTTTTCTGGAAATGAGCATTTCTGCTCATTTCTGCTCACCCTCATTTTAGGAAGTGCTAGTTCCTGTTGCACTAGCTGTGAGTCCTGCCGGCGTATCAAAACTAGCCAAGATGCAGCAGCAGTATATGATACTGCCCAGAAATACCAAAGGAAAGGTTTGTTTATTAGAAGAGTTGATTTTGCTTTTTTAGAAGAGAGTTCTGTATACTGTGTTCTCCTCCAAATTTGTTTTCGTTATGTAACTGTAAAACTTGGTTAACTCACTGGGTGACTTTGGGCCAGTCACGGACTCTCAGCCTGACCTACCTCACAGGGTTGTTGTGAGGATAAAATGGAGAGGAGGATTCTGTAAGCCGCCTTGGGTTCCTGGAAGGAAAAAAAGGCGGGCTATAAATATAATAAATAAATAAATGAATAAAATGGAAAGTGTGCCCTTGCATACTTTGTTTCTACAATTAAATGTATCTTAATACAGCAGTAGTGTCTCTTCATACACCCATTGGCAGTGCTGGCTAGGGATTATGAGAGTTGTAGTCCAAGGCATCTGGAGGGCATGGGTTTGGGGAAGGCTGTGCTAAACCATGGTGGTCTATGCTGGTCATATGTGTCTGTTTCCTTGCACAGGGTTCAGCTTTTTGCCTATGTTGGTGAAAAATGAAAGATGAGATTTTGCCAGAAATCATAAATAGCTGTGTTTGTCTGTTAGAAACCCCTCATCTAATCTAGCCTAATGCTCCCCACACTCCATTTTTAAACTGTTAGAAATTGCAGACTTCTGGGTTTCAACACCTCACCCAACTTTCTCTCCTTACCCCTCTTTTTGTGGCTTTGCTTTAGCATCCATTCCAGACGGAAGAAGAGTTCTGGAGAACTCAGAAGCTTGCTTGGTACTCTGATGTTTTAGTCAGTCCTAATAAAGGAATTGCCCTACCGTAGCTTTTGAATTTTGTCATCAAGTGCTGAAACATAGATCCTACATGAAGGCAGTGTGCACCTACCACCCTGTTCACCTGGCTTTCCAGGTTCTGGGGAACAACATATGCAGACTTCCCAGGAGACCCCCCACAACCCAGATGGTTGTGTGAAGAGGTGAAGAGGTTGTGTGAAGAGTGGCTGTTCCTATGGAGCAAAGAACGTTGAAGCTGTTGGGACACTGGTTAGTTAAATAGTAAGTTTTTTGGATTCTGCTGCTGCCATTGTCATAAGAGATTCACTGTGGACCTACCTCAAACTTTTGCTTTACTTGTTAAGTTGTTCATCAGGGAAGAAACTTGTTTTAAAAGGCTAAGGATCTGGAGAGGGGAGAAGTATAAGCAAGGAAGATGGTGAGGGAGGGTTACACTTCTCTTCCCTTTTATTTGTTCTCTGGAACCTTGGAGCATCTGCACTCAGCCTAATAGCACTCCTTTTGGAAGCTCTCTTTGTTGAAGAAACTAGCAATATGTCACCTTTTCTCATCCCTGCAGTAGACCCCCTTCATCATGTGTGTGCGAGAAACCAATCCCAGGTGTCCAATTACTGTGGCTGAGCCTGCTTTTCAGGCACAGCTGTTTGGTGTAAGCTACCTGGTATAGAAGGAAGTCCAGACTACCTGCATGATGCCTTCCTTTGGGATTTAGCTGAAGTGGAGTAAACTGCGCTATAGGTAAAAATGGTGTTACTTCTGGTGGCTTCCGTTGACAAATGGTGACTAATGTGCTGGGGCAAGGAGGTTATTTGGCTGTTGCAGACAGATGTGTTATCAAGCTATTTTTAGTGCAACAGCTCTCTTTTTTTTGTGAGAATGACAGAGCTTCTGTTGTGTTACAATAAAAAATGGTAGCACTTGGGAGTTCCAAGGGAAAACTGGCTTCTTGCATCAGCTTGTTTGCCTGCCAAGCTAAAGGCTGGATGTGACTGTGCTCTCTAGCAGTAGCTGATAACTTGTTCTTCCTTCTCCTCCTTTGCAAAATCTCAACGAGGTCAGCATAATTGCCCAAGTAGGGATGTATGAAACATTTGTTTCAGTTTGTTCTTAATCAGGATTTACCCAGTTCGCACCTCCTGAGCTGAACACGGATTTGAATGTAAACCGTGGTTGAAGTCTATAGGTTTCAAAGCTTGCAGTGTGATTTGCGAACCGAAAAAAGTGTTTGACATGTGTACCTTTGAATTGTATGCATGAAAAGATGTGTGCTTTCGAAAAATGCACACAAACACGCTTTAGTCCATGGGAGTACATTTCAAAGATACGTGTAACTGATGCAAAAGTTTGGGGAAATATGCACTAATTTTCATGCAGAAAGAAAAGAAACCCAAAGATCGCAATTGGATATGTACATGAGACGGAATGAGAATCAAAGTGGAATTTGGAGAACTTTGATGAGCTCAAGTTTTGCTTGTATGCACATCCCTACGCCAAGTAAGCAAAAGCCTGAATGAATGCTCTTCTTCCTGGTCACAGCATACAGGTCTGTTGGGGGCAAGCAGCTACTTGTGGGTGACCATGGAGTCTGGCGCTGAATATATAGCTTGTGATGCTGACATAGAGCTGGTCTGACAGCTTGTTGTCACATGTAATCTGCCGGGCGGGGGGGCTGTTGACTATCCCAAATGAGCAAACCCCGAGAGAGTTTCATAGCTTGGTGTGCATTTGCACTCTTTTCCAATTGCTTTTAAAAAAAAAAAAAGTAAAGGGGGGAAAAAGAGAGGATGCAACAGGCTTCAGAGCCTGCATTTGCTACTGACGAAGGGCCAAACTAGATGCCCCTGAGCATTTACATGCACATTTTAAACAGAAGAATTTGATTGAGTCCTCTGCCTGTTTAACATGATCACAAACAAATAACCCGTGAAAGAGTGTGAACTGTGAAAAGGCAGAGGTTCTGGAAGATGGAAAGCTGTTGAGGATAGGATAAACTTTTGGTTTGGTGGGCACATTTGGAATTTTGAGAGTGTGTCATGGGTGCTCTCACAAAATGTCTGCCATGGGGAGGATTGCCCATATATAGAATGGTTGCCATTGTGGGCATGACTAGTCACAAAACACTTCATTTCCCAGAATGCATACTGGTGAGACTAAAGAAAAGTAACTTGCCCAAGAGCCTAAGTACGTACAAGGCAGAGGTGGGGACTGAGTTCCAAAGCACAACACCACTCTTTTGAACCCAAATAAAAGCAACACTGGAGGGCAGCTGTTTGTTTTGCAGGATGCTAGCCTCCCAGTTTTAAAAATAAAAATAATAAAACAATTCTTAAGAAATAATAATCAGGCAGGGAGTCTGGCCGGCACCAAGTGAGATGTCCATGGGGGCATGCTGGTACTCGCGGGCACTGTGTTGGAGAACCCAATTTAAGGATAATAAATCTAATTAAGCAGACCTTCGTGACAGACTCCTACTTCCTGTCTATATCTGGGTTACGGTTCTAGGATGTGGCTTGCCTTTGGCACTGGAAAGTACTGATCCACAAATGGCTTGATCTGTGTTAGGATAAAAATGGTTTGCTGATTATTTGATGGAATAAATGGTTGGACATATTATGATAATTGCTGAATATTGGGGGATGGGGGAGGTTCTTATGTAAGAAGTAAGAGGGTTCAGCTTCCCAAACTGATTGGTGGGAGAAATCCAAATGGGATAAACCTAAATGGATTGCTGATAGTTATCCAAAGAAAATATATATAGACCTGAACCTAAAGGGGCTAGTGAGAGGGACCCCTTTGAGAGAAAGGAGAACTCCTCCAGTCCGAGGTGGTTGATTATTGGTAAAAATGTATTGAGTCTAGATGAAATATAACATAGGCTTATGTGCTTCTGTTGTTTTGTTAGCTGTTACTTATTTTTTTTAATTTTCAAACTTTTCTTTATAAAAAAATGATATCTCTAAAATTAAAAGTGAAGTGGTTTATGGAAAGAAACAGTGAGTAAAATGTATTATACTAGAGAGGGATTCTTAATATTCTTAATAATGGGATTTTAAACTGGATTAAAATGTTGATTTATATTTGGGGAGGGTGAGATTACTTGTGTCCTACTTTGGGATTTTTTGTTTTTGGTTTGCCGTAACTGAAAGTGAGGTTTTGTTAACAGAAAATGTTGTAAGAATAACTGTGGTTGCTTAAGCTGTGGAGAAGATTGGAAGTCATTTTTAACTGTGTATATTGTTTGTTATATATGTGTTTTTGTGTTTGTATGAAATGAAATAAATTTATAAAACGGAAAGTACTGATCCACAAGTAACAACTGGATAGAAGGAGTTCACATTGCTTTTTATTAATAAGAAATACAATATCACACTTATACACACTCCACATATCCTATGGAAAAACAGGAAAGGAGATCAAGACAAAGTATAGAACATAAATTACCAATACCAACACATCTTCTGGCTAGCAGAGGTTACCCCCTGCTGAGAGCAACCCCACCCAGTATCTTCCCTTTAACCCTTGAACATGATATGTGATTGCTTACTGTACTTTGATTGGCTATTGTACTCTTTTAAACTTGCCTCTTCATATTTATTCATATTTGATGACATTTTGTTTTACTTCTACAGTTCTACAGAAATTTCCTAACGTTTTCTGTGATTTTGACCTGTCTGGGACATGAAACTTATTGAACAAGAAATTTCATAACATCCTCTTTTTCCAAGTCAAGCTGCCTGCCAGGAATAGGTCAAAAGCAAACTTTGGTTCAGACGGCCCTTTTAGCTAGGCCTCTTTGATATGTCTGATATGACCATTGCCTTAACATTACCTACACCAATCAGTTTAATTTGTACTGAAAGATTACACAATGCTAAGAAAATGGATGTCAAAATGGCCAGTAAAATGAATGTGCACAAGTATTAAGAAATGAACACTACAGTGGGGGGAAATTCCCAAAGTATATACAGTGTGAGGAATAAATTAGCCACTTCTCATCAAGAGAGGGACTTTAGAGAATTGTGTATGGCAGGCTGTAAGGCATTCCTTCTTAAAATATTTGTTCACACAGCTCTTCCGTTAAAAAAATATTAGGCTGCATTCCTCTTCACACTTACCTGGGAGTACAGTTTGATTGAACTCAGTAAGACTTAGTAGACATGCATAGGCTTGCACTGTAACTTAGTAAAATGTTTACTATCCACTGTATTCAGTGGGACATACTCCCAGAGAAGTGCATGTAGGACTGCAGCCTAATATTAGAAGAGGTTGTTTGCGTGGATGCAAGGCAGAGATATGAGGCAAATTTTAATATACAAAAGGAATTCCAGATACATGTACTTTTTACTTTAACTGTTCTTGCTTCTTTCTAGCCACTTCTGGTAACTCTGAAGGGAAATGCAGCTGTTACCTCCTGTTATAAAAACCACGGGACAAATGTAGAAAGTACTTGAACAAAACCTAAACGTCTAGCATCAGTAATGCTATAGTAATTTTGAATGATGTAATTTATCTCAGGGGGGATTGATTTAAATCATTGATTGAAATCAAGTTTGCCATTTTGAAATCCATAGGTTTCCTGCGTGCTGGTTGCTATAACAATATAAGACCTATTGGTTTGGCACTAAATAGAGCCTTTATACATCTTGGGAACATAATTCAAAACCTTTAGTCATGCATCCCATCGGCAGTATCGGATACTGCCTCTGCGCCTCCACTCATCTTGTTGTGGCTGCAGGATCGACTGCTGGCACAACAGGAAGCTAATGCTTCCTAAGGCAACCCTGGAAATGAGCCAAAACCCTCGTTTCTAGTACGGGACAGGTTAGCGGAGCTCCCTTCTGCAAGCTCCACTGACCTGCCCTGTTCCAGAAATGAGAATTTCAGCTTGTTTCCAGTTGCTTTAGGAAGCTCTAGCACTGGGTCCCGCTTGTACACAGGCAGTGTTGTATAATGCCGCATGTGCCTTTTGCACTGCAGATGTATATCGGCTTAGAAAGAGGGTAGATTCTGTTTTGCTTTTTCTGAACACGTGCAAGGATAAGCAAGGACACTTGCTTGTATGGCTACAATCCTGTGCGTACCTTTAGAAATGAGTCCCACTGAACAAAGTGGGGCTTCTGAGTCTATATGCACAGTGATGTGCTGCAAGTGTCCACAGCTTTCTAGGGGAAAAAAAATCTCCAGTTTTTTTTTTCCAGGGGACCAAGCTGTTTGTTTGGCAGAGTCATAAATAATAATTTTAGAAATAAACACAGTCAGAGCTGAGGTAGTTGGAGGACATAGAACCAGGTATACAAGGCCATCCATGGATGATTCTGGTGAGACACAGGAATAGCATACCTGGGTCCTACCAATTGCGGTGACTTGCTAGTTCCTTGGTCTAGCAGGAAGCCCACATTAATAAATAGAGTATCATTTATCTGTGATAAGTGATATCACAGTGTCACGTGGCTGCTTGTTGAAGTTAAGCATTATATCGCCCCCGCCACCATGGTATTCTTTTACATAGAAAATCACCCTTTAATATGTCTTATAGAAGCTCATGATTCCATTTTAAGAGTCCAGTAGGCTTGTTTATAATTAGAGATGTGAAGGCCCAGGAAAAAACTGGGAAAATTCGGGGGGGAAACCAGGGTTTTTTCTACTGTTTTCTGAAAAAATGTTTTTTCCCAATTTTTTCAGAAAAAAATGGAAAAATCCCAGGTTCCCCCCCGTTTTTTCCCCAGGCCTTCACACATTTCTAGTTTATATTAAACTTACAGTTCATTTTAAAGCAGGTTGTGTTTGGACACACATGAAAACTTAAACTGCTTTTTATTTAAAAAAAACAAACAAACAAACACATTGATTTTTATCCACCCTGATTTATTTTGAGCAGATGATCAACAGTAGTCTAAATGCAAACACAAGTAGCAGTATGGGATGAGGGCATATAGTGTGTGCATTCATTTCATTTTAAAATTTCCCATCATCCTTGGAAAGTTTATTGTGTCTGTTGCTAATGTTCTTTCCATTGGCTGGACTCAGATCTCCTGACCTTAATATAGAATGTTAGCCACCACCACCACCACCCCCAACTTTCAAGGATATGTTTCTTCCACCCCTCTAAGGAGCAGGTGGCCTAGATTGGGAGGGAAGAGAGTAATTGTGGAACAAATGATGTCTAGCAAGCTGGAGTTTTGTGTGTGTGTGTGGAGAGAGGGCGAGAGAGAGAGCGCAGGATGGTGGAGAGTTTGCCTAGAAAGCTGGGTTGATTTTAATGCTGTTTGTCAGGGATCTCAGATTAGAAGAGGCTGCATTAAGTACAGAGTAGAGTCTGCCTTCAGGGGACTGAGCTTGGGACATTGTTAGAAGGTGAGCCTCTTTCATCTGTATGCCAAGCGCAGGATATACCGTAAGTGCTCACCGCTCCAACCAGCATTTTGCTTCAGCTTTTGGGAGCAAAACACACTTGACTGAATGTTTGAAGGAGTTATATCCATTGTCTTTGAAACTACAAAGACGAGAGATTTCCTGCAGTAGGATGTTGTACCTTAGGTGGATTTTGTACCTTAGGTGCGATAGGGTCCACCCCAAGTGTCAGCTTGGCAGTGGATAAAGGGATGGGTATAGAGGGAGAATATCAAAGAAATGATTGGACTCTTCTTGTTGGATGAGAGCCAGGCCAGGGACGAAAGGCAAGTAGCCTTAATAGGTATTTCTATAGCAGCCCACAAATATGCATTACATCTACATTATGTTAGAAGATCTTTGTCAGCTGTCTGTGAAACCTTGCTTCTTTTGAGGGTAATTAACAGAATGCAAAGCTGAATCCTTAAACCAAAACTGTTTTCGGATCACTAGCTGTTTGAAAAATGCGGTCTGTTTATGTTTAAAGTACGTAGGCTTGACCAGGATTTTGCCTTCTAATTCTGTTCGTGATATGCCCCTACTTGTGAGATAGCAGCGGAAATGTAAGTGATGTGGAGCCTGGATTTGTTAATGAAGTGCTGCTTTTGTTGTAAATAACTGTGTTGTTCTATCACCTAAGTAGAACAAGTATCTTCCAGCTGGAATTGCAACTCAACATCTGTTTAGATAGACTGTTTGGAGACAACCATGGGACATCGACTGAAGTAAACTTGCTCAATCCCTACACAGGACGACAACCAGGAGAGTCTGGATGATACTCTAGTAGTCAGTGAGGATGTTCTGTGGCTGTCCAGGAAGGTGGTGGGCTCCCTCTTCTCTGATAGTGCCCGCTGTCTGCAATCTTAGGATTGTCCTTGTCCTTTCTCCAGTGGCCCACAGTAGCAAGATAGTTGAGCTGTGTGTTCCTGCTGGTATACAAGAGCTCTCTTTGGGGCAAATGAAACCAGGTGTGTGTGTGTGTGTGTGTGTGTGTGTAAGTAAACCTACCGTCCTCATAATTAGTGCCATGTGGAATAACTGAGTCATGAAATCCTCCCTTCAAATTTTTATGCTTCTTACTGCATAATTTAACTTACAACAGGAGATAGGGAAGCTCTGATATTGCTATACAAGGCACTCCTGTGGTGTTGCTTTAAACACAGTACTGCCTATTTTGGGTCTCCTTTATTCAAGAAGATTGAAATCAGAAACTGCAGCTGCAAAGAGTAACAAATCATTTCAGGGATGGCTTTATACCCTACCCCTAAGCCAATTGAAAGATACTATGTCTGACTTGGTATGTCCCTCTTCAAGGACCATGGTACAGCTCTTTCCTGAGAATGTTCTGCCTCAGGGGATTGCTTATTTGAAAGTGTCCTCATGTCAAAACAACATCAACTACCCTGCACATTGAGCAAGGGGTTGGACTCGATGGCCTTATAGGCCCCTTCCAACTCTACTATTCTATGATTCTGTGATTCTATGAACACTTATAGATTGGGGAGTCTGATACCTTTCAGAAAAGCAGTCCCCCCTATATGTGCATTCTGAGGGTGGACAGTTTCCCCAAATTATTTTATTTCACTCTTTTATGAGGACAGATAATGAGAATTTGGCCTGTTTAACTTAACGAGCAGGATTTTGAGAAAGGAGTGGAGGCAAATAAATGAGGGTGCAATCTAGTAGGTTGGAGGTGGAAGACAGCATAAAAACTAAAGGCTATAAGTTTGTCATGAGGTTTGAGAACAGAAGGCATCTGTTTACCAGTGGCATACAATTCTAGAATACAGGCAGTTCTGGAGTTAAGAACATCCGACTTACAGACAACCCATACTTAAGAACGGACTTCTGGGTTCCCCGGCGCTACGTCATTTACATAGAGTACATAGTGTAGTATACTATGCAATTTGCATACCGGTTATTTACACAGTTTGTGTAAATGTCAATTTTAATGTATAGAACGCTATGCTGTTCTGACTTACCGTACATACAAATTCAACTTAAAGACATTCTTAAGAACAGAACTTGTTTGTAACCTGGGGACTGCCTATAATCTCCTACCAAAGGTCATGGGAACAGGCAGACATTTATAAAGGCTATTCTGTTGCTTCAGGTGTGGCCCCTTGGAGTTAGAAATTTTTTAAAAAAATTATTATTATTGCGAAGGGGCATTTTTCTAGGAAGTTGTTTTATACTGTGTCAGACCATTGGTTCATCGAGCTCAGTATTATGTACACTGACTGGCAACTGCTCTCTGGGCTTTCAGATGGAGGTTCTTGCTATGCCTACCTTGAGACGCTGGGGATGGAACCTCAGACCTTCTCCATGTAAAGCAGGAGGTGGGGAACATGTGGCCCTCCAGATGTTTTGGCCTACAATTCCCATTGGCCCTTGCCAGCATAGGCAATGGTGAGGGACAATGGGAATTGTAGGCCAAAACATCTGGAGGGCCACAAGTTGCCTGCCCCTGATATAAAGCATGTGCTGTACCACTGAAATATGTACCTTCCTCAAGGAAGTGGGGGATAGACTTGCACTGCATTAACATCTTTTAAAAACAGTTTTGTGAGTTTCTTATTTCATATTTGAAATAATCTGACTGCCATAGTCTTCTTGTGTCTGTCTGAGTGGGGCAAGTGGGGTTGCCCTTTTGTTGATGGCTCAGCATCATGGGCCTAAGTGATCTGGAACTATGTATTTTGCCAACCTTGTCTGCTGAGTTTGACCTTATCTTTCCCCTGTGGCATTGCATGCTGTGATCTAGATTATGTGGATTGCTTTGTAACCTTTCAGACTCCCTGATAAAGATAATATTCTGAGTGTCACTACCCAAGCTGTGGTTTAGAGTGTGGAGCATAATCAACTAACAAAAGGTATTTGCTGCTCATGCTGGGAGATGTTCTAGTCCATTACATCTTGTACAGTTTGCATGCTCTAGGATGTGTTTTATAGGACTCCATGGGATGAAATGGGCTTGATCTTGAGGAAATGGAGCATGGAGCAATAGTGGCATCTTGGCAGAAGGGGAGCCATTGCTACTAGCTTCTGTTTTGCATGCTGAGTTAAATTCCATTCTGCACAGCACTGCTGAACTAGAGCATGCATGTTGGACCGCGACACAAGAAGTCCAAAACCTAATTATGAGCAGCTGCTTTAGCAAGAATCCACATTCCTAAAGTTGTGAGTGGAGCTAACTTTTTGCCACAGGAAAAGGCCTGTGTATGAGAATGTATTTTCCCTCTTTTTGCAGTTTGTATGGGCAGCAAAAGCAAAAAGGGGAGTTACTGTAACTGTTGAAATGTTAATGAGCCTCAAATCCAACCCCGTCACCTCTGGCAGTTCTTCACTAACATTCATCTCGTCCATGCAAATGCTTCTGTATTAGAGACTTTAAAAATATTTCAGAGCTGCTGTAAGAAAACAGTCATAGTGACTGGGTTCACACGACACGACAACCCATCATGGGTTACTACCCACAGTGGGTTGGTCATGTCGTGTGAACCTGGACCAATTTCCCCAGGGTGGCTTGTTCGTGGGCAACACAACACCCTGACAACCCATGGCTTGTTCTTGGGGTTGTTGTACCCATGATGAGTTGTCATGTCGTCTGAACCTGGGCGACCGACCCTATCATGGGTATGGAGAATCTGCTATTGAGACACTTGCAAGAGCAGCAAAAAATACCTTGCTATTGCCAAGCAGCTCCCGGGTGGCCGCCAGTGCCAGCCACCCTAAAAGTGCCCAAGCGGCACTTGGGGACAGCTAGCACTGGCTTCCCCACCTCCTTGCTGCGATTGTGAGCTGTTTTGGGCTCACTGTGGCTTTTCCCCCCTTTACCCCCCCCCCCCGTCAGGTCGTGAAAGCCAGCTTTCACAAATCCCTTTTTGACAGCTATGGTCAGTCCCTTCAAAGTGCCCCAGTGGCATCTTGGAGGGGCTGCCTGTAGTTGCCAGGCATTTTAAAATACAGTAATACCTTGGATTGCAAGCATAATTCGTTCCGGAACCGTGCTTGTAATCCAAAACACTCTTATATCAAAGCAAGTCTCTGGTGGGCGTGAGTGGGGCCGATTTCGACCCGCTATGCCCGCTCGAGGCGAGCCATTACATCCCTACACTACTTGTCTTGCAAGACATTGCTTGTTTATCAAGTCAAAATTATATATATATATATTTACTTGTCTTGCAAAACGCTCTCAGACCAAGTTACTTGCAATCCAAGGTATTACTGTAATATTTTTGTCCCCCTTAATTTTTGCAAATATTTGGGGAAATTATTTTACAATTTTTTTTTTACCTGCGCTTGCATGACTGTGTACATTCCTAGTTGCACCAGCGCGGGAATGGGGAGCTTTGGATGGGCAGTGTGCTACCCTCCTCATTGCCCCACAGAGGCAGCAGGTAAGTTTATTTTTCCCTTTGGTTACATCTGACAGCTGTCAAAAGACAAGCTGTCAAATGTAACCAAAGGTGCACGTGACCTTAGCTTGCGAAAATGGGGTGGCGCGTTGTTCACCCAGGATACCTGTGGGAGGACCGAGGGGGGAGGAGCCAACAACCCATGGTGAGCCCAATTGTCTGTTGGACTCACCGTGAATTGTTTCACCAACAACCAACCCACTGTGGCTTATTGCCAGGGTTGGTTAGTGTGACATGCAAATGCATCCAGTGTTTCAGTGCTTATGAGTGAGAGGGAGTGGGGTAACCAGCTACAATTCTGTGTGAAGCTAATTAGTGCACTTTGCATGTACAGTATAGATTGATAGCACACAATTCTGCTGACTTTCAAAAATACTATCTTTTAAAATATTCTAACTTGCATGGTTAACATAAAATCTTATGTTAAAATCTAGTGTAGCCTTCTCAAACCTGGTACCTTCTATATTAGTTGGACTACAGCTTGCATCAGCCCAGCTGGCATGGCCCTATGCTGACTGGGGATGCTGGGGGGTTGTAGTCCAACATATCTGGATAGCTCCATGTTGGGAAGGCTGTCATGTTTTAGGGGTATGGTCCTTCTAAATATATTGATGATGTAGTGATTTCTCAGTAGAAAGCTCTTTAGAGCAGGGCTCTCCAACCTTGGGTCCCCAGATGTTGCTGGACTACAGCTCCCAGAATCCCTTGCCATTAGCCATGATGGCTGGGTATGCTGGGAGCTGTAGGCCAGCAACATCTGGGGACCCAAGGTTGGAGAGCCCTGCTTTAGAGTGTTGGAGAGGCTCCCTGGGTATATTGACTGAGTTCACACCATGGCACACCTATGAAGAAAAGATAATGAGCATTCCTTACCCTGTTTCATTGAGTTTTTTGAAAGCCACCTTGCACCAATGCTGTCTGATACCGGATGCTTTAAAACAGAGCTCAACTTCAGGTACATTGGTCATTGGCCGCTTGTGAACTCCCAAGAAAAGGTTTGTAGGTATGAAACACAGATCTCTAAAATTCCAGTATAGTACTGTAGAACTAAATGTATTCATGGGGGGGAGGATTTGAGGAAGGAAATGGATTCATAGATTTCATAGATCATAGAGCTGGAGGGGGCCTAGCTACAAGGCCATCGAGTCCAACCCCCTGCTCAATGCAGGAAACTAGATGAGGGGTCTCCCATCCAAGTAGTAACCAGGCCTGACCCTGCTTAGCTTTCCACACAATGGCTTGTTTTTCCTTGATCTTTTGAGTTGTATACAGGTGTCCCAAAATAAGTAAGATGATGCTGGTTTCTGGGCCATCTTGCATGCAAGAACATATATATGGAGTGGGAGACAGATATTTGCTGTGTGAACATAAAATCCTGTGCTTGATAACTAGCCTGATGGAGGGCCACTTTGAGGAATGTGTGGAAGCTGGTGGGTCAAAATCCTTCCACCTCCAACTGCTACTGTTCTATCCACACAGCTCACCTAGATTGGCAACTGGGGAGCTGCTTGGGGCTGGATTTGGTTCTGGAAACTCCACTTGCTGACCTCTAACATAAGCTTTGAGTTGCATGGAACTGTGGCCCGCAGGAACAACAACGCAGCTCTCCCTCCCTTTTGTTCCTTTGGAAGAACAAGAAACAGGACCAGGAGGATGATGACTGTGACAGGACCTTATTAAAGCAAAAGTTGATCTGAACGTTGTACTCCCTGAAATCACCCAAGTCTCTTTTTTCTTGGTGATTAAAGACGAATGCATGATTTCTTCCTGTCAGTAACTGTAGTCCATTCTGCCTCTCCATGCACTGACATTAAATCTGTTGGCTGTCAGTTCTCAGTGTGTAGCCATGGGAACTCTGATGTCACTAACAAGAGCTTGTGACTTTCCTTCCATGCAGGAAGGATGACTAGTGAAGACAAGAGGCGGCTGGTTGGTGGGATGTTCATTATTGTAAATGGTAGAAACAGGGTAAAAGAGAACCATCTGGTGGTTCCAAGGTGAGATCCTTCATTAAATAGCTTCTTTTCCCCACCCCACACCCGCCTTTTATGTTATACCGGTAAATGCAAATTTTTCCTACAGAAGAAAAGTGCTGGGTGTGCTCTGTTTGTGGGGAGGGAAAAAGGAACTTAATGGTTAATGTCTAGTAAGCACTTTGGGAGATTAAAAGGGCTATTTATTCTTGCAGTTCCAGCAAAGGAACTTGTAGAAATGTGGCAGTGCTCCTGTCACTCAAAGGGTTTGCCTTTGGGGAAACTTCTGATTGACAAACGAAGGTGCTGAACAGGGTTTAGGGCGAACAAAATGCTGTTCCGGGGGAGAGTCTGCAAGGAAATATCTTTCTATGGAACTTTGAAATTCTTTCTCTTGACTATCTTTGATCTGTTCAAAACACTGTCCTCTGGAGACTGGAGCTTTGCCTACAAAGGTGTCTCTTACAGGCACAGGCTGAAGTTGAAACCAAAGCCTAACCCTTTGCAAAATCATAGTTGAGTTCTATAACTCTGTATTTCCTCCAGAAAAGAATGTGGTTGATGTGAGCTTTCCTCTGGTGGAGCATCTACCCTCTGAGTGCCTTTTCCCAAGACATGTAAATATCAGGGGCAAATTCACAGCACTGCTTAAGTATCCAAAAATGTCATCTTGTTGAAAAGTTATGTTTTATTGAGCCTTAATTTCTCCGTTACAAGGATGATCCTTTTGGCATCATAGGGTTACTGTGTGGCTGGTGGTATAATGTGCCATAAATTGTATTGTGGAATTTTATTCATTTCTAAGGTGCTTATTGAGATCTGTTGAGAAGTTTAAAAAAAAAAACTTTCAAAAACAAACAAATTGTGTTCCATAGACTCTTCCAGTTTACTGATCACAAAATTTCAAGCAGTAGTACATTTTATTTGTTTGGCTGTAAGAACATAACAAATTTTCAAGCTGGTTTACTCTCTTAGCTGTTTCATAAGCACAAAAATGAAGCCCATGAATTCCAGCTATTTTTAGAAATATAAACTGTGAATGTTAAATCTGGATGTGTTTAAATATGTAATTTAAACTTGTAAAGAGAACTGGTATGCTAAATTTGACAAGTCACAGTCAAATAAAACACATTCAGATTTTTAAGCTCTGCTCCATGAAGTCTAATGCAGACATTCATTAGAATGGGAAAAATAAATTATAATTAAATCAGTCTTCCCCAACCTGGCACCCTCCAGGTGTGTTTGGACTGCAACTCCCATCATTCCCAGCCTCCAGTGACCATGCTGGTTGGGAATAATGGGAGTTGCAGTCCAAAAACATCTGGAGGGCACCAAGTTGGGGGGAAGGCTGAATTAAATGACGTACAACCTCTACCTCTTCCCCCAGCCCCCATGCCCATCTTCATGTTGCTCTTGTGCTCAAAGTGTAAAGGAAAAAGGTATAGTTCTACTCCAGAGTGAAACCTTTCTTTACAGCCCTGCTGCCACAGTGTAGAATAGATAGAGCTGCTCAAAGAAATTGTGAAATTTTGACTTGAGTTGACCTTGGGGGTTGGGAACAGGAGGTGGGTAGTAGAGAAAGTACTACGTTTCCATCCAGTGTTTCTTACTATCCCTGGTCATCTCTGTTGCCTATTGTTACTCAAAGTTTGCAATATTACTATATGGCAGGGTTGGGGAATGTGTGGCCCCCCACATATTGTTGAACGGCAACTCCCGTCAGTCCTAGCTAGCATAGCCAATGGAGAGGGATTATGGGAGTTGCAGTCCAACAACATCTGGAGGGCCACACATTCCACATCCCTGCTATAGGTTATTGATTTACTCAGAATTTATTACCAAAGCTATTGCCAGAGTAGATCTGATCTCACAGGTAACTGTTTTTAAGGCCATACCAATCCATTGAGGTTGAGGTGTGTGTGTGTGTGGGTGTCACACAAGTCTTGGGGACTCCTAGATCCCTTTTACTATCTTCATTGGCTGTTCAGTGTAAATTGGTATTTGCATATTGCTCTTGTGTCTATTCCCCCCCCCCCAGGTTTAGTTGTTTGTGTTTTGTCCTTGTTTTTTTTTTTAAATTAAATAAGAAAGGATATAAACTATTTTTAACCTGTCTTTTTTTAAATATGGGATTAAGAAACAGCAACAACATTTCCTCTTGTTCTGTGTGTTGGGAAGGAGTGAGGATGTAGCTTCCCTCCACATTTTTCCATTGTATTTTCACTAGGCCTGTCAGCACATGAGAACAGAGCCCTGCTGGATCAAACCAAAGATCCATCTACAGTAGCCAACCACAAGCCTCTGGAAAACCCTCAAGCAGGACATGAAGGCAAGAGCCTTCTCTTGCTGTTGTTCTCCAGCAGCTGGTATCCAGGGGTTCATTGCCTCTGAACCTGGAGGTTGCATATAGCTCTCGTGATTACTAGCCATAATTCGTCTCATCCCCTTTTATAAATTCCTCTCAGCTTGTGGCCATCACCAAATCGTGTGCCAGTGAATTTCATACATTGATTACCGGTATGCATTGTGTGAAGAAGTACATTCGAGAAAACAAGGGTGGTTAGGTGAGCACAATCACCTGCAAATGGTAGTTTATCAAGGGGAAACATCTAACTTAAAAAGTACCTTCCCATATTCTGGATACTCTGTTCATACATTGATAAAAAATCTTGATCTCTGGTAGCCTGGCTGCGTTGACTGGCTGATGCAGTTGTGTGAGGCAGCTTTAGCTTGGACCAGAGCTGAGGGCCCTTTTAAAGATGCCTAGATAATATCATACAGGTAGTATGTTGTTGTTTGTCATCCACCATCATCAACACTTATAAAGCATCTCAAATTTACACAGATTAAAAACCAAGACAGTTCAATTTGTGAACGATAAAGAAAGAATATGAGTTATTTGAGTGAATTATGGGTGGCATTAAAGTACAGCCAGTGACTCTTAGTAACAGTGATGGTTCCTTGACAGTGCTATAGTCATAGAATTTCTGTGGATGCTAAACTGTCTCATTGGAGTACCTGGCAGGGGATGCTGTGCCTCCGGCTAGAAAACAGGAGCAAGGTGCTGCAGCCACCGCAAACATTTCTTAAGCTAATGCTAGATAGCGTGCAATAAGGATCTGCATAACGGAAGGCCTCTGCCTAGGCATAATTAGGGCTGGAAGTTGGTGTTCTGTGCCTTATTGAATGGTTGCCATGTTCCCATGCCAGATTTATGGGAGGAGGAAAAACAGTTCTGCTATTGGCCGGTATTTTTGGCAGGTGTAGGCTGAGCTTTCAATGTAAGAATATTCCAGTACCTGACCAAAATGTATTCTAGAAAAGTTTATGCTCAGAATCTGATCCATTCCTGTTGACTGGTACGATTTAAGAATTTATAATAAGCAAAGGACTTGCAAGGATGACCTAACCTGAGTGTCACTGAGCCTTCTTTCTAGTGATCTTGCACTCGCTCTGTTTGTCTTCCTTTTCCCTCTCTGCTTGCCCTGTGTCTCTTGATTCCAATGGCAGGTGTGCTTTGAGATCACAGAGAGCCAGTATTGGCAGGGAAGTTACGGCCTTTCTGACTGCCATGGGCTTAACTGCTCTGATGTCACCAAGATGCTGGCCTACCATGGATAGGTTACCCTGAGTGCTTGTGAGGAGGGCTTACTGGAAATAACTAGTCTGAATTTTGAGGACCCAAAATTTTGAGGACCCAAAAATCCAATCCTCTAATATATGGCAGTATTTCCAGGGATTTCAAATGAGTTCTTGCAGGACAAATATTGGCTGAGTGGTCTGGTGGCATTTTACTGGAAAGGGGCAGATGATTCTTGCTACATTGCAAGAAAGGAGAGCTACTGTGATGCAAAGAGCTGAAAGTATAGTGAGATTCTGCCTTAGACAGGGTGGGCATTGCAACTTGTCACCCTCCAGATGTCTTGGCCTACAATTCCCCTCACCCCTCACCATTGGCCATGCTGTCTAGGGCTGATGGAAGTTGTAGGCCAAAACATCTGTGGAGTGCCACAAATTGCCCACCCCTGGTCTAGGGCCTCAACATTGCTGACAAGTGATCCAATGTTATGGAGTTACCTGTGTTGTATTGGCAGAACAGCTTTGCCCTTTGTCTGAAAAAAATTCTGCTGGCTCTCTTGTAGTATGCGCATACTTCTGGAATTCCTGAGATTTAAAAAATGTGGTTTGTGTCTGTGTGCAGTGCACTTGCCTTTTTCCATCCACCTGGGTCAGAGCAGGGGTTGCTAGGGAATGGACTTGAGGAATCAAGGGTATAGGATCTGGCTTCAGGCTTTTCTGTGTCCTCAGCGATGAGACTCAAAGGTGGCATAGGTGAACTTTAGCCACTCTTGGAATTAGACATGTGGTATGTAGTTGGCTCTATGATCTCCTTGCTTCAGGTAGGGACAAAATGACTGGATTAAGCCAGGTATAATCTAGGCTACTTCTCAACCAGTTTCCTTTAATCTCTCTGCTCCCCCCCCATATGTTTTGTTTTTTAAAGTAGTTGGCATCCTTCTGGTTTCAGACCTTGTATTTCAGCCACTCTCAGGGTTGCACACTTGATTCTTCTACTGCACAGATGGATGAGGAAGCAAACTGTCCATCTGCATGATTAACAAATGTGTTAAAGTGCCGTAAAGGGGGTGGAGGAGTCAAGCTCGGCCCTGGCCAGAAGCCTCAGAGCTGTGATTTAGTAGGACACCCAAGGGCTTATTGCAGCTGGGAGGTTCTCTGTTGTGGCCTTTAGAAAAGCCTTCAGAGAATTGCTAGTGATTCATGATGGAGTCTATTAATATCCTTTGCTCCACCTGCTAAGGTGACAAAGTCAAAAACAGCAGGACATTGGCTGCAACTCTGCTTCAGACCAGAGGGTGTTGCTGGTGACAGAGGTCTGTCCTTCCAGCTGTCGCTGGGCAGCTCTTCAAGCAGCAGCAGAACTGTGTTTGAATTTAAAAGCGTGTGCTCAGAAGAACATTTAGGAGTAGAGCTTTGCAAGTAATAAGCAAAGAGTGTTTTGCCATGCATACAGAACTAAACGGTAACAGGCAGTCTCTGTGTTTGCAGATTTTGCAGTTAAACATTTGTATAACACAGCCTTCCCCAAACTGGTGCTTTCAAGGTATGTTGGACTGCAACTCCCATCATTCCCAGCCAGAATGGCCGCTGGTTGGGGGAAGGCTGTGTTATTGGGCAGTAGCTGGTGTTTATACATGTGCCTTACCATAAATGTATAAGACTTCTCTTAAATAGAAAACTAGGAGGCAGGATGTAACATGGTGGGAGACCTTGAGGGGAATATCGAGGGTCAATGCCTTACTTGCTTATCCAAAGATTCACTGAATTCCAGGCCACTTGTCTCTGAAACAAGCAAATGGCTTCTGCTCTTCCTTCACTGGCATGGATGTTTACAGATCTCTGTGCTCTTTCCGGTGTGGGGAATGCTTCCTGATCTTTAGCGAGAGTTTCCTCTTGACTATTGTGCCACATGCTCCTTGCCAGAGTTGGCTTGAGCACTACCTTCTGTTTGCTGTTTTACATTAGCAGTCATTTGCTGGGGATGCTCTTGGACATTTGAAGCCCTTAGGGTATCTCTCCAGTGGGGCACAAATTTTGTTTGGGCTTGGTAGCCAGCCATTGTTTCTAGTTGCTTTCTCTCTCTGCTTCACCAGGGTGAGTTAGTCCATTCCTTTGTACCTGCTACCTAGGGAGGAGGGGTGATTAGGGGCGCATGTGTGTTAGTAGCAATCCCTTTCTTTTACCCATGACACTGATGCTGCACCCCAACATAAAACAACCTGACACCATTTTCAAAAAAGGTGCTTTCTGCTTTAAATACACACACACACACACACACACACACACACACACACACACAGTTCCTTCAGCGGAATATGTAGGAAGCTTTCTCTGCAGATTGATGGAATTACCGGTAAACATTTCTGGTAGTCATATTGGTGGGCCAGTGAGCCTGGCTGTTCTGAAGCGGCTTCATTAATATATAATACTGCTGTAGAGGCACAGCATGGGTATAGGAGGAGCTTTTGCACAATAGAAAAGTTCCTAGGGTTCCGAGCAGTGTGTACCCTATGGACTGATGGGGCTTCTCCTGACTTTTTAATTCTCTATTTGTTTTTTAAAAGGCAAGAAGGGAAGCAGACTTAAAATGGCAATGTAACAGTTGAGTGGTCGGATACAAGTCTAAACAGGCCAGGGCTAGGTTTTAGATGCTTGTTTTTGACTTGCATCTGAACATTGAGACTTCAGCTGCAGTTGTCGTAATTTCCAGATGCTGCTTTATAATGATTTTTAAAAGATGAGTAGGAAGAAAATCATGTAACTGTTGAACTAGAACCTTGGGAGCAAATGAAATGTGACAGTTAAATGCGTCTTTGCATTTAATGTGCAGGTTTGTTTGTTTTTAAAATGAAAATAGCATGAAGCACACCGTATGTGTGTGTGTGTGTGGGTGGGGGTGATAATTGTTAGCATTGTAGCAGATGTGAAAGGAGAATTTACCATTTCCTCTCCTTCAGTGGTCCTGTGGAAAATCCCTCCCCTGCTGCTATTTGCATTGGGAGAAGAGTGCAAATACAGTAATACCTTGGATTGCAAGTAACTTGGTTTGAGAGCGTTTTGCAAGACAAGCAAATTTTTAAATATTTATTTAAAAAATTTTTACTTGATATACAAGCGACGTCTTGCAATACAAGTACTGTAGTATAGCTTAAATTAAAAATGTCTGTACAAATTTTTTGGGGGGGATTTCGTTTTGATATAAGAGTGTTTTGGATTACAAGCACGTTTCCGGAACGAATTATGCTCTCAATCCAAGGCATGACTGTATCAGCTTCAGATGAGGGATTTTCCTGAGGTCTGCAGCAAGGGAAGAAACCTGCTATGGTTCTATTAACTATCAGCCCCAATGGAAAGACGCATTTAACATCACATCTAGTTTGGCCCTAAGCCAGTGTGGCGTAGTGGTGAGAGTGTTGGACTGGGACTCGGGAGATCCGGGTTCTAGTCCCCACTTGGCCATGAAACTCACTGGGTGACTTTGGCCCAGTCACTGACTCTCAGCCTAACCTACCTCACAGGGTTGTTGTGAGGATAAAATGGAGAGGAGGAGGATTATGTAAGCCACCTTGGGTTCCTTGAAGGAAAAAAGGCGGGCTATAAATATAATAAATAAAATAATAAGTAATATAGTGCAAATTCTAATGAATCTTCTAAGATCAGCGGTTGATAGTTAATACAGCCCAGAATCTGGCATGGAATCACTCCCCTGAATGACTGAAATCCATGCCATGACTCTGCCTATTTCTGCATCTCTAGGAATGCAAAACTCTCTCTCTCTCTCTCTGGGAATGTGGCTAGGGAGAATCCTTCAGTGATTATAGATCCTGCTGGTGAGTAGATTGTGCCCACCATGCTGGCCCTATGAGCACCTCCATGCAAAGCAGAAGGGACGCCAGCATGGGCTAAAGTGCGGGTACAGTATGGAACATACTGGATCCCTGAAAAAAAATAATCTCCTCCTTATTGTTAAATACACAAGTGGCTGCTTTGGGATGCTTTTACATGACCTGGTGACTGACAAGATACAAAACCTTTTTGCCCAGTACTGCAACTTGGTTATAAAGAAACTGGTAACTTAGGTTGCTCTTCTCCTGTTTTTAAAGAGCATAAGAAGAGCTGTGCTGGATCAGACCAAAGGCTATCTAGTCCAGCATTCTGTTCCCACAATGGCCACCAAATGCCCCAATGGGAAGCTCACAAGCAGGACATGAGGTGCAATAGCATCTTCCCACTCATGTCCCCAGCAACTGGTGTACACTAGGCATACTGCCTCGGATACTGGAGATAGCATATAGTCATCAGGACTAGTAGCCATTGCAAGCCTTATCCTCTACTAATTTGTATAATTCCCTTTTAAAACTGTCCAAGCTGGCGGACATCACTATATCTTGTGGTAGTGAATTCCATAGTTTAACTACCGTATGTGCTATGCAAAGAAGTACTTCCTTTTATTTGTCCTAAAGCTTCTTTGGATGACCCCAGCTTCTAGTATTATGAGAGGAAAAGAGGAAATCTGGGAATGGTTCAGGCAGGACATTTGTTCTGCCTCTGTGTGCCTTGCTGAGGCTGTCCTGTATGGTCAGCTATCTTATAGGGTGTTCATAAGGTACAGGTAAAAGATGGCTGGGACCAGTGGAGACCATTTTCATTTGGATGATTTCCTCCCCAGAGCAGAGGCCTTTGGAATGGCTGTTTCAGTGGCTATCTTTGTGAGTGGAATCAGAATTGTTCTGTGTTCTTTGTTTTGTTTTGTGGGTTAAAGCTGGGCAATGGGCCCCCTCTGTCCTTTCTAAGTGTACAAAGAAACAGCAGTATCCTTACAGTCCTCTGCACTGTCAAACTATTAAGTATTAAAGGCGTCTTGTGGTGTGTTGGCAAGTGATTGACACTAAGCTGAAGCAGGTGCAGAGAGCGTGGCGGCTTCCTCAAAGCTATGGGAGAGTGAACAACTAGACTACGAAAACAAACTGAGGGCCCGCCCTGAGCCCATCGGGTGTTTAGGCCTCTGGATTGTATGGCAGCTGGCCCTTTGACTGGTACAGCAAGATTGAACTGGGAGCGGTGTGTGCGCGCACGTGCAAACCTACATTTCTAGTTTTCCTTTAATGCAAGCTGAACTAGGGGTTGAAAAACTAGGCTGTAAGTAATGCACTATCTGCCTTCTGCAGACTAAGGGCCTCAGGAGGATTCAGTAAGCTATATTTGCATTTACACACACACACACACACACACACACTATTTGTATCTATCTTGAATTTCCTTAGCTTTTTTTCTGACTCCTGTGCCACTTACCGTATATAAACTTGAAAAGTTCTGGAAACCATTTTTTGTTAAAAATTTGGAAAGATTCAAACAAACATTTGCCATCTCTCTCTCTCTCTCACCTCCCAACCCTCCTGCCTATCCATCCACTTGTATATCCCTCCCACCATAAACAGTTTGAAAAAATCCACTTCTGCTATGCTCCAAGGCAAAAACAAGTGCATTGCATTGGTACATGTGAAATAGTACATAAAGAAGGGAGTAGAGCCTGAGCATGGGCAAATTTGATTTCCCTGCCACTTTATATGTTCAGACAGTGTGACCACAAGGCCAGCTTAGGCTGTAGCGCTTTTTCGTTTATTGAAGACATGAAGACTGCTTGAGGGGCCCATAATTCCTGGGAATGAATGCCATATTTGGGAGGCAGATCTTGCTCGGGGGGCCTCTTGGACTCGGAGGCTAGGTTCTTCTCAGAATGGCTTGCTAATACCCTGTTTGCTTCTCTTTGTAGAACGGTGCTTCTGATTGCAGACTCAAGGAATCACCATGCATCCCCACCTGTTGAGAGACATTCCAGAAGCCCAAGGCTGCCAAATTTCCATCCTGATGGGACAGTGATGATGGGCGGCTGTTGGTATTTTTGCCTTGGAAAGGAACTTTGAATGGATTTGCCATGGTGACATGAAAAAGGGCCAGGATGGATAACGGACTGTCACAGGGGCGATCCCACATAGGCACTGCCTCTTAGTGAAATTATCCTCCAGCTTTCCTGAGTCAAGATCTGGAGGGAGGGGAGGGGGGCTGGGTGGGTGGGGTGGGGAAGCAAGCTGAACACTCTCTTCCAAAGCAAGGATGACTTTGGTAAGGTTCCGGAGGAGTTTCCGGCAGGTGTCTCCTCAGGTGGTGCTGTTCTTGCTCTTTGCGTTCTGCCTGCTCAGTGTTTTTATCTCGGCTTACTATTTATATGGGTGGAAAAGAGGACTGGAGCCCTCTGGGGACATCCCCAGCCCAGACTGTGATGAACCGAAGGTTGCCCCTTCACGCCTACTTCCATTAAAGCCCATCAAAGTGGTAGATTCCTCTCGCACAGACCCTTTGGTTCTTGTGTTTGTGGAAAGTCTTTACTCTCAGCTGGGCCAGGAGATTGTTGCCATCTTGGAATCCAGCCGTTTCAAATATCTGACAGAGATTGCTCCAGGGAAGGGGGACATGCCCACGCTGACTGACAAGGACCGAGGGCGCTTTGCACTGATCATCTATGAGAACATCCTGAAGTATGTGAACCTGGATGCCTGGAACCGTGAGCTCTTGGACAAGTACTGTGTAGAGTATGGTGTAGGAATCATTGGCTTTTTCAAGGTACTGGTTTTGATTTGGGGAAAGCATTTGCAGGAGAAGGTGGTGTGGCGGCGGGGGAGGAGGAAGCATTTGCAGGAGTGCGTGGTGGTAGAAGGTGAGGTGGTCCAGTCACTTCATGGGGACAGGATTTGTGCAGCAATGGAAAGCAGATCCATCTCTCTGCACAAAGACAAGTATGTCTTGGCCAACTCCTGCAGCAAAATGAGGTGGTGGAAGAGCGACACTATTTCTGACTGCAGTTCCCTGGCTTGAAACTGTGAGAGGTGATCATTTCTTAATGGCCTCCCCTATGTGTGAAACTCCCAGCAAATAGAAATCTAGCCCAAAGGGCTGGGCTAATATCTTTTTCCCCTGATGTGCTAGTTTTCTTTTTATGGGTGCAGGGTAGGGGGGCTTTTAAGACCCAGATCGGGACTCCTGTGCCTAGTCTAGAGTAAAAATGAAGAGAGAGAGAGAGAGAGACCGCTGCTAGATATGGATTTAAAGTAATGTATGTTTTGGCCCTTAGTAGTTTGTGTACATGTCAAGAAAGGAGCCTGCTTAACTCATGGAAGTTCTTCAGTTGCTCCCTTTCTTTCCTGCATCCAAGCTTCTTACAGAGTCAGGGTCCCAAGACAATTCTCTCTGCCCAGGATTTGAACTGATTGGTTGAAGAAGGTTCCACCATAGTCTCCCTCCCTGCCTATGTGCTAGTACTGCAACAGTGCTGAGCGTGAATGTTAAGTTTGAAGGTTCAGCACAACAGCATGTTTCTCTGTGTTTCGGCACCATTTACTTGAATGGGCCCTGCCTGATTTGATTTATTTTCTAGGCAATAACCTGCTCATATTACATTGAGAGAGGTGCTGTATGAAGGCGCCCTTAGTTGGCTCATATTTGAAGAGCTGGGGGCACAGGAAGATCTGCAGTCTGCAAAATGTCAGCCTTTCTTGGACACCTTCTCATCGTCGCTGCTTGCTATTGAATGGCTTGATGTCTGGCCAGCGCCAAGCCTGATAAGTAAAAGTGCTGTGTTTTTTAACTGATGCCAAGAGCGGATTTACAAATTCGCGTCTTTTGAGATGAGGCTATGCTGCTGTAGCTCTGCTGATGACAGGACAAAGATAACAATAGTGGTCCTTTGGGGGGGAGTTGTTTAATGTGTGAAGAGAACAGATTGTAACAGGGATTTGAGGGATACCATAGTGACTCTGTCTAGCACTATGGCTTGACAAGGCCACCTTACCCTAGATTCCTGCTTCGCTTGGTGGCTTTTGGATTGAGCTTTAAGGAGGCAGACAGGAGAGATGAAAAGTGAATATTTTTACCTCCTACATGGTGCAATCCACAGGGTGTTTGTCACAGGTCTATTGCATTTCTGTGCTTGAAAGGGTTAAGCCAAGAAGGTTAAAAATCTAGGAAGGAGGGGAAGGGAAAAAAATCTAGGAAGGAAGGGTGCTAAATGGGACTATATTCTGAGACTTGGAGCTGTCCTGCTGCTTTTGATGGACTCTTGCAGAGCAACCGTCTTCTCTTCCATTCTGATTTTCTCTTGCTTTTCTGTCTCGTGCCTAGGGAGGTTCATGCTATAATAAATTGCTTACGTTTTCAAAGAGCCAAAGGAAAGTCTGTCTTGCTTCATATCCATCTTGGTTTCAGTCCACTTATACAATTATATCCTTGGGAGATATATGGTTGGCTGTTTAGTATGTATAATATATGCTCCATGTTAATCAGCTTCCAGAGATTAACAGTTGGATAAAGCCTGTTTTTGAAATGTGTTAGTTCATCACACAAAGTAGTCTGTGTGTTTCAGAGTTCATTGATCTCTCCAGTTAGAAAGTTCATAGACCACACAACATGCACATTGCAATAATAAAGAAGTTTAATGCATGACCCCTCTTTCCCTTGACATAAACAGGGAAACTGGAAGATGTGCAAGGGTCGCCAATAGAATGTGTGAACAGCAGCCTCTCCATCGTTGTCAAGATTCCCTCACTCCCATCCTTTAATGCTGTAGGACATCCCTTGAGAACCATCCGTATCCATCTGATTTAAGCCAACACCATGTGACACACACCATGATCCTATGAGGCGCAGCTGTGTATGCCACTTCCTCCAGTACTCTCTGGCTTAGCCCCCCCTTTTTTGCTGGTAGGGAAGTGAGAGAGGAGGAAGAGGAAGAAAATCTGAGTTTGACTTTGATCTAACTTACAGCAACTTTCTCTAGTCTCTAATCTGACCACTCAAATCAGTATCTTTTCTTTTCCTCTCCTTACAACATTTTGACTATGAAGGGTGGTTCTAGTAACCCTCCTAATTAGAGATGGAGCTTGCATTCAGATGCTGTGAACAGCCCCAGACTTGATGTGCAACTTGGACGAGGTGTGGGATTAAGTGGAGATTTTATAATTTTCAGAATGCATGACTGCTGGATTCTCATTTTCTCTAGCAGTAATTTATGCCAACGACCCACTCATTTCTTAAGTTGTTTGCCTGTGACTATAGAGAGGAGGAAGCTATTTGGCTTTTCAATTCCATAGAGCAGTTTTTTCTAGAAGCCTGGTGTGACATGTTCAGTAACACATGGAGGTGCTTTCAGAAATTCAGTTCTCTGTACACTGGTCACAGGATGCTATTATGCTCCTTTTTAAGCATTGCCAATACTTAAATTTGGGATAAAATAGGGCGCTAGTTCTTCACCCCCCACTTTCATTCTCCCCCTCTACTCTTTTCTAAATGATGGTAGCTAAAAGAGTTTTTGTATATGATGCCACTTTATTAAATAAGTACTTCACACAACAGAATTAGAGTGAAAAGGTCATCTCACTCAAATTCTCTGTATACTTCTTCTAAACAGGAATCTCTAAAAGTGTTGCAAATGATAGCGTTACTAACTGAATCCTGTATCTACGTGTATGTCACTCTGAATGTCACAATCTTGACCTAGTTTGCCTGGAGACGGTAAACCTGTGTCTGGGATGCATCACTAAGGCTTATGTGATGGAACGAATGACTCTCCATACAATTTGTTTTTCTTCCACATAGAAAATTAGATGTCAGGGAGAAAACGAGTCCAACTGGCAAGAACCAGTGTGGCATAGTGGTTAGAGTGTTGGGCTGAGACTCCAGAGATCCAGGTTCTAGTCCCTGCTTGCCCATGAAGTTCACTGGGTAACTTTGGATCAGTCACGGACTCTCAGCCTAACCTATTTCACAGGGTTGTTGTGAGGATAAAATGGAGAGGAGGAGGATTATGTAAGCCGCCTTGGGTTCCTTGCAGGAAAAAATAAAATGCAGTGAGAATTGTGGAGATCATTGTTTTTTTTAATGGAGAAGCACTTGATTATGTGAGCCCTCATCTGCAGTCTGAAGTGGTACAGCCCAAGCACACTGGCTGGGGACTTGCAAGCAGCGAAATGGAAGCAGATATTTAGGACACAACTCTTAGTTCAGAGCCAGGAGGCTTGGCATGAGATGGGACAGCAGCCTGTCAAGCGCAGGCTTCCCTTTCCTCTAGGCCAGCCTTACCCAACCTGGTGCCTTCCAGATGATTTGGGCTTCAACTTCCATCAGTTCCAGCCAACATGGCCAGTGGTCAGCTTGGGGAAGGCTGCTCTAGATCTTAGGATACATGGCTTTTTCTTCCTGAGATTGGCAATGCTTCAGTGATTGAGACTATTGTAGCAGTAGTAGGTAAACTCTGTCCTTCTGAGTTGTTCAGTTAATGAAGTTTAGTTACTGAAGTGTCCCCTAAACACCAGAGCATGTTTTTTCTCTCTCTGGTGGCAGGCTCTGTCCTCCTTTCTGCTTCTCCTTGCTTTAATTGCTGCCAGATGAATTCTTGTCTGAAGTGGTCATTCAGTTCATGTGATCTCCCTACAGGCCAATGAGAACAGCTTGCTGAGTGCTCAGCTGAAAGGCTTCCCCCTTTTTCTCCACTCCAACCTTGCGCTTAAGGACTGCAGCATCAATCCCAAATCTCCACTCCTGTACATCACTCGGCCCAGTGAGGTAGAGAAGGGGCTTCTTCCAGGGGAGGACTGGACAGTATTCCAGTCAAACCATTCCACCTATGAACCCGTCCTCCTGGCCAAAACCAAGTCGGCAGAATCCATCCCACACATGAGCATTGATGCCGCACTCCATACCACTGTGGTGCAGGACTTGGGTCTTCATGACGGCATCCAGAGAGTCCTCTTTGGCAACAACCTGAACTTCTGGCTGCACAAACTAGTCTTCGTGGATGCAGTTTCCTTCCTCACTGGCAAGAGGCTCTCTCTCCCCCTTGACCGCTACATCTTGGTAGACATAGATGATATCTTTGTCGGCAAGGAAGGCACACGGATGAAGGTGGATGATGTCAAGGTAATTCTCATAGCACTTGAGGTTGGCTTTCTGGGGAGATATGGGGGCTGCTGATCTGTGGATCCATTTCTTTAGACTAAAGGCTACAGATTATTGCTTATTCTGCTGCCCATGTCATTGTTGTATCCTTATTGCTTATTCTGCTACCTGTGGCATTGTGCTTCAGTCAACACTGAGAAAGAAAGTGACACTTAAAATGCAGAATATATAATCATATGCCGCCATCGACATGCAACTTTATTAATCTAAACACAGAAATCCATCTCTGATCTGCTTAAAAACTGAGTGTTCACTGCTATTAGGTTATTGCTTTGGTTGGAAACACTGAATTAGGATTGCTGTAAAGAGCTGCATATGCTAAAATGCATAGTTTGGTTTCTTTGTGGTTCAGTTAGCAGTAGAATTAAAATACCATGGATTAAAACAGAATAGGTACATGTATAGCTTATTGGACAACTATTTCAGCATTTGATGAAGAGGACTGTAGTCTACAAAAGCTCATGCTCTTAAAAGGAGCTTGTCTTTACACTGTTACAAAAAGACAAACTCATTTTAAGAGCATGAGCTTTCGTAAGACTATAGTCCTATATGCAGGTGCTTTAAAATAAAAAACAGGCCAAGAGAGCTCTGAACTTGGGACAAAATTTAGTTGCTTAAGGGAAAAATGAGCTTTGAACTACATAGCAGTATATTACCAAATACAGGTGGCCAGAGCAAAAGATTAAAAGTTTTACCAGTTACATATCAAGGCTTTTGTCACTAACTGACTGCTTTGAGAAGAGCTGGGGTGGGGGGTAATAGATTATTTGCTTTGCTCAGAGAAATGATGGCTTAAGTCTCGGACACCTTTTAAGCAAGAAAAACATACATTGTGTAACAAATTTATCACCGGGTCACTTAAGCACATATCTGTCTCAGTTTTAGTTGTTTGGAAGCTGATGCCACGTGGCTCTTTCTATTATGACTGGAGTAGTATGAGAAGTCTGACGCCATGTGAGAAGAACCAGTGCTGCAGCTCCCTCCACATTACCTCTTTGGAAACTGGCATTTGCAGTGATGGGAAGGAGCTGCAGACAGGGCTGCTGCCAGGCAGCCTAGGGCTGCTTACATAACCCTGGCGGCATGGGATGGCGTCCTGCTGTAGCAGCCCTGGTGTCACCAATGTAACTTGGGAAGAGGGCCTTTAGTTTCACTTTTTGGTGTGCTGCTTGCTGCATCCTTGTGGAATTCCAAGGATGATGGTCAGCTTTTCACTCACTGGTTGTGCCAGATTCAGAATTGTGGGCAATGGAATAAGGGACCACATGATATAAAACAAAATAAGCAGAATGATCGAGAGGTCTGGCAGCATTGCCATAGCCATAGCCCCAAGTTGGGTCTAGTAACAAGGCTGTACCGTTAAGTGCACTGCAGTGCTGAACAATCGTCTGCCTTGAATGATTCATTCCTGCCTTCTGGAACTAAGGACAGGTCACCATGCTTGCTGTAAGTATACTCCAACTTGACTTCCATTGCAGAAACAAAGGATGTAGCTTAACAAGCAAATATCTTCTTAATTCTTCCTTTCTTTGCCTCTCTTAAGACAGAAGACTAAAAGTACGCTGACTGGGTTCGCACAACACGCTAAGCCATGGTGGCTTAGCATGTTGTGCAACCCCAGTCAGTGTTTCTTAGCCATGGCTTCAAAGCCACCCATCAAAGCCATGGCTCGTTCTAGGGTTTACTGTAGCCACCGTGGCTTAACGAGTTGTGCGAACCCAGCCATTGTGCAAATGTGGATCCTTTTGGGTGACATAGACTAGGTAGGCACTGGAATCTAATGATTAATTGGATCAAGGGATCCAGTTTTCTGTCGCAACTGATGGCCAACACCCATTTAATATGGGATATGTGCTGCTCTCATCTGGGCTCTGGGCAAAAGGAATTGGTAGGTGGGGAGTCAAGGAGTAACTTTGCCCTTAACCTTGTAATGTGTGTAAGTGGTGTGCATAGGCTATGATTTTAAATGTTCCTTTTTCCTCCCGCCCTGTAGGCTCTGTTTGACACCCAGAATGAACTGCGCACCCATATCCCAAATTTCACCTTCAATCTGGGTTACTCAGGGAAATTCTTTCACACAGGTAAGAATGAAGGTGGTATAGTGTGGGTGTATAGTGTGTTAACTTATTGGGCTTGCAAGACTTTCATTTTATGTGGTTCCTGAACCAGAAGTTTTACCTGGTATAACCTAAACTTGCAGGTGGCTTAAGACACCAAGTGGTGTGGTGATGGTGTTGTGGATCAGATTTACCAATGAAGCTTCTATCTCCATTCAAGGCTTCTGGGTTTGATCAATCTCTGACCCAGTTCACACAGTGCAGTAACCCACAGTTTGTGAAACCGTGAGTTGCTGTTAATGAAGTGGGTGCAAGCATGCTAATTTTCACTGCCCGATTGCTCCCATTGTAGCTGGGCAGAGCTAAACAACCGAGGGATGTTCCGATTTTGGGTTGTTTATCATGATATCCAAACTTGGAATTGTGGGTTGTTGGGGAGAGGAACAGCCCAGACTTGTAACCCAAGAACAAACCATGGATTACAAGTCTGGGTTGTTCCTCCCTCAACAACCCACAAATTCCAGGTTCAGATGTCACAATAAACAACCCAGGGACGGACTGTTTAGCTCAGCAAGAGTGGGAGGGTGGACGCCTGAGAGCCAGCATGCTTGCTTGCTCACTCCCACTTGTTCACAGCTACCCAGGGTTTAAACAAATGAACAGAAATGAGGTGTGAACCAGGCCAATGAGTTGTGCTACAGGCAGTTAATGCTGCTCAGATGTTTTAACTGGCAAAACGTTTGGGTGGTTTGTGCCCATGAGGGATGGCTTTTCGTACATGGCTTCAGCCTTTATGAGTGATGATGATGATGATTTGGACCTGACAGGTACAGACGCAGAAGACGAGGGGGATGACCTGCTGCTCTCGTATGTGAAGGAGTTTTGGTGGTTCCCCCACATGTGGAGTCACATGCAGCCTCACCTCTTCCATAACCAATCTGTGCTGGCTGACCAAATGACCATGAACAAGAAATTCGCTGTTGTGAGTAAGATGCTGTTTAGGGCCAGGGCAAAATGGTGGGGGCAAAAAACAGGTTGTATCTCAGTGAAGAAGGTACTAGCTTATGAATTGTTTACTGTCCAAAATGGAAGTTTATAACAACTTTGCCATTACAAAATGAAATAAAAATACCTGGTTACCAGATATTGCCATAGTGAATTAAATCAACATAACAAGAAGCAGCATTCTTAAACTATTGTGCACTTTAATGGCTGCTACAGCAGATTGAGTAACCCTTTTTTGTAATATGTTCCTAGCTTCTACTTATGCAAAGAGTGGGATATATGGGTATGTATAAAAACATCCCAACATGCTAGTCTCCTGGGGATCTTATTAGGACTGAACTGTTGTGCCCTTTGGAACATTAACATTTGTAAACCGCCCAGAGAGTTTTGGCTATGGGGCGGTTACATAGAGATGATCATAATCATGATCATTCATGATCATGATGAGATAAATAAAAATAATTACAATGTATTGGGCTTCCAGGAGAAATACATGGGTTGTTTTCTCCCCATCTCTTCTTAACACCCCCGCCCCAACTCTGGTCCCGCTTTATGTTCTCAGCCATTGATCTGTAATTCCACCATTTTCTATCAATTCTTAACAGAAATGTAAGTCTTTGAGCCTAGTGAATAGTCCTCCACTATTAATTCCCCCCCTGCAAGTCTCTGTTATAAACCCGAATCCTACATTTTGATATTGAATCACTATTCAGCACAAAGCCTAATTTATCCAGGGCAACTCTGATAAGCTATGCTGAGTGTGGGTTCTCAAAATCTCTGTCACTGATTGCCTTGAATATACCATTCTTTAGTGGGTAACAAGACAAATCATGTTCCCAGTAATACTTCGTGCATCTACATGCTGCTCAGCTTCATGCTACCAGTTTGCAAGAATGTCAGGAGCTTTTATCTCTGCTTGGTTGTTCCTGTTTTTCCCAACTTTTCATTTGCTGTGCTGTGTTCTTTTATCTGAGGAGTTCTTGAACATTTCTTAATTTAACACAATTATAATGTTTTGTTCTAAGCCTGATTTCTTTTCTTTTCTTTTGCAGAGTGCATCCTAATGCAAGATTTATTTATTCATTCAGCTTCTTAATTCCAGTGATCTTGTCAGATAGAATCTAACACCTTTTAACACAATTCTTATCTGACCTTTTTTTTTTTTTTTTTTGTAAAATGGGTGCTGCCAAGCAACCAGTTCTTAATGGTGCCTTCAGTGGGATGCACACTTCACTTCTCTTTGTATTCTTTCAGCATGGCAGAGAGTCAGTTTGAACAGGCCCACTCAAGGGAGTAGAGGACTAAAATATTAAATAATTAGTATATTTTTAGATGAGTTGTGTGAAAGTTACACAAAAAGTGGAAATTTGGGAGCTCTTTCTATGCTATTACAAGAATAAATGAATCACCAGGAAAGGGGGGAGGAAGAAACATAACCATAAAATCTTGCAGAAGATCTTTCTTAAAATAATTAAACACAAACACTGTGCTGAATTACTATGGGGTAGCAGTCCATATTCCACAGTGTTTTGTAAGCTGTGGATTTATAAAATGCATTACTACAGACATCCCTGTGTCCCCAAGGGAGAGTTGCTCAGACATAATGTGGAATGTCTTTCGGCTGTGAAACAGGGCACAAATATAGTAATCCATGTCTCTGTTGTTCGTTTAACTCTCTTGCATCTACTGGAGAACTTTGAGACAGGTTTCAAGCTAGGGCACATTGAGCAAATAAAAGTCTTCAGGCCTATCCTGCTGGCAAAAATTGGGTATAGATCTGTCTGATCTATATACACAAGTTGAGTATAGATCTGTCTGATCTGTATGAGAAGCAGTGGCAAAACTCTGTTACCAGTTGCTTGCAACTGTGTTATCTGTTCAATGCATATTTCTCTATCTCCCATAGAGGGCAAAATACACCTTGAACCCTCTTACCCCATTTCTTGATGTCTCAAGAAATCCCGACACTTGCCTCTGCTAATTTTGGTTTAGTGACCCCGGCCATTATTGCTGCTTTCACACTGCTGATTGGCTGGGGTCGGGGGTTGTACAGAGGTGAGCATGGAGGCTCCGCAACATGTGTCCAGTGGGTGCATGTGGTCCGCAGGCCATGGTTGTACACCCCTGGTATTGATTGTATGTAGGAGTACCAATAATATGTTTTGAAAAACTGAAAGGTTGGATCCTATTCATTTGCAATAGGATTCTTTCATTAAAATTCTGCTGGTTATTCTGGCTAATGCCATTACAAACTGTCTTCTCTCCTCTTAGGATCATGGCATTCCCACTGATATGGGATATGCAGTGGCACCCCATCATTCAGGTGTGTACCCAGTCCATGTGCAACTGTATGAGGCCTGGAAACAGGTGTGGGGGATCAGAGTCACAAGCACCGAAGAGTATCCGCACCTCAAACCAGCCCGCTACCGACGAGGCTTTATCCACAATGGAATTATGGTAAGTAAAAAGGGTAACAGATATTGACATGCTCTTTTAATCTTCTCTTGGTATACCAACCAACTCAGAGGGGGAAATCTTCCCAGTATTGTTCTAAGGAATCTGCTGACATAATTCACAGGTTAGACTGAAAACACAGTACCCAATACTGTTTAAAATCTGGGCGTAAAAGTCTCATCTTTCTGGTTACCGAGTAGGAATTCATTTCTGTTAGTTCAATACACACCATAGTGGTTTTAATTTATTGGGTGGGGGTCTCTATGTATTTATTGAAGCACATATGTATTGCTTTTCAACACAGTTCAAAGAAGTTTACATCAGGAAAAAAAATACACCAACAGTAAAAACAGAAAGAATCATCAAATTGCCAATAAAAAAATTAAAGAAGCACATAAAACCCACTTTTCAATCCAAGGTCTGATGGATGGGTTTTGCAACCCTTCCAAAAAGTCAGTAAAGAGGTAACTCTCCTAACCTTTTCTAGGAAGAAGTTCCACAGTTTGGGGGCTATTGCTGAGAGAGCATGGGTCTTAGTGGTTACAGTCCAAATTCAATGCAAGGACAGAGCAAACAAGATTCTGCTGACTAGACCTCAGTTGACCAGTGAGCTCATATGGGGAGACATAGGACTTAAGGTGTGAGGGTCCCAGACTATGCAGAGCTTTAAAGCAGGGATGGGGACGGTTTGGCTCTCCAGATGTTGCTTCCATCACACCTCATCATTGGTTATGCTGGCTAGGGCTGATGGGAGTCCAACAACATCTGGAGGGCCACATGCTTCCCACCCCTGCCTTAAAGGTTAAAACCAGTACCTTGGATTTATGGATTAGGCCTGTAGGCAAATTGGCAACCTATGTAACAGGCACAGGATTGGCTGAATATGCACCTGTTTCCCAACACCTGTTACATTGTATTGGGAGCCCAGGTGAGCTGGGTTTGGCCTGAGGTTCAACACCCTGTGTTACAAGGTATGTAGCAATGTTCTGCACTAGTTGAGGCTTCTGAGGCTTCTTAAAGGCAGCCCCATGTAGAGTGCATTGCAATAATCAAGCTTAGAAGTTAAGGAAAAATGGACCAGCCTAGCGAAGTCTGACCTGTCAAAGAAGCAGAAAAGCCTCCTGATGAGGGGCAGATGGAAAAAGGCACACCTAGCAACAGCTCTGACCTGTTTCTCCAGAAGTATTGGTGGGTCCAAGAAAAGGCCCTTTTCCTCTTCAGAAAGGGCTACAGAAGTGCCATCAATCACAGACAGGGTTATCCCTTCCATACTATGCCATTCCCCTCTGACTTCACCTCCACATCCTGTTTGGATTCACTTTCAACCTATTTTCCCATATCCTCTTGCCTCCAGATGCTCTTTTTAAGGGCACAGAAAGTTGCTCTTGGATGCTTCAGTAAAAAGAGAGTGAAAGAGAAAGCTGGATGTCATCAGCATATTGATGACACCCAGCTCCAAAGCTAGGGATGAACTCTTGTCAGTGGCTTCTTATAGATGGTAAAAGCATTGAGGGTTGATACAAATTTGAAAGAACCTTTAGTCCGGCGTTATCATCTGAAACATCTATATTCTATAATGTCATATCTGAGAGATGTTGGCTGACATTTCAAGCTGGTATAAGTTTTACTTAGTGCAAATAGATGAGTTATAGAAAGGAGATAGGATGGTACTTTATCAAGAAATAATAGATAGCATGGAGGGGGAAAGGTCTTGTATTGTTTCAGTTCATCTGAGTAAGAAGTGCATTGATTCAGAAATATGGAAGTGTTCAGGAGAGACCAGAAGCTGAGGACTTATTGATGTCTTTGAACACAAGAGGTTTAATTGGAAAATGGTATAAGCTGCTTTTAAAGCAAGAGGTAGGCAGGCTTGACTTTCAGGCAAAATGGGAAAATCCATAGGGGAATCCATCTTCAAAGAGGAATGGCTTTAGGAAAATATAATTAAAAATATGATTAGTATGGCAATGAAGAAGAATTACTATGAACTGCAATTTTGGTGGCATCTCTGATCAGTACTAAAGATATCGGGTTAAGAGCAGATATTTTCAAAATATTTTTGGCAGTGTCCAGCTGTTATAAACTATTGTAAGAAGATTTTAGATAAAAATAACTAAATGTATGGGCATGGCTTCCCATATAATTCAAAGAATGCACTTTGGGGATTTTTAATACAGAAGAAGATTTAAGGCTAGTTTATATTTTGTGTTAGCTTCAGCAAGAATGTGTACAGCTGCTGTTTGGAAATTGGCCAAAGCTCCATCGTTATTAGATTAATTTGGACAAATGCTTTGCTTATTATAAACTAGTGAATGGACCTGGCTTCACATGGAGCCAGGGTTGGAATAGCCCTTAGTTTGATGCAGGGAAGCCATCAAGCAAAGTTACACAGCTGACAGAGTTCAAACATTGTGTCTGCTCCATCTGTGTGAAGTCACAGCCCCTGCCTGGTGCACCCCTATAAGCCCGCTGAGGGAGTGGTCTGTCCTGCTTGTCTCTCACAGGTTGCTAAGCAGCTGCCTACAAGTGAAGAGATCTACACTGGATTTTGGGTTAGGTACCCTGTGTTAGGTCAGGGAGGGAATAATCAGCTCTCATCTCTACTAATTTAGCACTGTAGCACCAAACCAGGAGTGGAGCAAATCTGGGAATTTGATTGAGAGGTTCGTGCACCATGGGTGAACTCATGAAAACCGTGTATAAACAGAGAACCTTAGCGTCAACAGGGAAGTCACTTCAAAACAGACTTCCTGGTTCTGATTCCTAGATTAAGTGGTTGATAAAATCTGTGAAAATGTATCCATTTTGCCCCTAAGCAGCCTGCTCTTTGCTTTAAAGCACAATGAAATACAGTAATACCTTGGATTGCAAGTAACTTGGTTTGAGAGTGTTTTGCAAGACAAGTAAATTTTTAAATATTTATTATTATTATTATTTTGACTTGATATACAAGCGACGTCTTGCAATACAAGTACTGTAGTACGGCTTAAATTAAAAATCTCTGTACAATTTTTTTTTTGGGAATTTCGTTTTGATATACAAGTGTTTTGGATTACAAGCATGTTTCCGGAACGAATTATGCTCTCAATCCAAGGCATGACTGTATACAACTTTTGTTAAAATAAATACATACAAAATCAATCAATGTAAAAGTGAAAATATTGTTTGCAGCAGCAGCAATAGAAAATTAAACTCTAGGTGCTTATACCCAAATGCCTGGTAGAATGAACGTTTTTTTGTTTGCTTTTTTTGCAAGTTTTCTAAAATCTGATACAGTGAGTTAGGGTACAGAGTCACGGGATGGCATTCCCTCGCCTTGTAGGGGAAGGGTTTTGGTATGTAGGCTGTGCAAGACTCATGCAGTGTTAACACAGTCATAAAGATGTGTGTACAGGAAGGTAGTGCTAGGCAAACAGCCTATGTACAATTCCCTAAGAAAGTGGGGACCCCTTGGACCCCTTACCCTGAATTTGTAAGAAGAACTGGAACAGATTGAGTTCCCTCTCAGATCCCTTTTAACTTGCAATATGTTTTCTTTCTGTTTGTTGCCAGGTTCTCCCACGGCAAACATGTGGCTTGTTCACACATACCATCTTCTATAATGAATATCCTGGTGGCCCCAATGAACTGGATAAGATTATCAATGGAGGCGAGCTTTTTCTAACTGTGCTACTTAACCCTGTGAGTGCTACCTTGAGGAGAAATGGAAGGGCTCCTTGCAGTAACGCAGAACCTCTCCCTTATTATTCTTTTTTTTTTAAAACATGGAATTTTGGAATAAAATTAAAAATACAGGCAACAAAAAGGAAGAATACCACACAACAAGACCACCAAGAGGAAAAGGAAAAGACTGATTTACAGTCTTTAGTATATCGTGGGTGACTTGAGGGACAGTTAGAAGGAAACGGGCCTAAGGAGAAGTTCACTATCTACTTGAGAGAGTTTGGATTTGTCAGTTATGTGACCGAATCATTGTCCGGGGGTGGGGGGATGCGTCCATATGATTGGAATGTTATCAGAAGCTTGAACAGCTTCCACATTTGAGTTAAACAGAAGCCACGGGCCATAACTTCTTTTTTAAAAATTGGGATTCCTGGCTTGCTGCACTTGCTGAGTAAGTTTGTAAATAAGAACAGTCTTACCAAATTTTATCAGTCCATTTCCATTTAGAATGGTGCAAGTGAGACTTCCCGTGAGATGCTGTACATGAGTTAGCTCTGGTATGCAATTGCTTAAGAAGGTCTTTATGCAGGAATTTTGCTTCAAAATGATGAAACAGTATAGCTTTAGGACAGAGGTGTCAAACCTCAGGCATGCAAGCCAAATCCAGCCCACCTGGGGTCCCAATCCAGCCCTGTAGGGTTCTCCAGAAGGCCACACTCCCTTCCCCTGGCCTCATCCCTTTCCCCCTGGCCACCAATTGGCTGTTTTCTGGTTTCTGTGCATTTCCCCCCATTCTAAAAGGTTAAAATGCTTTCCTAAAGCTTACCTACTGGCACTAAGATCTTTAAACTAAAATATGCTGGTATTTTTGATCAACATCTGAGGCCTTCCTCCAAGTGCCACCTCTGAGGGAGGCTTGGAGGGCGGCAACAAGGGGGAGGGCCTTCACAGTGGTGGCCCCCCCGACTGTAGAATGATCAGATCTCCCCACGGAGGCCTGCCTGACACCAACTCTGTCATTCTTTTGGCGCCAGATTAAGACAGCCCTCTGCACTGAGGCATTTAAAGACGTCCAAGGATATTTAATGGCTTGATGGGGGCACCATTTTTTAGCAGATCTACTCTGTATCAAATATTATTTTAGCTGTTAAATTGTTTTTAAATTTTGGATTTTGGAAACATTTTATGGTGTTCTGTTGTATTATGGTCCTGTTTTAGGGACTGTTGTAAACCGCCCAGAGAGCTTTGGCTATTGGGTGGGATGGATAGATAGATAGATTTATTTCAGCCCTACCTACCACGGGAATGTGGCCCCCAAGTGCTTCTCTGAAATTGAATTCAGACCTTGCTCTGGAAGAGGTTGTACACCTGTTCTTTAGGAGTTACCTGCAGTCTAAAGTAAATCTAAAAGAACTTTTGTGTAAATGGACTTTTCCTCTTAGGATTCTAGGAAGTGCATGTGATTGACACCCTGAAGTAGTCAGCAGCACTGCTAAAGCAGGTATCTCTTCCAGGCTACCTAGTCAGGAAGGGACAAATGCCTCTTTTTCCTTTCCAGATTTCTAAGTCTTCTTTCATCCTGATTGGCTCTTGCGTCCTTTGGATTTTTTGAGGTGTCTCTTTCTTTTCTGTATTGTCATGAGATAGGGTAGGTCTGTGCATTAGGCTAGGTTATGTGCCCTTGCTCAGGGAGAGGGTCAGTGGATGTATTTGCTTGCCCTTTTAGCCATATATGGGTTGAAAATAAATGTCTTGCTAGATCAGATTGGTCAGTGACCCAAGATCAGTTATTATTCTTACCATTTTTATTGGAAAACAAGACACTGACTTGCCGATTAATCCAGATTGCATTGCTAAATTAGTCCACGAATTTATGCATTCACTTCTGCTGTGGCACAACCTGTCTACTTTTCCTCTTTGCTTGTCACATAATACAGAGTTTGGTTGGAAGGCTAATCTATAAAAAATTGTTCAGTGGTAAGGATGTAGTGGGGAGGGTTTTTAGAAGGGTAAATAGGGAGGCTTTTGTGTTAAGGAAAAATGTGAAATTATGAATGCTTGAAAGTAAGCATTTCCCCCCTCAAATCAATAGAAATTGGTAAAAGAGTAGTCATCTACTGAAATTGCTTGGAGTTGGCTGTAAATTCAGAATGGATGAAATGAGACTGTTTACCCAGCACACATTTCACTTGTGGAATGCATTGCCACAAAATGTGGTGACCACAAGCTAAGATGAATTCAAAAGGGGATAGCTCCCATGTATGCTGTGCCTTATCAGAAAAACACGGTACAAATGTGAGATTAATATTTATTTTTTAAAGATTAAATGGAATAGATGGAAGATTGATAGCTAAAAATGGAACTTCCACAGTCAGGGGTACTGTTACCACTGATTATCAGATCCTGGATACAAACAGGATGGCCTTTCTCCATCATGGCCAGTTCTGTAAGTTTCCTTTGGGTGTTTGGCTGCCTACTGGCACTGGGTAGTGGACTTTGATTCAGCAAGGCATGTTTATGTTTTCAGCTAGTTCATGGGAAATTGTATAAATGTTTCAGCCCCTGCCATATCTCCCACCCCCACACATCCCGATCCAGTGCTATGGTTCACACTAGTTCACTGTTTAATATTTGATCTCGTGAGTTTCTTGTAGTGCAATACTGTTTTGAATAACTATACTGATTGATTGCTCTTTCTACCTCCCTGTCCTTTCCCCCTTCTCTTCTCGCCCCTCTCCCAGATCAGTATCTTCATGACTCACCTCTCCAATTATGGAAATGACCGCCTGGGTTTGTACACCTTTAGACACCTAGTCCGCTTCCTCAACTCCTGGACTAACTTGAAGTTGCAGACACTGCCACCTGTCCAGCTGGCACAAAAGTATTTCCAGATATTCTCGGAGGAGAAAGACCCTCTATGGCAGGTATGTGTTAACTGCCTCCCCGGGCCTACCTGCACAGCCAAAGAAAACTTCAAGTAAATCTGCACTGTCTTTTTTTATTTGACTTCTTGGTTCTAACATACACCAAGCAGCTGTGTGTTGTACAGCACTCCTCACCCAGTGCAGGAGTGGTGAAAGTGAGTTAAAAATCTATGCAGTAGTGTGCATGGAGCAAAATTCAACTGATTTGCCTGTTCTGCTGCTTTCTTTTCTCCGTAGTTGCAGCCCACACCTGTGTGGGCTGCACATGGAATCTGGCCATCAATGGCAGTTGCAGATAGAAAATAAAGAGTGTGACAGTGTCTCTTGTGATGATAAGGTCTTATACATCATTTTGCCTCCTGGAGAGGGCAGGACACTGTGTGAAAGTTTGAAAAGTGTATTTTTCTTCCACTTTTAAGATGGGGAAGCCAAGACACTTAGAAGTAACTTTGGAGTGCAAGGTATGAAGCAGGCCTAGCATACTAGCTGAGAAGATGGTGTCCTTTTCCTATTAGCTGTAATGGATGTAACTCATTGGTGGCTTTCGAGGGACCTCTCCAGTAAGAGCAGATTCTTTGATTTGTGGCATGAAAGCCCCATTTCCTATTCCTATTTCCTATACCCGTTTCTTATTTAATCCCCAACACATTCTCACATTTCAGGATCCCTGTGAAGACAAACGCCACAAGGACATTTGGTCCAAGGAGAAGACCTGTGACCGGTTCCCCAAGCTGCTAATCATTGGTCCTCAGAAGACAGGTAAGCTCTAACCCAGGGCTAGTTTGGACTACAACTCCCATCAATTCCGGCTAGCATGGCCAATAGTCAGGGATTATGGGAGCTGTAGTTCAAAGCATCTGAGGGCAGCAAGTTGCCTACTGCTACTCTAGGCCATTGATCCATGGTAAATGCCTGAACCCATTTATCACTAATTCTGCTGTCATATCTTGAGCTTGTTGTCTGGTGTGAAGGAGCTACTCTCAAGATAAGGGAGAATTGGCTTTTCCATGCAATGGTGATATGTTTTGCCTTGAGCCATACCTTGTACATTTGGTACAACCTGTCATAATCAATGAGATTATGGCTCAACCTGGGGATGTGAGCTGAAATTTAGAAACTGTAACCATCCCTGCTAGCCCTAGTTTCTTACACATACTCTTAAAAGTATAATATATACTTTGGCACTCAGAATTAGAGGGGCAATAGTCAGAAACAGACAGACATAAGAAGTACAAGTTAAAGAACCAGGCTTTGTAAAATAATTAATGTAATTTTCTACCTATGAGATGTTAGCTCTCAAAGGGAGGTCAACTTGCACCAAGAGAGGTGAATTACTGCAAACACTGAATGAAGTCTGGAGGGTAGTTTTGAGTGATTGGGATGCAGATATAAAAACAACTGACTGGCTTATAGCACCCATCATGAGGACTGAACATGCTAATTCAGTTTGTTCCAAGAAGATCACATATACTAGATACAAAGCCCTGGCAGAAGCTTGGCAGGTAAGAGATGAAAATCAGTTTTCATCACAGTTCTCTTTTCCCTTCCGTGTAAAGGTACCACAGCCCTCTATCTGTTCCTGGGGATGCACCCTGACCTGAGCAGTAACTACCCCAGCTCGGAGACTTTTGAAGAAATTCAGTTCTTCAATGGACATAATTACCACAAGGGCATTGACTGGTAGGCTTCAGCCCCTGGGCTGGGAGGGTGGGGAGCTCCATTTGGGTCTTACAGCATGACATTTAATGAAACTAATATGGAATCAAAAGCCACATTGCAACTGGATAATTGTTTTTCAGTCTACGTGGCCAAAGTTCTCTGCAAATATAGCAGATGCCTAGTGAGCAAGGAAGAGACATGCATTTTTATTTTTATTGTGGGAGTAATCATGTGCTAAGGCTGCCTGTGCTGCTCTCCCTATGAACGCACAGCATCCCAACAAGTATGAAATGCAGACATGGTTTATCCACTCCCAGCACTTAGAGCAAGCCTCCATGATGCCGTCCTATAAACATATGTTGATTTATTGTGCTACATTGTGAGCGAGCAAAAAGAAAAGTATATTGCAACCCCCATGCACATGCGCACACAATCACACAATCTCCTTACTGCATTGTGAGGCTGATGGTCAATAATTGGTTTCCCCATCCTTGTCCTCAATGGTTAAAGGTGCAACTGATTATGGTTAGTCTTCCCTATAAATGCAAGAAATCACAGCCTGATAATCTGTTGATCCAAAAGAGTACTGTTTCAGTTGAACAAAAACATTTTACATATCAACAGTATAAAATGGACCATCTTCCCGCATATGTGATACTTTGGCTTCATTACTTTGGTTTTGCTCTGGGATATTTCTGAAATAGGGAATGCCAGAGTCTTTGACCTATTAAAACTTGGCATATATCTATAAAACATTTGGCATTAGGGAAGGAGCTGAAACAATTTCTGTATTGCTTTCACCCAGTGCTGTCTATCTTTCTCTTTCTGCCACTGGCATTTCTGAAGGTATATGGAGTTTTTCCCCATCCCTTCCAACACCACTTCTGATTTCTATTTTGAGAAGAGTGCCAATTACTTTGACTCGGAAGTAGCACCCAGGCGGGCAGCTGCGCTGCTTTCCAAGGCTAAAATAATCACCATCCTCATTAACCCAGCAGATCGGGCCTACTCTTGGTACCAGGTAAGCTGTTCTGTTTTTTGTCCTGAAGTGTATGTATTGGGTTTTTGCTAGGGCATTGAATAATGAGGCTAGCGCTATTTAACCATTTTTTTCTGGTTACTTGGCAGGGGGAAAAAAGCACCTTCTGCATCCTATTCTGGGCAGAAATGGTGTTGTTGTTTTGCTACTGCTCTGCCTTTAATACATTGTTTTAAAATTGTTGGCATTACATTTAAATATATATATTCTATGCATGCAGAAGACTACCTATAGCTGTCTGTGACTCCATTCTACTGCTTGTTGGATATGTGTCCAGTAGTTACAATATTCCTAACAGTATTTTGAACCTGCAACATAAATTTACCAGCAGCAAATTTTTATTGAAAATTCAGACTGATGAGAGAACTTTCTTTGCTGCATGTTTGTAGCTTTTTAAGAGGTGGCTGAACAGGGGAACACTTATACAGTCTTCACTGAATTTTACATTTTCAGAGTAACTCGCATGGTTTTATGTTCCAAATATGTAGGTAGACTTGGATGTTGTTGCTCCATAATTCTAAAACCATCTTGTGTCCATCTGCATTGTAAAGATGAGTGCCTCTCATTTCAGAGACAGGATAAGAAATTATGGTAACTGCACCTACTACTCAGATTTCCTTGTATTCTTCAGCCACTGCACCTTAGAGACAACCTTGGATCAGGGTTATCCTTTGCAACTACTGGACTTTGTGCAAAGAAAGAATATTAAATGAGTTCTTATCTCTTAAGTAGGGGTGGGCAACCTGTGGCCCAAGGGCCACATGCAGCCCTCAGCCTAATTTCAAAAGCCCTCTGCATGCGATCAGATCTCTGGAAGGAGCGATCTGTCTCTTCCCTGGCAGACCTGGAAAGAAGACAGAGAGAGAAAAAAGGGGGTGGCAGAAATAGAAAGGGGCGACCCAGCCACCTTTGGCTCTGGCCCTGCCCACTGCTGGCTTCAGATCCTTTCACTGTCGACATGCAGCCCCTGACAGATTACCCACGAGAGAATGTAGTGGTGCAGGGCTGTTCAGACAGAGACTCACAGCCCAGCAGCACTTCCTGGAAGTTCATGTGACCACGGGACATCAGGGGTGTGCTGCTGGGCTGTAAGCCTTTTCGTAAAGAGTCCCAGCACCACTGCAAGCATGCCTGGAGCTTGTCTAAAGGTTTAGAAAAGCCCAGTGTGCACTCGGCAGGGTCTTCTGGAGCAGGCGTTCCTTCTGCTGCATTGATGATCCAGTTTTGGCTGGCTAATGAGGCCACCAGCTTTCAGGGAGGGGCCAGGCCCCATTTGGCCCCATCCTGTATACAACCCTGTGTCTTACCCTAGTATTGCCTATTCCTGTGTGTTTGTTGACTCATGTGTGTGACTGGCCTGTTGTAATTGAAATGAGGCACTTACCCTACAGCCTTTGTGGTCTCCACTTGCCCCTGGTGACGATCTCTCTAAAATGCTCTCTCTCTCTCAATAGCATCAGCGAGCACATGATGACCCAGTTGCCCTGAAGTACACTTTTCATGAGGTGATTACAGCTGGACCTGAGGCCTCTCAGAAGCTTCGGACATTACAGAATCGTTGCCTAGTACCAGGCTGGTATGCTACCCACATTGAACGCTGGTTGAATAATTTCCATGCCAACCAGGTAGGAAAGACTAGAGTGCTCTGTGTTATCCCCTCAAAAATCAAGCTGGAGAGGGTTTGTTTGTATTTATTTTAATTTCATTTATTTAAAATATTCCTTGGCAGCCTTTCAGGGCAGAAGACCTCCCAAGGTGGCATACAATAATAAGACACATAATAAAAACGAATACGGTCTTAAAAAGCAGTAAAAACACAGTAAAAACAGCAAAAGCACAATAAAACACTATATGAAAGGTAATGCTTGAGATGGCAGCTATTGTCACAGTAACATCTGTGGGATTCTTCTTGGCTGTTAGGACTGATTCATATCTTTCCTGGAGTCTTGGCAGAAGCCACTTTTGTGGCTTTATCCATGTTGTCCTGATAAAGTCTGTAAAGAAGGGAGCCATGTGAATTGGATGAAATACATGGCTCCATCCCACATCAACACTGCTAGTCTCTGAGGGTAACTGACAACGGGGGAGGAAGGACTTATCACCCATCCCCACCCCTGGTTCTTTTTGTGTTCAAAGAGCAACAGAGCTCCTTCTATGCTGATCTGGCATATTACATTTATGGTGAGCTCTAATAAAAATTTGAGGGGGATGTGTTGGAAATTCTAATAGCCTGTTTCAGCATCCTCTCTCTATGCATTTTCTTGGACAATAAAAAAAAGAATCCATTTAATAATGCACTCAACCCTGCTTCAGGCCACAGCATGAGAAAATCTCTCTGGCTTGGTATGCCAAGCACTTAAAAAACAGGCTGTAGATATTTATTTATTTATTTATTATATTTATTTATTATATTTATACCCCGCCTTTTTTCCTGCAAGGCGGCTTACATAATCCTCCTCCTCCTCCATTTTATCCTCACAACAACCCTGTGAGGTAGGTTAGGCTGAGAGTCAGTGATTGGCCCAAAGTCACCCAGTGAGTTTCATGGCCGAGCGGGGACTAGAACCCGGATCTCCCGAGTCCCAGTCCAACACTCTAGTCTAACCACTACACCACACTGGCTCTCCCTATGTTGGTTAGGATTTTGTGCACTTGTATATAAGTTGGCATCTTTTTGGTAATGTATGTGCGTGCCCAAGTATGCTGCTCTTGACTAGGGGCAAGATTTTCCAGGCTCTGCAAAGGCAACATTGTACTCTGCCATTAAAGGTTTAATGTAGAGGATGAATATGAAATCAAGACTTTTTCTCCCCAGCACACTAAGATTGCAATCCTGTGCACGTTTAGTTGAAAGTGATCCTCATTTAACTTGATGGGGATCACTTCTGTACAACATATTTAGGATTGAGTTGTAAGCCTTTTAGAGCAATGGTAGGCAACATGGTGCCTGAGGGTACCAGTGTGCTCTCAGATACCTTTCTTGGTGCCCACCACTTTTTTAAAAAAATTAACGTATTTTCTTACTGGGAGCTGGGATTGCTGTGAAATAGATTTCTCTTGGTGCTGAAAACTCTGGGTTCAAAAGAGTTGTTTCATGTGTTGGGGCTCAGACTCCACCTCTGCCTTGTACTCAGTCTTTTGGACAGGTGATTTGTCCTTTGCCATGCTTCCCCTGGCAGCCATTTTGTGGTGGTGTCCAGGATAGTTTCTCAATTTGCCAAATGTGCCCACAGCCCAAACAGGTTGCCTACCATTGTTTTAGAGTGAAACCACAGGCAGGATGTAAACACCTGTTCTGAGTTTGTTAGAGCGTTAACCACTAAGTGTTTCTTCTCTCAAGCTCCCAAATACTTCATACTGGATACCATCCGCTGCATTGCTATAGACATGTATTGTTTTGGGTTGGTACCTAGAGGTAACTAGCTTCCACTCTGTATTAATGAGGCCTAGCCTGCCATAAAAAGGTTTGAGTATTGAGGGGCTCATGTTCCCATTGCAGTACCATGGAGCTGGATGTATAGTTTGTCCAGAATTTAAAGTAGTTACTGTGTGTGTGTGTGTGTGTGTGTGTGTGTGTGTGTTTCCATGCCTTACCTCAGTGATGGCGAACCTATGACACTGGTGCCACAGCTGGCACACAGGGACCTCTCTGTGGGCACTCGAGCCATTGGTCACCAGATCGTGAAAAGACCGTCCCCTTCTGCAAAGCACTAATGATCTTGTTCTTTCTCACAGTGTGGAACAGAATGATTTTATTCTAGAATTCCTGTTACAGAATTCCTTTCTACATTGTTAGCACATTTAAAAGATTTTGAAGAATGATGCACAGAGCATGGCTTGGATGTAAAGCCCTAACAATTGACCTGAGTGCTGCTCTCAAACTAGCGGAGTATGAGCCAAGGTTTGACAAATTATCAGCATGCATGCAATAGCAAAAATCACATTGATTGTGCAAAAGCATGCCCAATGCAAACTTTTACCTAATGCAGTGTTTGCAGTCCAAGACATAAAGTGTTTAAAATGTGTTAAGCACGTTTAGTTTTCTTGTTTATCTTGCTCATCCTAGTACAGGTTGACTTTTACTTTTACTAATCCAACACCTGTAGAAGCAGGGAAAGGACCCGGAGTAAAGCTTGCCCCATACAATTTCAGTCTGTCATATAATCATATTACAAGTTGAGAATCCCTTATCCAAAAATACATGTGCCTAATTATTTAAAAAGTTTGTATAAATTCCCTTCAGGTTATGTGTACAATGTAGTACTATAATAATTTTTTTAGTTGATTTTTTTTTCAACAAAAAACTGTTTGTATCATTGAAAGCTCTGTTATTGTGTTTTTCTTTTAAGACAAAAGATTTTAATTAGTTCGGACAACTGTATGAGTTGTTTTTCTAAAACTAAAACCTCGGTATTCAGGTTTAATTGCAGTGTTGGCACTTTGAAATAAATAAGTTGGTTTTGTGTTGCAGTTTAGGCACTCGGGCTTAAAAAAGGTTCGCCATCACTGCCTTACCTGATCTGTGTCCTTGGGAAGGGATATAATAGAAATTGAATTAAATAACATGCAAAGCCCTGGTGTATTGCTTCCATCCTACTCCAGTGAAGAGAGGAGAAAGGTCACTGCTTTGCTCCCTTACTAGCACTGAGAAGAGGAGGCAAGACACCTCTGGTTGCCCCAAAGGCTCTGCATTTGTTGCTGGGTTTGATTATGCTTTGAATCAGAGTTGAGCCTAAGGAACCCAGATTTTGTCTTTTCAGATTCTTGTTCTAGATGGCAAGCTGCTACGCACAGAACCAGCCAAAGTGATGGAAACAGTCCAGAAATTTCTTGGAGTGACGAACATCATAGATTACCACAAAACTTTAGCGTGAGTCCTTCCCATCTGTTCCCCTTGAGCCAACTTAGTCCTTGAACATACTTCCGACGCCTGTTCTGTTTGCTGGGATCCATCTCATTGCATAGTTTTTCTCCCTGGCCATTGAGGAGTTGATTTTAGAATGGACTTTAGGAGAACTGTAATGTTGACCCTTCCTCCCTTTTACAGATATAAAGGCAGGTCTGGAGGTTTGCAAACCTGCCAGGCCAAGGAATATAGTAGCATGCAGTAGTTAGGGATAGGAGAGAAATAAGTTAATTTCACCTTAGTTACAATAGCAATTCTGCAAGGCTAGTATTCTGCAGAACCTTACTTAGTCCTAAATTCTCTTGGCAATCTCTATAACAAATGCATAAAGTACATTGAACACTTCCTGTGCTGCACGGATGCCTGACTGGCTATTTGGTAGTATATGTTTTCCTTCCTTAATGTGATACATGCATGGAATAGTAATCCAGCAGTCTCCCCCACCTCTTGAAAAGCCACTTTGGAGGAGGCAACTTTGGAGCAAAATAGCAGAGATTGGTAGGCATTCCACACTTGCTGGTTGTCTGCTTGAAAACACGCTCCCAAGCAGTTCCTCCCAGTGGGGTTTGAAATGCATGCAATGCATCTGAACTCCTGCAGAAGGAGAAGCTGTTGTGAGGTGGGGGTGATTTCAGAGTGGAGAAGCAATGGGTGGTAATAGGGAAAAGCACCCTCTCCTCCCACCACTTCTCCATTCCTAATCACCCTATCTGAAGTTGCTTCCCCCCCCCCCCCCCCGCCGTCCTTTTTTTAAGGGCCTCTGAGCTACTGTTAAATGTGTTTGTGTGTAGTTTGGCCCTTAGAATCCACTCATGTTTAGAGGTGTCGCATGACTTCTGAATAAAGCAGTACATGGCTGGTGGATAAATCAGGATATCGGTTGTGTACCATCCTTCAGAGCATTTGCACTGCAAATTACACATTTTTCTTTCTTTACAAATACCAAATAAGTATAACAATTAATTTTGCATTGCCCAGTATATAACAATGACACTGTGAAAAATAAGTGAAAAGAAAAACTTGTAAATCAAGTGGAATCAAATGCTTTTAAAAAAAAACAAACTTAAAATAGAAAGGTGTGAATTAAGAATGTGTGGTTTTATAAAAGCTGATTGTATTGTGTGTATCACTTTGGAGTGGGGAAGCTTCTAAATTAAGAATGAGCAATTTAAGTACTGTGACAGCTCCTATACCCAGTACTTAAAACAAAAACAAAAAAAAATCAACACCCTGATGCTGTGAAATTAGTAGACATTTCAGAAATTTGCAAAAGGCAAATCCTGAAGCATGGAATTCTCTCTCTCTCTCTCTCTCTCTCTCTCTCTCTCTCTCTCTCTCTCTCTCCCTCCCCCACCACCACCACCATTGTGGTTTTCTTACACAATTTCTCTGTGGCTGAGTTTGGAACTGTGAGGAACAAACAGACATTACTGTGTCAAAAATGCTAATGGGATAAATTCACATAATCTCTTGGTAAAATGCAACTCGTATTGGTTGTGAAGGATGATTTCCATATTTTACAGTATGTAATTGGAGCAGTATGTAATTTGTAAAAACAGCTAAACCTTTCCAAGTTGCAAAGCAAGAGGACAAGGACTGTTTGGTTATTATTGTTCACTCATCCCTCTTTGTGGTTTGTTTTGTTGTAGGTTTGATCCCAAAAAAGGATTCTGGTGCCAACTACTGGAAGGAGGGAAAACTAAGTGCTTGGGGAAAAGCAAAGGAAGGAAATACCCAGAGATGGATTTAGATGTAAGTATTTGAAACCTTGAAGTCATGAGAATGCTTCTCTCTCATGACTTTGGAGATGCTGGCATGATTGATCGTGTAACTGCTGAACTGGCTGATCTTCAGAGTTCTACAGAACATACTCCCCATTCACATTTGCAGCTAGCATCACGGAAACCACTTCCTCATGTTAAGATCCAATGCCATTTCAGTAAGCATCTCAATATGGGAAGTGTGAGCAGGACCAGTTGCGTGGATTCTTCCCACCTGACCCCCACTCATAGCATTTTATTATTATTTTTTAATGCAGGGATGGGCAACTTCTGGGTGTCCGGCAGCCAATTTTGCTCCCTGCCCGATCACACAGGGGGCCACACCCCTGCCCGCCACTGTTGTGCTGCTGAATTCACTATATGTTTTGGAAGGGAGTTCCATAGGGCAGGGTCCCATCTCTAAAGGCCGCCAACCTTATAGATCTTAATGGTGGGCCAGCAAATAGGGCCTCCAACAATTACCTTAACAGACAGGCAGATTTATACGGATGTAGGAGATCCTTCAGATAACTTGGGCCCCTATCCTTTAAGGGTTTAAAGGCCAGGACCAGCACTTTGAATTGGGCCTGGTTGCACACCTGCAACCAGTGCAGCTGGTACAGAATTGGTGTAACGAGATAAATCTGTCTAGCCCCCAGCAAGGACTCGAGTGGCTGGGTTCTGCACTGGCTGAAATTTCCGAGTCATCTTCAAAAGCAGCTTCACATGGAACCCATCACAGTAGCCCAGTCTGGACGTAACTAATACATGCATAACTGAGACCTCAGATCACTTACCCTAGATCGGGTCGCAGCTATGTAGCAACTGAACTGGGTAAAAGGAATTCCTTTTACCAGATATGATTGGCCTTGCTCATGAGTTTCCCAGTCACATTAGTCCTTCCCAGGTGGGTAATCAGGTGGTAAATACACACATGATTCGTCTTGCCCCCTGTGATTCCCATATTTAGAGGTTCACGCAGCAGTGTGAGATCTCACAATGGAGAAGCAACCCCCATGTTGCTAGCAGTAAATGTGAATAGGCCCAAAGTTGGAATGCTTGTGTGCAGCTGAATCAACATAACGTGTTTCCTTCCCTCTCTTTCTTTGTACCCTTCAGCAGAAACATCTTCTGATTATCCCATAGGACATTACTGTTTTAGGGGCATTTCAAACATTACATTTGCAGGATTACTCCTTTAAAAAGTTGTTAGTGTTACAGAGAGCTGTAATTAGCCACTAGTTTCTGTTGAGTACATGAGATGGCAAGCCTAGGCGTACCTCTGCATAATGTGTGAAGTGGCTCTTAAACTAGGTGTATTGTGTGAAATCAAGCAGGGTGCTTGCAAATGCAGACAACCCTGTTTTGACTTCTGCAAGCAGAATCTGGAATAGTCCACCTGCTGTAGCCGCCCGCCCAGTTTATGCTCGAATACCCCAATCTGCCAGCCAGTCCTGGTTCCTGACACTTTCCTTGAGGGGTAGCAGCTGAACGATGGCAACTCCTTGGGCGAGTAAGGCCTGCCCAGGGGTCTCCTTCTCCCATGCTTCTTTGAAAGCTCCAGAAGATGCTAGCAGTAAATTGACACTGCAGTGTCTTATTTCTCCTGGAATCATGTGGTTGCGCTACAGCACCCATCATCTCCAAGGTACTGACATTTTCTGCTGGGGATAATGGGAATTGTAGATCAGCCCCCACAATCCCAGGGGGAAGAAGATGCTGCCGCAGCACCAATATGCTGTTTTCTGGAGCTTTCAAAGAAGTCGAGTGGGGTGTGTGTGTGCCCCAATCAGGAAGTTACCATCGCTCTGTCGTGGCTCTCATGGGGACTAGGATGGACTGGCAGGTGGTAGCGGGGAAACTGAGCTCCCTTGGGAGTCCCGATCAACGTTAACACACTGCCTTTCGTGAGGTTTCTATTTTGGGAGCTGCTTTATTTTCAGGTGAGGAGCCTGCTGCTCAGCCATCTTTGCGTTAGACTCTGTTCCCTCTCAAGCAGCATGTCCACTGCATATTGCAATTATAACAGCAGCATCTCATTGCTTTCTTACTTTTCCCCCTCCTCTTGCAGTCAAGAGCGTTCCTGAGGGACTATTACAGGGACCACAACATAGAGCTATCCAAGCTACTGTACAAAATGGGCCAGACCCTGCCAACTTGGCTGCGGGAGGAACTCCAGAACACTAGATAGCCACTTCTTATCTCCTGTATTGAGCAATAGTAGAACGAGTCCGTGGGGAGGATCTCAAACCTGTACGCCGAGCCAAAATGACGTGATGGGTGTGCGATACACAACCAGGGAAGAAGCATTTTGAGCAATATCTGTTCAAGGTCTTTGGGGGTGGGGGTGGGGGGAGAAATGAAAAAAGACCCATACAGTTAGCATTGTAGCTTGGAAGAAGTCAACCACCTGAGACCTACTGGAGTTGATGACTAGCGACGCCCTGGGGCCAAGACAACATGACACAGACCTTCCAGTTTTCCCAGGAGACATGCTTTACTGCTGGTGTTGAGGTTGCCTCCTAGTCTGCAGTGCCACTTCCTGGCGAAGAGGATCCACAAAGGATCAGCTCTTTCTCCACACTTCAGTCCCAACAGCTGAAATAGTATTACAGCAAGCAGATTCCTTTCCTTCTCATCAGATGACTGGGGGAAAAAGGGAACGATGGACTCGCCGGGGGTCAGTTAGTGCTAGTTCCTGCACCGTGTGAGTTTGGAGGACAATGTGGGTAGTATGAACTTGAAGCCAGATGGGGGCCCTGCTGCAAGCATGGACCTAATTATGCAATGTGGGCTCAAATCCAGACTGGACTGAGGTGGTGTTACGGAGTAGAGTTCTTAGCTAAAAGATGTTCTGTTTTTATACAAGGTGACTTTGAAAGACTTTGGTGCTGGCAATATTTAGAGTATCCCAGATGGATTATTTTTTTTCCATCTTCTTATTTGGGGACATACTGGGGAAGGGGTGGGAGGAATAAGAGTGGGGAACGCATACTCATCTGACACAGGGCTTGGCAGGAGAGCTTGCTCTGGAGGGTTATCTTAAAATCTCCTCATATACCCCTGCCTGCGGTCACAACATTTTAAAAAAAATATGAGAGGTGGTTCCTGTGATGCAAGACTGAGGCCATTCAGTATCCTAGTTCCTTCTAGAACACATGGCCTGCCAGCTCAGAACAACAGGACGGTATTCTAGCAGGATATGTAGGCCTTGAGCATGAAGAGAACAGTATTTTAGTAATTTTCTTTTTGAGCATTTTTTGGATGCCAGACTTGTTATTTCAGGTAATAATTTTTTATTTTGTCCCATTCGCCATTACAGAAGAAGGTGGCACATGGATTTAGTTGATCTCCCATCGTGATGTCTGTATATTAGAAGAATGTTAAAGGATGAGTCCGGTTCAATAGACTCCTCTCTTCCATTGTGGAGCTGTGATTGAGAAGCTTGGTCAATGGTTCAACCAGCCACTGTAGCTTGCAAAGTGTGTGTATATAATGAAATCTCTCATCACTGTGAGATATACGCACACACATACATGCAGTTGACTATTAGTGTGTGTTCTCTTTTGGGAAAAGGTGACAAGTTAAACAGAACCATAAATGATGTCATTTGGCTTATTCAGTCTTATACCACTACTTGTTGGATGGCTTCATAGGGAAGGAATGCAAGCCTGGCAGTTCATCTGAGGCTGGGAAGCCTGAGGTTGTGTTGGGAGTTGAACACTTTTTTCCCCTCAATGCATCTCAGTGGTGGGTTTGAGGCGCTAGAGCAGGGGTAGGCATCCCCTTTGGGCCTGTGGGCACATTCGGCAATTTGGGAACTTATCCTGGGCACCACCACAAAATGGCTGCCATAGCCTCCTACCATCTTCATTTCCTAAGAATGTCTCTGAGCCCCGCTGTGTAGCCCAGTGGCATTAATCAGAAATGAAGATGGCAGTGGCTGGAGGCCCTCAATTTCCTTTGAAGTGATCCCAGGTACCAGTAAGAAAATGTGTTAATTTAAAAAACAACAGCTGGTAGAGCGCTATTGAGGGCTCCAAGAAAGGTGTCCAGGGGAGCGTTGGTGCCCGTGGGCACCACATTGACTGCCCCTGACTTAGCATATAGCCTCATCAGGCACTTGTTTAAATCCAAACTTGGATAGATCTAGTAAGTAACAATACTTGATGGCAAAGCTAATGGAAGGCATTTGTAGAATAGCAACTCAGAATCAAGCATAGAAAATCTATTTCCAGTGCTTTGGGGAATTGGGGGCCACTGATGGTTATCTCATCTGATCACCTTCATACCTTGTTTGTGGGCTTCCTAAAAGAATCGGGCTGCACACTATTGGAAACCGTATGCTGGACTTTATGGATCCAGCAGGGATCTTTTTCTTTTCTTATGTCGGTGTCCTTCAGCTATCATCATGTTAGCTAGAACAATTCCCTACGTGGGCATAGGATGAGGGGGCAGAAGTGAAGCAGTTTCTTCCTAATCTCAGGGTCTTGTCTCCATGTGATTGCTGCCGAAGTAGGAAGGCCTGAGAGATCTACCTAAGTCAGGTTCACTCTGTGGAGAGGCAAATGCATGGTGGCATAATTATTCCTAGCACGTTTTCACTTAATACCAGTAATACTTCTCATACCATCTGATGAGTCCCAGTCACACAGACAAAGGGACAAGGGAATCGGGGATGCTCGGGCTTGCCAAAATTCTCTAAACTTCACTTCAAAACTCTGCTCAGCTCTCTTCCATTCTCATTTGCAACCTGTTTTTTCAGTTCTTTTGAATGGGAAAAGTGCATATTTTGAATGGGGAAAGTGTGCATTTTTCAGAAGTGTGCATTCCCCCATGGACCAAAACTTGAAAATATGATTTTTTTAAAGTGTGTATTTTTTGAACACGAACACAAGTTCAGGAATTTGCAAACATTTTTGAGAACATGCACTCCCTTTTGCATTTGGGGTTGCAAATGAGGCATTTTCAAGTGATTTGCCAACTGAAATGAAATTCTCATTCTTCCCTACTCAAACATATTCTTCCCTCTGACACTGTGCCTGAGCACCATCTAGTGGATCAGTTAGCAAACATGGTGGCCTTTCATATTTATCTTTTATCTATAGAGTTTATTTAAACAGCTATACCAATAGAGAATATGCAACTGGGTAGGAGCAATGTAGAGAATTGAGCTGGGGGTCATGGAGGGCTATCCATGTTGAGATAATGCCACACACACACACACTTATTTTATTTGTGGCCTTCTGCACCAAGAGACTTTCAGTAGTTAAAAGCAAAATGTGCTGGCAGTGAAGAGAACCTTTCTTCCCAGGCACTTAGTCCAAACACACACTTTCCCTTTCAGTTAAGAGTAACATAGCAGACAGTACAAAGGGCACGACTTCATACATCTGGCATATGTCAAGGGTGGGCAGGAGGTAGATCAGGATCTACTAATATATCTCTGGGTGATTTGCAGTAGATCAGCCATTTTTTTCTGACTCCCAGAAAACCCTGGCTTGATCTACCAATCACCCAGAGACCTTCTTCATGTTGACAACTGCTATTGGTGTAACTCAGAGCCCTAGTTAATGAATCAGTTTTGGCCGGTGATAGAATTAATGAAAGTGTCAGACCTAGAACATTGAAATCCTATTTTTCACAATGGTTTGCAGCCTTGTGAAAGAAGGCACAGTATCAGCAAGTGCAATCCCTCCCAAATTAATTGCTTTTCTGATGAAGACAGATCTGTAAGGCAGCAGAAACAAGGAAGGCGTGACCGCTAAAATGTGGTAGCGAGAACGGCTCTGCTGACCCACTTGTGATATGAGTCACTCAGCAAAGAGATGGTAAGTGTGAGCGCTAGCATAGAGAAGCTCCAGTTTGGAGAGAAGGGAAGGGGCCTTCATATAGTTACCCTACAGTGATGAGTTTCTGTTGGGAATCCTTTTCTAGGAGAAGATGGCATCTGGGCCTGCATTGACTCTGCTACAACTTTGATGCTCTGAAACAGATTTAGCACTTCTATTCAATAAGTCCTGACTTCATTTTAAGGCAAGAAACCGTTTTAGAGTAACATCTTGTGCAAAATAATATCCTTCCCTTTATAGCTGGGATGTTCTTTATAGCGTAAGAGCTGGAGGCTCCTAAGACTCCAGTCCCATTCCTGATCCCAACTTCTACATGTGCTGTTATTTTTTTTCTTTCTAATGTCATAATGGTCAAGCCACAGGTTTAGATGTTAAATAACACGGAAGTCATGGGCTCATTTATCCATATGAAGGATGGCCCTCAGGAGAGACTTGAGGAAATTGCTTTAACTGATCATCTGCAGAGGGCATGGTAGCTGCTGCTCAGAAGTTCATTCTTGTTTTGAGTTTTGTGATTATTGTTGTGCACCACTGTCTGTATTTTTTTTATATATATATATAAATAAAATGGTGTAGACGTTTTATAAATAAATTTGAGTTTAGCTCCCAAAGGTAGCAATCTACAGTGTATGGCGTCATATTGCCAAAGCAACAAATACAAAACGATCTAATCTTATACATGCTCATTGTTTGAAAGTATTAATTTGTACTGCTCCCAAAATGCTGGTGTGATTTAGCCTGCACTGTGTGAGGAGAAATCTGCCTTTCCACTTAGTTGGTCAGCCAGGGTCACGAGGCACCACTCTCCCTGGCTGAGCAAACATCACAGAGAACCTGTCAATATCTGGGTTTTAAGAAGCTCAAGTTTTGTTTCATTTAGTTTGTGGTGGTTTGTTTGTTTGTTTGTTTTTTGTTCTTGGTGAAAGGAGGAGCCCTCTGAGGATTCCCATTTTTTTTATGTTTGCATGAGATTCTGTATGGTTTCCCATTGGGAAGGGGGTCTTTTCATGGTGGGAGGGAGGAAAGGGGAAGGAATACTTTTAAGAGTCTTTCTCCCATATTTTTAATCTGTACTTGAACTCATTTTGGGTTCAGAAAAAAAAAAGTCTCACTAATGTAAGGTCCTGTTGAACTAACTGCTAATAAAATGGGGTTGTCTGTTTTTAGCTATTTGTGTGGCCTGTTTGTGTGTGTGCTGTCCCTTTCCACCTTCTTGAATTTGAAATGGAAAACATAGCCTTGCTTTAATTTCAAAGTGCTTGGGTCTTTTTAGAGGATGTGAAGGCTCCCAACTTACGTCACAGGTGAACCTTCTGCAACGATGTGGGCAAGTCACAGCTGATGCACTTCCAGCTGAAGAGTATATTGCCAAAGAGAGGTTCTGGTGTGTTAATTCAGAGTTGGACTGAAGGAATATCAAATCTGCCTGTATTCTATTTAAATCCCCAGTGTAGTATTCAAATATCTTGTTGTGGTATCAGTTAACTTTTCAGTGATGTACAAGATCCGCAGCATGCTGCAAATAAATAATCACCTCTGGATTCACTTCCAACCGATTATGACAGTATTTAAAAAAAAGAAAAGAAAGTAACATGAATCATTAAAACAACCAATGTTGTGAGAACTGTTAATGAAGGCATTCCCCCAGAAGGTGGCAGCATCAGCTTGAAAACTAAATGCAACTGGCAGGCAAAACAAAGCCTGTAGAACAGCTCCTAGAATCCCTTGCCATTAGCCATGCTGGCTGGGTAAGCTGGGAGCTGTAGGCCAGCAACATCTGGGGACTCAAGGTTGGAGAGCCCTGATGTATGAAGTACATTTTGCTAGTCATGTGGGGGAAATGGAGGCCTCAGAAGACTTCCCTCTTCTGTTTTCACCCCTTGGCTTAAGGTAGCCAGGAAACATGTATGTGCGTGCACTGTTGCTAAGCACAACCAGGATAAGGCCTTTCTGATGCTTGTTGAGTGGAAAGGTAGGTAGGATCAAGATCCAGAAGGAGCTAGGGATGACCATGATGGCAGCTCCTCTAATGAGGAGAGGTGCCATTGCTGCCCTCCAAAACCAGAAAAATATTTCTGATTCTGTATTTCCTCTTAGCTACAGGTTCCCTGGCTATGTGCTTTCTCACACTTCCCCGAAAGTGTGACTTCCAATCTTAGCTTGTGCCATTTCCACTGTGCTCGTTAATAGCAATGTAGGCAGATTTCCTAATAATGGCCTTAATCCTGTAGTTACTTAACAGGCTCCCACCACAACCTCCAACACCGTACTGGTTTGTTCTTCGTATCACATAGTGGGAGTTCAGGATCTTCTTGCCAAGGTCTCCACAAAACACAGTATTCATTGATGTGGAGAGGAACTCTCCAAGTTCATTAGCTGCAAGATACATTCATCTTTACATGGCTTGGGAAAAAGCTGTCACTGTCAGAAGTGCAGGTTTAGAAGTTGCTTGTTGCTTTGCCATTTTCATCTGCCCCACCACAGGGACTCTTAATCCAAGAGTTTTGCGTATGGGCCAACAGCTGGAGCAAGGACAGTACAGATGGAGACGTAATACAATGCGTCTCTGAGGGGGATTTGGCTGGCAGAATTGGGCACACAGCAGCCAAACTGCTGCATCTTTGGCAAGAATGTCTCGGAAGGCTATACAAAAAGTATTTCCTCTTCTGAATGTCTGTAGTTAACACTTTTACCCTTTTCTCTTGACTACAAGATGGCTTTTGTAACTATTCATTGGTGCAAGTTTTGCTGAGGTTCAGTCTTCAGAACAAGTCCATCATAACTGATGATCCCCAGTGATCAAAAGTATGTGCTTTTTCTAGACTCCCTTTAAAGTTATATTGATATAAGCTTAATTATAAACATGGGTTAAGTCTTTTTCCTGTACAGTGTTGTGTTTTGCTAGTACTCTGCCATTTCCTGTCTGTTCCTGCCCATTTAAAACAACAACAAGAAACACCAGTTCTCCCACAGCCATGCACACAACAAACTTCATAAATGATGTATGGCAACCGATTGATTGAAAAGGGGGAAAATATTAGCATTATGCATGAGAATCAGATTACTCCACATAGATTTCACCATGAGGTGTTTCGCTAAAGCAGCCTTCCTCAACCTGCTATCCTCCAAACATGTTGGACCACAACTCCCAGCATCCCCCAGCCAGCATGGTTGGCTTTGGCATGCTGGGAGTTGTGGTCCAACACATTTGGAGGGCACCAGGTTGAAGAAGACTGCGCTATAATCAGACATTCATAGTGTGAATCTGCCTTTACACCCTAATTGTTCTTTCTCCTCTTTTTAGTTCCATCTTAAAATTCTAATGCAATACTTGGGAAAGATATGCTTCCTGTGACCTGTTCCCTACAGAGGGAACAGAATGCCTTCCTCTCCCAACTATGAAAGAAGTTGTCAGCCCAGCTTGCCTTGGCTTGAGCACACTTGAGCGTCATGCAGCTCTTATGCAGAAATGTCTTTGTGTTGCACAGTTTTGCTGACAAAAAGATGGCAATATAACTTTAAAGGGAGCCTAGAAAAAGCACATACTTTTGATCACTGGGGATCATCAGAAAGATCATTGATACCTGCTCTGTATTCTCTGGGGCCAGTATGACCCCCACATGCGCGCGCGCGCGCGCACACACACTCACACACACACACACGCAAATAAATCAGGGCATTCCACTGCAGTATTGGGCCTATACATGTTAGATAAAATGTTAAACCTAATTCAATCTTTGCCTTGGCCTCTGTAGAAACCTCTGTCACCTTGCTGTACTTGGGCTGTTGGCTGCTGTTCAGTCAGTGGGGCAATGGCGGGTCATTCCATGTAAAATCAACCCCAAAAAAATGAAAAATTAACCTCACCATCTGCGATTTTTAAAAAACTAGCATACTGGTAGACCAGCATGAGAAATGAACATACACCAAATTATAGGTCATTATACCTCACGGTTCAAAAGTACAGTGTGCTCAAAAAAAATGCCCAAAACATGATTTTTCAGCGTTTGTGACTACACAAAAAGTATAACTTCCTTCATTATTGACCTAGAAAGTAAATTATGGTGTTATATGAAAGCTCTCAAACTACCCTTTTATTTGATATGTAGCATGAAGCATGCATGTGAAATAAAATATTCACGGTCATAGTTTCTTTAATTTGACCTTGAATTCCAAAAAAACCAAATGGTTTTTTTTTGCTGATTTTTTTCATCAGATAACCCATGTTTACCTTGAGTATATGTACCGATTTCCAAAACGGGGTACCGAACAGTTCCGAAGATATGAGTGTTCTTATACATGCACAGTACCTCCCTACAATAATTTCACCCCCTTATACACACTTAAAACAGAATTTTTTTGGAGGGAAATTAAACTTAAGCCCGCCCCCTCCCTTCCGAAGCCTTCAGGCTGAAACCAAACCAGGCATGGGTAGGCCTCAAACCTTCACAGAGATATATCTCTTTGGATGTCTACATTAAATCAAGCTTTATTCACAGATTCTGATAAGAAAGAAAAAGGCAGGCCTGAAGCCGTGACAAGTGCCGACCCCACTTCTGCTGCAATGTGTTCATGACTTTTCAAATTGTTGAATTCCTGCACACCATTTCTACAGGTAGCATAACTAAGATCTATTATTTCCCTGATGGTGCAGCAGCACAGTATAAAAACGGTAAAAACTTCAACAACTTAAGTAAGCATAAGTCAGATTTCGGTATCGATGCAGAATGGCACTTCTTTGCCACATCGCATGGCAAAGGGCCTTGTGATGGTTTGGGTGGCACTGTGAAAAAGTTAGCTGCTCGAGCAAGTTTGCAGCATCCGTATGAAAAACAAATCATGACCCCTCGTCAGCTCTTTGATTGAGCAAAGGAGAACATCACACAGGTTGCATTTCAATACACCACAAGTAAAGATTATGAACTGGAAGAAAAGCTTCTGAAATGTCGCTTCGAGAATTCAAGACGATTCCTGGGACACAGAAAATTCACGCTGTACTTCCATTAACAAAACACACTGTTGCTACTAAAAGAAATTCATTTCAATGCGAATCCAGAAAAGAGAGTGACTATTAAAGAAGGAGAACTGGAATTGCAAGAAATACGAGGATTTGTTACATGCGTTTATATCTCACAATGGTGGTTAGGTTGTGTTTTACAAACAGAAGATCAGAGCAGAAGTGTTAGTGAGCTTTCTTCATCCAGCTGGACCAGCAAAATCATTTATGTATCCAGATAAACAAGATGTCCTATGGATACCATCTTCAGATGTTTTGACAAAAGCTGATCCTTGTTGCCCAACAGGGCACTTCTATACACTAACAGACAAAGAGTGTCAAGCAGCAACTTCAAGACTAGAAACTACTGTTATGAAAAGCTCCTTAATTTAGGACTTGTTAACAAAATGTTAGCAAGTAATATTTGAACTGCATAAAATCTGATCCGCATATATAAAAGTAAAATGGAAAATCTCATCTATGCACAATAATGGTTTTTCAAGCCCACATCTAAGTAAATCAAAATAACTATGCTAGTAAGACTCCTATTTTGAAATCAAGTACATGTTTCCAGGGATGTTAAACGTTATTTAAAACAAAAGGAGTTTTTTGTCATTATTCAAGGTCAAACTTCTGTATATTTATTTGAAAAAAATAAAATGAACCTGTTTTCCCCAAGCATACTGGTGAGTACCTTTTTTAAAGTACATATTTTAAACCTCATTCTTCTGAAAACAATAGGCCCTGCAACTTATTTTTTAATAAGCAGAACAAGTTCACCAAATCTTAAGCAATTTGCTTTCAGTTGGAAATATTCTTTGATTGATTTCATACCAGAATGACCACCCAGAGGAAGTATCATTATTCTACACAAAATGTCAGAAATATGCTATTGTGAAGAAGAATACCTAATTCAGAGCTGCACAATTATGACAGGGTAGCTTGTACTTGTGCACAATGTTTTATTCAAAACCTAAGTGATAATGCATATTTCCTTAAGATTCGTACAGTGAGATAGCAATTCATATGAACTATGACGCATACACACAGAGCGCCCCAAAAGATGTAACTCGTTTTCTGTTAAGAACCCCATTTTGAAAATTGGTACATGTATTAAGCACTGTCAGATGAAATAATAAAACAAAAATCATGGAGAAAAAAAATAGTTTTTGCAGAATTCAAAGTCAAATTTTACTATTTGACCTTGAATATATATATATATATAGAATATAGATATATTCCAGAAAACCACTTGTTACATATCACATGAAAGAGCATTTCAAAGGCTTTCCATCAACACCATGATTAACTTTCTAGGTTCTGTAGAACTGGAATTACTATAATTTTAATGTTGTCTGACACACAAAAATTAACATTTTCTTCATATTTTTGATTGCCATATCTCCAAAAGCTTTTGTTCCAGAAGTCTAATTTTTGGAGCAGCTTATTTTCTCAGCAGACCAAACAAGTTCACCAAGTTTTTTCAAAATCGCTGATGGTCAGGTAAATTCATTGGTTGATTTTACATGGAATGACCCTGGCTCAAGGTTCCTTCTTGCCTATCAGGCTTCCATTCCCTGTGCCTAAAGGCCTCCTATGACCCTGGGTGCAGGGCAGGGAAAATAATCTCTATAATCAAAGGAGCGGCGAGTTTCTCCGGAGCCAACAAATTTCCCTTAAGAACAACATGGTGTGTCGACACAGGATTCCACAACAGAGAAATTAAAGCTTTCCTGCTCAGAGGAAGGAAGTTCTTGCTTCATGGGCTTTGAGGACTGGTAATTACTACTTAAAGGATGAATGCTCTCCTAGTTATTGCTTCTGCAAGGGCAGGACCCCAGGGTCCCATCAAGTCACAATGCTCCAAGAAAGAATAGCATATGTGGGAGATTGTTTCCTTTTCAAATGTATAGAATGAACATTATGCTCCTGAGTAGCCAAAAGCTGCCTAGGGTAGCGATGGAACTGAACAGACAGATACACCTTTCCAGTCGAACCAGTATACCAACCAACCAGCACCAACCTACAACATCTTTTCTGCAACCATGTTGCATATGTACTGTTGGGTGACATGTTTCTATAGGTTCTGGCTACAGGGTGAGGAGATTATTGCCACTCTGCGCAAATAAAAATCATGGGGTACGTGTGTGACTTTTGGGTGACAGAAGAGAGAAGAATGAGCGATCATGTACCAGTTCAAGTGCACAAATAGCTCACCACCTCATGTGGGATATCTTTAAGGAGCCTCCCCATGCAATTAATGCTCTGTTTGAGTTCTTGAATCCCATGTAAATGGGGAGTATCTGACTTCTCATTGACATGACTTTCACTCTCCAGCCAGCTAACTTGTAGCATATAGAGATGTATAGTTTCACTGAAAGTCACTTGGGGCACAATCCTATGCAAGTTTATAGACAGCAAAAAGGCCTATAACTCCCAGCTTGCCTGGGAAGTTGTAGGCCTTTTTGCTGTCTAAACTTGAGTAGGATTGCGCCTTTGGTCACCCAAACCTAGCTAGACGATTATGCTGTGCTTCCTTGGTAGGCCCAACCTATCATTAGCTTCTAATTCCATAGGGCAGCTCCCATCCTGTGGAAGGTCCTTCCCAACTGAGATCAGGTATGCACCTATGCTACTTTGTTTTTGGCATTTGCTGAAGACTTCAGGCAGGCATTTCCTGACATGAGTAATTTCCATCCACTGTTTTATTGATCTGTTTGCTTTTACTGGAACATTTACATTTTGTGTTTTAATTTATTATTGCACCCCTCCGATATCTTTCAATGTGGTTTATAAGAATTGCATGTCCCAATATATGTGTTTGAAGATGGAGCTCTGGCTCAAAAGAAAAACCACACTAGATGAATCCCGTCCAAGTTTGAATTAGTTCCTGATGCAAAACAAATTCTTGTGAACTGCCAGGCAGTTCAGGATAACTGGGACATGCTCAGTTGCAAAAAAAGAGATCAATTCTACCAACAAATAAAAATGAATCTGTTGTACTGTTTTCTCTGGATCGTAAGCTGCAAAGTTGCATGGACTTGGCGTTATCCTAAAGCACAGTAGTAAGCATTACAATTTAAAAAACAGCAACAAATGTCTCAGTTCCATTTTCAGCAGATTCAAGAGAAGCTTGCACAGGGCAATTTTTCTACCTAGCCTGATTAGATCATGTTGCCAATATTTTTCTAGAGCTGATTGGAATTCCCCATGCCGATGGGAACTTAGATTTTGCCCCCATGTGTTCAGGGAAAGTGGTAGCTGCCACAAACAGAGACAAGATGTTGAGTGGTAGTGTTTAGCACTTCGCCTTGGGATAAACGGGCGTTTTGTCCTCTCCAGGTTCTGCTTGTAATGACTGGCAAAGTACGGGGCTGTGGAAGGACACACTGAGCCCAGAGCTGGGTGTGATCTTTAATCCATTATCCCTGCTGGTCTCCTGCATGCTTTGAGAGCAGCAGAGAGGGTGAGCAAGGTGAGTAACAACGTGGAAGTGATGCCCACAGCGCATCCTCATGGGGAAGAGGATGCAGAAGGCCCCAAGTCCAGTCCCTGGCATCTCCAGGTAGTGCTGGGGGAAAAAAAAAACCTGCCTGAAACCCCAGAGAGCAGCTGCCAGTCAGTGCCGACAATATCGGGCTAGATGGACCAATTGGCTGACTCGGTATAGGGCAGGTTCCTATGTAAGAATCTCTTTGCCTGCACACCATGGAATGTTGTATTCAGGCAGACTCTCTGAAGCGGTTTCTGCCTACTTCTGCAGTGCAAGACTTGGCTCATCTGCATGAGGCATCTCAAGCAGCCTGCTTGCTCCTGGTTGTGGCACATGTAGTCTGGACAGAAAAGGTTGGGCTGGACGTGGCTGGGTGGTGATCCTGACTGGCATCCTGGATTGGTGTTTTGCTTCCCTTCCACTTCTGATTCTGTGATCCTTAATTGCATGATTAAAGGGGAACTTGAGCCTAACCCTTATGCCTTTATGGGCAGTACATTTCATTTTATTTTGGCAGCCCTCCTACTCTGCAAGGGTGACTGGAAGCTGCTGCTATGACAAACCATTCTTAGCCCAGAGGTGGTTGAAACCTAAATGGGTATGATGCCCTTCAGATTGCAGAGGCCGGGTTTTGTCAATTTCACTTGCCTCCTTTGGTGAAATTGACAAATTGAACCTCAGTAAGAAGGCATTTCCCTGCTTCTATCCTCTCCAGCCTGTACTAGATGAAGCGCCATAAGGGAGGATCATGCAGAGAGAAAGAAAAAACACGTTTGATGCAAGCTTTGCACTGGATTGCGCAGATATGATCTAAGCACATGTACATTTGTACAATGTGGCACAATTTGGTCTGAAAGAAGGTTACTTTCATCATATCGGACCTCGGTTGTGTTCCTGAAAGCATCAGTTTAACTTCCATCTTTAGCCTTCTTACTAATACAGTACAGGGTGGGTCTTTGAGCTATTTGGAATGCTCACCACAAATAGACTTTCTGACCTCCTTTTTACTCGCTTGGCAGTGAAAGCAGCATATTTAAAGGGGAAATAGAACACATTGCGTGTTGGATGTTTTTGGTAGCAATGTCCTCTTCAGTACTGCAGATATACAGACGGGATGTCTGCAGAGTCGATAATACCACTGCCTTTCCCCAATGCCGTGCTCTGTTCTTTGGCCTTTCCATATAGCTTCTGCTGCACAGCAGCTGAGGAAGCAGTTTGTACTCTGAAGTGTTTTTGGGGCTTGTGGGTTGTGTTTGTTTCCCACTGGAATGTGCTCTCAAAAGAGGTCAGATGACAATGAGACAAATACATTTCCCAGACCCTGTGAGGGGGATGTGGTGGTTTCAGCTAATCTGTTTTGGGGGTTTTCTGGCCTTGTTTGTTGTGTCATGTATCTGCTTCTTTTAATGAATCCCCAGAGTTCCGTCAACAAGACATGGGTGCAAATGAGCAACTTGGTTACTTAGTCTGTCTTTCTCTGGTTGTCTTCTGAGCTCATTCTGGATCAGGATTTTACTTCATTCATTCCTCAGAAATTGTTTCCAAAGCTGGTGTTCAGCCGCAGAACACAACAAATGGGACCTGCAACACAATGTTGCAGTGTGTGGCATGCTCCTGTTCAGAGTTCTAGCTAGCCATGCCCTCTTCTAGGATATTCCATTCCATCCCCTCTCCTCAATAGTTTGTATTCCGTGGCCAATGAGCATGCTAAGTCCTCTTTGGGTTGTTTTGGGGTCCCCTCCCTCTTAGGGTATTTTTTCCTAAAATGTTTTTTCTACTTCTGCAAACCTTGGGATTCCCTTAAGCCTTCTGACACACCTCCCCCTTGTGTGTGGCTGGTGCCATTCTGGCTACACTGGGAGAAGAAGTTACTATATAGGTTTGTACCATATTGCAGACTTGAAGTGAGTTCTCTCTGTGCCCCCAGACTAGCTATAAAAGAAGGTGCCTTAGGGCACGTGCTGAGAGTTGGTGATAGGCCTGATCGCTTCTGAGCAGGCTTGAACCTAGCATTTAAATGTTAAAAACCCAAAATTAAGCCCTGGCTGTGGCTAGATCTATGCACATGTATTTACTGAAAGCTGTAGGCACCCATGTAATGGTCCATATGTTCTCCTTAACTGTATTCATGTTAGGGTTCTCTCTATCTATGCTCAGGTGAATGCCCCTATTCTGAAATGTCTAACATAGTATTGTAGCATTGATGTACATTTAAGTTTGAGTGCATATCCTGTATGCCAAGGATGGGATATATGTGGCCCTCTAGATGATTTTGGACTGAAATTCCCATCATCCCTCACCATTGGCTATGTTGGCTAAGGCTGATGGGAGTTGCACATAAGATCACACCAGAGCAGGGCATCTGAGGAATGTCTTGCCCTGACAGGATGGGAGAAGAAGCAGAAACAGCATGGTGAGCTGCCACCATCTGAATGCCCAGTGGTGGTGCCCCCACCCCCAACTGCCATCAGAAGGACATCTGAGAAAACATCTTGTCTTAAAGGAATGGGAGAAGAAACAGATTAAGCTTGAACTCAAAAGAAGAGTGCAGAAGAGAAGAAAGAAAAGAGGAACAGGCCAGCCCAGATGGACAATAGATGCAGTGCAAACCTGAGTTCAACTGATACATTCCCATCCATCTGGGCAACTGAATCAAGCATCACCTTAATGCTTCCCCTTCACCCACCACCACCATCCCTTTCCTTGTGTCTCATGTCTTTTTAGATTGTGAGTCTGATTCTGATAATTGATTCTTGTAAGCCACTCCTGGGAGTCTTTTGACTAAAGAATGGGACATAAATGCTTTGAATGAATGAATGAATGAATGAATGAAATAAAATAAAATTTTGTCTACCATGCTTAATGGAATCCTGCTTTGGGCCTGCATGTTCCACTACCCGTTGGGAAGGCTTGACAGAGTCATTTATTTTATGTTCTTGTCTTATTTTCCTGCTACACTGAAACATTTAGGTTTCAGGAGGTGGGCAGAAACCAGACTGGACTGATCTCACACCCATCCTCTGGTACGGTTAGTGTAGCTTAGTTTGATTCAATGCGAACACTGGCAAAACTGGCTTGATTAGAGCCTAGAGATGAATGACCACCTGAGAACTGAATCTGACCAGTTCAGTTTCTCTCAAGCCTATCGGGTTCTAATTTGTGAAAGGTAAATGCATGGGGAGGGGGAAGCGGGCATGAGCATGCTGCTCTGCGGCCCCCTCTGTCACCATTTTTGTCACCCTCCACCTGTAGAGGGCAACTTTCTGCAGATTTTCTGGGGTTCTAAATCTTGGGGAGAGCCTCCGTGGCAACAGGAAGCTCTATGTGTGGAGGGCAACAAAAACAGCCACAGTGCATTTATTCCCACTCACCCTCCTTACACATTCATCTTACATGATTTACAACACCAGAATAGGGCTTCACTTTCCACCAATTTACCTGAAACAGGTATTAAGTTATGGAGAAGAGTGGGGTATAAATGCAATAAATAAATAAATCAATAAATAAGTTAACCGGCTTGTTATTTCCTGATTCTAGCTCCCTGGGTGACTTTGGGCCTCTCAGCCTAACCTACCTCACAGGCAGGGCCGGCGCTACCGCTAGGCCAACTAGGCTGTTGCCTAGGGCGCGTAGCGTAAGAGGGCGCAGAACGCTGCGCTCCTCTTCGCTGCCGGCGCGCTCCTGCCCTGCCCTGCCGTCCCGCCCGCCCGCCTCTCCGAGAAAGCCAGGTCAGTGCGCCCGGAGTAGTGGTGGGGCGCTGGGACGAGCAGCGTTTAATACAGCGGCCGCCTTTTAGCTGTTGGCGGCCGCTCGTCTTTTTTGCCGGGGCTTGCTGCGGCTGCGACGAGCAGCTGATCCTCGCACAGATTGCCAGGGATTGGTTGCCGTGACACCGAGCTGGAGCCTGGGCGCCTCCCCCCCACCTTGCCTCGCTCCGCGCTGCCTCCCACCTCGCCTTTGCACCGCCTCCCCCCCCGCGCCGCCTCCCCCCCACTTCGCCTCGCTTCGCCTCCCCCCCTCGCCTCGCTTCGCCTCCTCGCCTCGCTTCGCTTCGCTTCGCCTCGCCTCGCCTCCCCCCCTCGCCTCGCTTTGCCTCGCCTCCCCCCCTCGCCTCGCTTCGCCTCGCCTCGCTTCGCTTCGCCTCGCCTCGCTTCGCCTCGCTTCGCTTCGCCTCGCCTCCCCCCTCGCTTCGCCTCGCCTCCCCCCTCGCTTCGCCTCGCCTCCCCCCCTCGCTTCGCCTCGCCTCCCCCCCTCGCTTCGCCTCGCCTCCCGCCCCTCGCTTCGCCTCGCCTCCCCCCCTCGCTTCGCCTCGCCTCCCGCCCCTCGCTTCGCCTCGCCTCCCGCCCCTCGCTTCGCCTCCCCCCTTGCTTCGCCTCCCCCCCTTGCTTCGCCTCTACTCCGTGCTGCCTCCCCCCCCCGACACCTACCTTCTCCGTGCTGTTTCCGGAGCCCCGCCCGCACTCTGTTTTGGCGGGAAGAACCAGGGCAACAGGGCTTAAACAGCCCTGTTGCTCTGGTTTCCCCCGGCCAAAAGCAGAGCGCGGGGGTCCCTTTTCGGAGGAGGCATGGGAAGGTAGGTGGGGAGCGGCAGCGGCAGCGTGCGGGGGGGGGGGCGGGAGGTTGCAGAGCAGGGCTGCTTTCCGGAGCCCCCCCCCACGGCACGAGAGGAGGGCGCTAAATATAGTTTAGCCTAGGGCGCCAAACTGCCCTGCACCGGTCCTGCTCACAGGGTTGTTGTGAGGATAAAATGGAGAGGAGGAGGAGGATTATGTAAGCCACCTTGGGTTCCTTGCAGGAAAAAAGGTGGGGTATAAATAAATAAAAACAAGGGGCAGTATCTGCCCATGTGCCAGCAGGACCTACCACCAGCACAATGGCAAGCTAGTGCTTCCTAAAACAACTAGAAACAAGCTGAAACATTCATTTCTAGAACAGAACAAGTCAGCAGAGCTATTCCATTTTGAAAAGTACCATTTTGGCTCATTTCCGCAGTTTCTCTAGGAAGCATTAATTTCCTGTTGCACCAGCAGTGGGTCCTGTCAGTGCAACACAACCAGTGGAGGTGCAAGGGCAACACTGAAAGCTGCCCAAGGTCTAGAACTTCATCAGGCCTGTGGCTTACGCTGGCTCGGCTTGTCTGAGCATGGAAAGCTAAGCAGGGTCAGGCCTGGTTATTACTTGGATGGGAGACCCCTCCTCTAGTTTCCTGCATTGAGCAGGGGGTTGGACTCGATGGCCTTGTAGGCCCCTTCCAACTCTATGATCTATGTAATCTCTTGCTGCAACTATTTGCCTCAGTGGAACATAGGAAGCTGCTTTATACTGAGTCAGACCATCAGACCATCTAGTCCAGTATTGTTGACAATGACTGACAGTGGCTCTCCGGAGTTTCAGGCAGGATTCTTTCCTAGACCTACCTGGAGATGCCAGAGATTGAACTTGGGAATTTCTGCATGCAAAGCAGGTGCTCTACCTATGGCCCCTCCCTAGTTCTTCAGACCACCCTTCCTGAAAATGCCAGTTCAATTACTGCAGTGAAGACAGATGGAAAGAACTCATTTTCTGCAATCATCTTACCGTCCCTTGTCATCCAACAAGCTCCTCCCTAGCTGGTTTCCTATCATTCCTATGAATGAGTCTTAAAGCTGTTTATATCACGAATGCCAATATGCTCTTGGTCACTACAAATATAGTGTAGGATGGCTTCATTCAATCCAATGGCTTAGAATAATTCAACCCAATGTTTCTTGCATGCTTTATTGTATTCACAATGCTATCTGGGTAACTAGCTCATGTCTGCCATCCCTACTTAATCCTTGAACAGATCAGTCAGGGCACAGATGGAGGCTCACCTCCCATATCGATTTATTCACAGGGATGAATTGTATAAAAACGTGTGTGTGTGTGTGTGTGTGTATACACTAGCTGTTGCCTGCGGCTTCACTCACGTGGATTTTAGGATTTGGTACAATTGTTTTTAAAAGAAACATGAGTACAGGTTGATGTCTTAATGTAATAATAAGCAATATTTATTACAGAAGTTAGTTGGGGTGTATTGGCAACAAAACAAAGATAGTTGTTCCATTCATATGCGACCATGAATTTTTTTGTGTTGGAATTACAGACAGACAATGAGACAGACCTTAGTGGGTGTCTATGTCATAAAAACAATGTTCCTTCAAAATTTCACATTCCTAGATTAAACGGTTTGAGCTGGGCGTTGATGAGTCAGTCAGTCATATATATATGAAGAAGTCCTGACTGATTGACTGACTCATCAACGCCCAGCTCAAACCGTTTAATATATTAACCAGTTTATGTATTTCATATTTATTGTTGCCCGCCTTGATCCAAGTGGAGAGGCGGGTAAGAAATAATAATAATAATAATAAATAATAATAATAATAATAATAATAATAATAATAATGTGTGTGTGTGTGTGTGTGTGTGTGTATAGCACTGACTCTTTTAATCTCCATCCGCTGTTGCGGGATCTGAGATGGCTCAAGATTAGAAATATCTCCAATTAACTGCAGACAGAGCCTTCTCCTTTTTAACGAGGGATGTCTGAATTCCCGGAACAAGTTTCTGATTAGAAAGGAATGCTGCCAACATAGTCTTCATGATTGCACAAATCATATTCCTCTCCACCCGCCCCCACCCACTCCTGTTTTATTATAAATCCTAAACAAGCTGGAGGAAATTAGCATCTGTTTTCTTAACATGTTTTCCTCCATTGGAGATAATGATGGGTGAACTCATTGCTGATAGTGCCCTGTGCTAGTTTCCATTTCATGACAATGGCAGGGTCACAGGGCTACATCACAAATGGAATCAAAGCAACTGCTTTGTGGGGAGGCGTTTCTAAGGAAGCATCTTACTATTGCTAGGAAAGAATTGGTCTTAAATCAGAGGTGGTCAGAAGGTAGATCTCTGGGTCATTTGAGGTAGATTGGCAAGGATTTCTGACTCCCAGTGATTTAACAAAAGCAGCAACAAAAGGATTCCCTTCCTAACCCTACATCAGATGCTGAAATGAAGAAAGCTTGGAGTAACTACGAGTGGATTATTCTGTAGAAGGACTGGACACTCCATTCAGTTCTGGTACTCAAAACACATTCCTGGGCTCAGAATTCCTTAATTCAACATGTAAGTCTTTTGCACCTGGCTCTGGTTGGAGGATCTTGGGGTTCTAGTAAAAACATACAAACCCCAAAGTAGATCCTACAAGCCTGAAGTCTACCTACCCCTGTCTTAGGTAAATCAGTACTGAGCTTCTCAGCTTGAACATCTTAGCACCAAAATTGACACACCGCTTTTTATTTAGGTGTACACCTAAGATGATTTATGAAGTGCGCACATACAGAGGGAAAGAGAGAAACATGCAAATTGCATCATGTCAGCAGATGTATCAGGCAGCCGTGCTTGGCTGCAGCTCCACCGACCGCACACCTGGTTGGCAAAGTGGCACAATCTACGAAATGGCCCTTGCAGGGTTGGAGGTGCTGGGTGGCTGCTGCACAACATGCTTTATTGCCGAGTCGGCTAAAGGGGAAGTTCTGTCTGTCCATTTTTGCTCACCGGCTGCTTAGTTTTCCATCCGGCGCCAGACGTTGCACAGAATCCCTTGTGATGTGGTCCCACAGGTCATGGGCGGGCAGAGTGTAAGTTGAACCCGAGTGCTGTGGAATGTTGCGATGTTGCCTTCAAACCGGGGTCCCCTTCAGATGAAAAGATAGGAATGAGCCCGGCTTTCCACCTCACCCCCACCAGACTCGGGCTGATGGAAAATGCTTGAGGAAATTAAGAATCAGCCTAATGAATACCAGACTAGGTACTAGAGAGGTTTATTTTAACCTGTCTGAGTGAAAAATGAAGTGCAGTTTAGTTAGGGCTCCAAGCTGGGCGTGGGGGGGGGGGCAGAGAAGAGGCAGTCGAGGCGGACCTGAAGTTTTCATATCCTGCTGTGTGTGCAGGGGAAGGAAGAGGAGAGCTTTATATCCCTAGAAGAGTGTTCAATTCCTAGATACACTTTTACAGGGAAAGCAAGTGGCATGGATCACAATGGACTTTACCTCTCAGTATGACTGCACTGTATGTTTACCAGAGGTAGATGAGCATAGTAAGCGGGCCTGTTCAGTACAGTAGATCTTCTCCTGTAGAAGTTTAAAGGTATGTTTTGGGAGCTTCTGCCTAACTGTCCATTATGTGCAAACATACAACTTTCTGATTGCTTAGGAAAGCAGCTTCCAAGGGGCAGTTTATTTATTTATGTATTATATTTATATCCCACCTTTTTTCCTGCGAGGAACCCAAGGCAGCTTACGTAATCCTCCTCCTCCCCATTTTATCCTCACAACAACCTTGTGAGGTAGGTTAGGCTGAGAGTCCATGACTGGCCGAAAGTCACCCAGGGAGCTTCATGGCCGAGTGGGGACTAGAACCTGGATCTCTGAAGTCCCAATCCGACACTCTAACCACTATGCCACACTGGCTCTCTCTCACTACCCTACACTTCTCTGCGATGGAGAGCAGAGAAGCAACAAGGGGCCCCTCCTGCTTCTCTGCTCCAAATTGCCCCCCCCCCGATTTTGCCTTCACAAACACACGTTGGAAACCTTACGGCAGCCTTCCCCAATCCAGTGCCCTCCAGATAATTTGGACTAAAATTCCCAGACATTCTGACCATTAGCCATGCTGGCTGGGGCTGATGGGAGTTGAAGTCCAAAACTTCTGGAGGGCACCAGGTTGGGGAAGGCTGCCCGATTGGATAAAGTCATTTGGAAGGGGTGCTTGAGATGGGAAACACGTAGCTGAGTGGAGGGCTAAGTACTTTGCTCTCCGGGCCAAACTAACACAATCTATCTAAGATCTATCTAAAGCTATTGCTAAGTCACCTTTAAGGGTGGAACATAATTTTCTTCCAAAAGCAATTGCAAGGGGAATGAGGAATTTGGACTGGGGGATGCAGTGCAGGGGGATTAACCCTTCCCCCTCCACCATGCATGCACAAATCCAATTCCCCCACCAGAGTTGCTATTAGTTGTGGAGGGACCAACATAGGAGCACAACATGGCACTCCTATGTTTTGCCCTCTGTGATTCATAGGGGAGGGTGGGTGATTTAAGTTGGAGAAACTAGCACTGGAGCAACAGGTTAACTTCTCCGGCACCATGGCTCCAGTCCAGATTGTCTCACACAGAATGCTTTTTGAAGAAGAAAATTACGTCGGGCCTCCATCTTCCCTCTCCACAGCAGCTGCTTTACACCTGGCACCGGCACCCTCACTGACTGCCTTCGCATCCAGGAAGCATCTAAATCACTCGTCCGCATAGAAGTCTGGCAAGGGCACACCTGTGGCAAGTGATGGTGCATGAAGTCGATTCAATATATTGGGGGGGGGGGGTTGTTGACAAAAGAAAAACTCCCGATGCCCATGTTCTTTGCTTGAAATGCTTCGGTACAGCGGGGATACGAGTTGAACTCCAGTCAGAAAGAAAGGCTGCAACCGTCCCTTTCAGTTGTGTGCGAGAAGACTGGAAGCCCTGGACCAGTTGGAAAGACCAAGGCGGTGGCTGCAGCCGGCTCCGCACAGCATCTGTCGGGTTGGAACGGTGCAAGGGGATGTTCAGAGCCACAGACGGCATGCCTTGCAGTTCTCTGGCAGTGGGGATGGGGGTGGTGGAGGGTGCCTTTGACAAAGCAGGAGCTGAGACACCCCCGTCGCAGCCCAGCCTCCTGCCAAAGACATTTTCTTAGTTTCTGCATCTGTGGAAAATCCACAGGCTAGGCAAAAACCAGCTGGCTGAGGGCAGGGGATTTGGAACAACTTTGGACTCGGCTGCTTCCCAGCAGGAAGTGAGCCAGCCTTCCAGTTCTTGGCCTTTTAACTCTCCCTCTGCTGCTGCAGCAGAGTGAGGAGGAGATCTCCAGCTTGCTTCCGGGCATGGCCGGATTAAGATAGGGGCTGTGGGAGCGGCCGCTCCAGGCCCTTAACAGATAATTGGCCCGCAATTATAGGGACACGCGGCGATTTTTCCCCCTTTGGAGTTAGCTCTGATCGTTATCATTCAGCATAATTAATGATTTTTTCAAGATTAGAAAGGTGTTCTAAGCACATCTGCATTACAGGCTTGAGGCAAGACCTAGCAAGAACTGTTGTTCTCAAATTAGCATTTCAGTATCTTTGCATTTCAATCACTGTTACTACATTTCTTTGTGAGAACGTCTAGCACATGGGGGCTTGCTAGGGTCTGTAATATTCAGATTTAGAAGGGACCTCTCTCTCCAGCCTCGAGCAAAAGATCTTTCTGATTCGCAGCTCAATTGTCCAAATGCTAGTTTAACAAAAAAAAAAAAAAAAAGCAACAAGAACAACACAATTATTCTTGTTCAAGCAAAGCTGGCTTTTTGTTGTGGCTGCTTTTTTTTTTTAATAAATAATTTGGGGGAAATTGGGAAGACCCTTACTGATGAGCTGCAGGAGTTTTTGAGTTTTTGCTCCGGCTGGTCCTGATGGCCCTCCTCTGCACAGGTAAGGTTCAAAAGTTTGACTCTTTTGATCTGCAAGTTCTCCTTCTCCTTCTCCTTCTTTTCTGTAAAAGGGCTTTCCCTCTTTTGTGAGCCAAACTGAACGTAAGGGCTGTGTGTTTGTGGGTGTGGGTGTCTGCCTTTTGGGGGTGTTGATCCTCCTGCCGCCTGCAAAATGTCACCTGCTTGGCTAATACTGTGTGTGTGTGTGTGTGTGTGTGTGTGTGCATGTGCGCTTTCATGGGGAATTGTGTGGCATTTTTTAAAGTTTTATTTTGAAAAACCCCAGAGAACAGAGTTCACCAAATATCCCTCTTGGATATTTTGGACTACAGTTCTCATTTGCCTCAGGCAGCATGGCCAGTGGCTGGGGAAGATGGTTTATGTTTATTTAAAAATGGTTGTTGTGAATGTTCTATTTATGTGAATGTGTCTGCCTTTTGGGGGTGTTGATCCTCCTGCCGCCTGCAAAATGTCACCTGCTTGGCTAATACTGTGTGTGTGTGTGTGTGTGTGTGCGTGCACGTGCGCTTTCATGGGGAATTGTGTGGCATTTTAAGTTTTATTTTGAAAAACCCCAGAGAACAGAGTTGTGTGTGTGTGTGTGTGTGTGTGTGTGTGTGCTTGGCTAATACTGTGTGTGTGTGTGTGTGTGTGCACGTGTGCTTTCATGGGGAATTGTGTGGCATTTTAAGTTTTATTTTGAAAAACCCCAGAGAACAGAGTTCACCAAATATCCCTCTTGGATATTTTGGACTACAGTTCTCATTTGCCTCAGGCAGCATGGCCAGTGGCTGGGGAAGATGGGAGCTGGGGCCCCAAACATTTGGAAGGGCCCCGGTTGGGGAAGACTGCCCTAGAGGTTAAAAAACGTGGAGGTACTTATCATCAACGATATGTGATGAATGGTTTTATTGAGTTAACAAGCTTATTGTTTACAAAAAAAGAAATATTTTCAATATGTTTCTGTTTTGGCACTTTAATGGTAATTAAAATATTTAATTTGTTTTAATATAAAATTGCGTCTTCATTTTATTTATTTCCATAAAAAGGCCCACCAAAATCCTCAGCACCAGGCCCATAATGCTCTTAATCCGGCCCTGCTTCCGGGTACCATCGAACTGCCATCCCTCCTGATCTGCCACACGTCACACTGTGCCTCTTTCTGGCATTATGGGTGGATGTGGCCAGTCTTTGGCTGGCTGGCTTGCTATAGCTTCCACCCAAAGGCTCTGCTGCACTGGGTTACTACTTCATGGAAGCTGGCAACTATTACCGCTAGTAAGAGTTGGTCTTAGGCAGAGTGGAGTCCTGGAAGACAGGACAGGGCAGGCCTCAGGCTTCTGGGATCTACTTAGGGTTTTTAACGAGATCCCAGAGATCCACCACCTAGAGGTAGGCGTTTGCACAGTGGCTCAGTGGAGCAGACTTACACTTAAAATGAAATAACAGTAAAGCAACAGTAAAGCATCTGAGCATATGATCAGCCCAGGAATTTATTTTCAGAACCAGAACTGAGCTCTCACAGTCAGCTTTTTCATACAAAAATCAATTCTTGTTCTCCCCGACCCCGCCAAGCAGGTTTTCTTTGTTTCAGCAGCCTAATTCAGACACACACAGAGAGAGAGAGTTTTAGTTGCTGCTATGCTTAAACAGTTGGAAGTCAGAAACCCTTGCTGCGCTACTGTAAAGCACCAGAGATCTTACTGGTAGATCAGTACCACCTCTGAAAGTGTAGGGTCCATTTTTAAAAGTGCACCCCCCTTTTTCAGTAACACTTGCTTTGACAGCTGTCAAAGTTTTTTTTTTGTGTGTGTGTGTTTTTGAAAACGGATTTAGGCAGGGCTAGACAGGATCCCTGTTTTCAAAGAAACACCTACCTTTGACAGCTGTCAGAAGTGTAAAAGTGAAAAGGGGGTGGGGTGCACTTTTCCACGTTCCCAAGCACCTAGAGCAGTGATGGCAAACCTATGGCACGGGTGCCACAGCTGGCACGCAGGGACCTCTCTGTGGGCACTCGAGCCATTGGTCACCAGATCGCGAAAAGACCATCCCCTTCTGCAAAACACGAATGATCTTGTTCTTTCTCACAGTGTGAAACAGAATGATTTTATTCTAGAATTCCTGTTACAGAATTCTTTTCTACATTGTTATCACATTTAAAAGATTTTGAAGAATGATGCACAGAGCATGGCTTGGATGTAAAGCCCTAACAGTTGACCTGAGTGCTGCATGTGTTGCTCTCAAACTAACAGAGTATGAGCCAAGGTTTGACAAATTATCAGCATGCATGCAACAGCAAAAATCACATTAATTGTGCAAAAGCATACCCAATGCAAACTTTTACCTAATGCAGTGTTTGCAGTCCAAGACATAAAGTGTTTAAAATGTGTTAAGCACGTCTAGTTTTCTTGTTTATCTTGCTCGTCCTAGTACAGGTTGACCTTTACTAATCTGACACCTGTAGAAGCAGGGAAAGGACCCGGGGTAAAGCTTGCCCCATACAATTTCAGTTATTTAAAAAGTTTGTATAAATCCCCTTCAGGCTATGTGTACAATGTAGTACTATAATAATTTTTTGAGTTGATTTTTTTCCAACAAAAAACTGTTTGTATCATTGAAAGCTCTGTTATTGTGTTTTTCTTTAAAGACAAAAGATATTAATTAGTTCAGACAACTATATGAGGTGTTTTTCTAAAACTAAAACCTCGGTATTAAGGTTTAATTGCAGTGTTGGCACTTTGAAATAAATAAGTTGGTTTTGTGTTGTAGTTTGGGCACTCGGGCTCAAAAAGGTTTGCCATCACTGACCTAGAGTCTCGGGAATGAGTGGAAAAGTTGGGGGCACTGGGATCTATGGGAGGGACACTCAAATCCCTAAGGATCTCACTGCAAAGTGAGGGAAAAGACACCTACTCCCTTTCGCAAGCAAAGATCACTCGTGGCTTTGCTTTGACTTGACAGCTCACCTTTGACAGCTGTCAGGGGAAAGCAAAGTAAAACAAAACAAAACAAAACAAAAAAACCTATCTGGAGCTTCTGCGGGTCAATATCCGGGTTTGGTACTTGCTGCACTTTGACAGCAGGTACCTCCCAAGACATTGGCCAGGAGAGGCTTCCCATTTTTGGATCCATGCAACTGCACACCTCCGCAGTTGCGCAAGTCTGACTAAACTAATATAATTTTAAAAATTATAAAAAATATTGTGCACATTTGGGGAGCAATTAAAAAAAAAGGTGGCCAACCAGTGACAGCCCCTCCAGTGTGCTGCTTGGGCACTTTGGAGAGGCTATCACTGGCGGTGGCACAGGCGAGATTGCCAAGAGTGGCAAGGGTGCAGAGCACCTTGCTCGCCACTTCCCACAACCCACGGTGGGATCAGTCACCCAGGTTTGGACAACACGACAAACCATTGTGGGTTGAACAACCCCTAGAACAGCCCATGGGTTCTCATGGTGGCTTGCTGGGAAAAAAACAGGCCAACCTGCCAGAAGCGGTCTGGGTTCAGACGACATGACAACACCCACCATGGCTAGTTACGCACGATGGGTTGTCGTGCGAACCAGGTCAACATCTGGACCCCAAATTCCATGAATGAGGCTGGGTGACTGCAGACTAACAGCCTCGTCTGAGTGTTAAGCCTTTTACCTTCAGAGAGCTCTCCCTATCGTGACTGGTCTATTGAAGAATCCCTGCACATCTGCAATACAAAGAGGATTCTGAAAGATGTACAGTCAGATCATGCAGAGCACTAGTCACTCTAGAACACAGCCAACACATGCATGCACATGCATGCACATGCATATGCACACACAAACAAAATGGCTGTGCATTGCAGGGTAGAGTCAGATCAGCTGTCCTTTAGGGAAGCTTGCCTGCCATGGCTGATCTCACAATTAACCCTAAAACAAGCCATGGTTTTTGCCATGCACAACCCTCGCACAACCCACCCCCACCAGCTTCAGATGACACCGTTGTGGCTTGAATTTGTGCCCATGGGCGCCACAGCTCATCATGGCTTAAATAAACCATGACAATCACACGAACCCTTTCACTGTGTGTAAAATGTTTGTGGGCATTTGATCCCTTCTCTCCCACGCCATTTTTCAGCACCAGCCCAAATAGCTTGGCTCTGAGAACAAGGGGAGCTTTCTCCGCCTCCGGCTCTCATCCCGAAGTCATCTCCTCAGTTTCTTGAGGTTCTGATCTGTCTCAAAGGAGGGTCTCTCCACTTTCCTCCTTACCTCTTGACCAGTCCTGTTCTGAGGGCGATACTGGATGACAGGGTGCACAGGCAAAAGGGGCTCCTCTTTGCTTCCTCCTACTGGAACATCTCTGTGCGGTTGGCAGGGGTAGGAGGAGAAAATGGGAGGGTTACACAAACATTTCCTGGGCTTGGAAAGGAAATGGATATTAAACAGTGCCCTTCGGGGGCTTATGGGAGGTGAAGGACAGATTTGTGTTCTGTTTGGCTGATCTCTCGCCTGCCGGCCTGAACAGAAAAGCCTTGTGCTGTGCACGGGACAGGACAGGAGGGAAGGAGACATCTGGCACTAACAGGAGTCAAAGAAATGGCTATTCTCTGGCTGAGGATGCCACAGGGAAGGGGCGCAAGGAAAAACAAACATTCTACTGAGAGCAGCTTTTCATCGTATGCGAGAACTGTGCAGAGGGGCCATATTTTCTTTGGAAGGCTGGCTGTATAAATACAGTTGCTGTAGGGGGCAGCTTGTGGAAGCTTCTGTCAGGAAGGGAACTGAAGCAAGACTGTATTAATTAATCCAGAATAATAGGATGTGACCCTGTGTACACACTGAGAGCAGAGCTGCCGAGAGGATTTAGAGGCCTCTGAGCGAACGAGACTCACTCCCTTCCCCAAACTTTGAAGCTCACCAGTGTTATTCTCGGCATCTCTCCCAGTTCTGGCCGCCTCCTTTCAAACCACCGTGGGTCAGGACTTCCCACTTGGGGCAATGTCTGGAAAATGTCTGGAGTGCAAAGCTTGCTGGAGCTTTGGTTTCTCTGTCAGACTTTGGACATCCCAACCATTGGCCTGTGTTTACTTCAGTAGGCTCCACAAGTAGTGCATTCCCAGGCCTGAAAATATTTGGTCTGGTCTTCTTCTGGACTCCTGTCATGGACCCAGAGAGGCTGATCGACTTGAGCTAATCATTCTCATACTCAGACTAAGCCCTTGGATGATTTAAATGCTTGAGAGATTAAGGCTGCAAACATGTACACACTGCCCTGGGAGGAACTCCCATTGAACTCCATAGGACTTACTTCAAAGTAGACATGTATGCAAACCAAGTTTGACATTAGGGCTTAATCCAGAGTAGCAGCAACCACTCTACTAAATATTTAAGTAGGCATGGAAATTTATGCACCCATCCCTTATTTTATATAAGATTGCTTTCTTCTGTGGTGTGTGTGAGATTAAATTCGCTAGAGTGTAGACAGGTTAAACATGAGCAACTGAAACATGAATGAAGTATAAAATTGAACTCCCCCTTGTGGACTGAATATACCTTTTCTATTTTAGAGTTTCTTATTATACAAAAGTATAACATACCTGAGAATGTTCCTGGATTTCCCAATAAGGCTGCTATTATGTATGAAGCCATAAAGTAACTCACAGGAGCCCAACAGCACTCATAAGTTTCATTTCAAGGAACTGAGAGGCCTATTCAGGCATTCAGTTCCAAACTTGTGAAAGAGCCAGTGGGAACTTGACAACACACACACCCCTCGGCCGACCCATAATTGGTATCAGTTCTATGCACGAAGAGTTTCCAACGTGAGAATGGGAATCCTGCTTAATAACGGTTCCTGTCTCCGTGGCGGAAACCCTAGGCACATAGAAGCAGCCCCCTTTTGCCAAACATGCATTACCCAAAGTGTGTGGCCAGCATCCATGTTGTCGAGGGGAGTCTAGCCCCATGTGGTTCCCATAGGTCCATTCACATGTTCAGAATCAAATACCTGAATAGGGCTAGAGTTTAAATAGGTAAAGCTGCAAAAAGAAAGTAAAACTGCAAAGCAGAGCATCATGGTTGCCCCCCCCTCTCTCTCTGTGTAGGGGGGGGGCAAACAGACAGACACATGTGTTAGTGTGTGCAGACATCTCCCCATACATATTAAATTATTCCTGAGGTATTGTGAGGTAGCCATGCCACACGTACCCCCCACACACATTGGATATAAGTTTAGTATCTATGTGACAGGGCTGTACATATGTATGTGCATAGGGTTTCTTTATGTCAGTATGTGCACAGGAGCACTTCACAAGTTGCCAAATGCATGGCTGGCACTGCTGGTGGTGGGAACAGGGCTAGCCAGTACAATCCCCTCATGTGTGCTTTCAATGCATGAGGGGTGTTGTCTGAACCCCCCTACTGCAACACTTCTAATTGGCAGATGATTTACTAAAATGTCTGAGATTTCAGAAAGGTCTATGTCCCAATCCAGCAGCATGGATTGGACCACATTTTCTTCTTCTTTTTTGTGGCAGGGTTGCTGTGCCTTTCACAAAATTCACTGTAAGCAGATGCAGTCCTGGGGAAAGCTTCATTTCCTAAAAGTCTGCTCATCACACGTCTGTTGAGCCCAAGCATAAGAAGACAAAGAAGACGAAGACGAAGAAAGGTCCAACCAGTGAGAATGGCCTGTACATGGAAACAAATTTCTCTGGGTGGATCTGCCCTCCTGGGATTCAATATGCTACTGAGCAGGGAGTGGGGTGAGGGGAGAAATTCTCCACATTAAGCAATATGCAGGCTGGGCCAAAAATACCCTTGATGCCCCTTCTCAATGGATTTTTTCCTCCCCTTTGCGCTGAAAATTCTGACACTGCGTAAGGGACTGCTAGAACTCCAGCTTCAAAATTCCTTTCGGAGCATGTTCAGAAAACACAGCAAGCTCCAAAATCCACCACTTCACTCCACCGCTGCAGTTTCAGGAGCATAGCTTTAATGCTCCCCAATATGAACAGTGCTGTGAGGCCCCTGTTCCTTTAGGCAGCTTGGAAGCAGAGGGCACTTGGGTGTGACCATCCTTCTGCCTCACCCCTACCTGAAAGTGCAGGTCTTAATTCAGAGGTGGGAAGTGGGGAAGAAAAGAAGGGATGCCCACACTGACTGGGTTTGTACAACATTGTTTTCATGTAATGAGAACCCAGGAGGGGTTTGCCAGGGTGTCTTATTTTTGGCTTATAAGCCACCTGACAAGCCATGGCTTGTAGTTGGGGTTGTTTGATGGGTTCTTGTGTCATCCAAACTCGAATGGCACAACCCACCATGGGTCAAGCCCAACCACAAGCAAGCCACCTGGCAAGAGTGGCAAGGAACCCTTGCCGCTCCTGCCAAGCGGCTGCCGGGCAAGTGCTGCTGGCAGCCACCCCCAAACTGCCCAAGCAGCACTTGGGGGTGGCTGTCAGAAGCCGCACTGTGCTCGACCGAACTGTGAGTTGGCTGAGCACAGCCGACTCGGCTCCCCTCCCCTGGCTCAGCAGCGCCGCTGCTGAGATCAGCTGCGGCACAGGGCAGGGGGAGCCTTGATCTGCTCAGCCGCCTTGTGAGACGACCAAGCAGATTGGGGTGTGACTCCCCCCCCCATCCGTTGCTCCTTGCCACACACGCGGAGCAGCGGCAGGGAGCAGCGGTGCTGACCTCTCTCACCCAGCTCACGAGGACGACTTGCGAGCCGGGGTGAGAGAGGTCAGTGATCGCTGCTCCCCCATTCCCTATGCTCACACTGGGGCTTTTGTGGCTGCGAGGAGGGGGGGGAACCTCGGTGCTCCTGCAGTGTCCCCTGGGATACCCGCGGGGGAACTGAGGGGAGAGGAGGGGGGCACAGACCCACGATGTGCTCGATTGTCTGTCGGGCACATCGTGGGCCCTCGGGCCAACAACCCACACTGTGTAGCTCATCATGCAGTGTGGGCTGTTGTGTGTCGCCCGGACCCTCCCACTGACTCCTCTTGCTCCTGAGAGCCGACTTGGTCCGAGGGAGACCCCAGTTATCCCTTTGAACGCTGGCTGGATGCAGCAGTAAGCACATCACCTTCTGGAGCATTTGTAGCTCTCTGTGTTGGGGCCATTTGCTAAAACTGAGGCTGGGCTAAGACAGAACCGGCAAATGGCAAAGCAGGCAGAGAACTTGGCAAGTCATTCATCCGAAATAATAAACGGGCAGGTTCCAGCAAACACACTCATTTTTAATTATGCTGGGGTGTGTGGTGGCTTAGTTATATAAACAAGGATAAATAAAGGTCCGGTATTGTCTGAAACATGCATTTGTTAATATAAACTGCAGAAGTGTTAACTTTACTCCCTGTGTAGGACCATAAAGCATAATTGGACTCCTGCTGTTCCAGGAGCGTGCCTGATTCTATTTCCCCCCCTGAGTAAGTTCCTAGGAATCGCTTATGGGCTTGTGCAACATCCACATTTCCCCGGTTGCTATTTCTGTTCCTCCTCAGCCAACTCCTTCCCAGCCCATTTTCCTCGCTGGCCTGTTTTAGGCCTGTGGTCTGCAGCATGCAGTATTCCACGGCTTCAAGATGGAATAGAATAGAATGATTAATCCACATCCAACACAGTTCCAGTAAGAACTCAGGAAATGGAGATGTAGGGAGGAACCTGGAGACATATGCCTCTGCTCAATTGTCCCAAAACAGTTGCAGATGGTTATAATTCTGGCTATGAGAAGAGAGCCTATTTCAGGATCTTGGGCTGTAACTCAGGCCGGGTGCTTCCAGACGGAAGGATCCTTGTGCTATGAATTAGAAGGCACTGGGCGGGTATTCCATCTTTTTCTCAACAGATTTTCTGTGGCAAGAAAAAAATATGGAAGAAGTGGTGGGAAAACTTGGAGAGGTCTGAGTGAAAGTGTCTGGACATACACACACACCCAACATTCTGTGAATGAGGCAGGGAGATGACAAGATAAGACGCTTAGTTGGGAAGCACGCTCAGTCATGTTTATTTCCAGTTAACACCTAGCAAATCTCTGAATCGACCTTCTCTGGGTTGAAAAATGTATCAGTCAAAAGGAAACAAGCGCTCCTGCCCTCCTTACAAAATCTGCAGACTCCCATAGGTCAATGCTGCACAATTCCTTATGATTGGTTCCTGGAAGCACCCCCCATAAGGCTTGGTTGAACAGTACTCCATGCATATCTTTAGAACATGATTGGCAAAAAAGGAAAAATGCTGCACTCAGACTCCTCTTTTTATTTGCTCACCGGTTGAAAGTTCCTCCTGTACGAGTTGTCTCTGAGCTGGTATGGATGGAAAGAGGCAAGAACTTGGCTACAGAATAGGGGGGGGGGGGGAGGGAATCTCTTGCTCTAGGACAGCCTTCCCCAACCGGGTGTCCTCCAGATGTTTTGGATTTCATCTCCCATTAGCCTCAACCAGCATGGCCAATGGTCAGGAATGCTGGGAGTTGTAATCCGAAACATCTGGAGGGCACCAGGTTGGCGAAGGCTGCTGTAGTATATAAAAAACTCAAGAAACCTGCCAGGAAACATACTTTGAGGGTAATGACCTGGCATGCTGTGGCCATATATATAGTCTTGAAGCTAATTAAACTCTGGGATTGTTTTTTATATTACCAAGCATTGTTCAGTCAGCTCCGTTCCATTATTCCTACTCTTTTTCCAAGCCCAATGAATTTTGCATCTGAACCTGCCAGCTTTCCATGATCTTGCCTACTGGGCCCCTTTAAGCTGTGCCAAAAACGAAAGCACTCTTGCTTTGCCAACATCAACAGAGAATATGCTGCTGAGTTCCAAGCAGCATCTTCCAGCTGAGCTTCCCAGAGCACTTTGCAAACCACACCCTTGCTGAGGGCTGTGCCCATTTGCAGATAGCAAGCTCCTAAGCACCAAGATTTTAGCGTCTGAAACCACTTGACAGCACAGCAGTTGGCCCAGAGACTAACAGTTTTATTGGGATCACTGAATGACTTTCCCAAATAATTTAGCTCCCACATGCCTAACTTTCTGCTCTTCTTCCAAAATAAAAAATAAAATAAAGAGGGCATGATCCATCCAAAGGTAAGAACAACTGGGCTGCAATCCTAAACACACTTCCTAGGACACATTGAACACAGTAGGATTTATTTTGAAGTAAAATATCTGTATGATTGCACTCTTAATTCCCACTAATTTCAATGGAAAGATATACTGATGTGTTTAATCCTTGCACTGAAATCAGGAGGACTGAAAAGTGCTAAACCTTGACTATAATACTACTGGTATCTATTATTATTTATTTATTTATTTATTATATTTATACCCCACCTTTTTCCCTTCAAGGAACCCAAGGCGGCTTACATAATCCTCCTTCTCTCCATTTTATCCTCACAACAACCCTGTGAGGTAGGTTAGGCTGAGAGTCAGTGACTGGCCCAAAGTCACCCAGTGAGTTTCATGGCAGAGCGGGGACTAGAACCTGGATCTCCCAAGTCCCAGTCCAACACTTTCACCATTACGCCACACTGGCTCTATGTGACTATTAACTTCTGTTTATGATTAATTAGTATCTGATTATTATGATTTAATAATATAACAATAGTATGGTTCAGCCTTCACCAACCGGGTGCCCTCCAGCCAATCCATGCTGGCTAGGGATGATGGAAGTTGTGATCCAACAAATTTGGAGGGCACCAGATTGGGGACGGCTGCCATAGATTATGTACAATGTTATCCTATGTTGGTGCGGTTTCATTATGTATTTGCTCTGATGCTACATGCGTTGCTCACTTTGATTTTTTTTAAAATCTCACTATTTTTTTTCTTTGTTAAAAATGTATGGATATTGGCCGTAGCAGGCCCAACATTAAGAGGAAGCTAGATAGGCTGCTAGTTTAGACACTTATGCTAGAGATGGTTTCTTCATCATTTCTGGGCAGTTTGTTTCAGCGCTGAGCCATAGGCAGCTGCCAGAGATAAGCCAGGAGCAGGGAACCAGAAGCCAGAGAAATCAAGGCCACAGAGTCAGAGCTGAGGAGCGTACAGAAACATACCAGAGTCAGAAAGACCTTGCTCCTTAGGCAAGGCCTCCGTTCAAACAGGAAGTCTTGTATACTCTTTCCTGTCTGGGTGTTGCCAGTCCAGAGCCTGGAAATAATTCACTGTCAGGAAGGTGATCTAATCTGGAGTTCTTGTAGCTCACCACACAGGGCATTTACACACAAACCATTTGGGGGTGGGGGCAAGGCGCTTACTGGAGAAATCGTGGTGGGTATTTCGTCTTTCCACCTCCTTTTCCTGCTTTAAAACTTTTTCAAAAATGTTTTCTGTACATAACTGCTGCCGCCTGTGGCCACATGGGCTGCCGTTTACCCCCCACAATGCCTCTGGAAACAGCACTGCATCATGATGTAGCGTCTTTCCGACTGAGGCTTTCTTGGAAACAAATTCGGCAGGGCATTCTCTGCTGGGCTCTAGATTTTTGCTCATTTCCACTAGCAAGCCTAAATGGTGGCATACAAAAAGCGCATTGCAAAACCGACAGCCAGTGGCAATAGTGACAGGGCCACAATGGGGAACTGGAGCAAAAGTGCTGTCAGAAGTGTCTCTGGCAGGGGCTGGGCCTGCCAGGGAAGTGAAAGAGGTGGAGAAAAGGCCACAGACGACTGACGAGTGAACCTGGCTGGAGGGCCTGGTTACTCGTGTGCAGCATTGGAGGCCAGGGAAGAGGGCCCATGTGGAGCAAGGCGCCAAGATGGAGAGCTAAGGCGGGGTAGAGCACCCAGCTGGTTGGTGAGTATTTCAGCTTGAACTTTTTGAATGTCCAAAGGAAAATAAGGTACAGGCAAAATCCAGTCCTGCATGAAATGGATGGTTTCATGCGGAAAACCCAACTAAAACAGATCCCTCATTTTCTGACACCTCTATTGTTCCTGCTTTAACTGCAAGACAAGCGTGTGACACACTTTGGCCTATCTGCCACTGTACCATAAATGTCTGTGTATGTAAATTGGTCTGGTTTAACCACAGGATTGTCCTTCTCCAGTCTGGATCCCATTCCAGGAGTGCTTCTAGACGAGGCTTTTATGGAGCCTTCACCTTGCCTCATTCACTTAATTTTACAGGAAGGTCTAGATGCTGTCGTCTTCCATACGCAACCCTCCCACCGCTTCTTCCATCTTTTCTCTTACCCCAGGAAAGCAGTGGGGTAAGAGGGATCTCATTCTGCGGGGATCTTGGATTGGTTTTTTAAAAAATGCATTAGAAGAGAGCAGTAAACACAGCCTCCTCAAGAGAAAGAAAGAAAGAAAAAAAATCCGAACTACCTGAAATAGCAGCAACAAACATCATCATTCCATTTTGGCATCATTGTTCAATCACAGTGTTGTTGTTCTTGTTTTTAATAAAGTACAATAGAGTGGATAAAATAGGGGCTTTCAGGGAGGGCCTGTGAACCACTTTGCACACTCAGAGATATCTAAATGTTAAATATTATTATAAATTCAAATATTTCTGTGCTTAAAATACTGCAGCTTTGTGTGTTTCCTGATAACTTTTGTACTTGACCATGCCCTTTGGTTGCCTGGCCATACCCTTGGCCACACCCTCATGTTGCCTGGCCACGCCCTCTTGGTCACACCTTCATGATGTTGCTTAACCATACCTCCTACAAATTCACATGTGTGTCCCTATTTTCATCTGGGAAATATTGGCTGGTATGCATCCCCCCCCTTTCTGGTAGTAATCATCATCATCATCATCTGTACTGACTGATAGCTTGATTCTGAGTTTAGGTGAATCACGTAAGACTGCCTCTGCAGCTCATTTTCTCCTCTGTTAAAAACGTGATTTAATTATGTTAGATTAGATGTTAAACATACACATGATAATTCTTTAGTACTGCCTAATTATAAGCCACTCGATTGTTTTGACTTGACTGCAGAAACTCTGAGCGGGCAGGAAAGGCCGGCCACTTCCTGAGCTGCTGTTTCTGGCCCTTCAGTTGCTGCCTTATTCGCCAGGATTAAGCAACACTTGGCAGAGTGCTCTGGAAGAGAGAGGCACTGTTGTCTTGAGATCCAAGTCCACCTATTAGAGAGAGTCTGGAATAAGGGAAAGGCTATGGTGGAAGCGAGGAGCTGAGAGATTCCAGCATTGCTGCTGTAGAAAGTTCAGAGTTGAGAAAAGAGTTTTAGGGTTATTCAGTTCTGCTGCAAGTTCCATCTGCTACTAGAAAATTCTGTTCACTGATCAATTACCAGTAGATCTATCTTCATTCTGGAGAGGTATCTCTACCTAGAAATAGAAATAATATATATATTTATATTTTAAAAACAGGTTAAAATATATCATGACTATTGCTCAGTTGTAATCAGGCCATTAAACTATTAATCCATGAATGCCTTTGCCCCAGGGGCGGGCAATTTGTGGCCCTCCACATGTATCAGCCTACAACTCTCTTCATTCCTCACCATTGGCTATGCTGGCTACTGCTGATGGGTGCTGTAGGCCAAAACATTTGGATGGCCACAAATTGCCCACCCCTGCTTTACACTAAACTTGTGTGTGTGTGAATTGGTTGCTGTTGTATAGTTCTTTAAATACAATTTTAAAAATCCTAGTCTTGTTTTGTTTTTAACACCTCACATTATCTGCAAAATAGTAACTAGTTTTTACTGTTGTGGATGGTGAAGGAAGAGCTAACACAGGGATTTCCTGGTCAACAGAGGGAGGGAGATAAGCCCCCGTTCTCCCATTTCCACCTGGTTTTCTTCTTGGTTAAATGGCCATGTCTATTTCCATGTGGCAGCAGTTCATTGCACGATAAAGGCAAAAGATTATCCGGTCCAACCTCCCAGTCCTAAAGCAAGGATATTCATCCCCAATCACCCTTGAGAGCAGCCTAGATAAAGAGCATATCTGCTGCAGACAAAAAAAGTCTGTGAGCTTTTTGACAGGGCTAATCAGGTTTTTTTTTTTTACAAGATCATATGCATATGTATTTGTCGCTGTGAAAAAAAAACCTGATTATCCCTGTCCAAAAAGCTGCTTTAAAAGGAAGTCGGAGTTTTGACAGCTAGCTGTCAAAGTTCTGTGCCCCCGTAAAAGGGGGTAGCTCGCACTTTTCCACCTTCCGGAGTACCTAGAGCAGTGATGGCGAACCTATGGCACGGGTGCCACAGCTGGCACGCAGGGACCTCTCTGTGGGCACTCGAGCCATTGGTCACCAGATCGCGAAAAGACCATCCCCTTCTGCAAAACACTAATGATCTTGTTCTTTCTCACAGTGTGGAACAGAATGATTTTATTCTAGAGTTCCTGTTACAGAATTCTTTTCTACATTGTTATCACATTTAAAAGATTTTGAAGAATGATGCACAGAGCATGGCTTGGATGTAAAGCCCTAACAGTTGACCTGAGTGCTGCATGTGTTGCTCTCAAACTAACCGAGTATGAGCCAAGGTTTGACAAATTATCAGCATGCATGCAATAGCAAAGATCACATTAATTGTGCAAAAGCATGCCCAATGCAAACTTTTACCTAATGCAGTGTTTGCAGTCCAAGACATAAAGTGTTTAAAATGTGTTAAGCATGTTTAGTTTTCTTGTTTATCTTGCTCATCCTAGTACAGGTTGACTTTTACTAATCCGACACCTGTAGAAGCAGGGAAAGGACCCGGAGTAAAGCTTGCCCCATACAATTTCAGTCTGGCATATAATCATATTACAAGTTGAGAATCCCTTATCCAAAAATACATGTGCCTAATTATTTTAAAAGTTTGTATAAATTCCCTTCAGGCTATGTGTACAATGTAGTACTATAATAATTTTTTGAGTTGATTTTTTTCCCCAACAAAAAACTGTATCATTGAAAGCTCTGTTATTGTGTTTTTCTTTGAAGACAAAAGATGTTAATTAGTTTGGACAACTGTATGAGTTGTTTTTCTAAAACTAAAACCTCGGTATTCAGGTTTAATTGCAGTGTTGGCACTTTGAAATAAATAAGTTGGTTTTGTGTTGCATTTTGGGCACTCGGGCTCAAAAAGGTTCGCCATCACTGACCTAGAGTCTCGGGAAGGGGTGGAAAAGATGCAGGATACTGAGAAGAGTCAGGTCCAGCCAAAAAAAAAAAAAAAAAGAGTAGAGGATCTCACCATGAACAAAGATTGCTTGCAGCTTTGCTTTCCCTTGACAGCTTGCCTTTTGACAGCTGTCAGGGGAAAGCTTAGCAAAGTAAAAAATAAACCTCTTTATAGCCTCTCTTGGTCAATGTCCATGGTGGGTGCCTGCTGCACTATGACAGCAGCCCCAACCCCCGAGACATTTCCCAGGTGAGGCTGCCCATTTCACACCCACGGTACACACTTGTGCAAGTCCGACTAAATTTTTTTTTTTAATTACGAAAAAATTGACACATTTGGGGTACCATTATTATTGTTGTTGTTGTTGTTATTATTTTAAAAGGTGGCCAACCAGTGACAGCCCTTCCAATGTGCTGCTTGGGCACTTTGAAGGGGCTGTCACTGGCTGTCATTTCAGAGATCTCGGGGGGGGGGCAGCCGAAGGGGGGGGAAGCCATGGTGAGCTAAAAAGGGTTTGCAATTGTGGTGGGAGTGGGGGAGAGGAAATAAGTCGGTTCTGCCGCAAAGTCCCCTGGGATACCCATGGGAGGACCGAGGGGGAAGGGGCAGACAACCTACGATGAGCCCGATCGTCCGTCGGGCGCACCGTGTGTTGTTTGGGAAACAACCAGCCCACTGTGGCTTATTGCCAGGGTGGGTTCGCGTGACATGCTAACCCGCCCAGTGCCTAAAAATTCTTCAAAGGGAAATGCTGCCAGATCCCACACAGGTCTTATTCTTTACCTATTCATAAACAATTTAGACAAGCACAAATTGAGTTAATAACATTTTATGTCCTGTTAACATGGGGTCATAAAATGAGTTATTAAAGTATTTGCTCAAGTTATACATTAGCTGTTTAATTGATGCAAAATTCTTCTTGAATTTTTGTATATATATATATATATATATATATATATATATAATTTATACCCCGCCTTTTTTCCTGCAAGGAACCCAAGGCAGCTTACATAATCCTCCTCCATTTTATCCTCACAACAACTCTGTGAGGTAGGTTAGTGTGAAGAGAAAGTCAGGGCAGGTACACACACACACACCTCTCACCTGGTACCGCACTTGATGCATGCAACGAGCTCACAATGGAACACATCTGCATACCCCCTGGCAACTTCCCCTCCCCTGGCAGCCAAATGAGCTGTAAAACATTCCGAAACAACAAGAGGGGCGCCCTGGTGGCCACAAAGAAGTGTCAAGTACTCCTAAGCATCCTAAAGCACCCAGAGAAACAGGTACTCCTGGCTCATTCAACCGGTCAGGAGGGGAGGGGGCACACAGGAGGGAGGAGGTTGCCAAGGAGAGGGGATAAAGAAGGGGGCTTGTGGCGGGAAAAGGTTGTTGGTCGTGGGCAGCAAGATGCGCGGAGGTCCAGGGCTTTGGTCCGACCTCAGGATCCAGCCCCGGGAAGCTCCCGGTGAAACTAGCTGAATTCGCCCAGTCGCTAGCATACGCGGCTGTTGAGGAACCAGAGTCATTCCAGGTAACCCTTGTGTGTATTACTGCTACGGCTCGCTCTGTACCAATGTCAGTTGCAGACATGTGCTTTGCGTGCTGCTTTTGTGTATGTTTTGATACGCTCAATTAAACTCTGTTTACCTATAAACAGTGTAGTGGTTCCCATTCATAAGACTGCTTCTTTCACTGTCCTAGTGTTAAAATTGGTCGCGGCTTCTGCTGCCTAGGTGCTGCAAACCGCGCGTAAAGGGCTAACCCCGCTCTGGTTAACCCCTTGGTGCCCGAACCCGTGCAAAGGACCGGCTTTGGCCCTTTTTCACAGTTAGGCTGAGAGTCAGTGACTGGCCCAAAGTCACCCAGTGAGTTTCATGGCCGAGTGGGGACTTGAACCTGGATCTCCTGAGTCCCGGTCCAACACTCTCACCACTACGCCACACTGGCTCTCAGTTTTGTAAACTGATTGGAAATTTTCTTGGACATAAGGTGGTATAGACATATTTTAAATTGAGAGAGGGGTGAGCAGAAGGTAGATCTCCAGGTGATTTGCCATAGACTGAAGGATTTCTGACTTCCAAATGATTAACAATACCAACAAAAAGTTACTCCCACCTCCTTGTCCTAAATTATACTGCTGAAATGAAGAAATCTTGGGCTAACCAAAATTGGATTTTTGTGTGGAAGGCCTGTGAGCTACATTCAGTTCTGGTTCCTGGGCACAGGGTTTTTAAAATTATAAGTGTATGTCTTTTGCACCAGGCTCTGGTTGGTGGAGCTGGGGTTCTCATAAAAAACAAAATAGATCCCTCAAGCGCCAAGCCTGAAGGCTGGCCATCCTTGTTTTAAATAAATAAATGCTGAGGAACTCCGGGACCTGCAAGAATTCATTCCAGTTAACTTGTTGACTAAATAGATTTGATGGTGGAGTGAAGCATCAAGTCTTGTTCAGCTCAGTTAAAATCACTGTAACATGATTAAGGAGGTCACTGGATTTGTTTTATTTAGGGCACAATCCTATACATGTTTATACAGAAAAAAGCCCTACAACTCCCAGCATTCCCCAGCCAGCCTCCACCCCCCCCATCTAAACATGCATAGGATTGTGCCCTTAATGTATGAAATAGACATCCTATACATCCTCTACATATTCATGAATTATGAACAGCGAGGTGAAAAAGAATTGTGTGAAATCAATGGCAAAGTTTTCACAGCTGAAATCATTACCAAATTTACAACCTGAAATTTATGAAGCTCTCATGTTGAGGATTTTCTATTTACTGTTTCTCATCAATAGCCTAAGAGGGGCCTGATCCCCACAGAGTTGGATCCCCAGCTTTTGAGAATACTGACATTGAAAAATCACCAGTTGGGCTTTTATTTTTCCTCCCCAGAAGAAAGGTTTACTCAAGGCAAACGAAGCTGCTAATTGGCTGTTAATCTGCTGCATCTGCTTTTGGTTTCATCACAGAATTGAGATCTGAACACTACAAAAAAAGGCATTCCCTTTCCTCCTTTTCCACTACATAACCTCTGTGGCACTGTGGTATAGCGGAATAGCGCAAATACACAAGTGAAAAGAGCTGTTTCTTTCGCTTTTACAATTAAATACTGCATTTTCCCTGCTCTAAAAAACTTGCTGAAAATGAACTTTAGATACAGAAACAAAAGTGGAGGTTCACTATGTCATGTAAAGAACCATGAGTAGGGAAGATGAGCACGCAATAAATGCCTCGTGTAGAAAAGCCCAAAGGAACACTGTATAGGCAGTGCTACTAAGTTCTAGGTAAAGTCACCAAAACATTAGTCCTTCAAGACCCTTACAACAAAGCATCTGTCATGCTTTGGTGAGAATACCAGCTGTTTCCTGAGTGGGTCTGAATTAGCTGTTTGTATATCAGAACCTAGTCCTTGGCCTTCTGAAGATTGATGATGTCCATAAATTACAGTGAAACACGTCTGTTTTTCAAGTACACCCTAGCCAGTATTACTGTACTTAGGACTGCATTATTGCATTTGCCTTATCTATTTATTGCATTTCTGTTGTGGAAAGATCGAAGCTGGACAATTTGAAGGAAACAATGTCTAGACAGTGTGGTGAGACAATAAAAAGTCGACAAGAAGGGAGAAGAATGTTGACATTGTTGAGATTCTTAAGAGCCATGCAAAGCTATTCCCTGGGATTTATTATTTCAATTGTCTGGGAGACCCCACTTAAGGCCTTGAATTACATCCTGGACACTGCATGGAACACATTCCACTATAATAAACTTTAGACTCTATCGTTTATAATAATGGAATGCATTCCTTGAACAATTGTTCCTCCTCTTTCTAACATCCTTTAAATATTTGAAAGCTGTCTATATAACCTCTCTAGGCTCATTCTATAGTATAGAAGGGAAAAGGTCATCTTTTCCTCAGATTTGATTGCCTAAAGCTGCATGGCATGGTCTTCATTTCTAGCCATACTTCAGAATTATAGACTCCTGCGTGATAAATGAACGCATAGGTGGAGTAATATATGCCTCTTTCTGATAACTGTCCAAGAAAAATGTTGCTTCATTTAAAGGCATTCCAATATTGCTTGCGCTCTCCAGTAATAACTGTTTGGATTCCTCAACCTTGACTGTGAAATAATTCACTCTGCACAATGGAAGACTTTTCTGTTTTAGGTCTACAGAACATCCGAGTTACTTTCCGAACTGCATATGTACAATGTCAACAACAAGGAGCCTGGAAACAGGCTTTCTGATAATCTCAGCTTTCTTTTATAGAGCACAATGTGCTAGCCCTATTGGTTTGGAGTATAAAGGTTTGAAAAATGGATGGACAAAAGCCCCCTAAAGACTGAAAAACTTAATTGAGTCTTGGGTTGGCCACCCAATGGTCAGAATGTGGGATTTTGGGGGAGGTCAATAACTTTATCCAGAGATTTACAAAATAGTGACTTGGGGCCCACTCAAGGGCTAACAACAGGGCAATGTGGCATAATGTGTAACACAAGAAACTAATAGGGGGCCAAGATCTACACTACATGGTTTATTCATAGATTCATAGGATCATAGAGTCAGAAGGGGCCTACAAGGCTATCGAGTCCAACCCCCTGCTCAATGCAGGAAACTAGAGGAGGGGTCTCCCATCCAAGTACTAACCAGGCCTGACCCTGCTTAGCTTTCCACGCTCAGACAAGCTGAGCCAACGTGAGCCACAGGCCTGTATATCATCAAGTTAGCATTCCAGTACTGCTATATTCACGTTCCGCAGTCACTACTCACAGCACACACTTTCATTAAATGTACCACAGTCATTCCGTTTTCCCCGCCCCCCCTAAACTCCATAGCGGTATTACTGGGTGTTGCCTTACACATGCAGGGGAAATGGCCCTTTAAGAGAAAGGGTTTTTTGTTGTTCTTTTGTGTTTTTGGTTCATCTATGAGCAGGAACCAGGGCCGGCGCTACCGCTAGGCAAACTAGGCGGTTGCCTAGGGCGCGTGGCTGAAGAGGGCGCAGAAACGCTGCGCTCCTCTTCGCTGCCGCCGCTGCGCCACCCCCGCTGGGCCTCCCCCCCGCCGCCCCGCCTGCCTGCCACTGTCCTCCCATGGGGTGAAGCCATAGGATCAGCACGCCCATTCCCCTCCACTCAAAACCAGTTTCCCAAAGCAGTTTCCCCTCCCATACTAAGTTTCCCCAAGCATAAGCTCCATTGAAATCAATATGATTTACTTCTGAGTAAGGTCATCGAAGATAATGTGATTTACTTCCGAGTAGACATTCAGAGAGAAGCCGTGGTGAAGGAGGGCGGCGGGAAAGCAATCTTGGAGTTGCTGCTCTTTCACCGAAGCCAGGATAGGTCCTATTCGCTTTGTGATTTACTTCTGTGTAAGGCCATTGAAGATAATGTGATTTACTTCTGAGAAGATATGCATTTTGGCTCATTTACAGCTAGTTGTACTTTGGGGCAGGGGGTTGAAATGGGCATTTGTGTTTTTTTTTTTCAAAAGGGAGGGGAGGGGGGAAGCACTTACTCTTCAGTTCACTTTGCAAGAGAGAGAAGCCATGCGGGGAGAGGGAGAGAGGTGGGAAAGCAATCTCTGCTTTGCTGAAGCCCGGATACAATTTGGGAGACAAAAAAAAAAGCTGAATGTTCCCCACCCCTCAAAAACAATTGGCTTAGGACAATTTCGTAGCCACCCCGGGACAGGCAATGACAGCATCAGGTGAGAACACACATAGCCACCTACTGCGATAGTGAATCGCAATAACAGGAAAAACCAGGACCGGTGCAGGACAGTTTGGCGCCCTAGGCTGGCTTATATTTAGCGCCCCCCCTCTCGTGCGGGGGGGGAGGGCTCTGGAGCAAAGCAGCCGGGAAATGCCTGCTTGCCCAGTGCCCCCCCGCCCGCCTCCTCCTCCAGCAGCCGCTTTCCCCACTGCCTACCGGTTGCCGCCGCCGCGCGCGCTCCTGACCCGGCCTAGCTCCGGGCACAGAGGAAAGCCGAGCGCGACCACGAGCCCACCCGGCGCCCGCAATCCCCCCCCCGCACAGACCTGGTGGTTGCGGACCGGTGCCTTTGTCGGCGAGGCGGCCAGGCGGGGCAGGAGCGCGCCAGTGGCGAGGAAGGAGCGCAGCATTTCTGCGCCCTCTTCCGCCACGCGCCCTAGGCAGCCACCTGGGTCTGCCTAGCAGTAGCGCCGGCCCTGGGAAAAACCATAGTAAAGGTAGTCCAGGAAATTACGGAAGAACAGAGGAATGAGGACACCAGATAAACGCAACTAGAACTGAAAAGTGAGTGTGTCCTGTGCCCTGCAAGTCACAGAAGCGATCCAGTACTGCAATAACCATTAGGTGTAAATCTGGCCAGGATTTCAGTGTCAGAGCAGAGAATTTGCAGTAGATTTAACAACAAAGAGTTTTCTGACACCTTAAAGACAAACAAATTTCTTATGGCATACCCTTTCATGGACACAGATTTAGAGATTCCACCAGTGGCACCATTTTTATTGATTTGGCAACTACTGCCTTTATCAATTTTGTTGTGTTGGACTGGAGATGCTTCCAGACAGATGGCTCCTAGCACTCCTGATCAAAAGGCACTGTGTAGCTATTCCATCTTTCCATTCTTAGTATACAGGCCTGTAACTTATGCTGGCTCAGCTTGTCTGAGCGTGGAAAGCTAAGCAGGGTCAGGCCTGGTTATTACTTGGATGGGAGACCCCTCCTCTAGTTTCCTGCATTGAGCAGGGGGTTGGACTTGATAGCCTTGTAGGCTCCTTCCAACCAGGGCCGGTGCTACCATTAGGCCAACTAGGCAGCTGCCTAGGGCGCAGGGCTAAAGGGGGCACCAGAAATGCCTTGGGGGGAAAAATACAGGGCTCAAGTGGGAAGGGGGGGCGCTAAATATCTGATCTTGCCTAGGGCACCAAACTGCCTTGCACCGGCCCTGCTTCCAACTCTATTTATGAAATCTATGAAATTTGGGGGGGGGGGTAAGAAAAAAAGATGGAACAAGCGTAGGGAAAAGGACGGAAGAGGTGGTGGGAAAAAATGGGGGGGCTAAGGAAATATGGGGGTCATTTTTAGATTATGTTTTAGTAAAGGGGAAAGGGAGTAAGCCATGTCATGATATGATGTATTTTTGGAATATAGATTAATAATGGATTATGTGGATAGAATTGGTTTTGGCCCCGGGGTGACGGGTGCACTTGGAGTTTATGATTTGTAGGTTTATGTGTGTTTTTTTTGTATGTGTGTTCTTTTAAAAAAATATAAATAAAATTTAAAAAAAAATAAAAATGGGAGGGCTACAGGTGGAAGATATCATCACCAGTAATCGCTGCAGTCTAGCAAAACAGCAAAGATGGTTGTTTCTCAATTAACCAAGGCCTACCTGATCACAAAATGGATTGAGGGCCCATCCCAGGCTGTGAGATTGGGGGCACAATTTAGGGGTGGCAAATTTTATCCAAAATATGTCTCCCCTAGACTTTAACCTCATCGGTTCCAGCTTCTTGCAACAGGGTAGAAGCTTGCTTCCTCTTATAGATTTCATAAATAGAGTTGGAAGGAGCCTACAAGGCTATCGAGTCCAACCCCCTGCTCAATGCAGGAAACTAGAGGAGGGGTCTCCCATCCAAGTAATAACCAGGCTTGACCCTGCTTAGCTTTCCACGCTCAGACAAGCTGAGCCAGCATAAGCCACGGGCCTCTTGAATGTTTTCTATTATTTATTGTTGCATCCACAACAAGCTATAAAATGTGATAGATTAGCTCTGGCTGGGGCTCCCCATGATCTCTCTTAAAGGGCTGAAGTTAGTTCATTGTCCCAAGTCTTTGCCTCAAGCTGCATCTACTTGTTGCAATTCCTCTGCCTCACATGTTCATTTCTATTTGATTAATACTAATGGGGTCCTTTTCGCAAGGCTGTAGAGTTCTCATTTTGGTTAAATGGCAATTAAAAACATGCATGTTTCCATAGCACTGTAAAATTTATGGACTGGGGGGGGCGGACTTTTCCCTTCCCTGCCCCTCCCTCTTCAAAGTTCAGCATCTCACTCCCACCCTTACCACCTGCCACTTCCTTGTGGCTGAAGTGAACCATATGCTCCACTCACAAGAAGCAATTGTCCCTCCCAGTGCTGCTTATTGAAACCACGTGTTGAAATGGTCTCTGGGCTTGGAGACAAGCTTGCTCATTAACTCTGAGAAGCCTGCAAAGAATGAGGGAACAATTTCCTTCTTCTTAGTGCGTTTCTACACTTGTAAAAATACAGCCTACTATGCTGAAGGCCCAAGAGCATTGCCAAAATGCCTTTCCCAGTCGGGGAACCCTAGTTCTCTTTGGTAACAGGTCATGTTCCTCAAACCTCAGACTGCTGGCTACCACTCTAGCATCACATAAACAAAGTCGCACTGTTGCACTCCATGTCAATTAACCTCTCATAACCACATGCCTTCTGGTTCATACAATCACTGACATAGATTAGAATTTCCAAGGTTGGGGAGAGAATGTACTGAAAAGCGGGGGTTGAATCCACCATTTTACCACCCTGAAAATGAGTTGAACGTGGTATGCTTAAAATGTGCCAAAATCTAATTCTCACTAAGTGGGGATGTCTGTGTAGATATAAGGTAACAGTTATGAACCCAGATGGTTGTAACCTGTGTGATTTTATGACCTCTGCTATGCCCAAATGTAAACAGTACCTGCCATCTCCATACTTCTGACAACCTGTGCCCCACTGATCAACTTGTCACACTTTTTTATGGGGAGGAATTTTATTTCATTATCCAACGATAAACACATATAGACTCCCACATGTGGTTTGAGAGGTAGAAACTGTGGCAATCTTCAAACGCCTTTTGAAAACCTATTTGTTTACAGTTGAGAGATGAGCTGTTGTACCATCGCTATGCCAACTAAATGTTCATAGAGATATGAAATAAGCATATTCCTTAATCAAGTTACAGTGATTATGCAACGTTATGCAATCCAATGAGGCTGCCCGTAACCCTCAGAATTCGGGAGGATTATGGGCATCCTATGGAGGGTGGAAGGAGTGTGGAGGTGAAGGTCACCTCCACACTTCTCCCACCCTGCAAAACACTGAGATGGCCAATTTTGGCCGTCTCAGTGTTTTGCCCCGGAGCGTGAGGAGAAGAGGCTGAGGCGCTGCCAGGATACCACGTATGCTGGAGGAGCCTGTCTCCTCCCCTCCTCCCCTGCAAAACTCCATTTCCAAGGTCGCTCTTGCGACCTTGGGGCCACAGCCAGCATGGTTCTTTCCGCGCCAGCTGCGAGGGCAGAGGGAGGGCACTCTAGTTTCAGAGTCCCAGGTCTGACCTCAGAGTGTGTTTCCAGGGTCGGAGCTGGGGCTCCAAATTACCCTATGGCCCAATAGACTCTGTCTAGCGGCCATAGGATTGCGCCCTTGGTGCGTCTTTCCAGAACAACCCTTGGATGACAGGTGGTCTAAGGTGGGAGGCATTTTTGAAATGTCTCCAACATGCAGTGATATTTTGTTTTATAAGTTTCCTGTTTGTTTCTGCTAACAGGAGTGTGACCTGATCTATGTGGAGAATGTTTGTGTCTGTAAATATTGACAGAAGGACTAATAAAAGATCATATGGTGTGATTCGATGTGTTATTTTCGATTTTGAGTCAATGCTGCCTTCCAAAATGTTATTACAAAGGGGCAAGACCACCACATGTGAATAAAAGTGCCTTGTTCTCCACATCCTCTCCAACACAGCTTAGTCAATGTAGTGTAGTTTTACTGGTGTTAAATGCCATTTAACTGGGAAGCTCTGGCCCATGAACGATCTAACTGGAGGTTGGCCTTTCACAAAGGTTCTATGGACTTTGAAGAAGCCCGAGTGCAAGGTGAAAGGGAGAAACGTGCTAAGCGAAAAGCACGTCAAATGAATCCTTTACAAGACCATCTTCCATCTGGTAACCTGTGTCCTCACTGTGGGAAGCTGTGTGGATCTAGAATTGGCCTCCACAGTCACTTACGGACTCATCGCTAGAGTCTACACAATTTTCTTTAGAATTTTCCTCCTTTTAAAATCTCCTTTTTGTAAATTTTTTTTTTTTTTAAATTCTGTAAGACAATCTTACTCGGTCACGAGTGATCGCCTGACTGACTGACTGACTGATGTATTAGCTTGAGAGTGGACTCTCTATGGAGGCCAAAATTGTTCTCAGTGGGACTTTGCTCCACATCACTTCCCAACCTTCATCTGGCATAGGTACCACTCCAGTCTGGTATCAGTCTGTCATATTGCTACGTGTTTGGGGTTGGTGAACGTTCAAAGGTCCCTCGCAGCCCAGTGCCTCTGATTGCAAAGAGATTTAGGATCTCTTCCAACTCTAATTTTCTGTAAGTAGAGCGATAAGTGTGGATGCCCTTGAGGCAATGTTCTTAAGACCTGACAAAGGACAGTTGATAGCTGGTAACATTCTGCTGATGTGTTTCAGTGGGAGCTGAGATGGCCTAGGCGTAGGAGATGGGCGGAGGTGACTCATCTTTCTTTCCCACCACTACATCGAAAGGGGCAGAGGGCTGATTTGCTCTCTCCTGGAAATCCTACGGCACGATGGGTTCCCTTTAAATCTAACGGGGAACAGAAATCTGTTGGAGTGTTAATGCTGTGAGCCCTCATTTTATGCTTAGCCTATATGTGTGTGCAAATAAATCGTAGATCACAGAAACACCACAAGTCTCCAGTAATCTAATTCTAAGGAAATTGGACCTTGGGTAAGTGCTGGAACCCATGAAACTTCTCATCGCTCAGAAGTGGGGTGCACACATGTAACAATATATAATTGATATTATACTGTTTATATTACTAGTCTGTTGCAAGCATATATTTTCAAATATAGTGCAAATATGGTTGAAAAAGGTCAGTTAAGTTTTACGTCCAAATGGCAGAACCAACCTGTAATGAGATTACTCACTGTCTTCTCATAGTTTTGACCCAAGGAAACTGAGGAAAATAAATAGCTGGCCTCAGGTCTCACAAGGTGTCTTAAACAGAACTCCATTATAATAACTGAACCTTCTTTTCTTTTTCTCCAATTAAAATGACCCTTCCTGTTTCTCAATAGAAGAAAATCTACCCTGTCATCCCAGTATGTCTTTTTGCCACCAGGGAAACAGGAAAGATTTATTTGTTCCCATTTGAAATAATTATATGTTTTTATTTTATTTATTATTGATTTATTTTATTTATTATATTTATATCCTGCCTTTTTTCCTGCAAGGAACCCAAGGCGGCTTACATAATCTTCCTCCTCCTCTCCATTTTATCCTCACAACAACCCTGTGAGATAGGTTAGGCTGAGAGTCAGTGACTGGCCCAAAGTCACCCAGTGAGTTTCATGGCTGAGCGGGGACTAGAACCCGGATCTCCCGAGTCCCAGTCCAACACTCTCACCACTACGCCACACTGCCTTTCCATCTAAGAAATTATTCACAAGGTGGCTTACATAAAACAAAAAATGTTAAGCTAAACTAAAAGATGGTATAAAATCACCAGACAAAATATCAGAAGCAAAACCCAACAAGCAATAAGGCAGCAGATATGAGAAAAGTGGCAAAAATTAGACCCAATCATCTCACTATCTTCGTTGTGAAAGGAAACACCTTGGCCTGAAACTCAAAAGTGTCAAGACCAGGTGAGATTCTCTAGGGGAGTTCCACAATCAGAGAGCCACCAATGAGAATGTTCTGTCTCTTGTAGATAACCACCTGTACCACTGGCTGAAGGGGTACGTATGTATATGGAGTAAGACCTACAAAGATTACCTGGGAGAGACCAGGCAGGTTCATTTGGAGGTTGGTGGTCCTTGAGATTTTCTGGCACTAGGAAAGGACCATAAATCAGTGGTAGAGCATATGCTTTGGTTGCAGAAGGTCCCATGGTTGATCCCTGCCATCTCCAGGTAGGGCTCGAAAAATTCCTGCCTGAAACTTTGGAGAACTGCTCACTGCCAGTCAGTGTTGGCAATACTGGACTATAAGGACCAATGGTCTGATTCGGTATAAGGCAGCTTTCTGTGTTCCCAGTGTTTAGGGCAGTGGTTCTCAACCTTTGTTTTGACCCATGCACCCCTTTCACCATATGTCAGAATGTCATTCTCCTCTTTCCAAGATTGCCTGGTTTAATCTGTGCCATACAATAAGGTGTGATGTCCTGTAGATTATGTACAATGTGTAGAATTGTAATTTGTAGAAAGATCAGTATTCCAACAGTTTGAGTCTGTGGTCCCAATTCCACCCCCCTGAAACCCTAAAATCCCCCCCAGGGGGAATTCCCCCCTGGTTGAGAACCCCTGGGCTAGGGCTTTAAAGACCAATACTGTCATTTTGAATTGTGCCCAGAAGCCAACTGGGAGGCAGGCAAGATGGTACAACGGAGGTGTAATCTGCTGTGTGGAGAGTGCCAGTTAAAACCCTCATGGAGGCTTTTTGGGCCAGTTGTTTGTGCATGGAGGTTACAGACTTCTGTTACTGGACCACCCAATTGCTAGAAAAGAGAGAGCAAAACTTTCCATAAGGCAGGTGCCATGTTGCTATGGTTTATTTATTTATTCATGAGATGGGCATTTGGTTTCAAGCAATAATTATCTTTACAATCTCAGCCTTCCTTCCTTCTTTCCTTCCTTCTGGGAAACCAGGAAAAAGTCTTATTCACAGAGTAAAAATGGTTCAGTTCTATACATTCTTCTTTTGAATGGAATAGAATGGAATTCTTATATTGCCCCTTTAGGTAATTTTATATCATCAAATAGGGGTAACCCGTAGTAGTTTTGGAAAGCCCTACAGACACTTTATTAAAAAAAGAAGAAGAAAAGAAATAAAGAGTGCCCACATACTCCAATCCCTTTGATGTACTGGAGCACCATAATGCTGCCCATATTTGAGAACATTCCTCACTCTCAGACAATGTCTAGCAGCCAGTCTTTTAATGGCATTCTTTTTTATATATAATTGCAGAAAGGTAGACATTTGGTTGGGTTAAGAAGTTTGATGGGTAGCTGACAGTAAGAGAGTCCTGTTCTCTCCCTTCCCCCACCCTCTCCCCGTAATTTTTCACATGGCAAAGAAATGAAACTCTGGATCCAAAGAGCCCTGAACTCTGGGGAAACTCTGATCTGTCAACAGGGCTTGCAGCTGTCTTCTGATTCGGTAATTGGAAAAGGAATGACCTGTGCTCTGTGTTATTTTAATACTATGCTCCATTGTACAAGCTGCAACAAGTTTGTTTCAGCCCTCCAAACACCCAGCACCTTTGCCGTGAGAAGGCTGCGTAGGAAGGAGCAGGTGAAATGTAAGAAGGCAGGAAGGAAAAACCGATTTCTTATCCCCTGTCCTTTCTAGCTGCCCAATCATTAAATCCAGGCAAACGGGGGCAGAATCTAAAAATATACAAAGATAATTCAGTGAAGTGTCAGAGACCCTCACGGTACATCAAACATTATTATTTAGCAAGCTATTCAGATGAACGGATCACTGTTCTGCTGTCATTAAAAGTCTTCAAAAGTTAGTCCTGTCTTGTGCTTATTTGAGAAAAATTTTGGTGGTGCTAGAGGAGGTCAAGAATGCAGCTTGATTTCTACATGTATGACCAAGACAGCTAGAATTAGGGATGGCACGAGAAGACGTCTCTCAAATCATGCTGGGAAATGAACTCGTCCAGTTCGGAAACTAGTCAGTTGATCCAAGCCCTGTTGCCTGGGAAAAGCTCATCTGCTTGCATCCATGCCCTCTGACTATCTGCATTTGGGCATGTGCAGTGTGCCTCATCATTCTCTGGAACGTGCATGCTGCTTGGCTGCTTAGCTTGGCTTGGCCTGAACTATCAGTCCTAGCCTGCATGCAGTTGGAAATGTGTCCTGAGGGCATGAGCAGAGGTGTCGCTAGGGAGTGGCCTACGGGGCTTGTACCCCAGGTGTTTTGCTCTGTGCCCCAAGTCTAAGGGGCCTGCTGTGGTGTCCTAGTCTCCGTAAGGGCCTGAGCGCCAACCTGGTCCTCTACCTGCGCTGCAATTAGGCTTAGGAAAGATGCAGGTGGGAGCTTTTTTCTAAGCCAAACTGAAGCACGGAGAAGATTTTTGTCATGATCAGAGTGGGGAAGGGAAGCATTAAATATCTCCTCTGTGTGTATTGCTGCCCCAGTAAAAAATCCCACCCATGCCTGTAATTAAATACCAAAAAAAAAGGTGCTGTGATTTCAAGCTATGCAATTAGAGTCATGTGTAGTTAAGCCCTAAGTAGAAATCTTTATCATAAACAACCAGTTTGATCATTTCTCAGATATGAATATTTGCACTCTGCCTACCAAGCATAACCATTTCATTTTCATTTGATGAAAATAAACTGCTCTAGTCTTCCCAGTAACTATGAGATCTTACTTTGACCTATTAGTCATGCACATTTCATTTTTATCTGCTAACTTGTTTCGGTTAAAATAGATAATGACTATTGCTCAACTGTAATTGGTCCATTAAATTATTAATCTATCAGTGCCTTTACCCCAGGGGTAGGCAACTTGTGGCCCTACAGATATTCTGGCCTACAACTCCCATGATCCCTCACCATTGGCTATGCTGACTAGGGCTGATGGGAGTCGTAGGCCAAAACATCTGGAGGGCCTCAAGGTGCCCACCCCTGCTGCATAGGAATAATTTATGACATCACCTCTAGTAGGTAAAAAAGAAGAGCCAGCAAAATGTATGCAATGTGACAAAGAGGTTTAAATCCTGTTTGTCTGGACTGAGTGGATAACAGTGTAAATAATATTCTATTTACTGTAAATCAACACGGTTTAGGGTGCAATCCTACGGATTGTTGTGCCCTCGTGAATCGGAAACCTCTGAACTTGGAGGCTTCTGTGTATCCAGTGCCCTGCAGGGTGCAAGGAGCAAGCAGAGGCAATCTTCGCCATCACTCGGTTTTTCACTAGCTGGGCTTTTTTGCCCCTCTCGTGACGCCAGTGGCTGGCCTCTCTGGTCTCTTCCCCTCCCTGCCCACTGGAACACCCCCTTCCCCCCCCTCTGATGTCGAATTTTCTTACCTCGGAGGACAGCTGCATGGTTTTTTGCGCACTGGCTGTGAAGGGGCAGTGGAGGGGGGGGTCAGATCTCCGACTCCCCCTTCTGAGGTCAGAGCGCTGTCTCCGAGCTGGGAGGAGGGAATCCCCGCTGTCCTATGGCCCCTTAGGCAATGTCTAGGGGCCATAGGATTGCTCCCTTAGTGGTCAAATTTGTACCATTGTTTAGGAAATAAATGAAAGTATCAGTGGAAAACTGGTGGCGGTGCTGGAGGACCTCTGCTCAACCCCATGGCCGTTAGCCTGTGGGGTGCCACATGGATCCCATCTTTCTTCACATGCTTTTTAACATCTACATGAAACCGCTTGAGGAAGTCATCTGGAGGTTTGGGCTGAAGTGTCACCACAGTATGTGGATGATGCTCAGCTCTGTCTCTCATTTCCCTCTAAACATCCCAGGGAGGCTGTGGAACTCTTGAACCAGGGTCTGGAGGCTGTTTTAGGATAGATGAGGCTAAATAAGCTGAAACTTAAACCAGACAAGACGGAGGTACTGTGGGCTGGAAAACCATCTTCTCTGGATGGAGGTTTACAATTGGTCTTAGATGGGGTTACACTCCCCCTAAAAGACCCAAGTGCATAGTCTGGGAGTCCTCCTGCACTCTGCTGCGCTAACTGGGAGAAGCCCAGGTGGTTGCAGTGTCCAGGAGTGCATTTTACCAGCTTAGTCTGGTACACCAGCTGCGGCCCTATCTGGAGAGGATGGACCTTACCTTGGTTATCCATGCACTAGTGAGGTCTAGGCTAGACTACTGTAATGTGGGGGGGGGTCTGCCAGGGCCCATAATTGCAGGCTATTGAGAAGGCCTGAAGACTTACTTGTTTACTCTGGCCTTCCCCTAATTATGTTTTATCTGACTGAACTCTAGCTGCAGACTACAGTTGTGTTGAAGGTTCTATCCTATGCTGGTGTTTGTTGTTTTATGGAATTTTTGTTGCTTTTATTATGACATCGGTTTTTATTAGGGATTGTACTGTATGCATTATATTGTTGTGCACCACCTTGGGAGGGCCCTTGCCCTGAAAGGTGGCCTATAAATATTTTAAATAAAATGAATAAAACTTGGTTTAAATTGGCCTCTTTGGGGGGGGGGGGCTGATTTAAATCGGGATTTAACTCACTGATTTAAATTGCTATAAGAACATAAGAGCCATGCTGGATCAGACCAAGGCTCTATCTAGTCCAGCATTCTGTTCACACAGTGGCCGACCAGCTGCCCACGGGAAACCCACAAGAAGAGCTGATTTCTATCAGCCTGCCCTGTTTTAAAGCACACCTGAGCACTGCTCCTCTATCCCCATTCTACCCCAGTCACTCATGAGTAACTACTGGTGCTTCTAGGCAGGCTGTTATTGTGCAATCACCCTGCCCCATTCTTGGGGGGTGGGTGGTCCCAGACATCATCTTCTTCCACTTGTAACCCTCCCATGTTTCCCCACTGCTGCTTCCATATTTTTTCTGTCCACCAACCCCCCCCCCCCAAAAAAAACCCCTAAGGAGGAAAAGGTGAAATAACTGCACAATGCCTCTTTTACTGGTAGTGCTAGGAGTCCTCCACCTGGAAAACACCATTTGTGTGACTAGCATTGGATCAGGGAGTACCTGATTGCATTTGCAACAGGGATAAGGGTCCCTGTTGCCACGCCCAACATCTACCCGTGAGGGCAACGGGAGGGTTCTGCTTGCCTTGCCCTCAGTGATGTCATCACATAGCCAAATCTTGATTGGCTATGTGGCCCCATGATATCCTCATGTTCACCAAGTGAGCACTACCTGGGATTTCACAGTGAAGAAGCCCTTTCAAGTTTGTTTTTTAAAACGTTGCTAAAGCAAAGAGATTTGGAACACAGTGGCAGTGAACAGGTGCAAACAATGGGTGGGATGTAAGTTTCTTTCTGCCAATCTCCCCAATAGCAACTTTCACACTGAAGCCCCCCCCCCCCCGCCACTTCCCTCAAGCCTCACGTAAATTAAGGGGAATACTTTCAAAAACTGTTTTCCCATTTCCTCCCCTTTCCCCACCCCTGCCCCAATTTCCTTGGCACACCAGCTCTGCTCCCTTTCTTCCAGATGGGGAAGGCAGCTCACAATGAGGTACAGAGGACAAAGTAGGCGCATGGACCACATTCTAATTCCATCTGTAAGGACAGTGAGAGTGTAGATGTGCACACTCAAGACACTGCCTGGCATTGTTCAGCCCAAGCACCCCCAGCTGTTGAGCTGGCCTGGCAGGAACCTCTACATCAGTCACCTGGCTCAGGGATTTCAGACAGGAAAGGCGGCACCACAACACATTTTGGGGGAAAGACGAGGCACTCTTGAAGGGGAGAGGGAGAACGGCTAGGATTAGCAAGACTAGTCGCCAGGCATGTTTCTTCTTCAAAGGCTTTCTGCACACGATCCAACATTTGTGATGTAAGGTGGCCCTCTGGTACTATCAAGAGAGGTCATTGGCTAATTTATTATTAGAAATTGTAGTGGCGGGAACATATATTTTAAAGGAAATATCAGAACAACTACAAAAGCAGCAAGCCATTAAGATTAATTCTCGATCTTACTGGTGTAAACATTCCTTGTTTCTCCCTAGGTCAGTTATGAAGGGTGCTGTGTTTTAAAAACCATTATCAGTGAACACTCAAGTTTTCGTTGCACAATTTGTGATATCTAAAATGGTTTCACTATTTTTCTTCTGGATCCACAAGCCCAGTCTATGTGTACAAAGGATTTCAAGGTTTCAGCTATGACTCTTCCTCTGTCTCTCTGTCTCTCAGGTCATTTGCAGGTCACTGTATTTTTGTAGAGAACTCTGCACTTCACCTATTCCAGCACAGAGACAGTAACTGTACACAGTAACTATGTAACTGTTTGCATGATTACTCATCCCAGAATGAAGGAGAGGTGATTTAAGAGACCCTACATGTGTAAACAAATATGGTGAAGTGCGCTGAATTAGGCTGCAATCCTATATACACTTACCTGAGAGTAAGTCGCACTGAACTCAATGGGATCTACTTCTGAGTAGACATGCATAGGCTTGCACTGTTAAGGTTTTGTGTGTGTGTGGGTTAATCCCATGATAACTGATAGTGTAATGAAGCTTTTATTTTGCTACACTTCAGGCTCAAGCACTTTCTCAGCTATTCAAACACATATGGAATATTACATATTGTAATTTTAACTTTTTGTAAGCTGCCATGGGAACCTGTTGAAGGGCAGGATATACATTCCTGAGACAAAACCAATAAATAAAATATATTGCGTGCACTCCTATTACACCATCCTTTGCAACTGCCAAGTATGAGAAAGAAGGACCTGCTCCTTTGCCATGTACATTAGGACTGGTAATCCTCTACTGTAAAAAGTAAACAAACAAGCAAACAAAGAGACTTGAACCAACAGCCCAGTTCTTTAGGCAATATGATGGAAGGAGCCTGCCGGATATCGCTTGTGGGACCCTTGAAGAAGGTGGCCCTCAGGTGGGCCCAGCATTGCCTGAGTCCAGCCAGTGCTCCAACATTTAGGCTTGAAGCAGTGGTCACATCGATAAGCTTTAAAAGGTGAAGGCTAGGAGGAGTTTTGGGTAACAGGACTGAGGGATTACCCCTGCCCTCATAGTTCCAGGCCTTGCTCTTCCCACAGACTTTAATTTCAACTCGCGTTTCTCTATGCATTAACTACCAATATCCCCTAGGTTCCATGCTTCCAGTGTGTCGGTGGCCACTGTCCCAAATAAATGATTAGCCCTTCACCGAGGCTGAATAGTGTTTATGTGTAATTTGACTGATTCGTTTAAATACAGGAAACATACTTTGCAATGTGCATACAGTAATACCTTGGATTGCAAGTAACTTGGTTTGAGAGTATTTTGCAAGACAAGCAAATTTTTAAATATTTAATTTTTTTTACTTGATATACAAGTGACGTCTTGCAATACAAGTACTGTAGTATGGCTTAAATTAAAAATCTCTGTACACATTTTTTTGGGGGGGATTTTGTTTTGATATAAGAGTGTTTTGGATTACAAGCACATTTCCGGAACGAATTATGCTCTCAATCCAAGGCATGACTGTATTTTATTCCCCAGTGTAAGAAGAGTGGATGAATTCTGGGTTATTTTCATAATAGTTTTGTAATAGTCATGTAAAACCAAAGCATTTCTGTGAGAAATGTGAAATGAGCCAAAATCAGAGCTGTTTATCCAGGCTTCTATCTCATCCACAACATAGGAAATGTCTTCAGTGGTACAGAAATCATGAATGTGGCCCAAGGCTGCAGCTGGATTTCCAAGATGGAATCCAAAGTGTGCTGGGTGGGTTTGGATGTGCAAAGGAGCTTCTGATTTTTTGCCTGGCTGTGTGATCCAAAGCCAATGCAAAACCAAACCTATTTATCTAGACTCTGCATCTTCCAGTGAGCCATTGCCAAAGCAAAATCAGACACAGCCTTGTGACATTCCAGGGACGGAGATGCAATGCAATTGCACCCGTCTCACTCATACAACAAAACCCTTGCATCTCATATTTAGTTATTACATGTTTTTACCCCATCTTTCCTCCAAGGAGCTCAGGGTGGCAAGGATGGTTCTTGTGAAGAAGGAACTCTGCCAACCGGTCCTTTAGGAGTATGTAAGCCGCCTTGGGTTCCTTGAAGGAAAAAAGGCGGGGTATAAATATAATAAATAAATAAATACATAAAGACTGCCAGCCTTAGCTCTGCAGTCTTGACTTGATTCTCTCAGGGACTTGCCCTTGTCTATACTCTGGATTTAGCGCTGAACCACAGAGGAACCACACACACCGTGGAACTTTCCTGGTTTTCTAAAACCAGGAAAGTTTATTTCAGGTAAACAGATTACAACAAAAGGTGGGAAATGAGGGAAGGAGACAAGGTGGGGAGACACTTTGGTATACACAGTAGAGCTATAAAACAACAAAGCTAGTTCCTTTACCATATCACTACCAAGGCCTCACTCTTTACCTGGGGGTTGGTTGGTCCTCTCCAAGGCTTGCCTCAGCCAAAGCCCTACCCCGTGCTTCTGTGCTTCTTCACGTGCAGGCCCCAACAACGAAAAACAAATGCCCCGGCAGTATAGATTCTTCCCCCACCTCCTTTCAGTAGCCCAGCTGTCTTTAGCCAATCAGGATGAACTTCACCTGGCCCAGGCAGAGGGGAGGGGTGGCTCATGACTAGAGAGCTTGCATTTGCATACGAATGGCTGGGGAACGTAGACATCAAGATGGGGAGCCTCTGAGGCACCATCTAAGCTATGTACATTTCGCATTTCCAAGCCCCCAGCTCCTATACTTGTTTAACCCTGAGGAGGTGTGTACGTGTGTGGTGCAGGAAACTCTGAGGCTTTTTCCTTCACAGTTCTGCCCCTTTTATCCTCACAAGGTCCCTGTGAAGAAGAATAACATTGGTGGGTGGTGGGTGAGAATTTCCGTCTGTTGAGGTTTTAATATGATTTTAGCAAATTCATACCTCCTGACTCAATATGCAAACTGAGACAGCGCTACATCTTGCAATCTCCACTTTTCTCTGCGTATGGCAATGCAGCTCGTAAAAAAACCACACACACACCAACAGCAAAAATGTGCATATTAGTGAAAAGTGTGCACAAAATGCATATACATATTTGATAAAACTGTGCACATAGCTGCAGAAAGTACAACAATTAAAAGTGATTGGAAAAATGTGCCCATTATAAAAATAAGCACAAAAGTACATACATTTGAGGAAATGCACAAAAATACAAATGTCCTTGCAGACTTTTTTAAAAAACTTCACAAACTTATGCAAAAATGGGACAGAATGAACTTAATCCTGAAAATGTGAGATTGTTAGATCTGTCCCTCCCTAGTTAGGAAGGGTTTTTTTTGACAGTGAAATCCAGCATCGTTTGAGCTCCGCAAGTGCCGCATTTTCTCGAATGAAACATAGAGTGTTCGAGGATCGGGATATCTGTAAGGAGACCAAAATGCTGGTTTATGAAGCCATTGTATTACCAACTTTATTGTATGCCTGCGAAACATGGACTATCTATAAATGTCATTTCCACCTCCTTGAAAGATTTCATCAATGTTGCCTCCGGAAAATCCTGCGAATTACTTGGGAAGATAGACGAACAAATGTCAGTGTACTGGAAGAAGCAAAGACTACTAGCTGTTGAAAAAATGATCCTTCAACGCCAACTTCAGTGGACCGGTCATGTTGTTCGAATGTCTGACTGCTGTCTCCCAAAGCAGTTACTTTATTCCCAACTCAAGGATGGAAAGTGGAATACCGGTGGTCAGTATAAGAGGTTTAAAGATGTTCTTAAGGCTAATCTAAAAAAATGCAATATAAACATAGAAAACTGGGAAGCTCTGGCCCATGAACAATCTAACTGGAGGTTGGCCTTTCACAGAGGTTCTATGGACTTTGAAGAAGCCCGAGTGCAAGGTGAAAGGGAGAAACGTGCTAAGCGAAAAGCACGTCAAACGAATCCTTTACAGGACCATCTTCCATCTGGTAACCTGTGTCCTCACTGTGGGAAGCTGTGTGGATCTAGAATTGGCCTCCACAGTCACTTACGGACCCATCACTAGAGTCTACACATTATTTTTTTTAGAATTTCCTCTTTTTATAATTTTCTTTTTGTAATTTTATCCTGGAAGACAATCTTACTCGGTCACGAGTGATCGCCTACTAAACTAAAGTTAGGAAGGTTAGGCAGAGAGATAGTGACAAGCCCATGGCTAAGTGGGGAATTGAACCTGGGCCTCCCCCAGTCCTACTGTGACACTCAAACCACTACACCATACTGTCCCTGTAATATACAGGTGGCCATAGCATGGTAGAGAGGGAACATATCATCACTACAATGGACAATGGTGGGCTAATAGCCCATTGGCATGATAGCGTGGTGGGTTGAGGATATCTGAGCTGCCTTGGATTTGTGGTGAAACCAGAAAAGACTGTGGTCAGGAACAGGCAAAACAGAGTACTGGCAAAACATTTCATCCTGTTCATTGCTGAACCTAGATTTCTGTTATCCCAGATGCAAGGGTTAATAAACGGGTTGAGCCAGCATGCTTCACATACTCAGACCCAGCCCTTTATTAAAAGTGACTAAAAGTGCAATCCTATGCATGTTTAGACAGAAAAAAGGCCTACAACTCTCAGCATGGCTGGGGCATGCTGGGAGTTATAGGCCTTTTTTCTGTCTCAACATGCGTAGGATTGTGCCCTAACCTAACCACATTTCATATTGATGCTTAACCCAACGTTACTGCCCGTTATTCTACCATATAAAAGCAGAGTGGAAAATTAATGTGGATCAATACATTACACATATAGGGAAGAAGTGATATAGAGGTCTGTACAAGTTAAATCTGGGAACTTAAAAAATTCTATTCCAACATGGCTCTGGTGTAGGCAACACAACTGCATCATAATCAAGAATTATGCCAAACTTGATACACAAAACAACATAGAACAAGAGGGTCTCATTAACATATGGTATAACAGAATTCACTTTCCTTACTGGATGAAGTGCTCTTGGGACTGCTACATTTACAGAACTACCAAAAAGTATTTGAAAGGATGTTCGATTCGATGATGTTGTGGTATATTAGGATTGAGCTGCAAGCAGCACATGTATAGGCGCTATCCCATGGCCACTTCAAGTCAGCCAAGATACATCCATTCAGCCCATACCCCAAACAGAGTAATCCTAACTCCTGCCTAAGGCCAGCTGAGGGAGGTCAGGATCGGGCAGAAGAGCCCCTCCATCTACAGAGGCAACTGGTACACCTGAAAACATCTCCACAGCCATAGGAGTACTTCTGGCAGTCTTTCAGCTGGCAGCAGGGGCCATTCTAAGGTGTTCTGGGGGCATGTCGGGGTGGCCTTGGATCCACTGCCCCCTTGGTCCCCCACCCCTGATCAGGCTCCCCAACCTACACCAGCTCCAGACTTGCTTTCAATGGAAGGGAAATGGGGGAGGGGGAACCCAAAGATCCACCCCCACTTCCCACCCCAGCCAGGATTTGGGAGTGATGGGTGATCTGCTGAACCCTACTTAGGATTGCTCTGTAACGTGCTAAATGTCCAAATGAATTGGCCCTATGTGACAGACTCCACATCTACCAGAGTGCAATATCTGGGGCAGGAAGGGTCCTTCATCCCCAGCTGTTATCAGCTGGATTATGTATACATATATGGCCATGCAGCAAAAGTAAACTATTGTGACAAGATTTCTAACACCAGTGATACTGAGCCAATATTATATTTCCTGTTTGTTTATAGGGCCCTTCATCTGCACCACAGCGCTTGTGCCTATTGGAAAAGCTGAAGTGAGACAGTTCCTGGAGCTCTTACCACAAACAGAGAAAGGTAATTCTCCATTTGGCGTAGTGCCAGTGTGGCGTAGTGGTGAGAGTGTTGGACTGGGACTCAGGAGATCTGGGTTCTAGTCCCTGCTCGGCCATGAAACTCACTGAGTGACTTTGGGCCAGTCACTGACTCTCAGCTAACCTACCTCACAGGGTTGTTTTGAGGATAAAACAGAGAGGAGGAGGAGGATTATGTAAGCTGCCTTGGGTTCCTTGCAGGAAAAAAGACGGGGTATAAATGTAATAAATAAATAAATAAATAAATAATTGCTCTAATGATGCTGCATAGTAATGATGCAGTGCATGCTCTTGGGGAACCCAAACAATAAGATACAGCTCATTATACAAAGGGGAAATATCTGGGTCACTAATATGTGGAAAACAGTCTCAGTGCTTCATGCAGCCACCTCTAGCCAAATGAAAGAATTATTAAATGAGCAAGAAATAACCATGTTTAGGGAGCAGAGCCCTCAGCTTTCTTAGTGCAAGCCACAGGCATGAAAATCTGCTTCCATATTTAAAACACCACCACCAGGATGAATGATCTAACAGCTATTTAATTTCCTCCTTTGATTTCAGTGAGGGTTGGATGACGAGAGTACTCTCCGCCTTTCCTTCCCTATATACCGTATATATTTCTTTTCTTACAAATGTATCTTTTTAGGAGGATTTAAAACAAACAAAGATGAGCACACATCTTTGCTTCCCACACTTCAGAATGATTGCTTCGAAACAACTTTAAAACTTAGGTATTTATGTTTTCCTCTTCTGTTCTAATATGAATTCAATGTGTGGACAGCTAGCCTTTATTTTACCCAAGCAGTGCATGAATATTCCAACAGAGCCCACTTTCTCATTTCCAAACCACCACTGAAGTCTGTAGATATGGAGGTTGTTGGGTTTTTTAATTGGTTGGTGCTGTTTATTTCTGTTATTGTGTTTTTAATTGGGTTTCTAATTTATTTGTTTGAATGTGATGTTGTAATTCTTTGCTTTTTAATCTGGATTTACTTGAGCACCGTTCTTTGGAAGAAAGGTGGGCTATGATGATGATGATGATGATGATGATGATGATGATGATGATGATGATGTCAGTGCAGAGGATCCTCAGTCTTGCTAATCATGCCAATCCTAAACCTGCTTACTCAGAAATAACCACCATTGATTTCAATGGGGCTTACCTTTTGCTAAATATGCTTAAGATGACAACCTAAATGGTTTAATTCTTGCCTCTCTAAACAGTGCCCTGTTTACCTGCCACGGATGTGGCACCAACTCTGTTCTGACACAGTTAAGAATCTAGGCAAACTGGAGACATGCAAGTCCTTCAAATCAGGAGACCACCCGTGATATCCTCACAATAGAGCCAACGGCATAGTGACCATGTGCAAGCTGATCTGGTTAGTATTTCCAGGCCTGCGGACTACAGTGAGCATATGTTTTGCATTCTCCCTGGATATGTGCAGATTCTGATGGCTCTTTACATAAATATTGTATGACAAGAAGCGTAGAGACAGGCTTCACCCCTCCCACCCAGCCTGACAACAATTACCACAGTGTAGTCACATATCCTCTCGAAGACTCCAAGTCATGGTATGTTGCTGCACTGTTGCTTAAAGCAGCGTAATGCTGGGCCAGAGACAACAAGGCGGAAGTCTGAGAAGCAACGCTGAGTCATTTTCTGATGATGATGATGATGATGATCATCATCATCATCATCATCATCATCATCATCATCATCATCATCAAAAATCAATGACCCCTCACCACAAATGCTTTCCAGTCGTGGTGAGAACCTTAACTAGTGCAGAGAGGAATGGCATTTGCAGTGATGTTTCTGGCTGTTAGAAGGCAGTACTTCTTGGACTGCCTTGCAGCACAGGGAGATTCAATATTTCACCTCACAAGACTTAAGGCAAAAATCCTTGAGCTGAGGAAACAGGGAAGGATGCATGAGCTGGAAAGGAAACACAAATAGCGCTGACATATCTTGGACAGCAGTAGCAGGTGCGTTGTATATGAGGAATGAAGTGCCTTCTGGTTCAAAGTGACTCACTTGGATTGCTGTCCGAATAGAATAGAATAGAATTAGTGGCTTGTATTCTCCCAGGGGTTTCCAACTTTCTTTAATTTTTGGGAAAGTATTCCATCAGAGGTTTAGGGGCCCAAAGAGTCCACCCTGTGTTACATCATTTGCTCCTGAATCTGAACTTTTTGCTTTTGGCTGGAGCAACTCACTAGATCCCAGTGTTACGAAACATCCGATGCTAAAAACCAGGCTGCTGTGAGCAGCTGAGAGTGTGTCATTAAAACCGACACCCAAAGCTAGATCAGCAGGTAAATATGATCCTACAGCTGGTTCCAAATTGGCTAGCAAGAGAGTCCAAAGTCTTACTCAGTGTCAACTCCAAAGCAGTTTGTAGTGTGTCTCTCAAACCAACATGGTCAGCTTTCTTTCTTCTTTACTTCAAGTAAAAAAGGAAGAAAGAAAGAAAGAAAGTGTGCAGTGTGTGCAGGGTCCTGATCCAGACCAGGACCACTGTGCATGTAGCTGCTTCCCTATATCGCCACCCGCAGCTGCTCCCCCCCCCAAAAATTCGCCCCAACCCTACGACATGCTGGAACTAAAAAAATGGGGGGGGGAACTCTATTGGCGCCAATGGAGGGTGTTTCCTGCCCTTTCTTTAGCCCCTGTGCATGGCAGTTTGGATTTAGGAAAACAAGGCGGCTGGGGGGGGGGAGGTTTAAACCTCCCCTACCTGTGAGCAGTAGTCCTGACCTGGACTGGGGCCCTGAATGCTCATTTGGAGGTTAAAAGGCAAGTGAGGCCCTCATTTAACATAGCGTGTAGTTTAGCTCTAAACCTTCTGTGTGTGAAAGCACCCAATTCAGCCCACTACTATGTAATCAGCTATGTGGCTCGCCCAGTCTACTCTGACAAGCAGCAGGACCCGCAAGGTGTCAGGCAGATCCTGGGATTTCTACCAAGATCACAGAACTTGCCATTCTCCACTGGTATTCTGAGGGCTGTATCTAACATCATACAAGTGGATGTCTGCTCGTGCAAGGGGACCTCCCCTTCCTTTCCTCCTCCAACATGCATGTCACCAAATTTGCTCAGGGGGATAGAGTGGCCACTTGTAAATCACCAAAAAGGAATGGCAAAAGAGGACAGTTTTGCATAAAAAAATACCCGTGCTAATTTATACGGACAGATGCAAATCTAGAAATAATTATTACAACGTAAATAGACATACAGTACATCTCAGCACAGAGTGGAAGACTGTGGCCAGGTGCCCTGTGTGCCTTGCTGTTCAGGGTGCTGCCGATGGGCAACTTCAAGGCTCAGCTCTTCCTTCTGATGGTTCTTTATCTTTATACCAGACTTGAACTGGACAGCCCTTCAAACACTAGCACACCTTCTAAATAGAGGACAGACCGCTGGCAGCCTTCAAATAGAGGACTGTACTCTATAAAAGAGGACACCCGGCCACCCTACATGTACGATCTCTCCAGAGCAGATTTCGAGGGCATGTGGAGGGCTGCATGGGGGAGGACGAATCACTAATGGAAGCCATTCCATCAGCGGAAGGGATTAATTGGATACCACCCATACTTTGGGGATAAAAGCCCACACACAAGCAGATGTTTTAAAGCACTTTTCATTATTACGGCGTTCCCCCAAAGGACCCCTAGGTTCTAATTTTATCAGGGCCCTTAACATTCTCAGTTACAGAGCTATAGCTTAGTCTTCACAGAATTGCAGTTCTCAGGGTTATAGTGTGCTCTAAGAAACCACACTGCCTAGCACAGTGTTCTCCAACCTTGGGTCCCCAGATGTTTTTGGCCTAAAACTCCCAGCATGCCCCAGCCAGCTATGCTGGCTGGGGCATGCTGGGAGTTGTAGGCCAAAAACATCTGGGGACCCAAGGTTGGAGAACACTGGCCTAGCACACACTCCTAGCAGGCAAGGATGTTCCTAAGGACCATGCTGAGAGGGAGTAAACACTGTCAGCCCTCAAACACAAAAGTCTGGGTCCTTGGGCTGTATCCAGCACTGCTGCTCCACTTACGCTATTGACCTACCGCTAACGTAAGCAACCTCTAGCAGCATGCCAATAGCATAAGCTAGCACGATGGGTTTTCTGGAGAAACCCAGCATCCCACCTTATGCTATTGGCATACTGCTAGAGCTTGCTTACACTAGTGGTATGTCAATGGTGTAAGCAGAGTGGCAGTGACGGAGACTTCCCCTTAAGTCATATTTATTTAATTGAGAGAGAGAGAGAGAGAGAGAGAGAGAGAGATTTTTTTCATTATTAGTAACCATTTCTACATTGCTCCACATGTGCAAAGTGCTTTCTTGGAGTGGGTGGTGCCTAGCAAGTTGCGTAATATTGGTGAGATCTTGTGGGCTGTCTTCAGACAAACCCCCAACACCAGCACATAGTTAAACTATGGAATTTGTTACCACAAGGTGTAGTGATGACCACCAACTTGGATGACTTTAAAAGGGGGTTAAACAAATTCATGGGGGATAATGGCTACTTGTCATGATGGCTGTACATCACCTCCAGTATCGGAGGAAGTATTCCTCTGCATACCAGTCACTGGGGAACATGGGCGGGAAGGTGCTGTTGCACTCATGTCCTAGCTAGTGGGCTTCCCACAGGCAGCTGGTTGGCCGCTGTGTGAACAGAATGCTGAACTTGGACCCTTGGTCTGATCCAGCATGGCTCTTATGTTCTTAATGTCTTTTAATTAGAGAAGCATTTGCTCTTTCTTAAATTTTCAGGCCATTACTTAGTAATTTGGTCAGGCAGACTATAACTTTTGAAAACCTACTTGCAGGACTGATATACATAAACAGTAATAGCAACATATCACTTAGTATTAGGCCTTGTCGGTTTGACATTTTATTGTTTCATTTATTTATTTAATGCATTTACGTACTGCCTTTCTGCCAAGGTACCCAAGGCTTTTGGTTTGATTCAGCATGGCTCCTCTTATGTTCACACACACACCCCTCAGGTTGATGCATGTGCACCCTGCACAACCCTGTGGTTGGTTACCTGCACAGTGCAGTGTTTGGAATATGATGGAAGATTTCAGTGATAATGTACAGTAATACCTTGGATTGAGAGCATAATTCGTTCTGGAAACATGCTTGTAATCCCAAACACACTTATATCAAAGTGAGTCTCTGGCAGGCGAGCGGTTACATCCCTACTGGAGATGGGAGTTGCGGCTGCAAAAGGAAGATGATGAAGCATTATAAAGCTGGATTGCTAGGAAATAGCTTTCATATTCAAAGCATGGAAGGTTTCATACCATACGGGTTGCAAGGATGTAGCCGGCATCATTCATCCAGTGCATTAGTGAACTCTCTCTCTTCCTTGCAGACCTCACACGTGGACACTTTATTCCAAGATGGTGGTGGCGAGGGGGAGAGATCAGTATTGGCTAGGAGGCTTGGGATGATTGAGATCCCCCACACTGAAATCTCAAGAGGGGGCTGCTGAAGGGTCAGTGGTGCTGCCAAAATTTGCTGGCTAGTTTCACCCTATCGTTTTCCAAAATGAAGAAAAGGGCAAGGAAATGTCATTGGTTGGTGGGAGCAGAGAAGAGGAGATGTTTCAGAGTGGGTGGATAGATTAATTTAGAACTCTTCTAATACTCACATACAACCAATGAAGCAAGAGATGGAAACAGAATGATCGTTAATTTTCCCCATTTCACATTAAAAAAAGGGGAGAAAAAGCCAAATCCTCTTCTTTCTTTTTTTGGGGTCTCGCTTAACAGAGCACAGCCTGGCCCCTTCCAGAGACAGAAAGTTTGGACAGATGTCTTGTTTGAAGTCTCCCTGTCCTACTCCTTAGAGCAGCAAAATCTATGGTATGACGGTAAATGGAGAGGAAAAGATGCTCGGGTGCCCTGGAATGTCTATGGATGTCCACACATCATGCAGGCTTGCTCCAGCAGGGCTTAAAGAGTGATTGATGGTGTTGCTGCAGCAGCAGAGGGTTGGAGGATTCGGTGCTAGCCATAACAGTTAGGTCTGGAAACATTCCAGTATCCAGATGTTCAGTTTCTTGAAGAGCCGGTGGAGTAAGGGGGTTGCGAGAGACAGAGAGGAGTTAGCTGGACCAGACTGTTCACAGCTGTCAAGGTTTTCTGAAAGACATTTGCAAAAATTGAAGGGTGAAGGAGCAGCTGCAGTTCACACAGAACAACAACAAAAAAGCCAATATTTCAGCTTAGATCCAATGTAGCTCCACAGTAATAAAGCAGCAATTCTTGTAGTCTCCATGGACAAGCTAGCCTAGGGTCAGGATCGTGACTGGTAAGACATCGTAGCCCAAACGGTTGGCTAGAAGACCAGTGGACCAAAGAAGAGCAATTCCCTCCCTGTGCTTCATTTGGCAACCACGACTGATGATGAATCCCTTCCTCTCTTTTCCTCTGCAAAGTACGCACGCACACACACACACACACACACACACGCTTAAGCTTTTTCAGGAGTTTCTTTTCCCAACACCAGGGAGAAACATTTTTATCTCAAAGTCAACAAACCAGCTCTAGCAGTTTTTATTTCCACTGGAAGAAGGTCCTTTAAAAGCTAATGGGCTGTAATCAAGGCCAAGCCACCACAAAATACTTTACGTTACAAGTTACAACAGGGATAGCTCAGAACAATACGTTGTTGCTGGGGGAAATCGAATCCCCTCCGCTCCCCACATACACATATGCACACGTACCTACCACAAGGATTGCAGCTAAGCTCAGAGAGAACAGAGAAGTCTGAGGAGGGTGGCGGATGACGTCAGCATCTCTGCTAATCAAAAACTCCCAGCACTTCCACCCCGTGAGCCCTGGCTCCACCACACCACTGCTCACACAGCAACCATGCCAAATGGCCATTGGGTGGTGGACTGTGAGGGGTGCCTTCGCTGCAAACACCTGGACCTGACTGAGCTCATCAATAAGAGCTCATCAAATGACCACTCTTCTATCCTATAGTCACTGCATATGAAAACTATACTGCATGGCCTGTGGATTGCATCACTGTGAGCTTATCCTGGACTTCCCTTTGGTCAGCAGTCCTCAGTTGTCACACAAGCCAGGTAGGCCTCACTGAAGTCTAGATGCAATCTGGCACTACCTACCCACCTACCCACCCTATCTGTCCCGGAACTAACCCTTTAGGGAACTATATGGCAGGCTCCTCTGGAGAGGAAGAATGGTCCACTACTTATGAGATCAGCTGGGTTTGCGTCCACTCCAAGATGCCTTTTACTCAGTCAATTTCTATTTTGCAACAGACTATTTCTTTATTTATTACATTTATACCCCGCCTTTTTTCCTGCAAGGAACCCAAGATGGCTTACGGTATATTATCCTCATCCTCCTCTCCATGTTATCCTTACAACAACCCTGTGAGGTAGGTTAGGCTGAGAGTCAGTGACTGGCCCAAAGTCACCCAGTGAGTTTCATGGCTGAGCGGGGACTAGAACCCAGATCTCCTGAGTCGCAGTCCAACACCCTAACCACTACGCCACACTGGCTCTCTGGTTATCATCTGTAGCATACTGCTTCCCTTGCATATACTGTATTTCAGAATAACTAAGTACCGTATATAATTTGTGAAGCTGTGTGTGTGTTTGTGCGTGTGTATTAGTCTACCTGAGCGTGTATTTATTTTAATTTGTTACATCTAATGCATTTTATTTCTCTGCAATTTTTTGGTAAAGTTTACTAGACGAGTGAGCTGAGCTGATTATCTTGTTGGGAATTATGGAATTATGTTTTGGGGAACAGTAATCCTGTTCTGACTCAGTCACATTTAAACTTAACATCTTTGATTTTTCATAATTTATCTTCAAGCCTGACACATTTCCAAAATTTGATATTAGCGATAGAATTCTTGGCATGTCTTTTTCCTTCCTGGATCCCTACTCCTGAACTCAAGCAGGAAGAAGATAAAGAAGTCTCAGTTCTCTGTCTAGAACGATAATTGGATTGTGGAGTATAAATTCCCAACAACATAATCAGATCAGCCCACTGGCATATAAACACTTGAGGGTGCACATATACCTCCCTTCCAGACATTCACTCCTGTGTATAAAGAGCCTCTCTCCAGCCCAACACCACCATTACCAAGCGAGACCTGCATGAACGGAATCTCTCAAAGTAAGCCAGAATAAATACTGCATACTAAATTGCTAGCCCTAACTATTATAACCCTGCACTTATGACCCAAAGCCATGGAAAGATTTCCATGCAGCTGGTGAACACATGAACTATTGTCCCCTACAAAATCTAAATTGGCATGCTGGTCCCGGTGCTGCTCCACTGGGAGTACTATGTCCCAATGCTAGGAACAACTTGTGATACACAAGCTGATTAGGGGAAAGTTCAGAGACCCAGGACTAAGGCAGCTTACAGAAGTGATGCTATGAATGTAGGAAGCTGCCATTTTAAGTTGGAGTGTTAGAGGCCTATCTCCATATGTAACCACTTGTACAAAAGATCTTCAGCACAGAGTCTCCTGCGGGTACCCTCACCATCTGAGATAAGGTGGGTAGCTACCAGAGGGCCTTCTCAGTGGTAGGGTAGCCACGTGTCCTCTTTTACAGAGGATAGTCCTCTATTTGAAGGGCTGCCAGAGGACTGTCCTCTATTTTGAAGGCATGCTCTAATTGAAGGGCTGCCCAGTCCAAGTCCAGTTTAAGATCAAGAACCATCAGAAGGAAGAGCTGGGCCTTGAAGCTGCCCCTCAATAGCACCTAGACAGCAAACTGAGGAAGGCACACAAATCATCTGGTCACAGTCTTCCACACTATGGTGGGTTTTAATATATTTCTATTTAAATTACAAGAATGATTTCAAAATTTGCATCTAAACTTATAAATCAGTGCATGCAAAATGTATGCAAATTTGTATCCTCTTTTGCCCTCTTTTTCGGTGCTGCATGTCCTCTTTTTTGGTGATTCATAAGTGGCCACCCTACTTGCTGTTGACTCCCCAATTGTGGAATGTTTTCTCCAGACAGACTTGCCTGATGACTCATTTATGGTTGCTTTGGTGCCAGGCAAGGACCTTTTCATTTTCCCTGAGCTTCTTAGATCAATTTTGCTCTTGCTGTGACTGTGTTCTGTTGCTTTGTGTTCTGTTGCTTTGTGTGTGTAATCATTAGTTTTATATGTTGTTTGTACTTATATTTTCATTGTCTTATTCTTTCTTGTAAACTGCCCTGGGAATATAACTGAAGGGTGGTACAAAAATACCTGTAACAAAGTTTCCTGCATTGAGCAGGGGGTTGGACTCGATAGCCTTGTAGGCTCCTTCCAACTCTATGGTCTATGAAATCTATCAAATCTATAACTTTGCTCAGATGCCTTTTTTAAAAAAACAAACATTGATTTGGACAGGGGAAATTTGGGAAGTATGTGCTTAACCCTTTCCTTGTCAACCTCTTCTTCATTACAAATTGGCACTCTGAAGCTACATCCCATACCCCATGGGGTTCCAAATGTGTACTTGTAAGAGCTTGAGGGGTGGTTTGGAGCAGAAAAGCAGTGGGGGAAAAGGTACCTCTTCTCCTAGTGACTTTTTTTTGCCTCAAATCCCAACCTTCCAAAGGTGTTTTTCTTTTATTTATTTATTCCATGGTTTGGAATAGCACTTAGTTTGATACCGTGAAGCTGTCAAGCAAACTCACACAGCTGTCAGAGTTGGACACATTGTGCCCACCCCGTCTGAATGAAGCCATACCCACTGGCACCCCTACACATGGACCCTGCCATGGTTTACCTCTATAGTCCTCTGAGGGAGAGGCCTACCCACTCCATTCCCCTGAGGGGGGCCTGCCCCACAGCAGTGGGGAAGAGGCAGGCATATAACTCTGTCCCTTGGCCTAGTCATCTCCCCTGGCTTCAAACTGTATGGACTGCAAAACTATGTGCTGGTTAGGGAGGTCTGCCCCTAGTGGCTGAAGATGTTACTGCAGGCTTCAACCATAGGGACACATTTAAATTAATTAAAATTAATTAACGTTTAAAAAACAAAATAACTCTGAGGTGCACACCCATAGGGTCCCCTTCTTATGCATGCCAAGTTTCAGGTTCCTAGGTTTCACAGTCTTAGCGTTATGGCACTGATGGTTGGACGGACAGACAGACAGACACACAGTCTTTTGTTATCACAGATTGCAAGCATTGGGCCTCTGTTACTGGGCCCGGCATCAGCACCTGGCATTCTAGGTATTTCTCTGCCCTAAACCCATGCACCTGGGAAGGGCCCACTGAGGCTGACACCTTGCCTTGCGTCCCCCCCATCCAGCATCCACTACCACGTGGCCAATTAGCTTAACTCTCCCCTCATACTCACTTTCCTGTAGGCTTACCCAGTGGTGGCAACAGTGTAATGGGCTGGGAGCTTTTCAGGACCAGCCATCCCATGAAACAGGGTGAAGTGGCCACCTCAGGTGGCAGAGTGGCAAATTACACACTCTCCCCAGCAACACTGTGGGCCACTGGGGTGCTGCCAGGCAGGCGGGTGCCCTGCCAGCCACTCTCCCATTGTAGTATTTGCTGCAGCAGGAGAGTGGAGCTGACAGGGCTCTCTGGAGCTGCTCCCTGGCCTGGCGACGGCTCTGCTATCCTGCTGCAGCAAATGCCACAGGAGGAGAGCAACTAGAGCCAGTGTGGTGTAGCGGTTAAAGTGTTGGGCTGGGACTCGGGAGATCCAGGTTCTAGCTCCCCACTCCGCGATGAAGCGCACTGGGTGACTTTGGGCCAGTCACTGACTCTCAGCCTAGCCTACCTCACAGGGTTGTTGTGAGGATAACATGGGGAGGAGGAGGATTATGTAAGCCGCCTTGGGTTCCTTGCAGGAAAAAAGGCGGGGGTATAAATATAATTAAATAAATAAAATAAATGAATAAAATGCCACCGGAGGAGAGCAACTAGTGGGGCTCTCCATAGCAGCCACTCGCCTTCTAGCTTGCTCTGAGGATAATCTCAGGGTGATTCAGAGGGTGGGTCAGCAGTCTTCTAAAGAGCCATGTTGGCCACAAAAAGCGTCTGGTGCGGCTCAGCTAGACCCCTTCTTTAGAGCCAGGCATTGTGGGAGGTGATGTCCCTGGAGATTGCCTGTACAATGGGTGTTCTCCAGGGACACCTTCTCCCACAATGCCTGGTGCTGACGAAGGGCCCCCTCAGAGCCAGGCATTTGGGCCTGGCCGTCTCTCTGCAGAGCCATGCCAGCCGCTTTTCATGGCCGACACGGCTCTTCAAGAGCAGCAGCAACAAGGGCAGCAACAACAGCAGCCATTGTAGGTGGTAGACAGGATGCGGGGCAAGGAGGGAAGTGCGGTGGGGGGGGGGGAGATGGCAGGGGAGAGTCTTGGGGGGAACACGGCGCCTGGTAGGGGGTGGGCGAGAGAGGCATGTGTGTGTGCTCTCCCATCTCAGGTGGCAGGAGAGCTTGTGCTGACTCTGGAGCCCTTATTTGGGTTGCCTTTTCAGAGCAAAGCAATTAAGTACAACCTAGCATAGGGGAAAGGAGTGAGGATAAAGAGCTGCTGCTGATGGTGGGCACATGATTTTGCCTATTGTGGCATATAAAAACCTTGGCAGGGCCCAACTTAATGAGAGAGATGAGCCATTCCACCTACCCACCCTACCCACTTCCCTTGAATCTGAGGAAAATACGGTGGTTTCCAGCATTTCCCCCACTGCATTGATTCCCTGCGATTAGGACAGATGATGACTCAGGCAGAAAACAGCTCCATCCAACACAAGTGTACAGCATAGCTGGCTGAACTCCACACCTCAGAGAACGTAACAACAATCTAGCTCAGCCATGAGTGGGCCTGAATGCAGGAAGCTTATGGGTTTTGCTAAACGTTAAGCTAAGCTATCCGTAAAGTGGGTTTAAAAAACAAACAAACCCCAACCCTGACAGATGGCTACATCAAAAGAAAAGGGGCAAAAGCATGAATAACACAGTTGACTAAAGAACTATAATGCTTCAGCGCTTCTCAGCTCTCAATTTAGGCCACGGCTGGCCTTGCATGAAGAAGGCCCTGAAAAAAGCCTCTCTGTGTGAGAGAGATGGGTAGATATAATAATAATAATAATAATAATAATAATAATAATAATAATAATAATAATAATTAATAAACGTTTATTATAACGCCCCTTATACCAAAGGGCGGGACAAATAACATATACAGTAAACATAACAATACAATAAAATAACCAACACCAACCTACTTACTATGCAGATATAGTTTTCATCTTCATTTTTCTAAAGTTATAAAGCAGGGGTGGATAACTTTGGTGGGTCTGGGGGCCAATTTCCATCCCCTGTACCCACCCGGAGCACACATCCCTGCTGGTGCTGTGCTGCCAAAATTCAGTGGCATGGTGGTAGCAACAAAGCAACTGGTGGTTTGCCAATGAATTTTGGCAGTATGGCATAATGGAGGCTGAAAAGGGCCAAATTTAGCTTGTTTTAAAGCTAAATTTGGCCCTTTTCAGCCTCCATTGGCCCAATTCTGACAGTGCAGTAGTGGGGGGGGGAGAATGGGGGTCTCACTAAAGGCTGGGGGTGCATGCAGCCTACAAGCTGTGTTGCCCCCCCAACCCGATTATAGAGGCACGGGGGTCCTGTGCATGATTATAAGGGTCAGTCAAGTCGAAATGGCATATTTTCTGATTTGTCCCAAGCCACCAGGCCTCTTTCCTGATTGCACACAGCCTCGGTGAGAGTATGAACTACTCACATTAAAAGAAAATCAAGTAACATATAAAACTGACTAGTGGTAAGAAGGCTGAGTTGCAGCAGGTGGGGACAACTGTCTAGCACCATCCAAAACAGAGACCAATAATGTTTGGTTTGTTTCAGTACACAGTTGTTGTTGTTTTGTGGTGGTGGCGGTTGGGAACATAGAGGGTTCAGCCTCTATCCCAAACTCCTCCCTGCCACCCATTTTAGCCAAGTGATGTCATCTCCTCTGATCACTGATAGGAGATAACAGTGGAGATTCCTCTCCCCCAGGGAGGCAGGGCTTGGAGGAAGGAGTTTCCCCATTCCTGGGTTAAGATCTGGGTTAACCCAGAAGACATAATTTGCTACTGTGAATGTTCAGGATGTTCTATATATTCAGATAAATCATATGGTAGGGACTTGCTGGCATTGTCCACTTGAGACTATGGGCAGAAGATCACATGTTTCAATGGTCTTCCACTAAAAGAAACACCTCGTTGCCTTTAAAAAGCTAGCACATCGGGTAGGGTGCTTCCAGATGAGGCTTTTATCATGCCTCATTTATGGAGTTTTACAGGGGCACCAGATGTTGTACTCGTCATCCACTTGTAATCCTTCCATGCTTTCCCAGCGCTTCTTCCATCTTTTTTCTTATCCCAGAAATGCTTTCTGAAGAAAGAAAGAAAGAAAGAAAGAAAGAAAGAAAGAAAGAACACACCACATCTGCCCCTGGCAAGCCTACTACTTTCAAATTGGCTGAAGGAAGGTGTGAGAGGGCATGAAACAACATTGGGACAGATGTTCAAGTTGATTTCTCACCCACATTAGACAGGAATAAGAGGAAAGCAACAAGAAAGACCGGCCATGACAAAAGACAGCCCTATCTATGTGCTGACTTCTTGAGGTCTTCTGCCTCCAGTAGTGAGACCGCCTACTACTGCATGTCTCTTGATGACCCAGGATGATGCAGCAGGAGTCTATCACCTACTGCTAATAAGGTCATCCAAGTACAGGGTCAGCATTGCTGGCAAGAGCCCACAAACCTGCTCTTCCTCTTCACCATTGCAAGCCGCTTGCTCACCCGCTTCTCACGCTGTCCCAGACAGCAGTGGTGGTGTGAAGGAGGAGCAGTAGATGCCACTGCACTGCTTGCTCATTGGCTTTCTGCCCTGCAAGCAAGCAAGTGGTAGCGATGACGACGAAAGGGAAGAAGACAAGCAGCAGGCAACAATGCTGGTGAGAAGGTAGACTCAGCTAAAGGAGAGGGGCCCATGGAGGGTGTCTTGTCCAAGGGCCCTCCAAAACCTGGAGCCGGCATTGTTCAAGTAGAATACCTGCATCATGAGAAATTAGTCTACAACACAAAAATTTAAACTGTGTGTGTGTGTGTGGGGGGGGGGGGAGAAGTCGACCCAGTCTGGAAACAACCCTCCCCTCTTTGCCAGGTCCTTGAAATAATTTTCAAGACTAATTGCAGCAAGAACCACTTTTCTTTTGTCTCTCTTTTAGTAAATAAAAATTAGGAAATTCATTTGTTTGATTTATAAAGACGTTGTGTTCATCTGTCTCTGTTCAACATTTGGCCTTGTACAATGAAGAGGAAGTGGGAGATATTTCTTTCTTGGTAAACTTCAGTTTTTCTGTAAACAGACTGTACCGCTTGCCTCCCTGACCCAGTCTGAGCTTGGTAGCAAGGAACAACGAACAACAGCCTGGGATGTTTACATATGCACAGAATATTCCCCCCACCCCATTATTCACATTTCCTTTTGCTGCCTTCCTGGTTGGCATTCTCCTTTGCCAGGAGCCAACAGATGCACTAATTCAGTGCTTCAATCCCAACAAACCATAGATGCCCTGAACTCACCAGGTATTTGTTCTCCTCCTGTCTGCTACTAGATGTAGACTACAAATAGGCAAGTGCAGTATGAGGATTGTGCTTGCTCAATTCACCAGTCAGTGTGAGTGCAAGGCTGCCCTATATATGTGCCTACTTCTTAAGGTCTTCTGCCTCCAGTAGTGAGACAGCCTGAGAAAAACCATACTCCTTCCAGTATTTGATATTGCTAATAAAGGCGTGCGCGCGCGCGCACACACACACACACACACACACACACACACACACAGTGTACTGTGTACACTATCAAACAAACTGTGTAACAACACATCCTCCACAGCTAGATCGAAGGTGTGACCACCCTCAGTTCTCTCAGTCCCACAGTTCCAGAATTTCAGAAATATTCATGCTGTGCCCGCTGGGTTGCTTCCAGATGAGGCACTTCCAGAGGTTGCTTCCAGATGAGGCACTAGGGGGAAAGTTTCCCTCTGGAGCCGGCAAAGGCAAAGCATGCCCAGCGCACAAAGTGTACCAATAGTAAAAAGGCTGCTGACATGATGAAGCTGCAAGGGCTCCTGGGATACTTGCCAGGAGCAGGTGGGAGAACCCAAGGGGAAAACAAACCATGGCAAGCCACAAAGTGCTTGATCGTGTCAGGAGCAACGTGGGTTAGCAAGCGAACAACCAACCCACTGTGGCTTATTTGCAGCATGGCTCATCATGATGTGTGAACTGGCCCAGAGAAGGAGGTGCACATGCCCTGGCTAACAAATTCCTTTCCAGATTTTTTAGGTACCCAGTCCTGCAACAACCCCAGTCTGATCTCTAGATATTGAAGATTCACGACCCCCTCAAAATCTAGTTCCAAAATCTATCTAGTTGCTTGTACTACTGCACACAGTCACGTATTTCACATACTATAAATATTCCATGCCACCTTTGTGATCCTGCGGCATGAGTTCTGTAAATTATCATGCCAAAGCCAATTCTTTGTTCTTTCCCAAATCCCTCTGTACAAATCACCATTCCTATGACGCTTACAAAAAATAAAATTGCTGACAACAGTTAGATAACTGGGCCTAATATTTATCTTGCTGACCAGCGCCATCCCCTTGTCTCTCTGTCACTCCCCTGTGAATGCTTTGTCTCTTATATTGTATGCCCAGCACTTAGTTACTGATTCTTTTCTGTGCGGAAAAGCTCAGGGCTGTTTCTTATCATAATTCCTGTATTCTGGTTCTAATATGTACTTGAGTTCTAACATCTTACATTAGTCATGAATGGTGAATGTGTATCATTTGCGATAGTCCAAAATACTCATAATAAGCCAACCCGCCAATCCTTTCCTGCACTTTGCTTTTTAAAATATTTTTAAAGCAACATTGTGAGGGACACACATCTGTATCCTTCATAACCAACATGAGAGACGTGTGTTTTGTACTCAGTTATCAGAACCCAAATACAAGACCTATTGTAAGAAGTGGCCTACAGAATATATATTCCGACTTTCAGGCATTTATTTTTTTTTTAAAACCTACATGTTATTATGTCCATTACCAAGAAAGTGGGACAAAATTATTCAGGATGCAATCCTATGCATGTTTTAGACAGGAAAAAAGTCCTATAACTCTGGGAGTTATAGGACTTTTTTCTGTGTAAACATGCATAGGATCACGCTCTAAACAGTCTTATTAGGTAAAAGGATTATGGTGATGATGATTGGGGCCCTGGCTTACCCAGTATCCTGTTTTTGACTGAGACCCATTTAGGGCCCCTTGACATTCCCTTTGGTGGCAAGGGATTGCTGCCTGCTCTGTGACTTCTTCCTGCACCACTCAATAACCTCGGAAATCCAAGGTGACATGAGAAGAAACAATGCCATGGCTCCTTCCCAGGTCAGCATCACCCATTCTGAAACCTGGAGAAACTACACGATGGGAAGGAGCCGTGGCATTGGGTTCCTCCCCTACGGTGGGTGGCCACTTATGAATTGCGAAAAAGAGGAAATGTATCACCAAAAAAGAGGACAAAAGAGGACACAGATATGCATAAAAATTGTATATGCTAATTTATGTGTGTGTGTGTGTGTGTGTGTGTCTATCTATAGATGCAAATTTAGAAAGACTTATTTATAGTGAGGAAGATTGTGACCAGCTGGCCTGTGTGTCTGCCTGTTCAGTCTGCTGTTCAGGTGCTAAGTGCTAACAGTAATTATGGTTCTTGGCCTTTAAACCAGAATTGGACAGGATAGCCTTTCAAACAGAGGACAGTCCTTTGGCAGTCTTTCAGACAGCAGGCTGTCCTCTGTAAAAGAGGATAGCTGGCCCCTTCAAGATCCCAACCTTACTGAGTAGCATAGAAAGGGGCTTTTGATGCTGTAAAACCAACTAAGTGAGAGACGGGCCTTCCTGGGAAGATATTGAGTGTTGCTCAAACAAGTTTGAGCTTTTTCTTTACCCTTCTCCCAGTTTAGTTTTAAGAGGGAAGAATGTATACTTGGGCAGCCCGGCTCTTGGGTTATTCAGGGCTGCTTTTCACATTTCATGTTAAAGGAGCAGGGCCGGTGCAAGGCAGTTTGGTGCCCTAGGCAAGATCAGATATTTAGCGCCCCCCCTCCCTCCAGCCCTATGCCCATTATGAAATAAAAGTCAATTGGCAAACCTCAGCATATTTACGTGGAAGTAAGCCCCATGGAAATGAATAGTATCAACTTTTCAGTAGATTTGGCTGAGCGGTGGCTCAGCTGCTCCGCTTCCCTGGGCTAACTTTCGCCGCCTGGCTCTTGCTGCACCACCTTGGACCCCCCATGGCTCTGGCGTCCTCCTTCTTGACAGGTAAGGATGGGTATGGGGATGTTGAGGGCGGGGGTGGGTGGGTCCAGGCAAATGCACATTATGCAAGGATTGTCTGTGATAAAGGGGATCTGTAGAACTTCTCCCTCATTTTCACATTTGGCAACAGAGCCTGTATGAGAATTTAAAATGATAAATTCATTTTCCATTGTGGACAGAGTGAGGAAAAAGTATTAATTTTTAAATTCTCATACAGGCTGCTGGGGATGCAGAGGAAGGAGGAAGGGACGGCGGGCAAAGAAGGTGGGAGGGCTTCGCTGGCTGCTCTTGCTCGCAGTCCGGGCCGAGCTTTGAGGCATTCTCCTTCCCACTGGCCCCTCCTGAATGGGATATGGTGGGCGGTGGGCGGTGGGAGGGTGGGGGGAGACACATTTTTTTTCAAGGCATTTCTGGCGCCCCCTTTAGCCCGGCGCCCTAGGCAGCTGCCTAGTTCGCCTAATGGTAGCACCGGCCCTGTGTTAAAGGAATGGGTGTTCTCTGACAAATCATATTTGCATCTGAAGAATGGTGCAAATACAGCATGAGGATAATAATGTGTGTACCTGGTTCTGAGAAAAAATCCATGAACAAGCAGAGAGAACAGAAATCAAGAATCCCACTCATTTAAAGAAAATGTCATTGCTGGGCAGGGGTGTGTGTGTGCGTGAGAGAGAGAGAGAGAGAGAGAGAGAGAGAGAGAGAGAGAAACTTGGTGGATGTAGGCATGCAAGTTCCAGTCAAAAACAGTGGGCATACTTATACAAATCCTTCAGTTACTTTTGAAAAACTCTGTCATTTTTCTTGCCTCAGCAAACAAAAACCAACATTTGCCGTCTCCTTTTCTGTCTTCACTAGTAGATTTTGATACACGAGGCCTTAAAACACCCCCAGCAATTGCAGGTTACTGAGAAAAGTTTTGAGCGAAAGTTCATTTTGAGTGGCGATGTGGCCTTGCTACTGAGTGGCATTGCTATTGTTGTGATGGAGTTAGTAAAGCAGCATATGGAACTTGGGACAGGAAACTCAACTCAACTGTACTAGGAAGGGAGAGGTTGCTGTGTTACTTACCAGCAGTACAAACATTTATGTTTTCAAGGGAGAGTTATGGTTAACAAAATTCCTTTAATTAACAGCTCTTCCTCCCAACAGACACTTCACCCAGTGTGGCCTAGCTTCAGCAAACATTCCTCTGCATTCCCCTTCGATTTCACAGAACAGCAACTGTTCCAAAGGCCTTCTGTCTTTCTCCTTCTAACATTGCAGAGAAGGGAAAAACTGAGGTAATAATTGTTATTTCAGGGACCAAATCCCGTTGGAAACATTCCTGTTTCGTTTTCACAGATGGTGCTGGCTGGTGTGTTTGTGGTAGCTGTGGAAAGACTCTCCCTCCCCACTGATAAACACACACTCCTGTCCTGTGGATAACAAGCAGAAATTCAGCAGGTGGAATCTTTTCCTGGCATGAAGGACGATAGGGTGATCGTACACCATGCCTGCTTCCTAGATTGGTAACCCAAGAAACCTGTGGTCATATGGGAGGTCTCCACAGCACAGCTCCTTCTAACATCATCAGCCTAATCTCTCCTGAGAACCATAGCAACATCGGTACATGAAGCAGTCATGGCATGGCCTTCTGCCATGTGACCACAGATTTCCAATATTGCCAAGTGCATGGGAAGGAGACCTAGGGTTCTCTAAGCAATGTTTCTCAAAGTGAGAGAGGTCTTCCTGAGAAGATACAGACAGTTACGGTGAGAGGTATTTACCTCCTCCCATTGCAGCTTTAAGGGGGCAAAAAGCTTACTTAAGCAGCTTTTTGTGTTGTCTGCTGAAATTGTGTTTGCCACACAACTCTCAAGGACATGAGCCCTGCTAGGGGGGAAATGACAACCCTATAAAATAAGTTTAAGAATCTTCTTCCTTGCACACAACAATTCAAACTGTGATGTTTCCCCTCCCAGATACCCTGAGAGACATCATTTGTGGCACCTGTGAATTCCCATTTTTACCTGTCTCACAAGGTTAGTTGAGATGTTTTGGCAAGTCTTTTTTCGAATAGATGCTTATGTAAAGGATTACGTGGGACCAAATATGCAGTAACAAGAAGTCTGAAAGATTTCATAGATCATTGAGTTGGAAGGAGCCTACAAGGCCATCGAAGTCCAACCCCCTGCTCAATGCAGGAAACTAGAGGAGGGGTCTCCCATCCAAGTAATCACCAGGCCTGACCCTGCTTAGCTTTCCACGCTCAGACAAGCTGAGCCAGCAAAGCCACAGGCCTGGCTTGGCAAGAATGATACAAGAACAACTCTTACCTTGAGCCGGATCAATATTAGTCATTGCTTTTGGAACCAAAGTTTCTTTGCTCAATTCTAATCTTGGCTAGTTTCTCAGAAGCAGTTGATTCCAAACGGGAAATTATCTCCTGGGTCCCCCCCCCCCTTCCAGAAGTCTGAGGAAAAAGGTGGAGAGAAATGGCAGGCAGATTATCACTATCTGTTTCTACTCTTTCCCTCAGCCATTTAAATCTCTTTGCACCTCATCAGGAGGACAGAACTTGTAATGTTTATTCCCCATGACAACACTCCTGAAGACATCTCTTGATGCCTTCTCCTTTAGCAACAAGTTTCCCCACAGCTGGTGGAGAGCTGCCCTTGTTGTCGCTTTTCTCCCTTTCCTTCTCCTAATAACTCCTGGGGTGCTTCCAGACAAGGCTTTTATGGTAGTGGTGAGAGTGTTGGACTGGAACTCGGGAGATCTGGGTTCTACTAGTCCCCGCTCGGCCATGAAACTCACTGGGTGACTTTGGGCCAGTCACTGACTCTCAGCCTAACCTACCTCACAGGGTTGTTGTGAGGATAAAATGGAGAGGAGGAGGAGGAGGATTATGTAAGCCGCCTTGGGTTCCTTGCAGGAAAAAAGGCGGGGTATAAATATAATAAATAAATAAATAAATTCGTGGAATTTTATGGGGGATCCAGATGTCAGATTCCACTCATAACCCTCTCATGTTTAACCACCATTTCTTCCATCTTTTTCCTTACCATAGAAAATCTGTTAAGGAAAAAAAAAGACAGAATTGCTGCACATTTCCTTCTGTTTGTTAGTTAGTGCTAGGAGCCCTGTATCTGGAAGCACCCCTTATCCCATTTGGAAAGATAAGCACTATCCAGATGAATTATGGATGTTGTGTTCTTTCATCCCTAGCAGTGTCATCTTTGTTGTCAATGACAGTTGTCCTAGAATTCAATGCCTGTCAGTATCAGCAAAGAAGATAAAGAGGATGCGTGCGTCGTCACCCATTTCCCTCCTTTTATATTTGTCTCTCCACCCAGCTCGCTACCATCATTAGGAGGACAGAGTTACCAAATTTCAATCGGTTTCGCCACCAATTACACAATAATCATAACCAAGATAAATTATGAATGTGCCCTTTTAAAACAATCAAAATGTTTGCTAGTGTTCTAAGGAAGATCCAGATTATTGCTTGACACTTCACAAATGGCCAGGTTTGCTGGCTGTGAGGCAAGAAACTATTTCTGTACTTTTCAATGCAGGGTGAAACCTCGCCACCCCCAGACATTTTAATTTCTGTGACACGTGTGTGTGTGTGTGTGTGTGTGTGTTGCAGTTGTTTATGGCTTTGAATGTATGGCTGTGCAGTACAATCAGATATGACAAATGTAGCTTGTCATGCAAGCTACATCTGCTGAAATTCCCTCTTCTACACAATTATTAAAGGTGCAGGAACCCTGTCCATGTCATCTGGCCATCCTGCTGGGAAATACCTGTATTAAACAGTGGATGAATGGATAGGATATTTCCTTTGAATATTAGAGGGCCTGTAGGTTGTGTTTGTTTTGTAGAGATGCTCCTGTTCATTCTCTCCTTCCACATGTATCTGAGGGCATCTGCCAATTGAGCATATATAAATTAATTAATTAAATGAATGTATGAATGAATATCCATGTCATCATCATCATCAGGCGATCACTCGTGACCGAGTAAGATTGTCTTCCGGGATAAAAGGAGGAAATTCTAAAGAAGATTGTGTAGACTCTAGCGATGGGTCCGTAAGTGACTGTGGAGGCCAATTCTAGATCCACACAGCTTCCATGTTAGTTAAAGGGCGGGTTTGCACTACATGTAGGCTGGTTTATAAACCAGACTGCTGCAGCTTGGCTTATAAACCACCCTACCCCCGATGCGCCCGACAGATGATCGGGTGCATTGGGAGTAGGGTGCACCCTGCCTCCCTCCTCGGTTTACGCGCAGTTATCCCATGAGACACTGTGGGAGCACCGCGGTTTCCCTCCTCCACACCGACACTTGTCAGTGGAGGCGGAGGCGGCGGGCGGGCAAGCAGGGATAACCGACAACCCTCAACCTGACTTATGAGTAGACCTTGCGAGCCACAGTGAGGGCTGTCAGCACTGCTGCCAGTCTAGGCAGAGGTGACTTGCTCATGAGCAGTCCGCCTCTGCCGAGATTGGTAGCAGCTTTGTCTTGCCATGCAGAGCGCAGCTCGCTCCGTCTGCTGCTGCTGCTGCTGCTGCCTAGCGACGGCACCGGATGGGGGGGAACCAAGCTGCATTCTGCTTGGCCTACTCCCGAGTAGGACATGTAGCGCATGTCTCCTCCCATCTGGTGCCGCTGCCATTTGGCAGTAGCACCAGACGGTGGGAGCCGAGCCACACTCCGCTCAGCCTACTCGGGAGTAGGCCGAGCAGAGCACAGCTCCCCCCATCCAGATGGCTGGCGGCATCACTCTTGCTAGTCATCACTGCGCATGTATGGTGGTGACTAGCCCCCGCTCACTCCTGCTCACGAGGAGTCCTCATGAGTGGGAGTGACAGCTGGTGGTGGTGCAGTCTCCACTGTGTGCTGCTGCTGTGAGCCCTGAATGGGGCTTGAGGAGGCAGCGCAAAGTGGAGATTGGGGAAGCTGATGATAGCTGTCCCCAAGTGCTGCTTGGGCACTTTGGGGTGGCTGTCATTGGCACTCGCCTGGGGCCGCTTGGCAAGAGCGGGAGGGGATTTTGCCGCTCTTGCCAAGCAGCTGTGTAGCAGTTTGGGTTACCCCTGGGCTTGTCGTGTCAATCTGGGTTTGGATGACACTGCAAGCCCAGAGGTGGCTACTAAACCCTACTGCTACAAGCCATGGCCTGTCGAGGTGGCTTATAAGCCCAGAAGCTGGGCTTATTAGCCACCCTGAATAAAACATGGCAGATTCACACAACACAACAAGCCCCACTGACAAGCCCCTGGCCAGGGGGGCTTGTTGTGTTGTGTGAACCCAGTCACAGGGTAAGAACTGTTGTGTTGGGATATTAGGGTTGGTCCCCAGGATAGTTGGCTCGGGGCTTAAATCGCATGTACTAAACACACTGACAGATGTACTACAGAGTGCTTTACTGAATTTCCAAAAATGCTAGTGTTAAAAATCCAGAGGATTATATTCAAGGATAAATCCTCACATGTAGTGCCACTTGATGTAACATTCAAAGGGGGCTCTGTATCCTGTATGCTTTGAAACAAGTCACCTTATGAGACAACTTTGAGCCAAATGACACTCACTCAAGACACATAAAATCCATGCATGAAATGTAGCCTCCACATGGGAAGCACATGTGTCTAAACTCCATATGTTTTCTCAGTAAGGGGAAACCAGGGGAGTCCCTGAGGTTTTGCTTTGCAGCTGTTCAGCTATTCTATATGGTCACAGAAAGACTTTTTCCCCTCTCTCCCCCAAACCTTAAAACTTTACTGGAACTCCTAGGCTGGCATTTGTAATACAGTTCCTCATATTTCAATGCATGCTGCCTCAGGCCTCCCATTAACAATCAGACCTTGAGCGGAACACAAGCCTCCAATTTCTCGGCAATCAGGATTTTTTTAAAAAAGTGAACTGACCCCAAGGGCAAATGGAAAAGGAGGGGGACTGCGAGGAGATCTTCAGCTGTTTCTTGTTACTGGTCATCAATTCTTTTAGGTATGATGAGCCTTTATTTCCTCTTCCTCCTCCTGCTCATATTAGCTATTGTATCTTGTTTATCGCATTAACAAAAATTCAGTTGCCTATTCTGAACCTTTTGTGTCAGTTCAAAGAATTACATTTACCATTTTTGAGGGGGGGAATGCATTTTACTTTCTTTACATTTTATTGCAGTAACTGGCTTTCCCCCCTGCTATTCCCTTTAAAAAGAAAACTAAACCAATGTAAACAAATGTTTCAAAATCCACTTCTCTGCCCAGAAAACTCCATTGTAGACATCCAGATCCCCAATCAAGGAAAATGTAATCATGTGGGACTAGTGGACTAAAGCCATGGTTACAGCACTGTTGCCCATGGATTCCTATAGCTTCAAACTCAATATCCTAACCTGCCACTGCTCTTTCTATGTATCAACTCTTAGGTTTACCTCCTTCCGTGTTTATCTCCTTCCATTCCATCTCTCTCTTGCAACCCTTCCTCCTGGAGGTCTAGGTGAATAATAGGGAAGTGTTATGGCCTGGGAGTCATATTACAAGTTTTAATACTGGCCTGTGGATTGTCCCAAAAAATCCATTTATACATACCCTCCCATATGTACTCACACTGACATACATCTCTCTGGCACATACAGATCTGCATTCTTACATATTCAGCAATGTGCATTCTTTCTCAGACATATGCACATGCATGCACAATACACACTAAACAGAGGCATATACTCACACACGAGCAAACACATCCTCTCTTTTCCCCAAATTCACACCAACAGGCATATGTCCACCTTCAGCAGATAGTAATAGTGTGGAACAAAGAAACCTTGATTTCTCTTTGCCAGGCAGCCAAAAGCTACATGGGAAATAGAGAGAAGATTTTTGTCTTATCTTCCCATCCAGCCACAACAAAGGTTGTTTCCTTCCTTGAAGCTTGTTGACTTGGGAAAGCATTAATCAGTTATGGAGGCAACCAAGTCCTGCAGAACCAAAGAAGACTAAAGGTGTTCATGTTTAGACAGAAAAAAAATTCGTTCCGGAAACGTGCTTGTAATCCAAAACACTCTTATATCAAAACAAAATCCTCACAAAAAAGTTTGTACAGAGATTTTTAATTTAAGCCGTACTACAGTACTTGTATTGCAAGACGTCGCTTGTATATCAAGTAAAAAATAAATAAATAAATATTTAAAAATTTGCTTGTCTTGCAAAATGCTCTCAAACCAAGTTACTTGCAATCCAAGGTATTACTGTATAAGGAATATAACTGGGTAAGGCAGCTTCAGGGCAATTATCCCTGGTGCTCATCCTAACAAGTTGATGCTATATGTAAGGCCCTGGCATGGCTCCAAGAAACTATCCTGCCTTTTGGATGCTGTGAAAGTTCACTACACTACCTGTTGAACCTTAATAACCTCCTTGCCATTCTTCTGGTAGAGCCCATCCAATACACTGTGGAAGATGCAACCACAGATCTCCTGCTGTCTCGTCCAGTTGCGCCCTGACAGCCTTACACCCTGTTTCAAGGCCTATTCCACGAATTCCCTTTTTACAAAACTGAAAGACACGTGCCTATTCTGCGTATATTGCAAAATGCACTCCTCCCCCCCACAGAGATTAATGAGTTTCCTTCACTAACTGCTATGCAGCCTTGCTGAATTGAGGAAGTCTACCATTTATAAAAACATGAGGTTAATGTCGGGGCAGTTTGTGAGACAGCGGGGGTAGGCCCAGACTACACATAGGCAGGGGGCATCAATTAAAAATGGGGGGGGGGGTGTATTCAGCGCCATAGGCCTGTGCAAGGAATTGAACAAAAAGAGCTTTCTTTATGGTACTGCCCAAGGGAAGCTAGGCTGGTTCAACAAGGGGTAAGAAAAAGCCATGATATGCGTCACAGAGGCTGCAAGGCAAATTTGTCATAAGAACAAGCAAAGACAGGGCTCTGGGAATGAATGGAGCCTTACTTGGGGTTTGCTTATGCTACAGGCAGTGTGAAAATCTACACTGTACTTCGGGGTGGCTTGATATCTATGAATCTGCGCAATCGACTTATTGCACCATAACTCCACATTTGTTTCTAATTTACTGCTTTTGATGCTTGCTTGCTTGGAATTTGTGTGGCTATTGTGTGGGAGCAGGGTGGGTGGGAAACAGAGGGTTAGCTCCATACTTAGTCATGCTTAGAGTAGACCCATTGACATAAATGGGAATGAAGTCCAATTGATTTCAGTGGGTCGACGCTAAGTATAGTCGATAGTCTTATAGTACCAATATAAAAGTTTTCCCTTTTTGTAGGGTTTTTTTTTAAAAGTGGTGGTGGTGGTATTCTGAAAGAGTGGCATACATCAGGAGATACACTGTCCTCCCCACCCAAACAAAGCCACACCATTTGGGGAACAGTGCTACGACTGCTGAATGCTGTCTAGATGGCCATAGGATAGCTCGGAGTCCCACCTCTGACCTTGGAAATGCATTCCAAGATCGGAGCTGGGACTCCAACCGCGGAACACCCTCCCTCCTCCCTCGCAGCCAACGTGGTTCTTTCTGTGCTTGTTGCGGCTCCAAAGCTGCAAGTGCGACTTTGCAGCCAGCTCGGGGGGGGGCTATTCCGGGGGGGGCAGGGAGGGGAGGAGTGAGGCTTTGCCGAGATGCAATGCCGGCAGTGCCTCAGCCCCTCCTCCTCATGAGCAGGGGAAAAAGACACAGTCTTTTGCAGGGCAAGGGAAGTGCGGAGGCACACCTTGCCTCTGTGATCCTCCTGCGCTCAGTTGGATGCCCATAATACTCCGGGTTCGGAGGATTACTGGTAGCCACATTGGATGGCGTCGTAGGTATACTTTTTTGTTCACGTTGAAAATCTATTTATTGTGGCTGTGCACTTGATCTCTCCTGTACAAGAGTGAACAGCTTGGTAGATTGTTTAGAAAGGGAGTTTGAGCAACAGCTGTCCATCCATAGGAAGGATACAGGCTTTTCTACACAAGGCGTTTATTGTGTGCTCATCACTCCCTACTCATGGTTGTTTACTGGTTCTTTAGATGACATCATGACCCTCCAGTTTCACTTCCGTGTCTGACCAGCACTTTCGGCAAGTTTTTTTAGAGCAGGGAAAATATTGCATTTAATTGTGAAAGTGAAAGAAAGTGCCATTTCCTCTTGTGTATTTGCAGTATTCTGCTATATCACAGTGCCACCTAGAGGTTACGTAGTGGAAAATCAAGAAATGAAATGCTGCTCATGTAGTGGAAATATTGTTAGCATTCTCATGTGTGTATTATCCTAAGGTCAGAGAGTATTCCTCAGTGCCTTCTGTACTTCAAAACTTAGAGGTAGAATAAAGGAGAAGAGGCTAGTTAATAAATGGTATGTTAACCTAACAGACTCTCAGCGTTGGCTTCCTTTGTGGTTTCCATTCTCTGTCTCTTAGCCACATATACTAAGCTCAGCTGGTCTCTGGTATTCCCTGAAACAAGCACACTGAAAGAGTGTCAGCTCACCACGAGTTGAGTGGGATCCCTAGATCCTGACACCAGGCTGAGGGGGTCTCCTCAAGGGCTAGAGCAGTGTTCTCCAACCTTGGGTCCCCAGATGTTTTTGGCCTACAACTTTTTGGCCTACCCAGCATAGCTGGCTGGGGCATGCTGGGAGTTGTAGGCCAAAAACATCTGGGGACCCAAGGTTGGAGAACACTGGGCTAGAGGAAGGTGAGGAGCTTAAGCTACTGACAGGGTGCCCTTAGAATTCTCAAGAACAAAGGCCTTAAGATACCAGATAGGATACTCCCTGTAGCATTTCAGACAGCTGACTGTAAGTACCAAACCATATTAATTGACAGGATACCTTGACTGTCTGACCCATAGTGTGAAATTCGGTGAAGTGCGGGTGTTTCCTCATGCTAGTCTTCAGAAACCAGCAGTTTTATTACACAAAAGTATCTCCTTGAAGCAGCTCAGTGCAATGGTCCTTTTCCATCATGCTGCTATTATTAAGTATAGAGTGCTCTGTGAAGCCCAGTCTCTGCAGAGCCATTAAGTCATAACTGGGAGACATGATGAGGCCTCCAGAGGAGACACATGCATGGGAGTACTACTGCCTGAGCAGATGAAACATTGCTGGGGATGTGTACATTCAAAAGATTGGTATGTGAGCAAAGTATCTAGCATAGGATCTGGGCTGGCACGCTGAATACAGGCAGTCCCCAGGTTACGAATGAGTTCCATTCTTAAGAATGTCTTTAAGTCAGATTTGTATGTAAGTCGGAACAGCATAGATTTCATAGATCATAGAGCTGGAAGGAGCCTACAAGGCTATCGAGTCCAACCCCCTGCTCAATGCAGGAAACTAGAGGAGGGGTCTCCCATCCAAGTAATAACCAGGCCTGACCCTGCTTAGCTTTCCACACTCAGACAAGCTGAGCCAGCATAAGCCACAGGCCTGTATAGCATTCTGTACGTTAAAATTGGCATTTACGCAAATTGCGTAAATTACGCAAATTGCGTAGTATACTATGCTTTCTACTCTACGTAAACAACATAGCGCCAGGGAACCCAGAAGTCCATTCTTAAGTATGGGTTGTCTGTAAGTTAGACGTTCTTAAGTCGGGGACTGCCTGTATCTGGGAATTATATACCGGTATACACATGCACATACGTAAGTTAAATGGCTCGATGCTGCGATTGCAAAGAAAAACATAGCCATGTATGGGTGCCAGTGCAAATGCTCCGCAGCAAAGCACAGCATCCTGTTCAACAGTTGAATGTGGACGTGATAGAAGCCCATGATATGCATACCTTGGGAGCAAGAGGCAACAAGTGGGTGCAGAAGAGGCGAGGGATGCGGGACTCTCAATTTCGTTTCTCCTGCATTCAGTCTTTTTTAAAAAAATCTCAAGTTCTTTCTCTCCCAAATCTAAACAGATTCCAGAGCAGTGAACAAAAGAAAGATAAAACAGATAAAAAGAATAAAACAGTATGTTAAAACAGAATCAATAAAAACCATGCCTGGTCAGTCAAGGAAGGCTACTTGAAATACATATGTTTTCAGGAGGTGCTGAAAACAATACAATGTTGGTGCCTGCCTGACCTCCAGAGGCAGGGAATTCCAGAGAAAGGGAGCCACCACACTGAAGGCCCTTCTCCGGGTGGACTCCAATCAGGCCACAGGTCCATGTGGAGACACCATGGACATGCCATCCGATGACCTCAGTGATGGGCATGTTAGTAAGGGAGAAGGCGCTCTCTCAAGTATCCTGGTCCCAAGTTGTTTAGGATGTTGTACACTAGTTCCAAAACCTTAAACCTGGCCCAGTAGTGAATAGGCAGCCAGTGCAGTTCCCTCAGCAAAGGAGTTGTATGCTGTAAAGGGGCAGCTCCTAGCAACAGCTAAGCTACTGCATTCTGCACTAGCTCCAGCTTCTGGACCAGCCTTAAGGGCAGCCCCACATAGAGTGCATTGCAGTAATCCAGTATTGAGGTAACTGCTGCCTGCACCATTGTGGCCAGGCTATCCCTGGCCAGGAGAGACTGTAGCTGGTGAACCAGTTAAAGCTGGTAAAAGGCACTCCGAGCCACCGCAGTCACTTGGAACTCAAGTGACAGTGATGGATCTAGGGGTACCAGACTATGAACCTGATCTTTCAAAGGCAGTGCAACCCCATGCAGAACAGGCAATGAGCCTATCTCCTGGACTCTGGAACCACTCACCAACAGGGCTTCTGTCTTGCCAGGATTCAGCTTCAATATATTGGCCCTCATCCAGCCCATCACTGAGTCTAGGCACTGATCCAGGACTTGCACAACATCACCTGATTCAGTTGTCACAGGGAGATAGAGCTGTGCGTCATTAGCTTACTGATGGCACTTAGTTCCAAATCCCCTAATGACCATTCCCAATGGCTTCATATAGATGTTAAATAACATTGATGGTACCCTGTGGAACCCCATAGCTCAGTTGCCAAGGGGCCGAGGGATAGTCACTCAATGTTACTCTCTGAACTCGATCCTGCAGGTAAGACTGGAACCACTCCAAAGTGGAGTGTAACACAGTGCCTCCAAAATCCAGCCCATGGAGTCAATCCAGGAGAATACCATGTTTGATGGTATCGAAAGCTGATGAGAGAATGAGCAGAATTAACAGGGTTGCACTCCCCCTGTCCCTCTTTTGATAAAGGTCATCCATCAGGGTGACCAAGGCTGACATGGTCCCATAACTGGAATGGGTCTAGATCAGGGGTTCTCAACCAGGGGGGAATCCCCCCCCGGGGGGGATTTTAGGTTTTTTTTGGGGGGGGGAATTGGGACCACAGACTCAAACTGTTGGAATACTGATCTTTCTACAAATTACAATTCTACAGATTGTACATAATCTACAGGACATCACACCTTATTGTGTGGCACAGATTAAGTCAGACAATCTTGAAAAGGGGGGAATGACATTCTGACATATGGTGAAAGGGGTACATGGGGCAAAAAAGGTTGAGAACCACTGGTCTAGATAATCAGTATCCTCCGAGAGTGCCTGCAGTTGTTCCTTCACCCTCTCAGGTGGCTTCCTTAAGAAAGGGCAATTTGCAACTGGGCAGTAGTTCTCAAGTACCATTGGGTCCAGAGTGGGTTTCTTCAGGAGTGGTCGCACTACTGCCTCCTTAAGGACAGCAGGAACCACCCCTTCGCACAGAGATGCATTTACCACTCCCTGGACCCACCCAGTCATACCCCTATGGCCAGCTTTTATCAGGCAGGGGTGGGCAAGGATCAAGAGGGCACGTGGTCAGTCACATTGCTGCAAGCACCTTGTCCATGTCATCAGACCGCAGCAACAGAAATTGATCCCACAAAATCGGGCAGATGATGGCATCAGACACCTTGACTGGAGTTGCACTAACAACAGCGTCATTTGCTGTGCGGAGACAATAAGTCTTGTTCTCAAAGTGCAAATTTCAAAGGATAACTGAGGTTTGGTTAGCATAATGGTTCAAAAGTGTGAAATTAATTTCTCTCCCCCATCCCTAGGACCAACACAGCTATCTAATTCTTTCCTTTCACACGTGGTAAACACTGAGTTTTGGTATGGCCACTACCAAATGTGGTATGGTATGGTCATTTCATTTCATCTTTGACCCTTATTGGCACAGCGCTAGCCTTCATGTGTTTTCCCATGCTTCCATGAGAACTAACGGGGCTCCTACCACCATGAAACCAGTCCTGGGTAGTCCGGCACCGACATAATATGCTACTGTTTTATATTTCTGTGTCAGACAGAAGTGGCTCACTCTAGAAATATGTGAGCCCTGATGTGATGACGCAGCTGGCTGATTAGAGGCATTTAGCATTCTTCACAATGCCAAAAGGATATTTTATCAAGATTTCCTCCCCCTTGCAGACTATTTTTCTTCAATGCAAACATGAAATGGTCTGAGAGATAAGAAATACATTTATACAAGTTCACACTGTAGCAGCCAAAACACTGCAGAGGAGGAGGGGATGGGGTGGAAATCCTCCTTCTCCCCCCTGATTTCCCCAATCAGCTGATCAGCACGCACACACGCCCCACCATTTCCTCTCATTCTGTCCATATTCTCACAATTCCCACTCCCAACTTGGCTGCCTAGACCTTTCCTGCCAGTTCTGCAGACTTCCACTCATGCAGCCAGAGCCAAAGATCTGTAAGGTTGGGGGGGGGGGGGAAGCAGAGATAAGGTTAAGAGAATTCACAAGAGGCTTTGGAATGCTTCTAGTCTGCCCTGGCAGGCACACACTTTGCTGTAACTAAAGCCATGCCTGTCAGTAGTCACCTTTGAGCTCTACAGAGAAGGAAATCCTGCTGACATCTCTCCTAGATGGTCGCCTCCATTGCCAAGTACACTTATGGTTAGGAAGCTGCGCTTAATAGCAAACCATCCCCTGCCTTTCTGTATTGTAAATCATTTGCGGAACCTCCACCTCTATTCTGTCACTTTTATAGCGTATAAAAGGGCCAAACCCAGACATGTAGATTTCCATGTACCGTACTTTGTTTAGATTCTGGAAAGAAAAAGAAGACGGGGGGAAAAACACAAAGCTTCCAACAATGAAAGAAAAGCTAAATGATAGGAACAGTCAATCTAGGGAAGCGATAGAATTTCCTTTATTAAAACCTTGGAGAAAATAGTGGATAATAATCTAAGTGGTGGTACATAATTATATTTCTATTTATTCATACTAGTAAAGCACAGCATTTGAAGGGTCTTGTTTCAGAGTTTCATTACAGTCTCTTTCCCCTTGGAAATTGGTATGAGGGTCGAGCTGGGCTTCGTACTTGAAATGGAGAATGGTGTCCTGAATGCGTACACCGGCCTTCCCCGGCTTGGCACCCCTCCAGATGTTTTGAACTACAGTTATCATCATTGCTGACCATTGGATGTGCTCACCGAGGCTGATGGGATTTGGAGTCCAAAACATATGGAATGGTACCAGGTTGGGGAAGGCTGGTATTTTCAAAAGAGATATCACATTGGGGGGTGTTTTTCATTTTTATTGATCACTTTCTCAATGGGTGCGTCACAATCTGTTTTCCACACATGCCACTTTTTGGAAACGGGTCTGAGAATCCAGTTTTCAAGCTGGTCCTGGGATGAGCAGTGAGGTGGCCAAGTTTGCACATGACACCAAATTATTCAGGGTGGGTAACAACAACAACAACAACAACAACAACAACAACAAAAATGGATTATGAGGAGCCTTCCAAACTGGGGAAATGTTCAACATAGGGACAAATGCAGTGCAGGGGGTCTGAGCTGGTGGTGACTGACCAGGAAAGAGGCCTTGGGATTGTGGCAGATAGCGCAATGAAAACACTAGCCCCGTGCACGGCAGCTATGAAAAAGGCAAATTCCATGAGAGGGATCATTAGGAAAGGTATCAAAAAGAAAACTGCCAATGTTGTAATGCCTGCAGACAAATCTATGGCTGTGACAGCACTTGGAATATTGTGTACAGCTCAGGAGTCTCTGACTCTCTGCATCTTAAAAAAGGTATTGGAGAGCTGGGAAAGCTGCAGAAAGGGCAACCAAAAGGATCAGGGGTCTGGAGCCACTCAGACACATTATTCAGGAAGGGTGTCCTGAAGGTGTGGACCAAATTTTATTCAGATATCTCAATATGTTACAAACAAACTGACAAGCAAGCTTACTTGCAAATGGAATGCTTAATCGGGAGCGGAGGGCCACAAAGATCCGGGGCTCAGGCCCACAGGACAAAAAAGGATGCACAAATTTGCATATGCTAATTTATATATGCTCTAAAGTGTGTGTGTGTGTGTGTGTGTGTGTGTAAACGACCCTAACTCCTAAGGATACTCCTATTTGTAAAAAGGGATGTATGGGCAGGGGAGAGGAGGGCATCTGATTTCAGAAAAAAAACCCTCAGGCAGAAAGGTTCAAGGCAGGGCGGGGGCAGCAGGAGGTGAAGCACATGTGGGCAAAAAGTCAGCTAATCCAGGGGGATGAGATGCAACAGAGCTCATCAGGGCCCCTGTACCTTTATTTCAGCAAGTGCCCGTGGACAGCAGGGTGGTCAGGCAGATGGCCTCCCAGAGATTCGGGGCTCCAAATGAAAGATTCAAGGCTCCAGCCCTACTGGACCGCCCTCTGTGCTTTTTATGTAGTCTTCCCCAACCTGGTACCCATGGGTGTCCACAGGAAGGGAAAAGGGGGTAGTTTACTGCCCCACCCCAATGGGCCATAATCTTCAGATTCCCAGTTTTCATTAAAAAATAAAATAAAAAAGCAAGTTTCTAGCCCTTGTAGAACCCAAGATATGAAGCAAAATGTGCAACCACTGTTCTGCCCATTTGTTTTGTGAGAGGCTAATCAGTTCCCGCCTTTCAGCGTTTTTTTAGCCAATAAATGAAGTCCTAGCAATTGTTAACGTACCCACTATATAGAAAAGGAACATCCTGGTTCATTTAATCCTTTTCGGGGTCTTCCCTGCTAGGAAGTAATTGCAGGCACATAAAAAAATAATAAAAATTAATTAGAAACCCAGGAGTTTAGTGAAGCCAAGATCAGACAGTCGTGTGCCTACCAAAAAAAGAAAAGATAGCAGGAAAGACAGGAGTTCATGATCTTTCTAACTCAGGTCTTGTTAATAATTGTTCCCCTGAGTGTATAAATGTTAGAAAAATTACCCTGACAATGCATGACAATAAAGTGCATCATTATTACACAACTCTATTGCATGAGGCAGGGCTGCAGCTGAAGTGTGGGTTACACCAAAGTTGCCTGGTGTTATTCCCATTGCGTGTGTGTGTGTGTGTGTGTGCGTGTGTGCGTGTGTGCAAGGGGGGGGCACAGAGTAGTGTATGACAACTCTGCAGTATATAGTTCAGTGTTGTTATCCAGTCTCCTGGCATGTTGGTGTTTTAGGGAAATGCAGATGGGGCTATGAAGTGGATTGTAGCGGCTGTAAGGGCTAGAGGGGGGTTGTGAATGATGTATAGAGCTTTAAGAGAACCTGCCGTTTTTAACTCTTGCAGAAGGCCAGAGTGGAGCATCTTCCCATTTTTCTCTTAGTGCAGGCCTTGGAATGGAGACAGTGTGCGACGCAGCTCCTCAGAAGTCAGTGTTTTCTCATGTATTCTAAATAATCCTGTTGGGAAGGAGCCTGAATCCCTTGTGTTTTGCCTGCAGAGCCTAGCCTAGCAGCGGACTGCAAGCTGAGCAGGTCTCCCCTGCCCCAATATAATTGTGTGTGTGTGTGTGTGTGTGTGTGTGTGTGTACACCCTTCACTCATGTAGTGGCTGTTGGCCCAAGGGCCATTATAGGGGTGAAAGGAGTCAGGTGGACATTGTTCAGACACCAGGTCTACCAGAAATGGTGGGTCTGTTCTCTGATGCTACTGGGGGTTTCTAAGAATGTGCAACCATACACAAAATATGTAGTTCCAAGGAAAATATGCAATTCCAAAAGAACATTGCTGCAGTTCAAAATTCAAGCCATGCAAAAGTTGTATCGTTAGACGTTAGCTGATGTAAACAGTGGCTGATAACAATGTGAAAAGTAAAGTGAGTAGTCCAGGCTCCTCTAGCACAGGCCAGAGTATAGATTCTTTAAGACAAGGGTAGGCAACCTGGTGCCCTCCAGATGTTTTGGACCCCAATTCCCATCAGCCCCAGCCAGCATGACCAATGGTCAGGAATGCTGGGAGTTGTAGTCCAAAACATCTGGAGGGCACCAGGTTGGGGAAGACTGCTCTAGGGAGTGTTCACCAATGCTTCCAAGATGAAGGAAATCATTTCAGGACAAGTCATGTTACGACAAGGGCAGCGATGCCATAAAATATCTGTTGTGATATTCTTAAGACAGCTGTATGGTGTTTGTGCGTCCCCCCACTTGTTTCTAGGGTGCTTTTTTTAAAAAAAAATCCCTCACTCCAAATAAAGGTTTGTTGGAGTTCGTGATGCTTCTGGAATATATAATACTCTTCTGCATTAGTGTTGTTCAGTTTCCAGGATCCTCTACTACTGTATGTAGGCTTCTAAATGTCATGGAATGTGACGCTAAGCAACAAAGCACACACAGAAAGAAAGTGCACGGGTGTGGTGTAGCAGTGCACACTATGTGTGCGAATTACAATCACAAGCTGCTGTGCAGCTTTGCCCTCTCCCTTGGAAAAATTCCTGCGGATGCCCATGCTGGCACCCTCCAGATGTAGTGGACTACAACTGCCATCATCCCCAGCCACCATTGGCCATTCTGGGTGGAGTGATGGGATCCATTGACCAACACACCTGGAAGTTGCTAGGTTGGGAAAGCCTGGTTTAATGGGAGAGTTAAGCCATAGGCCTCATTTCTCTCAGCCACTAATTAGTAGCCTTCTTCCCCCTCTCTCTCAGGGGGCTTAAAGCGGGTCACAGGATCATAGAAACATCTCCTACACAACAGCTGAGCTATGATTAAAATCATTAAAACTGTGAAGGAAGGAGCCTTTGGGGGTTCCTACATGCATGCATGCATGCACACACACACACACACACACACACACACACACACACGCCTCCTCATGTGAAAAACAAGTAAGGCCGGTTGGGGGCTGGGAGGAGGCGAAATGTGCATAAAGTATCGGATGAGACATGGCGCCTGGGTCTACAGCTTTCAAATGCAAATGTAGTTCAGGCCCAGTAAGTCATGAGTTCCCCTCCCTGCCTGGCCAGGTGAAGTGCATCATGATTGGCTGGAGGCAGTAGAGCTACAGGAAGGATGGGGGAGGGGGGAGGGGGAAAAGGTATATTCCCAAAGTGTAGCCTGTGTGTCTTTGTTCGTCGTGTGGTTGCTGGCTGTGGAGCAATGGCAGCAAGCCAAGCAGAGGTCCAAGCCTTCGGGGGGCCTCAGGATACAACCCCAGGTAGCTCCTGGTGAAATTAGCTGAATGAGGGCTCTGGTAAAGACAGGCCTTGTGGGGGGCTACCCATCTCAGACCTTCGGGTAGGTGAAGTACCTACCTGACAGCAAGGCTGTGCTGGATCTAACCCTGGAAGAGAACTGACCCCCAGGAAACAGAGTTGTGTGCCTGGGAGATATTAAGGAATCAGGTTTTGTTATTTTGCAGCTTTACTTTGTACTAAAGTGTCTCTCTATTTTGTGTGCTTCTCTCATTTCCCTATTCTTGTTGTAAAATGCTACCAGAATAAACCTTTCTTGGTTTTACCCCACATGGTGTTTGTGGATTGCTCTGCTTGGTTCAGTAACTAAATTCAGGTTATAGACAAAGGCAAGTCCCTGAACAGAGATTCAAGTAGGATTGCAGACAGCTGAGGCTGGCAATCTGGTACCTTGAGATCTCTGGGGGTCTTGGGTCCTTTGGGGTAGGAAAGGGTGGGGGTGTGGTGGGTCAGCCAGCCCCCCCTTCCTCCACAAAAACAAAAACAAAAAAACCATCTGTCCAACCAGCTAGGTTACTAAAACAACAACAATTATTTCTACAAATCCTGCTGGAACAAGAAAGCTTCTTTCTGCTCTCTTCCTAAAGACCTGTACTGTCAGGTGAGACCCTTTGTCCCCAGGAGGGCCTTCCACGGAGGAAGTCCCCTACTCCCCATGTTCTCAATGAATTAGGTGGAAATGAAATCCAGAGCAGGGCATCCCTGAAGATCCCTCAGGCATGTTGGGACCAGGCCATAGATGACATTATTGGAAATAAATAGTAGGTATCTTGACTTCGGCCTTGGAATTTACAAGCAGCCAAATATTGGTATTTTATATTATCTTTGCCTTCCTCCTGTAATCTGCTGTGGTGAAGCTTTGTGCACAAGCTGCATTTTCTAGACAGTTATCAAGAGGAGCCCCAAGAAGAATGCATTGCAGCAGTAAATTTGAAAGATGCCATAAACATGGATGAAGATATAAGGTCATTATTATCCAGGAATGAATAGTTTGCGTATCAGATATAATAACTGGGGGAAAAGTACGTACTCCCTGCTCTAGGTATAAGGCTTGGTCTTGGAGGGTGCCCATTAATTTAATTTCCTTTGCTTTTCCAGAGAAAATGAAATCCAGTTCAGAGCAGGCAGCCTCACATCATGTGCAATGCTAATCACATTGAATGAGAGGAAAGAAAAACCATTGGGCATTATCAAATTATATATTAGTGGCACCAGTGATTAAGAGATTATCACTTCCAGCCGTTCATACAGATCAGGAGTGGGGAACCTCAGGCCAATGGTCTAAGTCCAGCCCTCCTCGGGTCCCAGTCCCAGATGGCCACCCACCCTTCCCCTGAACCCACCAACTTTCCCTCAACCACCAATCATTTGGTTGTTTCCTGGCTTTTGTGCAGGGTTCTCCCCCCCCCCCCACATTATAAAAGGTTGAAAGGCCTCTCCTAAGGTGTAGTGACTGGCAGTAAGATCTTTAAGCTACAATATGCTGGTATTTTGTGTAGGGGGGGGGCATTTTGGCCCCACCCCTTTTGCCATTGCCACTACCCCTTTAACTTAGGCTCCACCCACCACTGGTATGCAGCCTCTGAGAGATTTTCTGAAATTGAATTCGCCCCTTGAGCTAAAAGAGGTTCTTCACTGCTGATATAGACATTAAATAGGATTGGCAACAGGATAGGGCAAGCACACTGCAGTAGTCTACAGGTATATGTACTCACAAGTGTATTGAAGACACAACAACATCTTCCGGAACAGCAATTAGAAAGGTCCAGAGCCTCCTCTTCTAGCCAGGGGAACATTTCTTCCTTTCATTATCTTTCAGGAAACTCCTCAAGCTATACTTCATAAGTTATAATGGTCAAAGTCAACAATATTGAAAGTTGCTGAAGGTCAAAAGGTCATTATGGAAACTATAAATTTCTAGATGTAGATCAGATGTAGACCAGAACTATAAAAAACAACAACAACCCAACCCAAGTCAAAATGCACTTGAAACTAATCCTAATACATGTATTGTTGTATTTCTGCTATTTTTAATGATTGCAGGGAAGACATGCACATTTGAAAACCCAGAAAATGAATTACTGACTCTTGCAGGACAGTTTAAAAGATCTTACTTGGAAGTAAGGCCCAATGCAGTCCATGGAGACATTCATCCAACCAAGATGTTTGCCATGAAGAGAAATTTCAAGCAAACACCTTGAAATGTAAACTGTGCAAAAATCATGTCTGAATTCCAAACTTTGCTGGAATCTAAACATAGTCCTCATCTTCTAGCCAGGGGAACATTTCTTCTTGCCATTATCTTTTAGTAAACTCCTCAAGCATGACACACGTCTACACCTACACAACACCACCGTTCACCCAAGCACTCTTTGAATATCCATGTATGCAAGAAGATCCATATTGACCAGCATTCTGTGGAGAAAAGAGGGGCTTCCCCTGAGCACTTTCAGCCAACTCAGCATGCGACTGATTAGTTTCACCATGTGCCTGCTTACGTTGCCCTGATCTGGGTTGGTCAAGTGGAATAGAACTTTGACTTCCTGCCCCAGTCAAGGAACATGAAAAGTTGGGTTGGGCGGAATCTGATAACTCCTAACAGCTGCTTGTGCCTTCATTAGGGAGGCCTCGCTTCAGGGCCACAAAGCGTAATCATCATGGTAAGCAAATCTATATCAGTGAAAAGCACTGCATGTTACTGATTAAATATGTTATGCGGTTTATGACATTTGCAAAGTTACATATTTACCTGCTTGTCAATATGTCACAGAAAGATAGATAAATGATGCACCTTTTGTACAAATGACTACATTTTCCGTCACTGTTCGCATTGGTATGCTGTTGTATGATCCCTTCATGCTAATCATTCGGGCCTGCTTTTTAAAATGTTACCCTGTCAGAGCAGTATGTAGCCGAGATCAAGAATATCAGAAAGCAACACTCTTTGGGGTGAGTAATCATAAGAATTTCTTATTACATTTATATCCCTCCTTTCTTCTGTGGTGTGGTGTGAATAGGGTGGCCACTTGTGAATTGCTGAAAAGAGGACATGCATCACCAAAAAAGAGTACACAAGAGGACACCAATTTGCATTAAATTAGCATATGCCAATTTATATATGTAGATGCAAATTTAGAACAAATATTGTAATTGAAATAGAAATACAGTACACCTCACCATAGTATGGGAGACTGTGACCACATGACCAGTGTGCTGGCCTGTTCATTCAGTCTGCTGTCCAGCTGCTGTTGATTGGCAACTTCAAGGCCCATCTGCTCTTCCGTCTGATGGTTCTTTATCTTTATATGGGACATGGGCTGGACAGCCCTTCAAGTAGAGCACACCTTCAAAATAGAGGAAGTCCTCTGGCAGCCCTTCAAATAGAGGACTGCCCTCTGTACAAGAGGACACATTGCCACCCTAGGTGGGAATCAAGTTGGCAACATTGAATTTCCAGGTGGTCTCCCATCCAAGGAAGCACTGAATAGACCTTTACTTGCTTAGCTTTGGGCAGACTGCTGTTCCACATGCCTCCATGCCTTGAAAAGCCATAGATGGGACAATGCTGTTCCTACCAAATGTGATCCATCCCTTTAAGTTCCACAGTTGCTTTTAGAAAACAATTCCACGATGCTGTTTCTGTGTTCTGTCTTGCAATACATTCAATTATTGCCATGCTAAGAGCTCCCTACTTCCGCCATGTCAATCTACTTCATTCCAGGCCTGCAGCAATATTTAAGATTAAAGTTGAAGGCTCCTATAATCAAAGACAAACCAGTCTTCCCAAATTACATGATCACAGTGCAATATGTATGAATAAGACTTGAGTAGGAGACCACCCAGCTCTTTTTCATTTGTAAACCACATTGCAACCAGAAACCAAGTATATGAGCACAAGATCATATTAGTACTAAAAACATTTGGAGAATATTTGAAGTGTCTTTGCATCACTTGGAGTGCTATTAACGCTCATCAGAAGATTCAGACATACAGAGACAAAGGAAGCATCTGTGTTGGGTAATAATCACATGTATAGACAGCAGCTACTTTAAACATAGAGTAGCCTCCATGGCGAACATGGTTTATCAAGCCATGCGTATGATTGTCTTGCATGTAGCTTCTTGTTACTGAAGCATGTAGCTGTGGCGGTTGCTCTTTCAAAATCTAGAGTGAATTTATTCTCTGTTTGGTCTGCAAGTAGTCAATGGCCTTGTCTGCAGAGCTCAGTATTTACCGTATTTTTCGCTCCATAAGACGCACCCCCCCCCAAAATAGGGGGAAATGTCTGTGCGTCTTATGGAGCGAATATTGTTTTTTTAAAAATATTATTATTTTACTTGCCTCCAACTGGTCCAGGGAAGAGTGGAGGGCTCCTGGGCGGAGCAGGGCAAGCCCCTGCCTCGCAGCTGATTCCCCGCGGAACAGCTGATTAAAACTTTTTTTTTTACTTGCCTCCAACTGGTCCGGGGAAGAGTGGAGGGCTCCTGGGCGGAGGGGGCAAGCCCCCGCCTCTCAGCTGATTCCCTGCGGAACAGCTGATTCAAAAAATAATAATATTTTTTTAACTTACCCTACTTCTAAGTGCGTCTTATGGTCCAGTGCGTCTTATGGAGCAAAAAATACGATATTTATTTATTATATTTATACCCCGCCTTTTTTCCTGCAAGGTAACCAAAGACGGCTTCCATAATCCTCCTCCTCCTCCGCTCCATTTTATCCTCACAACAACCCTGTGAGGTAGGTTAGGCTGAGAGTCAGTGACTGGCCCAAAGTCACCCAGTGAGCTTCATGGCCGAGCGGGGACTAGAACCCAGACCTCCTCCGTCCCAGTCCAACACTCTCACCACTCTGTTCCCTAACACACAACAATTCCACCACTGACTAGGGATTAGCAAACTCCTCTCAGCTCTATATAGAATTGGCTTTCTTTCAAAATTCTCAGAAAAAGCTCACCATTTCCCAAGCATTCTTTCCCAGCTCATATTATACTGTACATATGCTGGGAATTTCCAGCTGGGAATTGTAGTTCCAACACCAGCCACTGCATGAAAAAAGGACCACCAAAAATTTTGCAAAGCTTCTGAGATCCCCAGATCTCTCCATCAGGCAAGATTTTTTTGTTTTTGTTTTTTAAAGGTGTGGGGGGGAATGGGGGGGCAGAAAGTGACTAGATGGTGACATCACATTGTTTGCAAGTTCAGACTAGTCCCAAGGTGAAGTGTGGGAGAGGAGTCTGCAGGTATTCAGGATAGGCTCAGCAGGTCATGTGACAGATATAGGAAGCTCATGCTGTCCCTGGTTATGCTGGGAAGACGGACTTGGGGAATGTTTGATCCTCCATTTGGGAGGATATAAAGTCCAGCAATTCTCAGAAGTGTTTTCCATCCTGGTCAAAGTACACAGGCTCCTTTCCCCAGTGGATCACAGAGAGAACAGAGGGTGCTTGGGCAGGTGGTCTGGTTATGTTGTTCACAGACATCAATGAGAGTTTTATCGGGAGTAGGGGCTGAGCATGAAACAACTTTGTAGCTCATATCAACCCTTTTCAACTCTCCTCCTCCACGTGTAGTGAACATATGGAGGAGGGCTCGCAGTCACACACCTGGTTCTGCTCCTGTGATCACCACACCCTGCATACCCCACCAGTTCCACCTCCTGACCGCCACACATAGAACCAAAGATCCAAAAAGGGGCACACAGGTGCATACAGCTAAATCCACACAGGTGCTCCAAGTGATTGGGAACCCTGTATAAGAAGCGCTTCCTTTCCTGTTTTTCCACTACATAACCTCTAGGTGGCACTGTGGTATAGCAGAATAGCACAGGCACACAGGATGAAATAGTGCTTTCCTTTGCTTTCACAATTAAATGCTACATTTCCCCTGCTCTAAAAATACTTGTCAAAAGTGCTGGTCAGACACAGAAGCAAAACTGGAGGGTCACAATGTCATCTAAAGAACTCATAAACAACCATGAGTAGGGAATGATGAGCACACAATAAATGCCCCGTGTAGAAAAGCCCTATGGTTCTGCCTTACAGCATTCCAGAATCTGAAAACCTGTGTTTCAGCTAGCTTGGGTGAACTACGTTTCTTTCAGAAAGAACAGCTATCAAGATGATGTTTTATAAACGAAGCACTGGATTGTTAGACAGAGCAAACTCTGTAAAATGGATTGTGCAACTGAGGAACAGACTCTCACTATGCATCAATAGAACTACTGAGTCATTGGATGTTTGGTTGACCGGATAATATACTTTACCATAAAAAGCATGGTAGGAATTGGAGTAAAAAGAAAAGAGAGAAGAAAGATGGTCTGGACATCTTATTCTTGTTCTGTTGTGGAAGTAAAGGTTAATGCCTGCAACCTTACATAAACAAGGAGCTGGACCTTGTGCTACTGCTACCCACTAATTAGTGTGTATGTGCCTGCTTATCAGTGGCAAAAGGAAGATAAAGAATCACAGCCCAAAAGGACTGATTAGGGACTCCTGTTCACTGATTTATTTATTTTTTAAAGTATTTTCTTTACTAAAAATAACAGGGAGTCCTTGGGCTTTTCTACACGAGGCATTTATTGTGTGCTCGTAATTCAACACTCGGTAGTTTGCGGCTTGCGGGTGCTTTACATGATGTTGTCATCCTCCAGGGCCTCTCCAGTGCTTTCCAAGCATTGATGAGGCTAGAGTGAGGAAAGTGTAGTATTATCTGAAAATGGTGGAATGAACCAGAATGAGATGCTTGTGTATTTTTGCAATTCTGCTATACCACAGCACCACCTTGTGGTTGTGTATTGGAACATATAGAAAGGCAGAGAAAGAAAAAACCCTGGGGGGGGGAACACATGTAAAGGAGCCGATCTTGATCCCACAAGGAATCCAGACGCAGAAGCCTCGGTAAAGTGGTGGGTTAAAAGCCTCATGTAGAGAAGCCCCCTGTGACACCTTAAGACTAACAAATGTATCATGGCATAAGCTTTCATGGATGACTTTGGAGGGATTAATTCGGAGTTACAGGTGTATATATATGCATCACTGGGGGTGAGGCGGGAGGACTTTAAGCGGTGAGGGCAGAAGGAATGGAATGCAGTAAGAGACCATTATATTATTAACAGTGGCCATTCACAAAACAGTTGATGTTTGTGAGACAAACATCTCACACTGAGAGCCAGTGTGGCGTAGCGGTAAGAGTGTTGGACTGAGAATTGGGAGACCCGGGTTCTAGTCCCCGCTCGGCCATGAAATTCACTGGGTGACTTTGGGCCAGTCACTGCCTCTCAGCCTAACCTACCTCACAGGGTTGTTGTGAGGGTAAAATGGAGAGGAGGAGAAGGACTATGTTAGCCACCGTGGGTTCCTTGCAGGAAAAAAGGCGGGGTATAAATATAATAAATAAATAAATAAATCCTGGCATTGGGTAAGCCGGTGAATACCCATAGTGTGATTTAAAAAACAGCAAAAACACTTTTATCCCAACTGAAACTGCAGGAGATAGAATCGAAGCTCTTGATGAATCGTAACTCTTCTGGTCTCACTCTGAAGTTTCATTGCTCAGGAGCAGCCACGTTAAGGTCCATGAAAGTGTCCTGAGAGTCTGAAATGTTCTCCCACTGTTTGTTTTTTTAATATTGCCATTTCTTATGACAATGTATTATTTTGTGTAGACGCTGGCCTTTTTGTCCTATGTAGCATATAGAAGGGCATTGATGATAGCGTATCACACATTAGATGAGCAGGTGAACAAATCCATCGTTTTGTGGCTGTAATGGTGTTGCCAGAGTAGCTATGGGGATTGAGCTGGCATCGGTATTTGTTTTGGGTTCAGATCCCTGTCTCCATGTTACGTTGCTAGTGAGTAGCTGTTTTAGGTTGGAGGGCTGGTTGGTAAACAGGACTATCCTCCTTATAGAGGTTCTCCTTTGCTGTGATGTTGAATCTATAGATTGCTGTTGAATCTATTCAATCAACGTTCTCCTCACAATAGTCTGAGAGGCAAAAGACAGAAGTCTGTGTGGGAGGGGGAGGGCAAGTGGCCGTCTCTTCCATGTCATCCCCTATAAAGCCGCCTTTGTCGAATTTCTAGTGTTGTGGGGGCTGCTCAGTGAGCCAGGCCTTGGGGGTAGCAATGCCGTAATATTAACTTACCAAAATCTGCAATAAATTTACTTTGTTGCCCCTTGGCAATCAGTAGTACTCACTCCACCACCACTCCTTGCTAAGGTACTACAGTTTTACAAGTTCTAAAGATCCATAAAGCCTTTTCTTTCTTTGTTTGTTTTTTTTATTATTTTTTTTACTGATAGCTTTTCTTTTTTTTTTTTACGGACACCTTTTAAAATGATAAATTGGAGTGTGAGACTGAGTAAACATTGGACAAAGCACCAATTTGCCACGCGACCTGCGCGGCATGCACAACATGCGGACAACAATTGTGTGTGCCAGATTTACTGGGCCTCATAATTAGCCGCAGTCCTAGACTGGGGGCACAACACACTCTTTCATCCAAATTCATTGGGGCATTAGAACAATCGGGGCACTCTTCATTCTGCGCCTCCTGTATCTCCAAATCCAAGTAGAAGGAGGGAAAGCCCACTTGGCCACACTAGAGAGCAGTAGGGAGCAGCGGTATCTTCAGAAATGAGATAGATGCACGATGCTTCAGAAATGAGGCTGGTTCTGTGACATTTTCTCCTAAAAAATGTATTTGGGGAACGGAAACAAAAGGATAGGAAGTTACAAGTCCAGAAGCCCCTTAACTCAACACATATTCATAAACGCATTGAAAGCCTTCTCCAAAGACCGTGTGGCAATTTGTAAGCAACAGTCAATGTGCACCTATCCTGAATGGTTGCATGTGGAGCAAGTGGTGGCGGCTACGTTATCTTTAATATGGAGAACATCCAGAGCATAGCATTCAACTCCAAAGCATCCACAGGGTTCAAGAATGAAGTCTGGAAGGTTTGTGATGGCACAGCCAACCAGATGTTGGGGGTCTACATGTGACCCTGCAACTGTGTCAGCACTATTCTTTATAATTGCCAAGTTGTTTTAGTGGGCCAGTCCCTCTGCCTCCAGCAGAAGCTTTTCCTGGCATGGAGATAAAGTGATTGGGAACACTTCAACCCACTTAATTTCTCTGTGTTAAAGGCACAGTAGCAAGGCCAGTAAAAATTTGGCCACTCATTTTCATCCATTTTCCCATACTGACTGAAGGGTTTAAAAACAACAACAAAAGAAAAACCTGGCTGACTTTTGAGGTTTTCTCCCCCTCCTTTTGGGAGGCAGGCAAGGGAGCCAAAATTCATTTTCCCATCCTCATCTGGTTTTCCAGATATATGCGTTTATATTTATTTATTTTTAAATCTCAATACTGGGGCTGGACAGGGAAGATCTGGAAGTGCATGTGCATATGGGAGAATTTCAAGTCACCACCACACCCTGCACCTGGATTGGGCTCCCTCCTCCTCATTGCAAGCAGCAGCAAGAGCTTGCTTCGCTACTATCCCACTTCATTTGGGTGCATTAGACTCCAGCAGCAGCAGCAGCAGCAGCAGCAGCAGCAGCAGCAGCACTGGAGGAGGAGAAGGAAGGATGGACCATAGGGCCACAAAGGCAATGAGGCCAAAGGAAGGGAGAAATAAGGATGGGACTGTAGCTCAGTGGCAGAGCACCTGCTTTGCATGCAGAAGGTCCCAGGTTCGATCCCCCGCATCTCCCAGGTAGGGCTGGGAAAATTCCTGCCCGAAACCCTGGAGAGTTGCTGCCACTTATTGTTGGCAATACTGGGCTAGATGGACTACTTGTCTAACTCAGTATAAGGCAGCTTCCCATGTTCCTAACTCATTTTCTTGCTTTAGACTCCAGCAGCGGCACTGGAGAAGAATGTGCCATTGGGCAACAAAGGCAACGAGGAGCTGCATTGGGCTATGTGGTGTATGTGTGTGTAAGAGAGAGATTCTTGTCTACGTATGTGTGAAAGAGGGTGTGTATGAAAGGAGTGACTGGTAGAATGTATTTATCTCTTGCTTTCTCTCCCTCTGCATGTATGTGTGTGTATGGGAACACATTTTCTAGGTGCTTCATTAATTCACCAATTACAAAGAATTTTGTGACAGCGTCTAGTTTGTGGCTAAGTTGACTCACTCTTTCAAATGATATGCTCTGTGTGGATTTTGAATTCTCTGCGAAGGACTCGAATGATCCCTAGTTTGTGGCTTGGTTCAGGGTTTTTTTTTTAGTGATCTGCTTTGCATGGGTTTGGGGTTCCCTGTCATGGTGGATTCACTAATCTGTACCTTTCCATGAATGATCTGCTTTGCATGGGTTCTAAGTTGTCTGTCATGGATTCGCCAATTGCCCTTCATATTAGAAATGCAGCCTCAATATTTCCCATCTGTAAAATGGATAGATTGTTGGCCTGCTATCATGTGTGAATGTCTTGCTTGGTAGCAGGGGATTTGTAAACCCGTGGAATAGTTTTACACCTTAGCTAAATAGTGTTTTCTGTGGAGCCCATCCTTTTACCGTTGGGCTCTGCCTCTTGATCCTGGAAGACTCCATCCCTGGGGGCCCATGCAGGGACCAGGATTAGGTCTTTCAAGGGTTATCAATCTTATCTTAGACCCAGAAATAAATAATCAAGCATCCCATCAGAACCTCATATGCTCAGTAATTACAGCATTGTTACGAGTGTTTTCCTGTCTTGGCTATTTATTTATTTTTAAAATAGAGTTGTGTGAGATATTACTATTTGCGGCTATAGACTGGGCTCTTTCAAATTGTTTCTTTGGCCAGAGAAGGAGACAGGGCAGGCTTTGCAAGAGTTTGGGACTCAAGATAAACATTTATATATTTCTAAACCATTGCCAGATGTGTGAGTCTCTTATCTTTGCCACTCCATCGTGTCCCATGTGGTCTAAAGCTTGTGGGCTCCAAAATCCATTTGATACCTCATCCCTCCCCCCCCCCCCCAGTTCATTGGGATTTGGGATACCGGTATATGTGCAAATGATTGGCACAGGGTCAGTTCCAGGGGGCTTAAGGAAGTGGGGAATGGTAGATATGGGGCTGTCCCCCTTCAGCATAAAGTCATGCCAAAAACTGACAACAACGAGTGCCTGTCTGAAAGTGTTTGGAACTGAGACCTCAGCCAGATGAGCAATAAATAAACATTAGTTAACATGGATCATCCACAAAGGCTTGTATAGAAAGTGCACACATACAGCAGTATTATTTATTTATTTATTTATTTATTGAAAGAAGTGTGTGTGTGTGTGTGTGTGTGTGTGTGTGTTTTCTGTTGGCTTGCAAAGCATCTCAGTGTTGGCTGTTTTTCTTTTCTTTTTTCCTGTTTTGGATTTTTGCAGCGCTCCCAGCCTCTCCCAGAGTGTTTTCAGAGAGCCGGGCATGGGCTGCATTTCTACTTTTGAAGTGAGCTCTTTAAATATATAGGTGGCTAATGTCTTCAGTATGGACGAAATATACCATATGCTGTGAAACAAAAGGGGCTCTGTGCTATTAAAGTTTCGGCTCTCCACACTTGCCCTCCCTCTCCTCCTCCCCCCCCCCCTTTCACCCTTCCTTCCTCTGTTCCTGCTCAGGCAACTCGGAGGGGAGGGAGAAAGAGGGAGAGAAGCCCAGTTGCTCTGAGATGCAGGCTGAGGTGGATGGAGAAGGAAGCATCTGCTGGCTGGCGTGGTAGCTGGGGGGGACGTCATGTTACTGTGGCAGGTAAGGGGGCCTAGCAGAGGCTAAGGAACAAACCTGAGAGGACAGTAGATTGGAGCTGGATGGTGGGGTATGTGTGTGTGATGAAGCCAAATAGTAATCAGATGTTTGACATATTTCACAAAGGGTGAGGGGAGAGAAAGAGATGGAGAACTTCATTCATTGATCTCATCAGAAATCGTATTATTGGAGAAGGCTAGGAGCTCCCTTCTTCACAGGCATTGCTTTGCCACTGAGCATTTCCCCCCCCCTGCCACTCTAATCTGAAGTGTACCTTTCCTCTCAGTAGGACAGTTTGATTGGCGTCATTCATGTTTCTCTTAGGATCTGTCTGCCCATTGGTATGTGAGAACTGGAGGGCTTCTCTTCAAGGATATGCATGCACACCTCCAAGCTACACATACAACAGCATCGTCTGCCTGTTCTGCTTACTTCACAATGTGCCTTTCATTATGTGAGGGCAGTGGAATAAAGTACAGGATCATCACATGGTTTGGAGAAAACCAATCGGCATAGCTCTCTGGATTCCGTTACCTGATGGAATGTTATGGAAGTGTGTGTGTGTGTGTGTGTGTGTGTGTGTAAGAACCATCCTTAAGCTGCAGGCCTGAGCACAGCTCCACATCACACTGCACAAATCCTCTTTGGCTATGCTGAATTCAAAGAAAAAGCTTGAGGGGGACCAGCAAGTCCCTTTGGGACCACAGACAGACACTGCACACATTGGAATGGAATTCCAATGATTGGCCATTGTTCAGGGTTGTACTGAAATCATTCCATCCAGCAATCCTATACATGTTTACTCAGAAGTAAGTCCCACTGAGTTCAGTGGGGCTTACTCCCAGGAAAGTGGGTATAGGATTGCAGCCTGAGTTTCACATTCATCTTGTGAAACACCCTGCCCAGACAAGGGCTAATTTAAAAGGTCCTCAGATTTCTGTGAGAGCCTTGGAAGCATGGCTTTCCTGTTTCCTTTGCCTTTTGGATGGTTGAAGGTGCTGACATCTGTCATGGTGATAAAAGGCAGTTCTGGCCACCCTTAAATCAACAGAATGTCCTTTGGCTTGTCTGTCCTGTCAGCATATTAGGGTGACAGTTGGTGATGAAGAGCTAGATGGAAGAGGGGAGGAGAGGAGAGGAAACAGAGGGGTTGGGGAATCTAGGGAAGAGAATATAGGAGTGAAGAAAGACTGAATAAATATTGTGCCTGAGAAGTGAAACTGCAACACACTGTGAAAGTTCTTTTGTTGCTGTTGTTTGGTCCTGCCTTGCCTTCTCCAATCACCATATCATCAAAATGCAGAGGGCACAGGTGATTCTAGTGGGACATAACTCCGTTTCTAAAATGAAGCCCATTTCATCATGATTTGTCCGCAGAGCTGTGGACTAATCCAAAGATTAGATAAAAAGTGGCATCTGTAACATATGGTTTGAGCTACGTGGGGGAAATGGAGAGACACCCAGTCAATCTTGGTGACAAACACCACCAAATTGAGACAACATGGCTTCTGTGGTTAGAATGGTGAGAACAGTTTCTAGTCCTCTTATTATGCATGCTTGCATTCAACTTCCCTTCTCCTCCCCTTTCCAGTTTTGCTTTAAATGCTGTGAATGCTTTGCTCAATCCAGGTTTAAATAAGTTAAAGCTACATTTTCTCTACAAGTGTATTATATTTGTTTAATCATTTGAATATCCTAGCTAGCCCTATCTTAATATATGTCAAATTATTTATTTAACACAACTGCACCCCTCCTTCCCTTAAAAGAGGTCACGGCAGCCTATGCAGGATGATCTCTTTTGATTAGTAGTACATTTTTTATCCTACCCTTCCTCCCAGGAGCTCAGGGTGGGGTACATGGATCTCCTTTTATTCTTGCTTGCCAGGTAGGTTTTGCCAACCCTGTGAGGTAGGTTGGGTGAGAGAAAGTCACCCAATAAGCTTTGTGGCTAAGCAACGATTTGAACCCAGGTATCCCAGGTCTAAGCCCAACGCTCTAACCACTAGCTGCACTGGCTATTTTATCCACCAAACAACTTTATGAGGTAGGTTAGGCTGAGAGAGTGATTTGTTCAAGGTCAGCCAAGGAAGTGAGCAAATATTAATTCTAATGTTTCCAGTCCAAGTCCAACATTCTGCCCACCACATTACACTGGCTCTCAGTGCCTTCAAATAGCATCTAGACAACTGTAGCAAGTGCTATACAGGGCTATCCTCGATGACTTTCAGAAGCTTGTGTTGAATGCAGTAGTTGCCTGTTTCCTAATGGGGCCATATCACAATGCAGCACACTGACTCGGTTCGCATGTCACAATAAGCAAGTGGGCAGTGGCATCCACTGTTCTTCCTTCTCATCATCACCATTGTCTGGGCCAGAGTAAGAGACAGGTGAACAAGCAGGTTGCAATGGTGAAAAGGAGGAATAAGTCCAGGGTTAAGAACATAAGAAGAGCCATGCTGGATCAGACCAAGGGTCCGTCTAGTCCAGCATTCTGTTCACACAGCGGCCGACCAGCTGCCCACAGAATCCCACAAGCAGGACATGAGTGCAACAGCACCCTCCTGCCCTTGTTCCCCAGCAACTGGTCTACATAGGCATACTGCCTCTGATACTGGGGTTGTTCTAGGGTTATCTGAGGGTTGTTTAACTGTCAAATAATCCACAACAAACAGGTTCGCAGGGCAGGCTGTGGCACACCCCCTGCCGTAGCTTGCATATTCAGAATGGCAGCTAACATGCATCTCAGAGCCTCATCATGGCTTATTGTGATGTGAAACTAGCCCATTGTAGCTATGTGGATCTGCACTGGCTCCCTATTGTCTTCTGGGCATAATAATACAAGATGCTGATTTTGATTTATAGACCCCTCCTTGCTATTGGCCCAGTGTGCTTAAAAGGTGGCTTCTTCTCTTTGACCTGGCATGATTCTCAAATGAAACACCTTCTCTCCATGTTGCTCAGCTCAGTTAGTGACAGAGCTGTCATGCCTAGGGGAAGGTGAACTGAGTCTGTGGCTGAAACCTCTGCTGCCCTATGACTCTGAAGGAGTTAAGAAGGTAGTGGAAAGGAGGGGAAAAAAGGGAGGAAGAAAGCTGAAACTCTAGGCATGAAATTATAGATCAGAAAGCATTTGTGCTGGCTTGCCTCTGCCCTTGCTGTATTTATTTCTAATTCACGTGTAGTAGAACGTGCAGGGAATGGATTCGAATGGCTAAACACATAGTCATCGGTATTGTCCATCTCACAGAGATATGCACAGAATGAGAGCAAGAGAGATGTAAACCTGCGCAGCTGTACTTGAGGAGGATGGGTTGTGGTGGTGCCATTGGCCCGGCCACCTCCACATTCTCAGCCTTCATGCGTTGCATGGAACATGTGTCTAGCAGCTACACCTGTAGTCAACCATGCACATAGGTGGGAATCGCATGATTGGTACATCCCATTTTCCCCCAAGTGTCCTGCTGATGTGATAACCATCTCCACGTGCATTATTTATTTACCTGTTTAAAACATTTGTACCCCACCTTTCCACCACATTTGGTTTACAAGGCGGCTTACAATTCAATGTACCATTAAATACTTAAAAGATCAATCCCAAAAACAACTATCTAACAATAATCGAAAAACATACACAAGTTGAACAAATGAAAACTAGAAGCCAAGCCACAATAAAGTACAGCAGAACATGTCACTTAGCAAAGGCTTGGCAAAACAGAGTAGTTTTCACTTGGCACCTAAAGGATAAGAGGGTGGATGGCAAGGAAACCTTTCTGGAGAAGAGGCTCCACAGTTCAGATGCCATCACCACCTCTGAAGGTTCCTAGAGCAGGGCCTAAAATGATGGGCTTGTTCATATGGGAGAAAGTAGCTGTTCAAATACTCTGGTTCCAGGTAATTAACGGCACAATCCTATTGATTCCACCCTCGATGATCAGAAGCCCCCAAACTCAGAGGTTTCCGATCTTCCTATGCAAGGTGGGAAGGGCAGCCGAGGCAATCTTCACCTCCCTGTCCTCCCACCATGCATATTTGCGTCTAGCAATGACACTTCGGAGGGTGAGGGAAAGAGGCTGGCAGAGGCTCAGGATAGCTCATATCCTAGCCTCTCTGATCTCTTCCCCTCACCGCACACTGGAATGCCCCCTTTTCCTTCTCTCTGAGGTCGAATTTCTGACCTTGGAGGGGAGCCAATGCGGTTCTTTCCATGCTGGCTGGGGGTGTGTGTCTTAGAAGTGGGGGCTGGATCTCTGACTCCCCCTTCTGAGGTTGGAGTGCTGTCTCCGACCTCAGAGGGGCAAATCCCCATGATCCTATGGCCCCTCAGACAATGTCTAGGGGCCATAGGATTGTTCCCTTAGAGTAGTGATGGTGAACCTTTTTGAGCCCGAGTGCCCAAACTGCAACACAAAACCAACTTATTTATTTCAAAGTGCCAACACTGCAATTAAACCTGAATACCGAGGTTTTAGTTTTAGAAAAACAACTCATATAGTTGTCCGAACTACTAATTAACATCTTTTGTCTTAAAAAAAACAAAACAATAACAGAGCTCAGCTTTCAATGATACAGTCTTTTGTTGAAAAAAAATCAACTCAAAAAATTATTATAGTACTACATGGTACACATAGCCTGAAGGGAATTTATACAAACTTTTTAAATAATTAGGCACATGTATTTTTGGATAAGGGATTCTCAACTTGTAATATGATTATATGCCAGACTGAAATTGTATGGGGCAAGCTTTACCCCGGGTCCTTTCCCTGCTTCTACAGGTGTCGGATTAGTAAAAGTAAAAGTCAACCTGTACCAGGGATGGGGACTCGGACTCGAGGACTCGACTCGTGAGTCGGACTGAGTCCCCCCTCTGACTCGACTCGGACTCGAGTCCCAATATTTTTAATGGGACTCGAGACTCGACTCGGGACTCGAGACCAAGGACTCTTCAACATCCCTGGGCTGTGCCAGAAGGAGTGGAGAGGAGCGTGATTGCCGGCGAAGAGCACATGGAAGCGAGGTGTGCCGCTGCTCGGCCACTATGGACGGCTACCAGGAGTGCAGCCCCAACAATGTGTCAAGATTTATTTTGATTGATGTGTTGCGTACTTGGGAGAGGCAGAAGAAGGACCTGAGATTACTCTGTGTGGCTGCTCTGAGTGTGTTTTTGGTTCCAGCAAGTTCATCACCAGTGGAGCGGGTGTTCAGTGAGGGTGGAATTGTGATGAGATCTCACCGTTTCAGAATGGGGGCCAAACATTTAGAAAAAATCATGTTCCTCCAATGCAACATGGATAAGTTTTAGGAAGTACAGCAAGTTTATTTTTTAAAATCATTTTTCTAAAATGCAACCTTTCAGACATTTTGGGTTTGGCTGCCTCTGCCTGCCTGTCTGGGGTTCCCAGCCTCCTCTGCCTGCCTGGTCTCTTCTTGACCAGTTCAACAGTTGAATTGTCCAAGACAAAGGCCTCTGCCTGCCTGCTTTGGGGTTCCCTGCCTCCTCTGCCTGCCTGGTTATTTTGGGTTTTTCTGCCTGGTCTGTTCTTGCCAAAATCAGTTGCAGAGTTTTGAAATAAAAAGGCACACTTGTGCCTAGAATTTATTTAAACCACACATCTGAAGTAGCCTTATTTTGTTGGGAAAAAACCCCATTGATTTTAATAGGGACTCGTGGAGTCTGCTTTGGGAGTGACTTGTGACTTGTGACTCGTGAGTCACCATTTTGGACCAAGGACTCGGACTCGAGACTCGGGTCCAAAGACTCGTGACTCGAGACCAAGGACTCTTCAACATCCCTGACCTGTACTAGGATGAGCAAGATAAACAAGAAAACTAAACGTGCTAAACACATTTTAAACACTTTATGTCTTGGACTGCAAACACTGCATTCGGTAAAAGTTTTCATTGGGCATACTTTTGCACAATTAATGTGATTTTTGCTATTGGCATGCATGCTGATAATTTGTCAAACCTTGGCTCATACTCCGTTAGTTTGAGAGCAACACATGCAGCACTCAGGTCAACTGTTAGGGCTTTACATCCAAGCCATGCTCTGTGCATCATTCTTCAAAATCTTTTAAATGTGATAACAATGTAGAAAAGAATTCTGTAACAGGAATTCTAGAACAAAATCATTCTGTTCCACACTGTGAGAAAGAACAAGATCATTAGTGTTTTGCAGAAGGGGACAGTCTTTTCGTGATCTGGTGACCAATGGCTCGAGTGCCCACAGAGAGGTCCCTGCGTGCCAGCTGTGGCACCCGTGCCATAGGTTCGCCATCACTGCGCTTAGAGCTTTTTGGGTAAAAAAAACCCAAAAAACCCCACAGCACTTAGAATGGTGTCCACAAGTCAGTGAAGATCTTTTAGGACCAGCAAAATATGTTCAGTATAATGAGTCCAGTCAACAGTCTCACTGCAGTATTCTGAAATTATACTGCACTATTGAAATTTCCAAATGTTCTTCAAAGGCAGCTCCATGTATAACACATTGCAATAATCCAACCGGAAAAATACCAAAGCATGGATAACTGTGGCAAGGGCATCTCGACCCAAGATGGGCCAACACTTCTGCATCATCTGAAGATGATGAAAGATGTTTCATGCTGCAGATGCCACCTGGGTGACCAGAGTCTGGGATGGATCCAGTAACACCCTTAAGGTCCTTTAGGGCAGCCTACCCCAACCTGGTACCCTCCAAATGTTTTGGATGACCACTCCCAGCATTCCTGACCATTGGCCATATTGGCTGGGATTGATGGGAGTTGAAGTACCAAACATCTGGAGGTACCGGGTCAGGGAAGGCTGCTTTGGGGGAAGTGTGACCTTGTCCAGTACAGGCCAAACACTACACCCCTGGTCAGACAAACTGACCACCAATGGCTCCCCCATCTTGTCTGGATTGAGATTCAATTTATTAGTCCTAATAATCCAGCCCATAGGAACATAGGAACCTGACTTATACTGAGTCAGACCATTGGTCCATCTGGTCCAGTATTGTCGACACGGATTGGCAGTGGCTCTCCAGGGTTTCAGGCAGGGATCTTTCCTAGTCTTACCTGGAGATGCCAGGGATTGAACCTGGGACCTTCTGCATGCAAAGCAGGTGCTCCACCACTGAGCTACAGCCCCTCTCCTCCCCACTACCAATTCCAGCACATCTACTGCCACATCTGATAAATAGAGAAATAGAGCTGGGTGTCATCAGCATAGTGATGACATTCTACCACAAATCCCTAACCTCATCCAGCAGTTTCACATAGATGTTAAACAGATGTTCATATAGATGTTAAATGAAGGAAACGAAGAAACCCTGTAGCACTCTGTAACAAAAGTGCCATGGAGCAAAGCAAAAATCCACTAGCCCCAACTTCTAAAACCTCCCTTCCAGATTGGAGCAGAGTCATCAGACTGTGGTGGCCCCAGTTCTAATACCAGGCAGATGGTCCAAAAAGATACCATGGTTGATGGTATAAAAAAATGCACAGAGATCCAGGAGAATCCATAGGGTTGCACTTTGCCTCTCTTTCTCCTGGTATAGGTCGTCCACCAGAGCAGCCAAGGCAATTTCACTTCCCAAATCTGTCAGGCAGCTGGACTGACATGAGCAGAAATACTGTGTGTGTTCATTAGGAATGTCTAGGGTCATGCAGAGATTGGCCGCTGTGCACACACATAGTCTGATCAATACGTAAAAGTTGGGCCCAAGGGATGGGCAGGGCCTCCTGCCACAATCTCCCCCTTCCATTCATACACTGAACATCAGCATAGGGGCAATTTCCAGAGGTGCAGCCGTGTCAGTCTGTTGCAACGAAACCAATAAAAGAATCTTGCGGCACCTTATAGACTAACACATTTATTCTGGCAGATACTTTCATGGACACTGTCCACTTCATCAGATGTATTTGCCTAGCACTATCCGCTGGCCTCGTTTTAAAACATTTCCAGACTCTGGATTGCCTGGACAAACTACAATGAACTTTTCCTGTTTTCCCCCAAGTGAAGAACATGTTTAGGCATTTCCCAAGCTTTCTCTTTGGACGCGTAAATATTTCATATCAGTAATCACCGATGGCACAACCCTCGCATCTATTTTCAGTGAACACAATGTGTAATTATCTTAAAGCCGGAGCGCTTGCTTTGAAATGCAATAAGCACTGGATGAGATCTTTCTTTCAAGATTGATGATGTGACTTATAGGAAATCTGGATTACAGCCACCGACGTTGCACAGTCATGCTACCCTGTGGCAATACGAAAGCTGTGCCATACTAACTTGTTTCCAAATCTCAATGTGTTCCTGCTGCAAAGGATGTGACTAGAACAATGAAGTTTTCCCTTATATTCAGCAGCCAGACTGGATCTCATTGTTGTGTCTGTCTGTATCACGTGCAAAATAGTGGGGAGTGTATGAAGGAAACGAATGTGCACATGGTATTAATAGGAATGAGGTTCTGAATTTGGATGAAGCCTCTGGATACCCTATAGTATCCACTGTTATTATCACTGCTACTGCTGCTAGTGTTACCAGGGCCAGCGTCAAGGGTAGGCATGGTTGGACCCTTACCAAGGGCCCACACCCCAGGAGGGGCCCACTGACAAGATCCCCCTGGAGTTTCTCCCCCTCTTCACCCTTGCAACCTGCTTGTTCACCTGCCTCTTGCTCCGGCTCAGGCAATGGTGGTGATGAGAAGGAGGAGCAGTAGATGCCGCGGCCTACTTGCTCAATGGCTCTCGGCCTGTCAAGCAAGCAACCAAGATCAATGGTGAGGAAGAGGATGAGGAGCAATAGCAGCTGGTGACAATGGCAGTGAGAAGGCAGATTCATAGAGTGAGGGGCCCCATTGAGGGCACCTTGCCCAAGTGCCCTCAAAAATCTGGAGCTGGTACTGACTTACTACTATTACTTTTACTGCTTCTATACACATACCGGGCAGTATCCAATACTGCCACTGCACCTCCGCTGGTTCCATTGTGCTTGCAGGAAACACTATGAGTGCAACAGGAACTAGCTCTTTCTAAAGGAACCCCAGAAATGTATGGAACACTCATTTCCACAATAGGACAGGTCAGCGGAGCTCCCTTCTGCAAGCTCTGCTGACCTGCCCCATTCCAGAAATGAGCGTTTCCACTTGTTTCCGCTTGATTCGGGAACCACTAGGTTCCCTTCACACTAATGGTAGGTTCTGCTAGCGCAGGGGCACTCTTGGATACTGTCCACACATTCTAAGGTTCTTCAAAACAGCTACTGCATGGTAGAATGTGTTACCCACTGAAATGGCCAGCATTCACAAAATATCCTTTGCAAATACACTCCAGGAAAAGTGATGAAACTCTCCATTTAAATTATTTATTATTTATTTTATTTTTTTAAATTCCAAACTGCCCTTCAACCAAATGGATTCCGGGGCAGTGTATATGATTAAAATTAATCACACCAAATATAAATATAATGCAATAAAACTACCATAACGATTGGAACAAACAAGAGGCAGATAACAGTATAAAAGCAATGCAAATATTTTGCAATCGATTCTTTCCATGGCTAGCTCCACTAGCCATTCTCACTCCACTTAATGCAGGGGTGGGCAATTTGTTTTTTGTTTTGTTTTTTTAATAAATTTTATTTACTTTTTCAAGACAAAATATAACAAAATACAAGAATAACACAAAAATATAACATAAACAACATACAATAAATCATAAAGTGCACCCCCCCACCCTCCAAGGGACCAATTTATATACTTCCATCCCCTTGATCAAATGAATTCCAAATTCCAAAAATATAACATATCCTGACAAGGCATGCTCCCCTTCCCCTTTATTAATACATGATTCCATATATCCTTAAAATTATTCTTCTTTAACAGTCCTTTTTTGCATTTGATACTACAAGTTAGTTTATTATTTAGGGCTATATCCCAAACTTCCTTATACCAGTCAGTTATTAGGAAAACATGTTGTACTTTCCATTTCCTCGCTATCATTAGCCTAGCCGCAGTTAACAAGTTTACAATTAATTCCTTCGTATTTTGGTCGCAAATAAGTTTCTCCGTTACTGATTACAATGCTAGTTTTGGACAGACCTCTAAATTAATACCAATAATTTTCGATATTTCTGTAAAAACCTCTCGCCAAAAACCCAGTACATTTTTACAACTCCACCACATAGGAGCATATGTCCCTTTTTCCTGACATCCTCTCCAACAAAATGCAGAACAATTATTATCTATTCTATTTAATCTTACTGGAGTGAAATACCATCTCCAAATTAGTTTATAAAAATTCTTCTTTATCCTAGTTGACATCACCTTCACAATCCGTCTATCCCATATATTGTTCCACCCCACCTTCAAGGTCACCTCTTCAAATTCATTATCCCATACACATACTGCCTTTAGCTGGTCCTCTTGTTCTTCTGCTTTTTGAATCATCAGGGGTGGGCAATTTGTGGCCCTCCAGATATTCTGGCCTACAACTCCCATGATGCCTTTCCATTGGCTATGCTGGCTAGGGCTGAATACAAATAATAAAGAATTTGCATCCTGAGAACCTGTTCTCCCCCCTTTTTGCATATGCTGGCTAAGGCTGATAGGAGCTGTAGGCCAAAACAACTGGAGTGCCACAGTTGCCTGCTCCTGACTTATAGGAACCTTTGTTTACTACCTATATCGCCCTGTGGTTTCAGCCCTACGTATCTGAAGAACTGACTTCTCCGGTATGCTTTCCCATGGTCCTTCAGATCCACTGAGGCTGCTGCCCTGGAGGTACTATCTGTGTGCCAAGTCAGAACATCAAGGACATGGGAGGAGGCATTCTCAGGCATAGCTCTCCTTAAGCCTTGCTATGCTATATTGTTCTGGAGATGATGCAAAACATTTTTGTTTAGACATGCTTACAGTGACCAGTGATAATAGGGAAACAGATTTTAATGCCTCTGATTCTGTACTGTTTACTCTTTCCACTGGGATGATAATATGATTTGATTTTATGTATGCATTATTCAGCTGCTTCTATACAAACTTGCATGTCTCTGTGTTGGCTGTATCCATGTAAAATAAATACATACATATGTATATGAAACCCATTCCAAAGAGTCTGTCCCAATCTCCCAAATTTCCATCTGCCTGGCCTTGGTGAGGCTGAGCCCATGGCCAGCTAGGGAGGAAGCAGATCTGGCAAGTTGTTGGGGAACATGGGTGGGAGGGTGCTGTTGCACTCATATCCTGCTTGTGGGCTGCCCATAGGCAACTGGTTGGCCACTGTGGAAAGAGAAAGCTGGACTAGATGGGCCTTTTTGGTTTGATTAGGCAGGACTCTTCTTAGAAGGGGAGAGCAGGTGCACGCAGGCAGGAAGAGTCCAACCTGCGGTTGAGGTTCTACCAACTGAGCAAAGACAGTTGGACAAAGCAGAAATCAACCAAGCAGGGAGCAGTGCGTGTGAGTGAGTGAGTGAGAGAGAGAGAGAGAGAGAGAGAGAGAGAGAGAGAGAGAGAGCAATGTTTCAGAACCATAGGCAGGTCACTACATGCATGCTGACTGAGTTTGGCCAACACAATAACCCACACTCAAGGGTAGGGGTGCATCCAAGGCCGGGTCGCGCCTCTGAGCCGATTTTCCGGGGTGGGCGGCAACCCGACACGATTTTCTGAGTGGTGCTGTGCGCTGCTCAATCGGCTTCTCCTGCCCCGTTCGTCACTTCCAAGACCAGAAATGATGCTACGGGACCCTGCACAGGTGCAGAACGCGCCACAGGGGTCCAGCGCGCCTGCGCAGGGTTCCGTCGCGTCATTTCCGGTCCTGGAAGTGATGCGACAGGACGGAACGGGCCACGCGGGCAGCTCGCCGCGGAGGGAGCGAGCCACCCCGAAGTAAAGGTAAGGCCTTGCGCGGGCGTGAGTGGGCCCATTTTGGCCTCGTTTTGCCCACGCGAGGCTCGATGATACAAGCCTACTCAAGGGTTGGGTGTGGGTTGTCGTTAAACCATGGGTGGTTATTGGTGAAACGTGGGTTATTGTGTTGTCTGAACCCATCTGAGATAACAAACCATGGTGAACAACCCAGAGTTCACAACCCAACAAGAAACCATGGGTTTTCTTTGCAGGTTGTTCGTGGTTAATAAACCATGGTTCGTTAGCATGGCTGGGTTCAGACAACTCGTACGTAACCCTTTAGTGTGGGTTATCATGTTGTCTGAACCCAGTCACAGACTCCTTTCTCAAACAAGTGCTAGGTTTCAACTGAAGCCCTATATCAGGAGTGTTGAACCTCAGGCTCATGGGCCAAATCTGGACTGCCTGGGATCCCAGTCTGGACTGCCAGGGTTCCCCAGATAGCCATGCCCCCTTTCCCCCATCATGTGGTGGTTTCCTGGCTTTGGCACATTCCCTCCCCCCCCCCTTCTAAAAGGTTGAAATGCCTCTCCTAAGGCTTCGTTACTGGTATTAAGAGCTTTAAGCTTAAATATGGTGGTATTTTTGGCTTTCTGGCCCCACCCCTTTTGCCTTCAGCCCCATCCACCACTGCAATGTGGCTGCCTGAGAACTACTCTGAAATGGAATTTGGCCCCTGGGCCAGAAGAGGTTCTGCACCCCTGCCCTATTTCAGGAGTGGACAACTTGCCCTTCAGATGTTTTGACCTACAACTCCCATCATCCCTCGCCATTGGCTATGCTTGCTAGGGCTGAAGGACATTGTGGGCCAAAACATCTGGAGGGCCAGAAGTTGCCCACCCCTGCTCTAGGGAAAGCAAAGTGCATCATTTAGTGACATTGTTCAAGTTTGGGTTGACACTGACCAGCCCAAGCACCAGTGACAATGGGAGGAGCAGTGTCCCAACTCCTTCCCCTTCCAAAGGCAGCTCCAAGGTATGGGGTAGGGAGAAATATGTTGTCAAAGTTCCATCTATCAAAACCAAGAAGTTGGTCCAGGACACGGGAGGAGAGGCATTGCTCAATTCCATGGCATCCCTGTTGCTGGTGATTGGGCCACCCCCAGTTTGGTTTGGGGAGGGGCAGTGTTCTTTGCTTCCTTCTCATTGACAGCTTGGAGTAACAGGTGGGTAGAATTGTGTAGCTCTCCCCCCTATTTGCCATGATCTCAGTGATGGACAGGAACTTTCCACCCAGAGTTCCTTACCACTCCATGCACTGCTGAAGTAGTTGCCATTGGTAACACACCAAGGAAAGGACGGGGTCAGGCCAGCTTCTCCACTCAGGGAGTGGGTGTGATGAATGGGTGTGTGGAGTGGTGGTGAGTGGAACTGGGAAAAGGTCTAGATATCTCAGTTCTTCTCCCACCTTATCATTTGTCTTGTGTAATAATGATCGAGATCTCTTTGCCTTCAAATGCATTCTATGATTTTATGAGAAGGCACAAGAAGGACAAGGATGGCAAATAAAGAGAGTAGGAGAAGAAGAGACAGACAACAAAAAGGACTGTGGGAGAGTGAGTGGGATTTTCGGGTCATAAAGGCACCTGGAGTGAGGCAATAAGAGAATGTGTGGAGGAGAATAAAAGTAAGATTTCATTTTAAAATAATATCTCCCCTTCTACTCCCTCTTTGTCCAAGTTTTAAAAGCAACACTGAGTGCTTCCTCAGATCACATTACTGGATAAGTCTACAAGTTTAATTAAATCCAGTGCATCTTGGGGCTAATGCAACACAAGCCAGACAATGTCACTGCCCCATCAGCTTCTTTTTATGGGGCACCCTTTGCCCCATCCCACAATGTCTCTTGCCTGTAAGCCTGACCTCCTCTGCTGTCCAGCTAGCATTGTGCAAAAAAGCAGGAGCAATAAACATATTGGAAACAGAGAGAAGTTCGTGGTTTAAAAAACAACAACTAGATTTTGGACAGGCATCTGGAATATTTTTTTTTAGGTAGTAAATAAATGGCTGGAATGTATTTTGGGGTGTGTGTATGTGATTTTTAACAAGCATCAAAAAGGTTCTGCGCAATGTACAAATCCCCTGCTGGAGGCCCAGGAAGCTCTGTGAAGCACAACAACAAGCAAAGAGCATGGGAGAAATGCGGGAGTAAAATAATATAATCACTGAGTATTCTACATCCTACAGCAGCAGCCAGATGTGTTGGACTACAATGCCCATCATCCCCAGCCAGTGACCTTGCTGACTGGGGGTGATGAGAGCTGCAGTCCAACACATATGGAAGGCACCAGGTTGGGAAAGGCTATCCTACACCCTCTAGATGAGCTTTAGTAGTTCACATAGCCAACAACAGTCCTGTTGGGCCCATGTTGGATGGGACTATTTTAAGAGACTCCCATTGCCCTCCCCACTAGGAATAAATGAAACTTAACAAATGCCCACTATCACAGACTAGGTCCTTACCACTGGAAGGTATGGTGGCTCACACTGGCTCAGCTTGTCTGAGCGTGGAAAGCTAAGCAGGGTCAGGCCTGGTTATTACTTGGATGGGAGACCCCTCCTCTACTTTCCTGCATTGAGCAGGGGGTTGGACTCAATGGCCTTGTAGGCCCCTTCCAACTCTATGATTTATGAATCTAGTTGTATTTCTATTTAGGTATTTCTATTCAGGTATCTAATATTAATGAGTGTTTAGCTATTTGGATATTGGATCAGGGGTGGGCAGAAAGTAGATCTCCAGATAGTTTGGACTTCAACTCCCAGCATTCCTGACCATTGGCCATGCTGGCTAGGACTTCTGGGAGTTGAAGTCCAAAACACCTGGAGATCTACCTTCTACTCATGTTTGATTTAGATAGCTCATACACAGCTGCTCCTGTCCTCAAAAGGCCCCACTCACTGTGCCCCATAGAGTGGTGCCACCATGTTGTTTTACATACAGCTGAGCATGCTCACCCATGTGCAATACAACCTCCAAGATGGTAGTAGCATTCAAGGTCAACAGAAGCTTCAGAATGGGATCCTAGGAATAGTTAGGGTAAAGGTGCCAGTAACTCCCTAGCCACACCCAGTGCTTTGCCTACCATCTAGCCGACCACAATCCCATGGCTCAGAGAAACACTGACGGGTGCAAGCTAGGAGAGAATTGGGCCAGTGGCATGTTCTTAAGGACAAGCCTTAAGCAAGCCTAGACCTGTCAGTTCTTCTGTTTCTCCTATAATTACAGGACTAATGTACATAATGTGGAAGATGCAATCAGCAAATATAGAATCATAGAATAGTAGAGTTGGAAGGAGCCTATAAGGCCATCGAGTCCAACCCCCCTGCTCAATGGAGGAACCCAAGTCAAATAATCCCCAATAGATGGCTGTCCAACTGCACCTTGAATGCCTCCAGTGTTGGAGAGCCCACTACCTCCCTAGATAGTTGGTTCCATTGTCGTATTGCTCTAACAGTCAGGAAGTTTTTCCTGATGCCCAGGCAGGCGTAATCTGTCTTCCTGTAACTTGAGCCCATTATTCCGTGTCCTGCAATCTGGGATGATCGAGAAGAGATCCTGGCCCTCCTCTGTGTGACAACCTTTCAAGTACTTGAAGAGTGCTATCCTATCTCCCCTCAGTCTCCTCTTCTGAAGGCTAAACATGCCCAGTTCTTTCAGTCTCTCCTCATAGGGCCTTGTTTCCAGTCCCCTAATCATCTTTGTTGCCCTCCTCTGAACCCTTTCCAGTTTGTCTACAATACATCCTTCTTAAAGTGTGGTGCCCAGGGCAGGATTAAGAGCATTATGGGCCTGGTGCTGAGGATTTTGGTGGGCCTTTTTATGGAAATAAATAAAATGAAGACACAATTTTATATTAAAACAAATTAAATATTTTAATTACCATTAAAGTGCCAAAACAGAAACATATTGAAAATATTTCTTTTTTTGTAAACAATAAGCTTGTTAACTCAATAAAACCGTTATAAATAGAACATTCACAACAACCATTTTAAAATAAACATAAACCATATAAACAGGTAATAACCAGGTCAGGCCTGGTTATTACTTGGATGGGAGACCCCTCCTTTAGTTTCCTGCATTGAGCAGGGGGTTGGACTCGATAGCCTTGTAGGCTCCTTCCAACTCTATGATCTATGAATCTATGAGCCAGACCTGCCTTTAATGTCTCTGCTCCCAGCAAGCTCTGCCCCTTTAACTTTAACACATTCTGTGAAGGTTTAAACAGGACCCTACACACATTCAGCAGAATGCTCCAGACCTTCACTAAATACACACAGGTCAGGAGAGGCAAAACCACGTAGGGAATGGGATGTTGGGGGCAGGGCCAGTGCAATGCATGGGTGAGGGACTTCTGAATAGGGTTGTAGTCTAACCTAATAAAGGTTGCAATCCTATGAACACTTATTTCGGAATAAGCCCCAATGGATACTGTTGGGCTTATTTATTTATTTATATTTATTTATTTAATACATTTTTATACCACCCAATAGCCGAAGCTCTCTGGGCGGTTTACAACAGTTAAAACCATAAAATACAATATAAAATAAATATAAAATTTAAAACCACAGATTAAAACAAACAACAAAGCTAGCAGCAACAGTTACAATAACAGAGTTAAAAACAACTACAAAATTAAAATGATTAAGATGATTAAAATGATTTAAATGCCTGGGAGAATAGAAAGGTCTTCACCTGGCGCCGGAAAGAATACAAAGTAGGCGCCAGGCAAACCTCTTTGGGGAGCTCATTCCATAACCGGGGTGCCACAGCAGAAAAGGCCCTCCTCCTGGTAGCGACCTGCCTCATTTCCTTTGGCAGGGGCTCTCGGAGAAGGACTGCTGATGCAGATCTTAGTGTCCAGGCAAGTACATATGGGAGGAGACAATCCTTCAGATACCCTGGCCCCAAGCCGTTTAGGGCTTTAAATGTTAGTACCAGCACTTTGAATCGGGCCTGGAAACAGACTGGCAGCCAGTGCAGATGAGAAAGCACTGGCATAATATGTTCTCATTGGCCAGTCCCCGTTAACAATCTCGCTGCCCTATTCTGGACCAGCTGAAGTTTCCGGACCATTTTCAAAGGCAGCCCCACGTATAACACATTGCAGTAATCCAAACAAGAGGTTACCAGAGCATGGATAACTGTAGCTAGGCTATCTCTGTCCAGATAAGGACGAAGTTGGTATATCAGCCTAAGCTGATAAAAGGTGCTCCGTGTCACCGAGTTCACCTGTGCCTCGAGTGACAGTTGTGGATCCAAGAGCACCCCCAAACTACAAACCTGATCCTTCAGGGGGAGTCCAACCCCATCCAGAACTGGTTGAATATCACTTAGCCAGGCAGACAAACCACCCACTAACAGTACCTCCATTGAGTCTCAGTTTATTAGCCCTCATCCAGTCCATTACCGTGCCCAGGCAGTGATTCAGAACAGCCACTGCCTCACCTTTTATTTCAAAGTAAAGCATGCAAATGGGTGCACTATATATCCACAAAATGCCTCTTTCATTTTAAGGCCATTACCAATTGCAGACAGGATTTTCCATCACACTCAATAATATATATTTTTTCTCGTCCCCCCCTATATGCCCTTCATTTTATTTTTGTTTTTGCTTAACATTCATACTGAAAAAGAATTCTGCTGAAGTTTGCACACTACTTTGTGATTTTCAGTTGGTCATAATGAGAAGTCTGGTTTCACCAGCTCTCTGTGGATCTTAATGGTTAATCTAGAACAGGGCTCTCCAACCTCAGGTCCCCAGATGTTGCCAGACTACAGCTCCCAGAATCCCTTGCCATTAGCCATGCTAGCTGGGTATGCTGGGAGCTGTAGGCCAGCAACATCTGGGGACCCAAGGCTGGAGAGCCCTGATCTAGAATGATGAGTGTTTCATTGCTGTATTATGTTAAAATGTAAGCTACCACCCTCCCGGACGTGCAGATGCCGAGGACTGCGCCTGCGCTCCCCCTCAGGATAAAGGGCTGCGAGGGGGCAGCAGGAGAGGGGGAGGGGCAGCCGCCCCCCGCCCGGCTGGCCCTCACGGCGCGGCCTCACCTTCTTGCAGTGCTTGTGCTTGCCGAGCCAGACCCGCGCGGCGTCCAGCTGCGAGACGGTCTCCGGGCTCTCCCAGAACTTGCCAGCGGGGCCTCCGTCCTTGCGCCGCGACACGGACAAGGGGGTGGCGGAGGCTCCGGCTGCTGCCGCCGCCGCGCCCGCCGAGCCGCCTCCCGCCACGGGGCCCCCGGGATTAGAGCCGCCGCCTCCGGGCACGGCTGCCGCTGATGCCGCCGCTGCCATTGTCCTGCCCGGCCTGCCACGCCGCCACCGCCGCCGGGGCCCTACGCCGCCCACTCTCCTGGCTCCGCACATGCGCAGAGCCTGCGGGACGCCGCGGCGGCTGCCACACCGCCGCCACTCTCCTCCCGCGCGTGTGGCTCTCTCTGCAGCTCTCCGCGCCGCGGGTGACGGGTCCAGGCATTGTGGGCCTATTTTATGGTAGGGGCCTGGAGCTGCAGCTCCAATAGCCCCTATCTTAATCCGGCCCTGGTGGTGCCCAGAACTGGACGCAGTACTCAAGAAACGGCCTAACCAGTGCTGAGTAGAGGCGAACTAGTACTTCACGCGATTTGGAAGCTATACTTCTATTAATGCAGCCCATAATAGCATTTGCCTATTGACCTGATCTCAGTTCTGGATCAGGTTAAGATGAACCAGAATCATTCACATGTTCTGATCACATACTCCACTTCTTAGACCCATGGCTTACCGGGAAAAGGGTAACCTGGCACATATGAGCCAACCCTCTGTCTGTTAATGAACATCAAACATGAGCCCACAAGCCTGGGGGAAGCTGACCACCCATCTTCCCACTGTCCCACGCCACACACTCTTGAAGTGAGCTTAGCTGCCCTCAACTTTATTTTTGTAAAGGAGCAGCAGAAGCTTGTGTTCTTATTTCTCAGCCTTGCTAATCTTAAACTTCATTGAACTTCATTCTTAAACCCACCCTGATCTGAAGCTATGTGTACAGTCCTATGGGCAGAAAGTATTTATCACCTCACAGTTATAACATTGATCAACTTCTTCGTTACCAATAGTCCTGTTTTTAGCAATGGGCCACTCCTTGTGGGCTAAATGAGAGGCACAGAGGAAGGAAAGGGATATAATTAGGTGGTATGTTTTTTTCCAGGCCAGGAAAGGAGATGGCCTACAATTTAGGACGGCCATGTGTCCTACTTTAGAGGGGACGGTCCTATATTTGAACGTGTCTTCTCTTTGAAGGGCTGTCCACTCCAAGCCCAGTTTAAAGATAAAGAACCAGAAGAAGGGAGGGAGAGCAGGGGCCTTGAAGTCCAGCAGCTGAACAGACAGGCACACAGGTCACCAGGACGCAGTCTTCATCACTGCTATGGTGAGATGTATTGTATTTCTGTTTAAAATTATGGTCAATGTTTCCAAATGTGCATCTATACATCTAAATTAGCGTATGCACATTTTATACAAATTAGTGCCCTCTTTTGTCTTCTCTTTTTGGTGATGCATTTCCTCTTCTTTTGGCAATGCGTAAGTGTCATCAACCCTATCAAGTATTGGTGGAGCAGGGCCGAAAGAACTGATCTGAAGTTTCTCATAGAAGTCAACAGATTAGACCCCTACTAGGTTCCACTGGGCAGAACATCCACCTGTTTGCTGACACCAATACGGTAATATTGTTGGAGGTTTTCCCTATAAAAAAAAGCTGGGGGGGGGGTAAGGGAGTTGGGACCTTTTGAGCAAGGTTCACTCGATGAGAAACAGACTGCAACAGATGGTAAGTGCCAGCCACAGGCAGGGTGCTCTGTCAGCTATGGATAGGCTCCAAATCTCATTCAGAGCTATACCTGGAATGGCATCTTGGGTATCGACTATTGCATCACTGGGTAGGCATAGGCTGCATTTCTCTCTTCTGAGTTGACCGTTTGCCCTTCTGAAGTAACTTCTAGCACCTAGTAAGATTATAATATGCCCACCACTATATTGGCATTTAACAACAAGGGCTTATTTTGTTTGTTTGTTGTTGTTGCCCCTTCAGAACTGAACTTGACTGCTAATTTTCAAACCAGATGGCAAAGTCTGTGTCTAGCAAGAGTCAGTCAGATCCCTTGAATGAGACCACAAAATTAGCTAGTGAGTCAATACAAGCTAGAAGCCAAGGACCAAACTAGACAAGATGATGGAGATCCATGATTGGCTCTCCTCCTTTCACTCTAAATTTTGGCAAATAGCAGCTCCAGAGGAAGGGTGAGCAGGATCAAGACCATGGTGCAGAGGACGGGGGTTTAAATAGAGCTGAGCCAAAATTTCATTTGCTGAGAATTTTATTTTGGGGGCTCTCACTGGAGAATTTCAGCACCTACGTTAGAAAATACTGAGTTATGTTTTGGGCACAACTGTGGATCCAGTTTTCAAATTGTTTAATATTATTTTAACACTGTTCAAAGCAGGGATGAGGAACCTCAGGCCTGGGCACTGAATCTGGCCCTTCTGTGGTCCCCAACCACTTGGTGGCTTCCCGGCTTCCGTGCACTTTTTTCTGCATTCTAAAAGGTTGAGATGCCTCTCGTAAGACTTAGTTACTGGCAGTTTTAAGCTTCAATATGCTGATATTTTCTGTATATTTTTTTTGGCTCCGCCCTTTTCAACTTTGGCCCTGCCCAAGTCAATGAGGCCCCCGAGAGCTTCTCCAGAATGGAATTTGGACCTTGGGCTGAAAGAGGTGCCTCGCCCCTGGTTTAAAGGAAGCAGTGGGCTTGACCCCTGCTCCTTCCAGCCCTCCTCGCGCTTAGCACATTGCTTCGTTCATCCTCCAGGATGAGCTAATAATAGAGTTTCATTCACTATTAACTGAGTCAGAATTTCTCAGAAGAGGATTTTCAGAGAAATTTTCTGAAAATGTTCTCTCTTTTTTTTGTCCACAACTATTAAGAGAATTTTGCCCCCTCCCCACACCCTTTCCTGGAGAATGTTCAGCAGAATGACTCCCTCAGTTTCACCACTCACAAACAGGGTGGAGATTTGTGAGGAGCGCTTTGCTTAGCACCCACCCCCACTCCCATTTCCTTAATAAAGATCCCACCCTTCCAGCCGCTATCTGCCCTGTAAGTGAAAACTCACATGTACGGTTCATGGGTTATCTCCAATGTTAATCCTACATAGAGCAGACCCATTGAAATGAATGGGACAAGTGAGATTAACATTGGATATATAACCCTATGTATATGTAAATGTATGGTCCCTCTAATGGAGTAAATAGCAACCGGGGAGAACATTTTCTTTGAGAAAATGGCATGGGGGGGGAAAGGGTTAACCTACCCCTGGCCCCAGCTCCAATCTGGATCCCTCCCTCCCCTCAGCTGCTATTTGCCGAAATTTAAAGAGGCGGAAAACCCAGTCACAGATCCCTGTTGTCTCATCTAGTTTGGCTCCATCTTCATTCTCCAGTTTCACGCAGCCCTTTATATATCAGAAAGTGCTTGGGATAATCTCTAAAAGGTGGAGCAGATTGCCTTTTATGCTACCTGGTCACTTTCTCTGCACCCACGAGCTTTTCTGCATTGCATTGCTGTGAAGGATTGAGGCCTACGCAGGCTTAAGTTTGTTGAAGCCTGAAGGCCCAAACACTTCCCTAGATTAGTTGAAGCCTGAAGGCCCAAACATTTCAGGATGGGAGGGGGCGTTTGTGAGTTTTAGTTCACCCAATAGAAGTTAAGAATTAGTTCTCCTGTTCAAGGTCATATGGTTATAACCTTCCAATCCTGGGAAGGCTATATATGTGTGGGGTGTGGTCAGCTAGAGAGAGAGAGAGACTGACTGCAGAGGAGAGAGGTAGTCTGAAGTTAAGCTAGAGAACCTTGTATTATTTGTTTGTTTAATTTTATCATACTTGCTTTTGAATATAACTGCTCTATTATGTAAATACCCTAATATAATAAGTAAAGTGTTGTTGTGTACCCTGAGTTGTGGGAGTGACTTATTCACCACGTCTAAAGCCTATTCCCATGCTACTGGAAACAGGCAAAGGATTTGATCTCCTGGAACGGGAGAGGCTTTGAGAAGAGGCAGAGATCTTCCAAAGGCAGGTCAAGGGGTCCCTGCAGTAGCGGAACCTTGACAATTGCATAGTATCGAGGATCCACCCATAATGCTTCCTCTTGGCTAGGGACCAAATGGGTCTGTCTGTGTTGGTCACATCACTCCTCTCTCTGAGCATTCACCCTTTATGCCCCGCACCCATTCCTAGTAACAACCCATTCCCCACAAGTCTCCAATCACTCATGGATTGATTTGGACCAGCCTTCCCCAACCATTGGCCATGAGCTGGCTGGGTATGATGGGAGTTGCAGTCCAAAACTTTAGGAGGCCACCAGGATAGGGAAGATTTGGTCTTGACCAGCCTGTTGAGAAGTCCTGCTTCACGGTGTCCTGCAGGTTGGGATTGTATTCCAGCCAAGAGAGTTCTGGTTGGGGAAACCCTGCTGACTGTCAACACACTTAACATTGATTGACTCCATGGCTAACATGATTAGAAGTTACCAAATCCAGACAGTAGCTGGACTACAGTTGAAATGCCCTCAGTTTTGGAGTGAGATCAGAAGATACCCATTCTTCTCACTGTCTCTGGTCTCTGGTGCAAAGGGGCAAGGCAAAAGTGGAGAGACACCATTCCTATTGTTCAAGGTCCTTTACTAAGCTGTAACATTTATTTTGTAGCTCTAACGAGGAGGGAGCAAACGTTATGGATTATCATAACGTGCAGCAGTCATTTTCATGAACCTAGGTGTCATCATCTGCACTAAAAATACCAGAACTCTGCATCAAGATCATCCATATTCTGTGCCCAGAAAAGCTGAAAAAGTCAGCCCTGCATATATACCATGCAAATGAACCAGATTTGCATATATTTGCCTATTATGCATAATTTATTCCACCACCCCATTCCTGGCAGTCCTAAGGAAGGCCAAGAGCTATGAAGGGCAAAAATGTTCCATTCCTGAATACTGCAAATTGTATTCATACACACCTCCTCCGAGAGCTTCTGATGTTTCCCCAGACATGGCTGACACAGCTACCTTTGCAGCCATAAGAGAAATGTATGCTTGAAACCAAACTCTGCACGAATGTGCATGGCATGACTGACTGTTCGATTGCAGAACACACTGATCACTAGTGCCGTAAGGCATATTATGGGGGATGATATCCTGCTATTTGGGGGTTGCAATATTTATGGGGAATCGGGCTGCTGAAGCACTCACCTTCCCCACCAGATGGGGATATCTCATTCTCAATATGGAGATTTTCCGCATCTCCTTTCCTCTTCAGTTTGATGGCTGTTGAAGAAAGCTGTGCCTGCCAAAATATATTTGTGTAGGAGGTGGAACGTTAACTTTAGTATTCCTTTTGAAAGGGGGTGTGTTCATTTTTTAAATCAAATAAAATGCAATGCTAGTATATATAATGATGTGCATTAGGGAGAGAGGGAGAGCGTTTTCCTACTATTGTCTGAAAGGAAATGCCTTTCGACTACTTACTGCATTTCTGTTAGGTTATCAGCAAAGATCTAGAGGCTGGTCATTTCTGAGGCCATGTATGATGTGTACAGAATTATACGGAATCAGTTCTTTATTTCTGAAGGCAAAAGGGTGGAAACTATAGGGAGAAAATGAACACCACGCATACTACAAAATCGAACTCTAATAAAGGGCTTTTCTACACAAGGCTGTTAATCCACTGCATCTACTTTTGGTTTCATTGCAGAATTGAGATCCGAGCACTACACGAGGAGCATTTCCTTTTCTGTTTTTCCACTATATAACCTCTAGGTGGCACTGTAGTATAGTGGAATAGCACAAATACACAAGAGGAAATTGCACTTTCTTTCACCATCAGAAATAATGCCCCATTTCCCCTGCTCTTAAAAACTTGCGGAAAGTGCTATTTACAAAGAGAAGTGAAACTGGAGGGTCAAGACATTGTCTAAAGAACCTGGAAACAACCATGTGTAGGGAATGACAAGCACACAACAAATGCCTCATGTAGAAAAGCTATTTGATGGAGAATGTTGGGTACTCATTACCCATTTAGATATAATGAAGGCTTCAGCTGCCCAATGGTATTCAGTTAAGGTCGAACTGAAGTTGACTCACCAGATGCATGAATACATCTCCCAATGTCTTTTTATTTTGCTAAAAACACTCATGGCGGGGTCTAATCCTTCCCCCTTCCCCACACCATGACCCCAATCCAAATTGCTCCCCATAAGCTCCTATTAACCACCTAGGGGGAAACAGACAAACACTCATATTGGTTTCAGCCATCACAGCCAGTGTAAGCTGCATTCTGTTCAATGTGTGCTTTTGGTGGACATTAGTAGGTACTAAGGGAGCTTCCCGGTGAGGCTTGTAATATGCAATCACCCTGCTTCATTCACAGAATTTTATGGCGGGCGATGGGTTGCGTCCAAGCATTCTCATCCTCTTGTAATGCATGCTCCCATGCTGACATGCTGAGCGGAGGATACACAAGGCGCATTAGTTGCGGGTGGCTTCGCTATGTGCAGGCATTCCCCAATGGGAGAAACCCCGTGTGCAGCAAAGCTGGTTTTCACCTGGTGCCCTGGGTGGATCATCCACCCAGCGCATTGGCCAGGGACCAAATGTCTCTGCCCCTGACTTCATTCAGCCCATGGAAGGCTGGCTGGCTGGGAGGCATTTGGCTCCACATGCAGATTTGACCATCCCTGACCTAAGAGCCTAACTATTTACCCATCATGAATATCCATGAATATATCTCCTGACATCATTTTCTTTGGCTTCAAAGAGGTTGCACGGGTGGGGAGAATTGCCCACCTTACATTGGTTGGGCAGGGGGACAGGGAGCAAGGCCTTGGAGGCTTATCTTAACAGTCAGGCAGGTTCATGCAGGAGTTGTGTTTATACCAGAAAGGTGCTTGCTGTTGCTGGAGAAGGAGAGACCACGCTATGGAGGCTGGTGACTCCTATTTCAGTGGGGCTCCTAATCCAGTGCAGCTTTTATTTGGAGCTTAGTAGGAGCTATCTATGGTGGTGAACCTATTTTGGGGATGGCGTTCAGCACCATGGATAGCCCCTATAAAGCTCCAAATAAAACCCGCAAGGGATTAGGAGTCCCACCGAAATAGGCCTCTCCTTTTTTCTTTTTCTTTTAAATTTTTGCTGGGTGTGCAGTTCACACTTGCAAAAAGCAGATGAATGAACTTGTGAGCGAGCCCTTCTGCCTGCTCCGTTGCGAGTAACAGGAAGGATAGTTGGCTGGCTTACTCATCAGTAGCTGCTCTCCAGCAGGCCTGCTGAAACAGAGCCCTTCCTGTCGTTTAGATCTGCTGTAGCTATTTGTTGGGCGCAGACCTGCAGGCTGGGAAGGACGCCTGGCGCTTCAGACAAAGCCTTCTGAGCTAGCAGAGCTGCACTGCTTTATGCGGTAGGCTGGCTTGTTTACTCACAAGTAGATCCAGCCTTCAAAAGGGTTCCAGCCTGCCGCTTGAAGCTGAAGCTTGCAGCTTCTCACAGCCAACAGATTTGCTGCGGGCTTTAAAATCACAAGCAAGTATACCTGGTGAGCAAAGTTCTGTGTGTGGAGTCTATTCAGGTTTCAGGAGGAACGCTGTGGAATGGAAGAGCTCTGCCATCAATAATAATAATAATAATAATAATAATATATAAATAATATAAAATAATAAAATAAAATACACAGGCTCTTTCGAGGATACATTCCTCAGGGAAAGCTGGTATGAATATGCGTTGGAGAAATACAAATATCTTCCATCCTCCGAAACTGATGTAAGGCCTTTTTTTATTGGCACAGGCATTCCGTGTCACTAGCTATTACAAGTAGGATTTAGAAGGTCTTATTTTTAGCTGCGTGTTTATATTTTAATCTCTTATAAATGTTACATGCCACAAGCCACCCAGGAACTGACTGTATAACCAGAGAGTAGGTAGATCATTTCCTAAGGGGCTTTGTCATCCTTGGTTCTGCCATTCCCCATCAAAGAGGTTCAAACACAAATATTGTGAAAAGTCTTTGACTATCCAGGATTGTCGTGTTGGCATAATGCCACAGTGACACAGAGACATCTGTATTCTAATAAGAGCTACACCACACACGCTGTACAGACACCATTTTAAAACAACCAGGCTCTTCTTGGCACCCAGAGTGTTTCCACATGCTTGACTGTGAAAAACACACATCTGAGCCTCATGCAGCAGTGGCTGGTGGCTCTGATGCCAGTGGGGTGGTGTATCCACTCCGGGTTTCAGTCTGAAATTTTAAGGAGCTATCCATGGTGCTGAGCCTATTTGGGGGGATAGGGTTCTGCACCATGGATAACTCCTTAAAAGTTCAGACTGAAACCCGGAGTGGATACACCACCCCATTGACATTGGAGTCTCCAGCCTCCACTGGCCTCAAGCGCCCTATGCAAGCGTTGTTAATGTGGGGCAGAACATGAAACAGGAAGGGAATGTATATTCTAGCCAATGTTAGGTTTTACATCTGAATTATAAACTAAAGCTGGTTTAAGCAACTTAGGACCAAAGCAGACATTACTTTCATTTTTACTCCAGTGTAATCACAGGGTACTCAATCCAGATTGGGACCCTAGTGTGTGTGGGCAGATAGGGGGGCTTTAGTGATCCATTTGGATCACCGTGTTGTAATATAAACATGCTGAGCTGAGGTGCCGAAGGGACGCCTAGATCAGGTCTGCAATGGGGGGGGGAAGGATTAAAGACCCCCTTACCACCACCCCCATGCTTACCCTAGAGTAAAAATGAAAAAACAAAAGACATAGCTGCTTGCTGCTTTTTAAAATTAATGTCTGCTTTCGCCCTTAGGGTGCTTCCAGACAGGGCTTTTATTGTGCAATTGTCCTGCCTTATTCACGGAACTTTAGCAGGGGTCCAGATGGTGTCATCTTCCACTTGTAACCTCCCATGTTTGGGACCCCAGACAGACTGGATTGAGACCCCAGGGCTGAGGTTCCTGCACCCCTGCTCTAGGCATCAGTATGCATTGTCCCATGTCATTGGCCAGGATATACTATAGCCCCAATGGAGCATCTTCTCTCCGTTTTGAATAATAGGATAGCATGGCCTAATGTCATACCCCACCTCCCTCATGCCCCACCCATGATGGAACTCAAGGCAGCATGTGTAGATGGTGCCCACATGGTCTCCCACCTGGACTAGACCAAGACCTACTTACTTACTTTACTTATTATATTTATACCCCGCCTTTTTTCCTGCAAGGAACCCAAGGCGGCCCACATAATCCTCCTCTTCCTCTCCATTTTATCCTCACAACAACCCTGTGAGGTAGGTTAGGCTGAGAGTCAGTGACTGGCCCAAAGTCACTCAGTGAGTTTCATGGCCGAGTGGGGACTAGAACCCGGATCTCCTGAGTCCCAGTCCAACACTCTCACCACTATGCCACACTGGCTCTTTGCCTCACCAAGCTTGCTGCATCACGTGCTTTCAGACCATGCCCTGGGACCAGGGTTTTCTTTCCATGGTTCAGTCCATTCTTTGGTCTCTGGGTGCTTTAATTTCAATGTATTCGTTGTGTGTATTCTTGTTCATAACTGGAAATATACCCCAAATAGAATGGGGGGGGGGGGTCTGGCTGGTTGAGAAAGAAATATTCCAGCCTTCCCCAACCTCATGCCCTCCAGATGTGTTGAACTACAACCCCCAGAATCCCCCATCCAGCTATGCTGCCTGGGGCTGATGGAAGTTGTAGTCCAACACTTCTGGAGGGCGTCAGGTTGGGGAAGGCTGGAATATCTACTATGAGCCCCTGCTTTGCAAATGTTCCCAGGTCTGCTGCCTCTCCTCTCTTATGCCTGACAGATTCCTTTCTCTCTGGACCCTCTTTGAAAATTAGCCTGCTTAAGTGACTTGGTGAAGCAACAGAAGGCACTCCCAACCCAAGCCAGGGAGATCAAGGCTGCCATCCCAGAATGTATGGAATTTACCACTGAACTTGAGTCATCAATGGAGCCCCTTTGAGGGCTTTATCATCTCTTCTTCTTCTTTTTTTAAAAAAAGAAAAGAAGAAGCCACAAATGAATGAAGTACATACCTCAGAGAAGAAGGAAAATTAACCATTTATTGCATGGCAGTTAAAGAATGCAGTCATCTCAGCACTGTGGGGCTGACCCAGTGCAGAAAGTCTGTCCTGTTGTCCAGAAGATAACAGCTTCCTCTTCTGGACAACAGAAGTGTTACTAGGCACTTCGGGGGAACAGGTCCACAGGACACAAATCTGCATAAAATTTGCATAAGTTGATTTATATCTATATGTGCAAATTTAGAAACAATTACATGGGTTTGTTTAATTTATTTAATTATTTATTTAATGATTTAATTAATTATGTAAAATATTTAATTATTGACATTTCACAGGAATTAAATGTCATGGCAAGTTAATTTCTCATCCAAATAATCACAAATAAAATATTTTTTTCCCAGTTACGTTGCACCCTGTCCCAGATCATCCCAAAGCAAAGGAAAAGATTATCCCCCCCCCCAAGCTAATGGCCATGAAGAAATATATTGGGGAAGGGGGGCAGTCTGCAGAATGTGGGGAGGGGGAGTTAATCCTTCCCTCCCCAGCTGTAATCCCCCTTGAAATTCACCCCCTGCATGGCAATTAAGCTGAGGAAAGACTTTCGATTGCCACCAGTGGACATCCAGGGCTCTAAAGAATAGATCCGGGCCCCTAGGAGATGAATTTGGGGCTGGGGCCCCATAGGCCCAGGCCTAGCAATGCCCCTGGCACAAAATATAGCCCTCAGAAAAGGAATGGGGAGGCTTTAGCTGAAAATCCCTGTGCTTCAAATTAATCTTTTTGGTGTTACAGTGGGCCCTCCACACAGACCCTCCCACGAAAAGAGAGACTGACATTAATGTCACAGTGGGTGGGTTTGCACGATCGTGTGACTTAAATAAGCCACGGTGGTTTGTGGCACATGCTGGCTAATTGTGTCGTGTGAACCTGGTAACAAGTCACCCTTCCTGGGTTCGCACCACACAATAAGCCACGATGGCCACCTGTCATGGCTTGAATATTCATAATGGTGGCTGGGTGGCACATGCTGCATGCCACTGTAGTATATTTAAGCTATGCTGCCAGCTGCCGATTGTGCAAACCCGGACGCAGGGTTGGATCCTGAGAAGTGCTGGGAGAAGGTTAGATCCTGAGAAGTGCTGGGGAGGTGAAGTACATGTGGGCAAAAAGCCAGCTGATCCAGGGTGATCGATGCAACAGAGTTCATCAGGGCCCCTGTACCTTTCTTTCAGCAAGTGCCCATGGGCAGCAGCGTGATGGGGCAGATGGCCTCCCAGAGATTTGGGGCTCCAAGTGAAAGATTCAGGGCTCCAGCCCTAGTGAGCCACCCCCTAACACCAGCTCTGCATGGAGCCCAAAAGAGAGTAGCTGGCCGGCCTAGTTGTGTGAGTACAGCTTAGACTTCCATCTCATGCGTTTCTAGCCATTCTTTCACACCACAATCCAAAGCTTAACAAGCCAGTGTGGCCTAGTGGTGAGAGTGTTGGACTGGGACTCGGGAGATCCGGGTTCTAGTCCCCGCTCAGCCACGAAACTCACTGGATGACTTTGGGCCAGTCACTGACTCTCAGCCTCACCTACCTCACAGTGTTGTTGTGAGGATAAAATGGAGAGGAGGAGGAGGAGGAGGATTATGTAAACTGCCTTGGGTTCCTTACAGAAAAAAGGCGGGGTATAAATATAATAAATAAATAAATACAATAAAAGTGTCAAGTGGTAAGAATGAGAAAGAGCTGCTTGGTTCAGTCAGAATCTCTGGTACCTGGTGACCATGGAAACATGACAATGGTATTCTGGGTCCTGGGGTTCCCACATGCTAAGGACAACTCTGGGCTGGGTAATCTTCCAAATCTCTTCTAAGCCAACCTGCATGTGACTCTAAAACTAATATGTGTGTGTGTAGCTTTATATTTTCAGTTTGAACTTGATCAGTTGGATCAGAGTAAGTTAGTCATGCTTTAAGCTCCATAGAAATCAGTGGAACAAGTTAGCACCATTGACATCAGTGGGACTAAAGCATGACTAACTTAGTCTGGATCAAACCCAATGGGTTGTATCCAATGGCAGCTTTGCGCTAGCAGAAATCACTTGCTCACGCAAGGTGGGACACCCAGTTTTGCCAGCCCTGAAGCCCTGAATGCAGCCCTGTGCACCACATCCCATACTGTTCTGGGGGGTCCCGACCCTCAGGAGTAGCTTTTTAGCAGGCATGGGAGGGGCCTGCAGTGGATGTGGGGGATCAGCAATGCCCTGCCTTGCACAAGTGTGGAAGTGCTTTCCACTAGTGCAAAACCACCATGACCATTCATTATTTAAGATATCATAATATATCCATATGTGAAAGTAGCCTGTGGAAAAGATGGAGATAAATGTCTTTCATACAGAAGACAAAGATTTACATTAAATGTATATTTTTGTGCATTTCTTTCCCATTAGATTTGTTTGCTTTGAAGTGGCTTCATGCATGTAGCAGACAAGGAAAATTCCATAAGATGCTCCACTTTGTTCCTCTCGAGCAACTGAAGACTGCAAAGAAACATAAGAGAACTAAATCTGTTCCCTGGATAATATCTCACAGTTAAAAGTCTGCCATTCCTCTTAGAAAGAAGAAATGCAACACCCACACTTGGTGCCACCCTTCTCTATCCCTACATTCAACAACTTCCTGATCAGGCTGGAGAGAGGATTAGTGCACTAAAGCAGCCTGGCTGGACCTTATTTACTCATCCTCCTTCCTGGACAAACCTACTGAAGTGTTCAGACTCGTAGAGTTGTTGTTTTTCCTCCGAGGAGGAAGGAATCGAAAGCTGATCCTTACCCTAAATCAATGACACATTGAACCTTAACGAGTAAGAGTGAAAAAGGGGAGAAAATGCTCAAGGCAACCTTACTGCAGCCTTGTCTCCATGCTCAGTCCACCTGTGCTGGACCCAGCAAAGCAAAGCAAAACCCACACAGCTTTAAGGTGCCCAAGCCTGACTCTGCAGAAGGCTGTGGTGGTTTGGGCCTGGGGAGCTTGCAAGGAAAGGAGAAAGAAAGCCGTCAAAGAGGTCTACAAGTTGGAAAGAATTGCCCTGCAGATCCAAAGGAGCAAGAGCCGAAAGAGTCAACAAGAGAACATTTCCGGTGGGAATCCTGGAGAGCCAACGGAGATATGCTATCACTCCAAGGAGATGGCAGTGGATTGCCCACTGGTGGTGGATGCCCTGCAACGAGAGACTCTCCAAGGTCTGCTTCTGACCTGCTCCATCCCGGGTTCAGCAACAGAGGTGACCCAAGTCAAGAATGGAAAGTGGTGAAAGTTAAACGGGTCCTTATTTCTCCTGTTGGTGAATCTAGGAAAGCAAGTAAGTGAGGTCCTATTTTATTGTCCTCCTACTACTCGTCATCAGGGAGCGCTAAACACGAGATGTTTGGTAATAACTGTGGGATCTCATGCTCAGCCAAGTCATGTTCAGGCATTTGGCTCCACGTGTTCACCTCTAATGCACAGCCCGCCCCAACATCCTTTTCTCCACCAGCTGCAGCTTCAGATCTTTGTGCATTGAGCAGAAATCTGAAGGGTGAATCTTCATACATTTGGCTAAAGGTATTTGGGGCCAAAACAGACATTACTTTAAATGTGAGTCTAGCAGTGATGCCATATTTTCAGTTTTACTCTAAAATAGGCGCAGGGGTCCTCCTGATTGAGATATTAAAAATGCCACTGTCACTCCATGCCAGGGTCTGAGTGGGGCCCCCCTTGCACCTACTGTAGTGTAATTAATTTTTTTAAGGCATTTTGGCCCCTAGAATCCTCCAGGGCATTGGGAACCTTGCTCAATCAGGGTTCCTAGTTGCATAGAGCCAGGGTAGGCAGCATGGTGCCCTCCAAATGTTTTGGACTACAACTCCCCCCAGCCCCAGACAGCATGGGCAATGGTGAGGGATTATGGGAGTTGTTGTTCAAAACATCTGGAGGGTGTAGGGCTGCCTACCCCTGGCATAGAGAATTTTAAATGTGTTCAGCCAAACATGCGAATATTTGCTCAACATGCAAAGTTCTGAGACTGCAGCTGATGAGGACAAGGATTCTGGAGGGAAGGACTAGCATGCACAGCCCTGTTCCTCACTCCCAGCATTCTTGGTGAACACCTGAACAGGGATTTACATGTACATAAATCCCATAAGATTCAGCTAGATTTCCACAGAATCATGTTGCAAGTGTGGTTTGGCAGCCTATTCTCACCTGCATTAAAGTGATCTTCTCCACATCTCCACTGACTATAGTTTTGTAGCCATTTTTAATCACGTTGAGGTTCTTTGTTTCTGCTGCCCTTTCTAATTTGGGTGTTCTTGTCACACTAACTGGAACTGCAAACCTGTCACTCACTTATAGGGCGGGGGGGGGGGAATCTTCTCTCTTGAGGGTAAGACAAGTAGCTGCTTGTTTGGCCATTACCAGACTCTAAGATAATAATCACTTTCCAAGGAAGCGGGATTTGCTGCAAGTAAATTCCAGTGTGAAAAAAGGTGCAGATTAGTCAATCTTCCTGTTAGTGGGAGGAGGGCATGGTTAGAAGGGAAGGGGAAAGAGTGCTGGGAGGACATGTAGGGGCTGAGAGCATGTGAACTACTTAGCCATATTGCCAGTACAACAAAAGCAATAAAGTGCTAATCTGATTAGGGTTTACAGGGATCAGCTTGGTTGGATTTCATAGATTCATAGATCATAGAGATTGGAAGGGGCCTACAAGGCCATCGAGTCCAACCCCCTGCTCAATGCAGGAAACTGGAGGAGGGGTCTCCCATCCAAGTAATAACCAGGCCTGACCCTGCTTAGCTTTCCACACTCAGACAAGCTGAGCCAGCGTGAGCCACAGGCCTGTATATACAGTTGCCCTCAACCTTTCATTTCTTGATTGGCTGATTTATCAGCCAATTGTGCATTTTTACAGCACAATCCTATGCATGTCTACTCAAAAGTAAGCCTCACTGAGTCCAATGGGGCTTTACACTCCCAGGCGTTTATAGGATAGCAGCCTTAGTCACCTTTTGTGCTAAATGTGGAAGAGGAGGAGGAGAATATGGTAAGGGCCCGAGCCACTGTCATTTCTGGCTTTACCAGGTCAACGACAGTTGCAGATTTGGCCTCAGCAAGACATCTGAAAAAGGCTTAACAGGCTAGGAGCATGCTGGAGCTGCTGTCCTAGCACAGAGGGCTTGTTCACACATGCATGTGCATCATTTCTCATCACTGGATTACTGTATATTTGAAGGCTGGTGGCTGAATGTGTGAAGCAGCTCCATTGAAAAGCGTCGTATTTGAGGTGATACGGAATTCTTATCCGTGATAGTCAGGGGGGGGGGCGTATCAAATGCTGTCACCGCACTAGCGTTAATAGGTTGCACTAGTGTAAGGCAACGCTAGCCCAACATCGTTAGTGCTTGGACACCAAAAACACGCCATCGAAATTTGGTGGCAAACTGTGCCACTGAAATTCAGTGGCAGATCACGGCTTTTCCCCTTTGCCTAGCAAGTGCTAATGACAGTGTAGCGGAGTTGGTTTATGCTAATGCAATATCATTAGCACTAGCACTGCAACAGCATTGGATACGGCCCTATATCCGTAATGCCCCAGTCACACATGCAAGTCATTATTGGACGTTGCACTCATCAAGTAATGAACATGCACATGTGAAAACGTGTGGGCCAAGAAGCACATCAGTCACAGTGGCTAAGACAGTCCTAGCTTAGGGGACTTCCAGATGGAAGGCTCTTAGTGCTACCAGGAAATCAAAAAGTAGTAGCAAAGTCTGTGAAGCGTGCATAGTAGTGAGAGGGGAGGGGAATATTTCCTCTATTCTCACAGGATAGATCATCTTGAGCTCCTTAGTTAAGGTCTCTCTCCATGTTCACTTCTGTATGCTCCCTTTGCTATCATCCATCACTAACTGAATGTAGAAGGTGTTTATTCCATCATATCACCCTGCGATATGATGTGAAATCATACCGAGACGCAAGTGACATTGATTGCGCTGAAACATTGAAGAAAACAGCAGGAAGTTAACTGGGGAAGACTGGAATTCTTTTAAATGCTGTGTAGGGAAAGGGACTAGAATCCCTAGTCACTAGATTCTAGTTCCCCAGCTAACTAGAAAAAGCACAGGGCATAACCATATACAAATTGCCTTGCTGATTCAGAGCTAAGAGTAGCTTTAAAGATGCCACAGTGTTGTCAATCTGAAATCCTAATTGCTTCCCATAGGACTCAGCAAGCAACTCTAATCACAGGAATCCCAAAACAAGGTTTATAAACCAACACCCAAATAAACAACAAAGACTAACATATTTATTAGTGCATAAGCTTTCATGGGCTTCAGTCCACTTCATCAGATGCATGAAGTTACAGGTATTCATGGCTGTGGGTATGCGTGTGTGTAAACAGTGAGGTCAGAGGGAAATGAAGTGCAGAAAGCACAGACATAATGACTATATTATTAACAGTGGCCATTCACAAAAACTGTTGTTAGTGATACCGAGAACTGAAAGTTTGTGTGTGAACTGGTTCTGAGACAACCATATCAGCATTTTGTACCAAGATCAAGGCAGAACTACATGTGACATGTGACATAGAGGTACCACCCAAAAAGACAAGTCTGTGTAAAGTTCTCAGACTTCCCCTATAACATGTAGGATGTTGTGATATGTTGTATGTACCTGCACCCCTGGCAGCGGTGGAAGCCAGAAGGCTGGCGTCAAGGGTAGGCATGGTTGGGCACCTGCCAAGGTCCCGCACCCCCAACAGGGGCCCACTGACAACAGTCCCCTGCAGTTGCTCCTCCTCTTCTCCATTGCAACCTGCTCTTGTTCTGGCCCAGACAGTAATGGTGGTGAGAAGGAGGAGCAGTAGATGCCACGGCCTACTTGCTCACTGGCTCTCGGCCTGTTAAGCAAGCAAGTGGTTAACAAGGATGAGATAGAGGAGGAGTAACAATAGCAGCTGGTGACAACGGCGGTGAGAAGGTAGACTCACGGGGGGGGGGGGGGGCATGAAGGTTTCTTGCCCAAGGGCTCTCAGAAAACATATTGGGAAGGGTGTGGGGAGCATGACCCAAGGATGCCATTTTTAGTGGTGTGGTATGCATAATATGTAGTTCTGCCCTCAATCAGCCATCAGATAAAGGAAATGTAGTACTTTTGTCCCTGGAATGCTGCATTATTATTGGCATTCCCCACTCTGTCATTTGCCATGTCTAGGGCGATACCTCATATTTCATGCCCCCCTTTCCTTCCTTAAGATTTTCTTATTTGCTGCGGAAAAGTGACAAAAGTTCTTGGAATTACTGTAAGTAGTCATACTTTTCCTGGACCACCTAACAAATACAGGACCTCTCAAGCTAACAATCCTTTCTGCAGACTTATTTGCCCATGTTATCTTGATCTCCAGAGGGCCTGAGCACTTTAACAGTGTATGAATACAATTGGCATAGCATTGATATGATAATGTGACTTTCTATAACTGAGAAGTGGTGGTGGTGGTGGTGGTGGTGGTGGTGAGGATGATTTGCTTTACTAATAGAGCATCAAGATACAGAAAAGTAAGCTGCTTGCCCAAATATACAGAGGAATTATAGGAGAATGGGGTCTTGTGACCCAGAGAAAGTGACCGGCCAACTATAAACCTTTATTCTAGCCTGCAGCCGTACACACAATTGGACTTTTTACTCTTGAAGATATTTTGATGGTAAAATAAGCAGGGCACTGTTGTTCTCTTGCTTGAAGTATGAGCAACAGGAGCAGACGACAAACTCTTTCCAAAAATTGTTGGGTTACTTTCAGCATCCAAATTGGCAGACATGCTGGAATTGTGGTCTGTTTTGCAAAGTTAAATACAATCGGCCCTGGGACTTTTTAAAAAAATGAAAAGAGCTGCTATACTGAACCAAAGCAATGACAGATGTAGCAATTAGGCACATGTGGTGCAATGCCCTGAAGTAGAGGGTTTGCACTGCCAATGTAGTTAATGATAAACTTAAACTATTGCGCATAGAGTAGAGTTCTCAAAACCGATCAGTGATTGGAGATGCTTCGGTTTTGATTAGTTTCGAAATGTTTTCAGTAGATGGCTAGAAAGAGATATAACATTATCAGCAATATAACTTCATCCCCTTGCTTTCCCCACATTTGGTATTCATAAAGTTAACCAGAATTATAATCTAAAAATGAAGGGAATGTTTCTAAAGCAGGGGTGCTCTCCAGCTGTGTTGGACTGCAACTCCCATAATTCCCAGCCAGCATGGCCATTGGCTTCCATGCCTATTATACTGTAAGGATGATATCATGGATGATACCAGTTTTGCACAGCAGTGGCCACTAGAAGTGTGCCTTGAACTGGGATGTTGAACAGGACCAGTTCAGACAATGCTTGCATGTATGGCTGCTGATTGCCTAAAATCCCTCCATGTGCCAGCTCCCTGACCATCATGTGCAGCAGCTGCCACATTTGTAAATTGCTTTTGTGTGGCAAATTCCAAAAGGCTTCGGTGCACGGATTTGTTGTGAGAGTGGGCCCTTCTTCTTTTTTTGCAGTGGGTGACTATATTAGCGAAATGGTGTCTGGCTTTGAGGCTGCACCACTTAAATCGACAGGTTGCACAGGTTTGTTGCTGCTGTGCATTGGTAATGTACAGAACTGAAGCACCACCGAACAAGGAGAAGGGAGAAGTGGCAAGAAGAAGACCTTCAGGAAAGTAGATAACAATGTTTAGATGAAAAATGACCAAAGCCTGGACAAGCAGCAAATGCAGAGAGGCAAGGGTGAAATGGCAGGAACTGGCAATAGTTTGAATGTGGAAGAAAGGGAAAAGGAGGAGTCAGTCAAAGATGACCTCAGGGTTGTGGGCCTATGAAATGAGGGTTCTAAAGGCATCTTCAATGGTGACATAGACGTGTGGGAAGGTGATGGTTTGAGAAGAAAGAATGGGAGGCAATATCAATGAGGATATATACAGGTGGGCAGAAAGATAAAGGCTTAGGGGTTAGGGGTCGAAAAGCAGGGTCAGGCCTGGTTATCACTTGGATAGGGAGACCCCCTCCTCTAGTTTCCTGTATTGAGCAGGGGGTTGGACTCGATGGCCTTGTAGGCCCCTTCCAACTCTATCATCTATGAATCTATGAAAATGCATTAAGGAATAATCGATGCAAAGGTGATCTCTGAAATAATGAGTACCTACCCAAAGAAGATGGGGTGAGAAGAGTAGGCAGCCAAGAACTGAGCTGTAAGTTAAGGCTAAGAGTATGTGCAGCAGCTAAGAGTGGGAACCAAGTTTTCCCTCTACCATGAACTCACCAACTGCCCTTAAGCCAGGCTCTATTCTCTTAGTCTCAGCTACACAACTGCAACATGTGGATAATAATACTGGCTTACGTTTCAGGTTGTTGTAGTAAAGGATTACTGACTTAATGAATGCAATGCAGTTATTTTACGAAGCGTGTGGATTTCCAGTAACAGTCAGAAACACTTAAGCAGCCACCATCACTGAAGAGGACTTGATTTCAGAAATTGTTCCGTCAAACATATTTAGATAGCCCATAGGAGAATTAGTAGGATATTTCAGTTTTCGGGATTGTATAGAAATATTAAACAAGCATAGTATAAGACATTCTAATTGGTAGAAATGCTATATGAGAAATATGATGCTGTATCAGGGGTAGGCAACATGGTGCCCTTGGGTACAACTGTTGTGCACCTGGACACCTTTCTTGATACTCACCAAGGTGCCCTACCCCTCCCACTTTTTAATATATAATTAACACATTTTCTTACTGATAGTTGGGATTTCTGTGAAATAGGTTTCTGCTGGTGCTGCAAACTGTGGGTTCAGGAGTTGTTTAGTGAGTTGGGGCTCAGACCGCACCTCTGCCTTGTACTCAGTCTTTTGGGCAGGTTACTTGTCCTTTGTGAGTAGCCACGCCTCCCATGGCAGCCATTTTGTGGTGGTTCCCAGGACAGTTTCTCAAATTGCCAAATGTGCTCATGGCCCAAAAAGGTTGCCTACCCCTGTGCTATACAAATGCTGTTAAATATTTGTATTTGAAGTGGCAGAAACTCAGATTAGTCCCCCAAAAGTGTAGTGTGTTAGAGATAAACTGACCTGGGAGGAGACAGATAGAAGAGGCCAATGCCACTGGCACCTACAGAATTTGTGTCTGGGATGCACCTTGCTGTGATTAGGCTGTGCATGGGCCATATTCTTCCCCCAGATGCAGCCTGGTTCATCTTTTTAATGTGCAGCTTGCTGCTGGGGCAGATGTGCAGGATGGGAAATAGGTTCCGCAGTACAAAAGGTAGGAATTGGAGTGGGAAAGGTAGCTACTGGTGCAGCCTAATTCTGACCATTCCTTTCATAGGGAACAATTGTCATGGGCTTTGATCAGATTTTACAGGGTGCAGGAGGGAGCCTTGAAGAAATAGCTGTCTACTTTATAAAGTCACCTTGGCAGTACCAGTACCAGCCCCAGGGCTTTTTTTCTCAGAGAAAAGGTGGTGGAACTCACCCCCCTCCCCTGGCCACGCCCCTACCCACCCCTAGGACTGCCCCCTAAAACCGCCCCTTTAGAGAACAGGGATGCAAGTAAAATTTGGGGGGGCTATAAAAGTAAATGTATGGAATTACATAAAAAGCAATGCAGTAAAATGTGCAAAAAAATTGGAATACTTACCAAAAGTAAGCTCGGAGACATTTCCTTTTTGAAAGGTGTTTATAAGTTTTGCAGTTACACATATTAATCACAGTTTAGTAAAGTGAATACATGAAAAGAAAGGGGGGGATAACAGGGGACCAATTACACATTGCCTAAGCAAATATATTTGGGGGCCTTAGCGACCCAGTAAAATCAATGACATGTCTTAAAATATCTCCCTTTCACTGGCTTACTAATCACTTCAAGCATCTTGATCCTCTTCTCTCCCGTCCACTACAAATTCGGACCCAAGTGAGTCACGAACAGCAAGATCTTTTGTGTTTGCTTTTGTGTTTCTTAATTGACTTAATTACTAACTCTGAGTCTGAAGAAAACCCCCACTGTATTGATGCTAATTGTTAAATACCTTGCTAAATTCCTAAGGGCAGGAATATTTGTTTTATAATGCTGATGATTTGCAGCAACACAACATACATTCTTCAATCTACATTCCTACTAGAAAGTTCACAATAATAGTTAATGGGGGATTACGAACTGCTGTTAACATCACAAGAATTTAATTATGCTGAGTGATAAAGCGAGCAGCGCTTTCTAATTGACTGAAAATAGGTGGCGGAACGCCGTTCCGGTGCGTTCCGCCAGAAAAAAAGCCCTGACCAGCCCTATCCTAAAGTGATTGCATCCTCTTGCTGGTGTAGGACAGGGGAGTGGAGGAAGAAGAAGCTAAAGGGGAGAAAGGGGAAGAACTGAAAAGCTGAGAATAAATCAAAAGTCAAGGGGCTGGTGATGAGTGTGGAGGTGGCCAAAAGGCCTTCCCACATAGGAGGAGGAGGAGGAGGAGGAGGAGGAGGAGGAGGAGGAGGAGGAGGAGGGACAAACTGATAATCAGAGGTGTCTCCTTCAGTATGTTATAAAGATGTTTGGTACTTCACTCTTCCAGTTATTCTTTGACTTGGGGATGATTCAAATGAAGGTACAGTTTTGGGAAAAAAACAGCCTGCTGAATAAAGACCATTTATGGAGCTGTGTGCATTTTAAAATATTTGGTTTCAGAATTTGCTGAATTTAGGTAATCTCTAATCGCTCATGAAAGCATCGAGATAATGGAAGGATACTTTCATACCTCTGATAAAGCTGCAATGTGATATCCAGTTCAGTAAATACTAGCGCCGTGCCGAATGTTTCAGTTTATTTTTGAGCATTTGTTGGTGGGAGGGGTGAAAAGAAATTGCAGGAAAGGGTGGGATTGGGAAAGGGTAAGAATTTCAGAGAAATGTCTCAGTGTGTGCAGCCGGGCTTCGCTGCTTACCTTACTGTAAGGAGGTGGCTAAGGGGGCAGGGGGTGCTATGTGTGCTTTTTATTTTACCATTTTTATACTGTTCTGTCCTTGTGGACTCTCCGTCTTCTTGGGCTTTCTGAAAAGCCTCCTGGCGGACCTGACCAGGACTTCTTCCCATGGGGATTTCCACTGCTGCTGCTGCTTGCTGAGGGCCTGAAAGCTGAGTGAGCAGTTCTTCTTCTCGACCAAAAATGCCAAACTAAACCAAAGATGCCTCACAACACGGGAGGACATGTGCTCTCCCGCCTCAGGCAGCAGGAGAGCTTGCGCCAATACTGGCTCCTAGTGCTAACAGCCAGAAGGCCTTGTGCAGTTATTCCATCTTTTTCTCCTTAGGGCACAATCCTTTCTGTCTAAACATGCCATAGGGTTGCACCTTTAATGGATTTTCTGCTCTTAAGGAAAAAAGATGGAGGAAGCGATGGAAAACCAGGGCTGGCCCGCCCATGAAGCAGGGCGAAGTGCCCACATGAGGTGGCGGAGCTGGAAGACGGGCAAATTGCACTGCTTCCCCATCCCCAGCCTAGCCTGACCCCCAGCCCGGAGAGAGCCCACCACCACTTCCAGCGGGTGCTCTAGAGAGCCCTGCCAGGTGCTTTCCCACCATAGCACTTGCACAGCAAGAAAGTGGTCAGTGGGGCTGTTCAGCGCTGCTGGGCTCCAACGGTCTCTTGAGATCTTGGCACATGGCTGACACCTTACGATATCTCAGCCATGCACCAAGATCTCCTGAGAGCCCGGCTGGAGCCACGCGATCAGAGCTCCCTCCTGCTACTGCTGCCGCAGCACAACCCTCCCCCCCCCTCCCTGCCGTCCCCAGCCCCAGCCCGGAGAGACCCCACACAGCAGCAAAGGAAATGCAGTGGGGTCTCTGGGCTGCAGCTGGTGGTGGCAGGGAGGGAGGGTTGCTTGCTTGCGCTGCAACGCTGGCAGCAGGGAGAGTTGTGTAGCGGCACAAGTTCCTTAGCTTCAGGCAGCAAGAGAGCTCATACTGGGCCTGGGGGAAACATGGGAGAGTTACGAATGGAGAACGAATGGAAAACATCTGGACACCTCCCCCCTCCCCTGTAAAATTCTATGAATGAGGCCGTGTGATTGCACAATAAAAGCCTCGTCTGGCTGGAAGCCCCTCTGTGAGTTCCTTGAAAAAGTCTGAAAACGGGCCATTTCTGTATTTATCAGCCCAAACTCGTTACCTCTTAATAGAGGCCAGCACTACCAGCACAATGGAAGTTGTGATACCACCCATTGGGGAATGGGAAGCCATGATTTTTGGCCTCCGGGGACTTTCGTTCCCCCATTCATCCTACAGACTTGAATCAACCTTGCATGAGGAGGGTTTGTAGCGCCTGCATGGATATACAGTCACAAGTCAGGAGGAGGAGGAGGAAGAGGAAGAGGAACTTTAATCTCTGCGCTTGCAGAAATGAAAGCGATCTTTACTAGCGCATCCACAGATCTATAGCACACAATCTCCATCAGGTTCCCTGTTTAGGGGCTTCCCACCACAGCCACCACCACCCTGATCCAGTACAGTAAAAGGGAAAGCAAAAGGGCTCCGCCCCGACCTGTGCGCCCGGAGAGAGCCGTGTGGTGGCGGCGGCGGCGGCGGAGCGTGAGAGTGTGATGAGTCAAAGGAAGAAAGCGAACTTCAAAATAAATAATTTTGTTGTCGGGTTTTTTGTTTTTAAAGTGAGCTGGTGGGGAGCCCGAATGAGTCAGCCGGGCTAAGCGCTCTCGCGCGGCTCTCTGCTTGCTGCGCCCAGCCAGAGCGAGTGCGCGGCAACTGCTCAACTAAGCCCCTGGCTGGCCCTTCCTCGCTCGCGGTGGGGAGTCCAGGAGGAGGTGGGGGGGTTGTTTGTCGGGTCACCCCCCCCCGCCCCCGCCCCCATTCCCCACCCCCCCGCGCGCTCCATCCTTTTGACAGACACAGCTAGTTGCTGCTGCTGCTGCTGCTGCTGCGAAAGCCGGGACACCCGATCCCGGAGGAGCCGCCGCCGCCAACAGACAAACACAAACAGCGCTGCTGGGCACAAGACACGGCAGAGAGGCTGCCTGCAGTGAAGCGGAGGCGGCTTGACCAGGGAGAGGAGCCGGGCGCTTGCGAAGGGGCGCTGAGGATCTAAAGCCACCCGCAAGAAAGAATAAAGGAAGAAAGGAGCAAAGGTAAGGGGGGGCGGGGAACTTGCCGGGCGGTGGAAGCTGTGGTGGGGAGGAAAGTCCTGCCCGCAGCTGGGCTCCTCTTCTTTGCAGCCGACGGGTAAGAGGAGGGCCAGGTGTTTGGTCAGCAGCTGGACTACCGGGAGCCAAGGCTACCTGCTGCAGCTGTCCCAGCAGGAGGCCCCAGGTAAAAACCTAGACCAACGCCCCCCACCCCACCCAGTCCCCAAACGAAACCTCCCGATCTTTCCCCAAAGCGTGGCGTGCTGGTGGTGGCGGCGGCGGGCGGTTGAGTCTCGCAGGGCGAGTTGACAGGCAAGCTGATGATAGAACTTCTCTGGCACTTGAACCTTTCGGGTTGGGGATGCTGCTGCTGCTGGCGTCCCCGTCCGGTTGTGTCTCTCTCCCCCCGCTCGCCGCCGCCTCCCCACGTCTTTCCTCCAGAAATGGAAAGAATCGAGCTAAAATGAACCCCCGCTGAACTTTTCTTGTGGTTTCGATGGTGATTCTTGTCGCTGTGGCTAGAGAATAAGCGATCGCCTCCTGTTGAGACAATAATAATAATAATAATAATAATAATAATAATAATAATAATAATAATAATAATAATTCGGGTTGTTTTCCCTTGGGAGAAACCGAGACGTGTGTGTGTGTGTGTGTGTGTGTGTGTTTGCTTGTTTTATTGGGGAGTCTAAAGAAAGCCGTGCAGGAAGCGTCTCCCCCCCCACCTCCGCCCCCCCCCCCCCACCGTAGTCCAGGGTACCTCCATCCCTTCCCCGTTGTCAGTCTTGCCTTTCATTGAAGGCATCAAACTGCGCTCACAGGATGAAGTAGCTGCTGGGGGGATTATAAGGTTGTTACTCGCTACCCCTGCTTTGGCCAGGTCTTGACTTTTTTCCGCTGCTGTGGATTTGGGGGTAGCCGGTGGTGGGAGAGGATAGGTTTACAGCATGTCCACCCACTCTAAATGTGCTGATTTGGGGAATCTGAACGCCCACCCCCACGCATGGCAATGATGCACAGAGCCTTGCTGACGTCCCCTGTAGCCTGCACGGCAGAGCAGAGAAATCGCAGGTCAGCCTGCGCTCTCTTAAATTCCATGTGCAGGGAAAGGATGCGCAAAATAGCCCACGCACCTGTTTCGGTGCCACTGTTTTGGATAGTGCTTCTCACCCCTTGGGATTTGCATGAACATAGCCCAAGGGGGTCATGGGGATCTGTCTCCTGTGAGGACAGTGCCCTCATTCTAAATCCACACATGTCTATTTCTTGATAAATCTGGTCGCCTGCCATGGCAGACTTTTAAAGTGCTTCGGGAAAGGGGGGGATGGATTGAAATGTCAGGTTGTAGCTTGTGATGCCTGAAAGCAGAGAGGAGGAGGAGGAGGAGGAGGAGGAGGAGGAGGAGGGAGGAGGACTGGAGGAGGGAATCCTGCCAATTTGGTGGGACTGAACATCTCCAGTATCTGGTAATCTGTCTTTTGTATTGTTCATGCCTCTTCTCCCTTCAGCCTGTCATGCGGTGTTATTTTTGCCCCTCCATTTCTAACCACCTTGAAATCTGACAGGCAGAAATCTGACAGGGTATAAATAGAAATTATAAATCAATAAAAAATAATCTGCCAGCCAGGGAATACCTCTATGACAAATCCATTCATAGCCATGACGCCCTTTGCTTAGAGCCTGCCTGTTTGGGCACTGCAACCAAAACTTTCTGTGTAGCAGTTATCCACATCCATCGCAAATATTCTAACTACCCATTTAGTCTTTAACTCAATCTGTCACTTAGCTGGAAAAGTAATGCCAAAGATGAAGAATACATCTGTCCCGTCTCCATTGTGTCTCTTCTCCCTGTATCCGGCCACCCATTCTAACCTAGCCAGAGGGCTTTACTTAATAACATGCAACTTCTTGAGAGATGATTATATAGGTATAACCGTAGGGTGTGGGAATTGGCCAAGGCCCCAGAAAGTTTTTGTTGTTATACCAGTTCCCACCACTAGGCTGCTACACAACACTGGACACTTTGGTTCTCTGAGCCAGTGGTTGTCAAACAGATACATTTAGGGAACCCTTTTCAAATCCACTTGCCTGCTGAGAAAACTCTGCTTGTCTGCCAAGGAACCCCTTTGTGGCTGAGAAGATTGTGGTGCATGCTTTAGGGTGCACAGTCAGTTCACACAGAGTGCTGACTAGGCCTACTGGGCCTCGTCAGTTTTATTTATTTCTAACATTTACATCCCACACCTTCAGTGCCAAACACTGCCCCATAGCTGCTCATCGCAGGAGAGATTGGCGGTGGTAAGCTTGTCCTCCATGACTGACCTTCTCATTGAGGAACCCTTAATAAGGGTCCAAGGAAACCCATAGTTCCCCTGAACACAGTTTTGAAACCACTGCTCTATGCCACAGCTTGTCCACTTGAAAAATTAGGATAAGCCAACATCATTTTTCTTAGGATGTTTACAGAGATGGCAACATGCTACATATCAGGTTCGTATGATTAGAGTTCAGGGATTATCAGAGATAAAAACTGACTGAATCATCAAATGTAACCTCACTGATAACCTCACTGATTTGGGGTACTGCCTGCACTGCCAGATCAGACCTTGAGAGTACAATTCTATGTCTGCTTCTTCAGAGGTCCCGCTGTGTTTAATGAGAGTTACTCCCAAGGAAGTGTCCATACGACTGCAGCCAGAGTGAGGGTACCTTACAGCACAATCCTACACATGCAGACTCAGTAGTAAGTTCCGTTGACTTCAGTGGGACTTACTCCCAGGTACGTGTGTATCAGATTGCAGACTTAGAAGGTGATATATCTGGAACAGCCTTCCTCAACCCAGTGCCCTCTAGATGCATTGAACTATAACTCCCATCATCCCCGACCAGTATGGTCAATCACCATGCTGGCAGGGACAGTGGTTATTGGAGTCCAGCACAGCCCCAGCTTGGGGAAGGCTGTTCTAGCCTGCGTGCTGCATTGGGAAGCTGTGGGGATGTATAACAAATTATTATGTCAATGCTGGTTCTCATCCCTGAGCAATGAACAGGTCTAGCACTCAGCCTTACAGTGTGAATGCAACAAAGGAAAGGATGTGGTCAATGAAAGCAAATATATTCGTTAGCCTTTAAGGTACCACAGGACCCTTTGTTGTTTTTGCTACAACAGACTGACACGGCTACTCCTCTGGCAACTGCCTGTGGAAGTTTTCGACACAATAAATGCATTAGTCTTTAAGGTGCTGCAGGATTCTATGGGTTTTGTTGGGGGTGGTATTTTGTTACAGCAAGTTAAGAGGGCTACTTTCCTGGAGTGTGAACACAGCTGCTGAGACTAGAGACTATTGATCTATTAATGCAAGTGAAGTCAAATATGCCACAGGCAGGACTTCATAAGACCCCATGGTGAGTCTGCTACTTAGAGAATAGCCTATTTAAATGACACCCTAGAAGGTAAGAGAGTTGGTAAGAAGATCCCTGGCAGTGCAAGGAAATTGCAGGTGAAAGGCATGGCTTATAAAAGTAACATTGGTGGGTACTAGAGAGAAATTGATGGGGGTGGGTGCATATTTCAGCTTTTTGAGCAGCCTCCGATTATGATGAGTTCACTTTTCTGAAATTCTCCAGCAATTAGTATCTGGCATTCCTTTATGCTCATTTTCAGGCATGACAAAATTAGCCCAAGGCAGCCCCATCAGTAAGTACAGATCTACTCTGGAACTAGAAAAATGCAGAGTGACTACTTGGGGCAGGTAGGGTCACCCTGGGATTGCAGTGGAGCAAATGCTTTTAGTCATCATGAAGTCAGCTTAGAATGCCTGTGTGTTAGGCAAACGGAAGCAATCTCAGGCTGCTTTTGTGGCAGTGCCATGTGTGAGCTCCAGTGGAAAGTGACAGCCACAAACAGGCTGGAAATCCTTGGGAAACTATGTGGTCTCCCATACAGTGCCTGGTAGATTGGAGTGTAGTCAGTTATCGCCTATAGCCTTTCAGGTTCTTTGCCCATTGTCTAGACCAGTGTTCTCCAACCTTGGGTCCCCAGATGTTTTTGGCCTACAACTCCCAGCATGCCCCACTGCCCCAGCCAGCGTAGCTTGTAGGCCAAAAACATCTGGGGACCCAAGATTGGAGAACACTGGTCTAGACAATGGGTGGGCAACTTGTTGTGGCCCTCCAGAGATTTTGGCCTACAACTCCCATCATCCCTCACCATTGGTTATACTGGCTAAGGCTGATGGGAGTTGTAGGCTAAAACATCTAGAGGGCCACAGGTTGCCCACCCCAGGTCTATGGTAAGATGTGGTATGTGCTAATGTCAAATAGACTCATTCCATTGATCTCTCAGTCAGTAGACATCAACCCACGGGCACGTTTTATTTTATTTCATTTCAGATTGCTGTCATTGCTTCACTAGAATATGTCCTTTAAGCACAGGTAAAGGTGGTCCCAGAAGCTTTAAGTGACAGAGATGTGAATTATTTTTATCCATGTACCTACTTTAGTTGAGCGTGAGGTAGTGTGAACATTTCCACACACTGAAATGTGTGTCAATGTCATTCCAGAGTCAATGGCTCCGTGGCCTCTACAGCTTCTTGGATATTAAGGGTTAGGGTAAGGTAACTATCCTTTTAAGAACTTTCAAGCAATGCAACACTCATTTCTTCACATCATTATAACATTGCACTGAGAGTAGCTGCAACCTGTGGAGGCTTATGGCTTCGTTGGAGCCAGGGGAGGCTGGTGTGGTGACTCCTATTCCAGTGGGGCTCCTAATCTATTGCAGGTTTTCTTTTGAGCTTTAAAGGAGCTATCCATAGTGCTGAACTCCAAACCCCCCAAATAGGATTGCCACCATGAAGCACCATGGATAGCTCCTATAAAGCTCCAAAGAAAAGCTGCAATGGATTAGGAGCCCAACCAGAATAGGAGTCAACAGCCTCCACTGGTTGGAGCTCTTATCTGGAACAGAATACCAGGGAAGAAGTTTTGGTGGTTTTGTACAACCTGGAAAGGCAACTTCTGCAGATTCTTAGGAAATGACAAACCCAGCATGACCACAGATATTAGCAGCAGCAGCAGCAGCAGCAACACCAGCATTTAATAGATTTATATACCACTTGCCATATTAAAAATATGTCTAAACAGTTGACAAATTTTATATATTTAAAATAGAGCATGGTGTATATCACCAAGGTGTTAAAATACATTAAAATACAGCAAGGCTATATCACTAAGGTATTAGCAACTGATGACAGCATCTTCAGTCCCATGGTGTTGTAAAGTGCTTCTAGATGGACAGCTCTTATCAAATTTTATTTATTTGTTTGTTTGTTTGTTTGAATCACATTTATGATTCACATTTATGAATCGCCCATCTGGACGGTCACCCGGCCACCCTATTGTGTAGCTATTCCATCTTTCCCTCCTAAACCAATTTTCTGTGGTAAGAAAAATGATGGAAGTAGTGAGAAAACACAGGAGGGTTACAAATGGAAGACGTCATTGTCTGAACCCCTCATAAAATTCCCTGAACATGGATTTGCAATTGCACAATGAAAGCTTTGTCGGGGCACCTACTGTGGAGTGGAGTGGAGACTTCAATTCTACTCTTTTCAGAATTAATGATGGTGTGATTCAGATCTCTTTGAGGGAAGCATAATTTCCTTTTTGAGATATGCCATTACCACACAATAGCAAATCACACTTCTTCTGTATGAAAGGAATTCATATGAGGCCTGTGATTGGTTACTTGTACACGGGGCGGGGGGAATCCCATCCACCTAGCTTTATTTTTTGTGGTGCTGTAAGATACCAGAGGGCAGCAGGTCTCAGCTGAATGGCAGATGCCTTAAAGCATCTACTCTCTAAGCTCTGTCCATGGCACTTCATCGCAGGTTGTGATGGAATCCACCTAGTACTAGGTGGTTGAATAACCTTATGACATCACTTGGTGCAGGTTTTGTAGATCCAAGGGTAGAACTATAGAACTAAGTACCAAGGGTAGAACTATAGAACTAAGTACATTGTGAGTGGGCTGTTTGTTTTAAATGTACCACCGCAATGACCTGGTTCAGACAACATGGCAGCCCACCATGGCTTAATTTACCTGTGGGGGCTGTTGCATTGTGCTGGGCGCCCGCAGGCACCCCGGCTTGCCGTGGCTTGTCATGTCGTGAGAACCCAGGTGGCAGGGGTTGTCTGAGGCTTACACAACCCTCAAGCAAATGATGGCTTGCTTTAGGGTTCTTTGCCGCTTGGGTCTGCATGACATGATAAGCCACAGCAAGCTGGGCACCTGCAGGCACCATGCAACAATGGTGCCTGCGCCGGGTACCTGACACAATGCGACAGTCCCTGCAGGTAAATTAAGCTATGATGGGCTGTTGTATCATGCAAACGAGGTCATTCTTTGTAGCTCAGAGGGTTTTTCCCTTTTCGCTGCTCTGAACGCTTTTGCTACTCTGTTCTGTCTGAACTAGCTCCCCGTGCCCCCAACACTCACCCACGCTCTTCTCCAGCTTCCCCAATACATAGCCCCTCTTTCCACACACACCACACATCTTCCTGCATCCCCTGATTACCATTGCATAACACCCTTCTTTTAAAGCTGTTAGATGAACTCTCACTGTTAGATTAACTCTCTCAGCCCTTTCCACAGAATATGATGTCTAGCAGCAATACTTGGGACCACTTGTTCTTGAAGTCATAGATTTCATAGATTTCATAGATCATAGAGTTGGAAGGAGCCTACAAGGCTATCGAGTCCAACCCCCTGCTCAATGCAGGAAACTAGAGGAGTGGTCTCCCATCCAAGTAATAACCAGGCTTGACCCTGCTTAGCTTTCCACACTCAGGCAAGCTGAGCCAGCGTAAGCCACAGGCCTGTCCTTCTGTACTAGCTACATATGTGAGGTATGAGATTATATTAGCACATCAGCTAGGGTTGCCAGGTTGCAAGCTAGTAAACCTATCTTTACGTTGTTGTTGTTGTTAACAGTTTATTAGTTTTTTTTAAATTTTCCAATACAATACCAACAGTAAACCCTTCCCCCCTCCTGTCCCTTTCCCTCCCCTTCAGGTTCCCCCCTCCCTTCTTCATATCCTGTACTTAAAGAGAAAAAGATGTTATGCATATAAGGCAAATTGTGAAGCAAAAATGGAATGAATAGTTACATAGGAAGAAAAAAATAAAAATAATAAAAGGGTTGTGTCATGCATTTCTCTTTGCTGGCCTGCTCTGGTTTTGCGGTGCTGCCTTTACTTTTTATTAATGGGTTAGGTAGGCTTCCCAGCTGATACACTTATGCAATAGGAGACATCAACTACTGTGATACCTGCTCTGGGAAAAATTAAGTATCACTGGTTTCAGTAGAAAGGAGAATATGGGAGGGAAGGAAGTACCCAAACGGGAGCAGCTGTGGCACTAACTGCTTCCACTCCATTAATATTGGTACTGACAAAAGTAAAGGTAGGCTCTCCTGGTTGCCACTTAACAATCCTATCATATTAGCTACACACAGCTGTTGCAAAAAGTATTTGGATGAAAATGCAATGGGTTCCTTTCCTGGTGATATAGGGTGCTATTTTATTTTATTTTATTTTAGTCTTGCCTCATTGTGTGAACTTTTTTTTCACACATAGGAAGATGACTTATACTGAGTCAGACCCTTGGTCCATCTAGCCCAATATTGTCAACACTGACTGGCAGCGACTCTCCAGGGTTTCAGGCAGGATTCTTTCCCTAGCTCTGCCTGGAGATGCCAGGGATTGAAGCTGGAACCTTCTGCATGCAAAGCAGGTGCTCCACCACTGGGCAAAGGGCCTCTCCCATCTGTGTGTAGGTAGGTCTTGAGACATTGCTGAGCTGCCTGAAGACTGACAGTACTGAAAAAGTAAAAAAGCCATTGGCTGTGCAGCCGCAGCAGCTCTTTATCTCTATTATTCTGTTTTCTACAACCCAGAACCAAAGTGAGTTGATGCAAGAGCTAACGTTTGGGAACCACATGAGAATGTAAGTTGACTGAATACCATGCTCATCACAAGTAGATCCATATCAAGGGAAAGACACACATGTGGTCACATGTGCAACATTTCCTCGGAACCAGGCTTCATATTTCATTTAGGCCAGTAGGATCTTCAAACCCTACAATATGCAATGCTTTGATGGGTGTGGGAGGAAAAGGGATATTTCTGAGATCAGAAATGAGCCTGAAATTTTATAGGAGAGCAGGCAAATGTATATGTTGCCTTATGTGGGGGGAAAAAATCCCACGCAGCTGTTGCTAAGGCAAAGAGCCAGTCAGTTGCTTTGCCAAAAATACAAACAAAAAACCTGTCTTCATTTCCTTATTGTCAAAAGCTCAAAATATTTGAATGAAAATTCAGTGTTTTCCTCCCCTGGTTTAACAGGCTGTTATTTGATTTATTTATTTATTTAATCTTGATTCGCTGTGTGAACTTTTTTCTTTAAAATACATCTGTGTAGGTCTTGGGTCATTGCTGTGCTGCTTACAGACCAAGAAGCAAAAGAATCTCACCTGCAAAACAATTGCACTGTTGATTCAACCCACCCTCTGGCTGGCTCATTTTCCTTCCACTGCTCAAGTTTACAAACTCTACCATAAGCTCATTCAGTCACACTGGATAACATTCCTGACATAATAGACCTAGCCTGAACAAAGCCATAGGCATAGCTCACACCAGACAGGCCCATAGACAGCCTAAATGTTTGGGGGGGGGGCAGTTTACCTGGTCTGCAGGCCTTTTAAAGACAAAATTGCAAACTGTTTTTATTTAACCCTTATTTTTGCAGCCATACTGCAATTCATGTACCTTCAAAAAAATTCACGAAGCAACAGTTGTTACAGTTCTTGCCACCAATTGAGAAAAAAGGTTAAAAAATCAAGAATAAGCTACAATATTCATATTATAGAATCATAGAATTGGAAGGGGCCATCGGGTCCAACCCCCTGCTCAGTGCAGGAACCCAGTTTAAAGCATCCCTGCCAGATGGCTGTCCAGTCTCTGCTTGAATACCTCCTCCAGCAATGGGGAGCCCATTATCTCCCTAGGCAGTTGGCTCCATTGTCTGACTGCTCTGACCCTTAGGAAGTTTTTCCTGATGTTCAGCCGAAATCTGCCTTCCTGTAACGTAAGCCCGTTATTTAATGTCCTACAGTCTTGGACAATAGAGGACAGGTTGTGGCCCTCTTCTGCGTGACAACCCTTTAAGCACTTGAAAAGTGATATCATATCTTCCCTCAGTCTGCTCTTCTCAAAGCTAAACATACCCAGTTCCTTCAATCTTTCCTCACAGGACTTCGTTTCTAGTCCCGATTATCTTTGTTGCCCTCCCCTGAACTCGTTCCAATTTATCTGAATCCTTCTTAAAGTGTGGTGTCCAGAACTGGACACAGTATTTGAGGTGAGGTCTCACCAGCCCAGAATAGAGTGGAACTATTATTTCCCATGATTTAGAAAGTGTACTTCTATTGATGGAACCTAAAATTACATTTGCTGATCAACTACAACTCCAAGATCCTTTTCACATGTACTATTGCCAAGCTAGGTATATCTTATACCTGTGTGTTTTATTTCTTCTTCCTAAATGAAGAACTTTGCACTTGCCTCTGTTAAATTTAGTTCTGTTATTTTCTGCCCAGTCTTCTAATCAAGACCATTTTGAATTTTGCTTCTGTCTTCTAAGGTATTAGCTATCCCATCCAATTTTGTGTCATCTGCAAGTTTGATCAGCATTCCCTGCACCTCTTGAATTTCTCTTCAGGTTGGGTTTTCCTGCCATGGAATCCTATTTATCAGTGCTCTGAGTTTATTAAAATCAGTTTTCCTTAAGTCCAATTTTGATGATGCTTCATGGTCAGCAGATTCACATGCTTCCTTGGCTGCTTCAAAAGTGTTGTTGAAAACAGGATCCTTTTGCATTTCTTGCAGCTGCCTCCCAACACAATCAATAAGTTTCAATGCTGCTTTGATATCCAGATTCTTCTGCTGCAGCAGTGATGTTGCAGGTTTAAGACATTATTTATTATTTAATTATTTATTTAATTTATTTACAACATTTATATACTGCTCCACATCTAAACAGATTCTGGAGCAGTGAACAATAAAAGATAGAAAAGAAAAGAAAAAAGAATAAAACGCCACAGCCCTCCCCCTGGCTATGGGCCCAACACCAGATACAGTCATGTTGTTACCGGAAAGGAATCCAGACAATGATCTTGCCTGCCATTGTCTGGTAAGTACCTTTTACCAAAGACTTAATATAAAACATTGTTAGAATGAGGGAGATACACAGCTCCACATTTTTCTCTCTACCTCACAATATCCTGGAATGAAAACAGGAAGGCTAGAATTCAGCAGAGTTAAGCATGCTTAAGTCCATTGATTTCAACTCTTTGTTTGATTATGGGCATAGTGTATTAATATGTGGCTCTCCTCCTTCTAAACATGTGGAGGTCTCCATCTGAGGTCTCCAACATGGTGGCCGTAGGCACTAGTGTACCCACAGACACCTCCCTTGGTGCCTGCCAGTCACCAAGCCCTTCCTGATTTTTAGTTTATTCCTTAATTTTTTAAAAAATATTATTTTTTAAAAAACTGGGAGGCTGGGAGGCTGGCATGCTGCAAAGCAAAGAGATGCCCTCCAGTGCCACCCTTATTTGGGTTCAAAGGAATGGTTTTGTGTTTTTTAGGCTCAGACCCCTCCTCTGCTTTGTACTTAGGTTCTTGGATAAATTACTTTCCTTTTAGCCTCACCAGCTTGCCTTCTGGGAAATGAGTGTTTTCTGACTGGCAATGCACACCATGGTAACCATTTTATGCATGGGCAACCCTTCCCATGGTGGCCATTTTGTGAGACCACTCATGATGTTCTCTCAAAATTCTAAATGTGCCCACTGACCCAAAAGGATTGGAGACTCATGATCTAGATGCTGCTAAATTTCCTTGTGAATGTCAGATGGTACGTTCATGTCCTTTCACCTCTGGCCTCCGGTAGTAGCTAGGAAATTTAAAATGGTGGTTTGGAAAGTATTTCTGTGAGGGTAAGCATAGGATCCATTTCATTTTGATTCCATGTGAATGTGGAGGACTATATACGTACATTGCCAGGAGCTCTTCAAAGGAAAAGCAGGATAAAACTATAATAAGGAAAGAAAAATCACAGACTGTTTATGAGAGTCCCCTCAGTGGTGGTAGGGGGGGCGCACTGCTTTTCAAAAAACAGAAGTGCAAAACCCTCATAGAACTTGATCTATGGTCCTTTGGCTCTTGGCCATTATATATTTGGTTTTCATATATTATACTTCACAGTATTTGACAGTTTATCTCATAGTGAGTAGTATTTGACTCTGTCTGAAAGCTGACATATAATGATGTTTAGTGTTTCACAGCTGACATTCAGTTATTATTGGTGTTCTGGTAGTATTTGGTAGTAGATGGCTTAGTTCATTTGCTATTTGATTCATGACATATGTAAACAACCAAGAAACTGCTAACATAGCTATGGGACTCAGATTTTGAATTTGGCATCAAACTTCATTTTCAAAATACATATTTCAAAATGTACAATTTTGACAAGTGCCACATCCCCCCCCGAATTTATTTATTTGTTTATTTTATTTAGAGTATTTTTGGATTGCCCCTACTCTCAATAAGACGCTCAAGGTAATGTACAATAAAAACAATACAGATATTATTATTATTTGTTATTAATACAAAAACCTAAACCCTTTTAAAATCAGGGATTAATAATAAAAAACAGAGAGAGGTATTAACTATTAAAATTTTGGCAGAACAATATCATCTTCACCAGCTGTCTAAAGCAGGGGTGGGCAGAAATTAGATCTCCAGATGTTTTTGACTTCAACTGCCAGCTTTTCTGGCCATTAACCATGCTAGAAGGGGCTTCTGAGAGTTGAAGTCCAAAACATCTGTAGATCTACCATCTGCCCATCCGTGGTCTAAAGGACACAAAAGAGGAGGCTAGCCTTTTCTTCCAGCTCTAGCAGCAATGCCTGTGTAAATCCAATCATCTGATGTGTAATGTCTGCCATCTTGAAATTTTCTGAACATAAATGATGCTACAAAAGTTGCCTTGTTCTTCACCTACCATTTTAAACAATTTTGAATAAGTTAAGTTAACTTTAGTACTTGGAGTGGATCTTTCATGATGCAGCAACATATTTATTACATTAATACATACACAGAGCTGAATTCTCACTTTAGGTGTACGACCTTAAAAATGTGTTTCAATGATCCCATGATGTCAAAACTAGTTGTGCATGGAAAGCTAGTACACCAGGGAGAAGGATTCACCTAACCTTCTTGGGGAAGTATGTAACACTGACCTTGCTATAGCGGGAATGACTACTAGCACAAGAGGAAGCTAGCACTTGATAGCGCAACTGGAAAGTAGCTCTAAGTAGCACATTCATAACAGGACAAATCGGCAGAGCTTGTTGACTTGTCCCATTCTGGAAGTGCTAGTTTGAGCTAGTTTCCGGGGTTGAGCTATCAACGTCAATCATGTAGTGCTAGCGCAACATGATTGGCACTTCCGGACTGCCAGCACTAGATGCTGCTTCCAGGGGCCTAGCTTTCTATATGGAGATGGATAGATAGATAGATAGATAGATAGATAGATATTTAAATTGTGGAGATTTTAAATATGTGATTCCTGCACCTGCACTCTGAAATGGAACAGTCCAGGAAGGGCAGTACAATCATATATTTCTGAAAGCATAGTCTGACTCTTAAAGGTGAGCAAGGAAAATCTGAAATCACCTGCCAATATGGTTTCAGGTTTTTCATCTTCTCGTTGAGTACATTGTCATGCTCTGTTAAACTTCAAGTATTGATATGATTCATTTCTCATTGTTTTCTGGTGCTCATGAAAACAAACTGTGTGTAACAACATCTATCTAACAATCAGTGACCGGGACTGCTCTGCCTGTGGTGACTTCTTACCCCCCTGTACACCATTCCCACATGGAGGGTTCCAACCCATGTCAAATGGGTCATCCCTTGCCCTGTTTATTCAGAAATGTCCCACTGGTTACAATACAGCAGGACTTACTTTCAAGTATGTATGCTTAGGGGGGGAGCTCAGATGTGCACTGCACAGCGGCATAAAAAATTGGAACTTTTTTGGTTAACACAAACAAGTCAAATGACTGGCGCATTTGCCACAAGCAGGGATCTTCACTCGGGGAGTGGATCATTGATTTCCCCTAGTCTTAGGTGGACCTCAGTTAGCTGACTCTGGGAGGTTATCTGATGGTAATTTTTGTAATATTGCCTGCTTAAATCTAACTAGTGGGAAGAAACGGTTAATTGAACAATCCCCAGGGTGCATGTTTTCTAAGCCCTCTTCCCTACTTCCATCATCTCCATGGCCAGTGACCCCACTCCCCTCTCTACCTCTCCAACCTGATGGACACACATCTGAGCTGGCTTCCAGCCAGTGATCTCCAATGAAGCAGACTCTTAACACCAAAGACTCTAATCTATCTATATGCATCCTGCATATATGATTAAATGAACTGTAAGTAAAACTAATAAATGTCTTTATTAGTTTTAAACCTTGTTTGGACCATCCATTTCCTTTTAAGAGCCTTTTAGCAGGGTTTAGCAACCCACGTGGTCATAACCAGTTTCAATAACCAGGCTGCGCATAAGGGGGAAAACTCTGCTTCGTCCTAACTAGTATAGGACCGACTCCTTTCCATATCCTCCAACAGTATCCTCACATGGATCAGAATCATTTGGAATTCTGGCATTTGACGTCAGTGGCATGTAGACTAAGTCAGTAATATTATGTTTCTGAGTCAACTGATAAGTAGATCTTCCTGTGACTGTTTACAATTGTCATTTATATACATGGTGGTTCAGTAATGTATTAAAAAAAAACTGGGTGATATCCTAGTTCCAGTTAGATTAATAGGAGCTGGATCAGTGACCTTAGTGGAACCTTGATTTTTCTGCAATGGAGATGTTTGCCAGTGTTACATATTTCACCGGGTGTAGATGGAATTGAGTGAGAGATCTAATTTCCATCAACTGTCTAGTTGGTCATTTAAGACTACAGTCTTATACTTCGGAGTAAGTCCCAATTCCAAGTAAACATACTTAGGGTTGGCATGGACTAGTGTTAGCTTTGTACATCATTACTTTTTATAATAAGGCCATCACGTTTAGGATTGCAGAGCAAAATTAATTTGATTTCCTGTTTGGACATGAAAGAAAAAAATGGCTTGTGTGTTTTCAGAGAAGTGGAATTTAAGTGTGATACTTTTTGCATCAGTTGCATGTCTGTCAGCCCAGTTTGTTAGGGCTCTCTTTGTGCCTTGGGAGATACCTGCTAAAAAGCGGAGGAGGAAGAGACCTCCTGCAACACAAGTGCCAATACTCTGATAGAGGAGGTATGTCTGTTTTTGTGCGACTGTCATGGGCACAGATAGTACCCATATAACATCACTAATGATGAGAAACAATACCCTCTTCAGAAGCCCCTGAATGAAGGTTTGTTCAGTAAAGTGGGGAGCAGTTACTCACTTTACTGCTTGAGTCATGCAATCCTTTAAAAACAGAAGAAATATCACACATCATCCTTCAAGTAATGTATGGTTCTTCTCTTCCATGCTAGAACACACACCTCTGAGTTGGTCATCTACCCCCACCCCCACCAAACTCCAATCCCACGACATTAATACAACGATCGCACTACCGGATTGGAGTAAGCGCACCAGCATAACACTGACATAATAATTTGTTCCCCAAAAAGGTTATTGGCTTTACAAATCAAATGAGAAATGCAAAACAAAACTTGAGCTATCCATGTAGTAATATAAAGCAGTCCTGTTCAGGCAGCAGATTCCAGAAGAGGCACCATTTTACTGCCTTAATCTCTGTATGTTAATTGTTTTGCTGTGAATCACTCTGGAATCAATGTTTGTTGATGGGCAGTATATCAGTATTACAGATAGATAGATGGATGATAGAGAGATATGCCATTAAAGTAATAAATACCCAATCCAGAAGGGGTGTAATTTTGACTTTTAATTTTGGGTACAAAAATATGTAAGGCCAGCACTAGCGCTATCTTGGTGTGGTTGTAGTTGGCTAAATGCATACTTTGCTTTTTGTGCACTATAATCTAGATAACGTGGGATAATTGATGAGGGATGATTGAGTTTGGAGACTATAGCACAGGAGGTTGAATGTAATGACCTTTTGATATTCTTTCCAGTCTTAGAATTATTTGATTTACATGAATGCTCTCTCTTATCCTTGCCACTCAGCTTCTGAGGAAAGGAATGGGAGTCCTTGCCACAAAAAGCTTGACTTTGACAGCTTGGTAAGAAAGTGTTAAGCTCTCCATTTCAGGGATGTCACTGGAGTCATGACCATGACATTTGGAAATCTAGGGAGCTTGTCCAGTGACAAATGCACATACGTACATACATTCCAGTGGCTCAGCTATATTTCTGAAACTGTCAGCATTTTTATTGAATGCTCTCTAGTTGTACAGTCTAAAAGGCTGCGCACACAACTAGTTCTCTGCTTGGTTTTTTTCCACACTGATACTTAATTCACAATGAGTTGTTTTAGTATATATATATATATATATATATGTATGATCATTTGTCATGGTGCTCCAGTATACCCTTGAATTGCTGACCAGTCCATGTTGAGCTGAGTGAATAGTTTTTCAGGTCCCTCAGGTTCCATCAATATGGGTGCATGTTGAATCACTTATATTCCTTGCAACCCAAAGCATATTTAGTCAGAAATATGGTCCATTACCGTATGTTCAATGGAAATTAATCCAAGTTTAAGTGTGCATAAGATTGCAGCCTCAGAGAACTAGACTTGGGGCAGGGGGAGGGAGGAGATATGCACCAGCTTATTTTGGCATGATTCACCAATGAAAATAGCATGAAGGCCTTGAGCATTCTGAACCACAATCAATTACCTGTCATTGATTATTGACCTACTTCCTGGTCTCTTTGTATGAACGTTGGTACCTTATGCAAAAGATACTAACCTTTTGGCAATTATGTTGACAAATATGCTGCAACGTCCCCTCATCTTGGCTATTGTTCCTCCATCTTCCTTCACTATTCTTTCTTTTTCCTCTGATTTTATGCACAGCCGCTTACTCACCATAGACACCTCACTAATTTCTATTTCAGGGGACTGAGAGGCAGTTTTCCTGAACTTTCATAACCCTGACTGCTAAATAATCCTATGCAGACATTTCAGGGTGGGTGTGTCCCTCCTTGCATGCTGCGTCAAAGTTATTGTAACATATTTGTTGTCCTTTTTCTTCATTTCAAAAAGAAGGAGAGAAAACCGTCACAGTTCCGAGGGTAGGAAATGTGTGTAGGTAGGAAAAGCATGGAGTGAAGGAATGGACCAGGGCAAGTTGGAATGAAAAGGAAATATGAAAACAGGGTGCTGATAAAAAAACAAACCCATAATTACAGGAAGGAAACAATGACTTTGCATTGAAAACAAAGCTGTTCTGTCACATTAAAGATGTGACAGAACAGCTGCCGAGACTCATAAAGCCCACCGACACATATCCCTTTCTTCTCATCCATGTGGGTACAAATTATGCCAAGCGGAGTTACGAAGAAATCGCGTCAGACTTTGAAGAGTTGGGAAGGGAACTCAAGAACTTTGGGGCCCAGATTGTTTTCTCATCCATCCTTCTAGTACTTGGAAGAGGAATAGAAAGGGAAACAAAAATACTCCAGGTGAACGAAGGTAGTGCTGACATGAGAGATTTGGATTCTGGGACCACAGGCTACACTTCCTGGAAGATGGACTGCTGGCAGGGCCGGCGCTACCGCTAGGCAAACTAGGCGGTTGCCTAGGGCGCGTGGCTGAAGAGGGCGCAGAAATGCTGCGCTCCCTGCCGCCGCCGGGCTGCCCCCCTCGCCACCGCTGCGCCGCCGGGCTGCCGCCCCCGCCGCCCCCACCACCACCCCTGACCCCCCCCCCACCTACCTTCTCCGCGCCGCTTCCGGAGCCCCGCCCGCGCTGTTTTGGCGGGAGGAACCAGGGCAACAGGGCTTAAACAGCCCTGTTGCCCTGGTTTCCCCGGCCAAAAACAGAGCGCAGGGGTCCCGTCGCGTCACTTCCTCCTTGGAGGAGGAGGTGGCCAGGGCGGGGGGAAGGTAGGTGGCGGGGGGTGGCGGGGGTCCGGTGGCTGTGGGGAGGTTGCAGAGCAGAGCTTTGCTCCGGAGCCCCCCCATGGCACGAGAGGGGGGCGCTAAATATAATATCGCCTAGGGCGCCAAACTGCCCTGCACCGGTCCTGACTGCTGGCAAGGGATGGGTTGCACCTCACAAGGACTGTGAAGAATGTGTTTGGCCACAGCATGAAGAACTTCATCAGGAGGGCTTTAAACTGAATCCTATGGGGGAGGGAGATGTAAGCTCGGGGGTAACAATGGACGAAGGACTATGCACCGCAACGCAGAGAACAGCTCCAACAGCACCCAATAATAGTCTACCACAAAATGTAGGAAGAAAGCCAGACTATAAAGCACATGATCTTTGATGTCTATATACTAATGCTCAGAGTATGGGCAACAAACAGAACGAACTTGAACTCTTAATACATGAGGGCAAATATGACTTGATAGGTGTAACTGAAACTTGATGGGATGACTCCCATGGCTGGAATACAGCAACTGAAGGATATAACTTGTTCAAAAAGAACAGAAGCAACAGAAAGGGAGGTGGAGTCGCGCTGTATGTTAAAAATACGTATCTCTGCACAGAAGTACAGGAGGATGAGCTTGGTAGCCAATTGAGAGCAACTGGATTAAATAAATGGGGCAAAGAATAAAACAAACATGGCAGTTGGAGTCTACTACCAACCACCCAATTAAGGAGGAGATGAGGATGAAACTTTTGAAAAGCAAATTGCCTTTGTTTCAAGGAGGCATGATGTAGTGATGGGGGACTTCAGTTTCCCCGATATCTGTTGGGAGACAAATTCTCCCAAACATGGCCCCTCCAAGAAATTCCTGACTTGTGTTGCTGATAACTTCCTCCTATAGAAAGTGGAGGAAAGAACTAGAGGATCGGCTATCCTTGACCTGATTCTAACCAACAGAGATGAGTTAGTGGATAAAGTGGCAGTTTTGGGAACTCTGGGGGAAAGTGACCATGTTATACTTGAGTTCTTGATTCTAAAGGAAGCACAAGCTGAGTGTATGTAGCCAAACGCGTACCCTGGATTTTAGGAAAGCCAATTTTAATAAACTCAGAACAATGATAAGTAAGGTCCCATGGCAAATGACTCTAATGAGAAAAGGAGTCCAGGATGGGTGGGAGCTTTTAAAAAAGGAAATTTTAAAGGCACAATTGCAAACAATTCCCACAAGGAAAAAAGGCAGCAGGCAACAGAAGAAGCCAATGTGGCTTCACAAAAACTCAGAGATGACCTGAAAACAAAAAAGGACATGTATAGGAAGTGGAAGGAAAGCCAGGCTACAAGGGAAGGGTACAGGCAGGTAGCACAGAACTGCAGGAATAGTGTCAGGTCAGGAAAGCTAAAGCTGAGGATAAGCTGAGGCTAGCAAGGGATGCTAAAAGCAACAAAAAAGCTTTCTTCAGATACATGCATAGTACAGAGGAAAGAATTAGAAATGGTGGTTCAACTATGCAACGAGGATGGCAAATTGATAACAGACAGAAGACAAAGAAAAGGCAGACATGTTCAATTCCTACTTCAGCTCGGTCTTCTCCCAAAAGAGGGTCTATGTCCCCCCTGGCAAACCTGAAGTGCAGACTGAAGGGGCAGGATTGCAGCTTGAGATTGATACGCAAATGGTCAGGGAACACCTGATTACTTTGAATGAGTTTAAATCTCCAGGGCCTGACAAACTGCATCCTAGAATAATAAAGGAACTGGCAGAAGAACTCTCAGAACCACTGTCTATTATCTTTGAGAAATCATGGAGGACAGCTGAAGTGCCAGATGACTGGAGGAGGGCAAATGTTGTTCCTATCTTCAAAAAGGGCAAGAAGGAGGAACCTGGGAACTATAGACCAGTCAGTCTGACATCAATCCCTGGGGAAATTTTGGAGCAGATTATAAAGAAGTTAGTCTGCAAGCACCTTGAAAACAATGCAGTGATTGTTAGACGCCAACATGGATTTGTCAAGAACAAATCCTGCCAGACTAATCTGAACTCATTTTTTGATTGGGCAACCTCCCTTGTGGACTGTGGGAATGCTGTGGACATAATATATCTGGATTTCAGCAAAGCTTTTGACAAAGTGCCTCATCATGATATCCTGATTAGCAAGCTAGCTAAAAGTGGGCTAGATGGAACAACTATCAGGTGGATCAACAATTGGCTACAGAATCAAACTCAAAGAGTGCTTATCAATGGTACCTTCTCAAACTGGGGAGAGGTAACAAGAGGGGTACCGCAGGGTTCGGTCCTGGGCCCAGTGCTATTCAACATTTTTATTAATGACTTGGATGAGGAGGTGCATGGAATGCTTATCTAATTTGCAGATGACACAAGCTTGGGTGGAACAGCTAATACTCTGGAAGACAGAAACAAAATTCAAAGTGATCTTGATAGGCTGGAGCACTCGGCCGAAAAGAACAGAATGAAATTTAATAGGGATAAATGCCAAGTGCTGCACCTGGGAAAGGAAACCAAATGCAGAGTTACAGAATGGGGGACACTTGGCTCAACAATACTACAAATGAGAAGGATCTTGCCTGGAATTGTTGTAGATCACAAACTGAATATGAGCCAGCAATGCGATGTGGCTGCAAAGAAGGCAAATGCTATTTTGGGCTGCATTAATAGAAGTATAACTTCCAAATCGCGTGAAGTGATAATTCCCCTTTACTCAGCACTGGTTAGGCCTCATCTTGAGTACTGTGTCCAGTTCTGGGCACCAGACTTTAAGAAGGATGTAGACAAACTGGAGAGGGTTCAGAGGAGGGCAACAAAGATGATAAAGGGACTAGAAACAAGGCCCTATGAGGAGAGACTGAAAGAACTGGGCATGTTTAGCCTTCAGAAGAGGAGACTGAGGGGAGATAGAATAGCACTCTTCAAGTACTTGAAGGGTTGTCACAAAGAGGAGTGCCAGGATCTCTTCTCGATCATCCCAGTTTGCAGGGACATGGAATAATGGGCTCAAGTAGTTACAGTAACCCAGATTCTGCCTAAACATCAGGAAAAATTTCCTGGCTGTTAGAGCAATAAGACAATGGAACCAACTACCTAGGGAGGTGGTGGGCTCTCCCACTCTGGAGGCATTCAAGGTGCAGCTGGACGGCCATCAGTCAGGGATGCTTTGACTTGGGTTCCTGCATTGCACAGGAGGTTGGATTCAATGACCATATAGGCCCCTTCCAACTCTACTTTTCTATGATTCTGTGACTTTCCTGTTAGAAATGGTTGTCTTCTGCTCTCTCCATAAAGCCTTTAGGAAGAGGTCTAGAATTTCATTAAAACAGTATTAGTGTTTTACAGATGTATGGTTTGATCTTACGCATTTTTTTTACTTTGAAGTCAGCTCCGTTGTGTTCAGTTTGGGTTACTCTGTGATAAATGTGCATAAGGTTGCAGCCTTAAACAGGTTTAGCAGTCATAACCTCCCACAGGTATCCTGGGAACTGAAGTTGGATAAGAAGGGTGAGGATCTCAGAAAACCCTCAACAGTTTTGATAAACTATAATTCCCAGTGTTCTTTGGAAACTACCATGGCAATTAAATTGCTGTAAAACAATTCCAAAGTGTGTTAATACTAGTATAGAGACATACCCTCAGTCAGTCTTACTTCTAGCACAGAGCAATCTCTGGAATGCTCAATCCAAAAAAAGAACAAGTGAAGAGATGAATAAAAGGCAATGATTGACAGAGGCTTTGAGCCCTTAGGCTTTGCTTTCATCAGTGTCATGAGTGCTGAAAAAGCCAATATGGAAGGTCAGGAAGAATTTCAGGTTCACCTTGTCAAATGCTACACACTGTGGCAGAATTAATTATACCTAAATCTTCCCTTAAAAACCTACAAAGGAGGAGATTCTACACAGTGGTGTAGTGGTAAATTTTGAAGTCCAAGCACTCATCCTGACAGTCCCCATAGCCACGCCTCCAAGGAGAAGCCAAAAATGCAGGCAGCTGTGTTAATCCATATCAACAGTCCAATTCTAACAGTTTTCATCTCTACCAGGAACAGGTCTTTTATAAAGCTATGGGTCATAACTGCCCATTCAAAACCAAGCCACTCCAAAATACTTTGTATTACAACAGGGTTAGCTCACAAGCACAACTATATTTTGTTGCTGAAAAAATTCATCTCCCCACTCCACCATCCCCACCAGCTACTGTGATTATTGCAGCTAAGCTCAGAGGGAACTGGGGATTCTGAGGGGGGTGGCAGATGATGTCAGAGTCCCTGCTAATCCAGATGTGCCGGTGCTGCCATTACACCATTGATTCTACAACATCTAGACACTGACTGGGTTCAGACAACATGATAACCCACACTCAAGGGTTGAGTATCAGTTGAGTGTGGGTTGTTGTTGAAATGTGGGTTGTTGAAACATGAATTATCATGTTGTCTGAACCCAGCTGTGCTAACAAGCCATGGTTGCTCACCTTGTTTTGTTATCTCAGCTGGGTTCAGGCAACACAATAACCCAGGTTTCAACAACAACCCACGGTTCAATGACAATCCAGACTCAACCCAGACTCAACCCTTGAACGTGGGTTATCGGTCTGAACTCATTCATTGTTTTCTGTTATTCAGTCAAGCTTACAATATTCATGCTAAGTCTACATGGCTACAGCTGAAATACTTAGCCTCATTTCCTTCCTTCAGTGGCCGTGGAGCATGGTTAACTATCTTCCATCCGCCTACATTGTGACCTTCATCGGAGCACTGTAGGTATTTAAAATCTGTGCCATTCCTCTTCATCTTCCTCAATAAGAAACTTCACTGAATAGCTCCTGTATGTCATTATTCCTTGTGGGAAAACATACTTATTTTGCTTCTCCATGAATAGGTTTCATTGAATAGATGCTGCAAAGATAAACACAATACCAACATTCCAAATCACTGTAAAAATGTCACAGGCGCTGTCAGTAAGCTCTGCATTGTATTTTAAATGTGTGGGTTTAAGCTCAACAGAATATAGATTTATTTTAAGGCAACATAAGTATTTCTGAATTATTAGTACAAAAAGAACCTGCATTTTGCTTCCTCATCCTGAAATGGCAATTTAGTGCATGGAAAGCTCTTCTTTCTTCCTTCCACCATTTTCCATTTCATCCTTTATAGTACTGAATTCCACATTTTGTAATAGACCTGGTCCATTGACCTGTGCCATAAAGCCATCAGGGGACACTGAAGTAAAACCTGTTAAAAACAACAACAGGGTAGATCCTTTCTTGTACCTTTGTCAGGATGGGCTGTATTATACTGCCCTCTTTACTTCTCTTGCTCCCTTTAGTTTTGATAGTATTTCATAGCATTGTAGATTCATAGAATTCAAATTACTTATTGCTTGGGCAGGGGCTAAGCACTTCACTCTGTTTTATGCTTCCTTTGGGACTCTCTCTGTTCACAGTCTCTGTTGCGACCTCAGCTGCCACATTAACAAAATGGCTGCTCAGGCCTCCTCAGAGAAGCCTAGTTCCGGAATATGGTTACTAGAACCAGACTCACACTGAAATCTGGCTTCTGACAGTTCTGTTGAACTTGATACAGGCAAACCTAGCACCTACATCTTTCCACACCCCAGTGCTCATAACTATGGCATCCTCAAGTTCTCACATTCCCCTGCCTCCCCTCTCTCCTCCTGCCTGGCCTGTTCTTTGCAAATCTTCCAGTCCCAAAGGAAGCATAAAACAGTGGCTGAAGCATTGAGCACAGAGGTTGAAAAAAAATATGTAGCTGCTGCAATTTATTCATGTATTATTTAAAGTATTTTAGGGGTTGCTTTTTAGGGCTACGACCACCCTCACAAATTTCTAACAGCAACACATATTTTTAAAGTGATGGAAGCTGCCACCAGATCTGGTAAACCTATTCCAGAGTGGGGGGGGGGAGGAATGTACCAACTGGCCTGTATCAGCAGCAACACACTTGCATTCATGGACTATTCATGGACACTAAGATCTTGGTCAGCGGTCCTTCTCCGAGAGCCCCTGCCAAAGGAAGTGAGGCAGGTGGCTACCAGGGGGAGGGCCTTTTCTGCTGTGGCACCCCAGTTGTGGAATGAGCTCCCCAAAGAGGCTCGCCTGGTGCCTACATTGTACTCTTTCCGGCGCCAGGTGAAGACCTTTTTATTCTCCCAGGCATTTTAATCATTTTAATAATCTTAATCTTGTAGTTTTTGACTCTGTTACTGTAATTTGAACTGCTGCTAGCTTTGCTGTTTGTTTTTAATCTGTGGTTTTAAATTTTATATTTATATTATATTGTATTTTATGGTTTTAACTGTTGTAAACCGCCCAGACAGCTTCGACTATTGGGCGGTATAAAAATGTATTAAATAAATAAATAAATAAATAGTACACCAAGTGGTGCATTCAAACAAACTCAAGCAAGGATTGTCAGTCTGTTTCCTTTATCTGTAACATTTAAGAGATATTCCTCTCCTGAAAGGATGACTTTTTATTCACAAAAGAACAGTAAAAATCAGGCCAACTGACAAGGCTGCTGGCAAGTGCAGTCCAGTGTTAGGGTGGAGGAAATGACACTTTAGGCTTCTGTTATCAACTAATTTTTAATAGGAGATTCATTTTGAACTGAACAAGGGATTTCATAGATTTCATAGATCATAGAGTTGGAAGGAGCCTACAAGGCTATCAAGTCCAACCCTCTGCTCAGTGCAGGAAACTGGAGGAGGGGTCTCCCATCGAAGTAACAACCAGGCTTGACCCTGCTTAGCTTTCCAACCAGGCTTGACCCTGCTTAGCTTTCCACGCTCAGACAAGCTGAGCAATCAGCTCTGCCCATATGTGCTCTTTCCCATAATACTACAACCCAGGGTCATCCCATAAAACTGATTGGTGGAAGATTCAGGAGGACAGATAGAAGGAAGAACTACTTCACACAGTGCACAAACTATGGAATTCATGTCCATAAGATGTAGTGATGGCCGCCAATTTGGACAGCTTTAAAAGGGGACTGGACGAATTCATGGAGAAGGCTATCGATGGCTACTAGTCCTGATGGCTATATGCTACCTCCAGTATCAGAGGCAGTATGCCTGTGTACACCAGTTGCCGGGGAACATGGGCAGAAGGTGCACTCATGTCCTACTTGTGGGTTTCCCTTGGGCAGCTGGTTGGCCACTGTGTGAACAGGATGCAGGACTAGATAGACGCTTGGTCCTTATGAGCTGACACAAGCAAAAATCTCTTTACTTTCCTCCTGCTTTCATATGTGAATACAACAGAGACTGGCAAAGCTCTTGTTTTACTATATATATGTCTACCACACACCCTCAGACAAAGGGCTCCCCCACCCCACCCTACCCTGGGGTGAACAACAGCAGGAGTTTTGTCAGGTGCCTTCTCTTCTGCACATGGGTTGCTCATTCCCATCTGCTTGTGTCTTGGCTCAGGCTTGTTGGGAGTTTGCTGCCGAGGTGTATAATGGGAGGATTCTTACAGGGCATCTGTTCACACACTGTTGAGCCCTCCATCTGTTTCTTAGAGCTGTGGAAATGTATCCCCCACCCCCGCCTCCTCCCCGTTGTGTAACATTTCAAAACACTCACCACATGGATTGGTGCCATCACATTCTGAATTTCCATGCTCTCCCCGGAGGCAATTGTGACCCATGTTCCAGCTCTCTAGTGAGTACCCGATAAGATGTGTGCTGTACCACAACCTCTGATGCTGCTCATACTGAGGAAGAAGAGGTTAAATATTCATTTGCCAATGCCCTTCTCCAAAATGACTGAGGGCATAAAAAGGTGGACTCAGTGGCGTAGTGGTAAATTTTGATGTGCCGGTGCTCATCATGGCAGTTCATAGCCACGTCCCCAACTGGCAAGTCCAAAAATTCAGGCAGCTGTGTGGATCCGTATCAAGAAACCAGTTCCAGAAGTTTTTATTTCTACCAGGAGCAGGTCTTCTGTAAATAGATGGGACTTAATTGCCCATTCAAGACCAAGCCACCCCAAAATACTTTGCGTTACAACAGGGAACAATATATTGTTGTTGGGAAAAATCCATCCCTGCTGCACCCCCAGCTACTGTGACAATTGTAGCTAAGCTCAGAGGGATCAGTGGAGTCTAAGCGGGTGGCAGATTACGTCAGCAGCATCCCTGCTAATAAAAAAAGTGATGGTGCTCTGTTCCTGCGGCCCTGGCTCCAATACACCACTGGGCGGACTATGCTAGAGACCAGATAGGATAGGAAACTTCTAGGGGACAGATGGAGCCCCTCTTCCACCAACTGGATTTTCTTAGTTTGTCTAGATTCTGTGACAGAATACTGAATCAGCCAAACACTGAGGGCCCAAACGACTTCCTAGAATGTATTATGACTATAATATGTGTGAATTGTATATGTTTATCACAAAGTTCTCTCCTCTCTCTCTCTCTCTCTCTTGTTTTTTGTTCATCCCAGCAGTGAAGGGGCTCACTTTAATGTTACACACACACACACACACACACACCATTATGCCCTTGTGCAGTCCATTCCTTTCCTCTCTCCTTCTGAACACCTGGACTTTGTACACTTCACTGACTCTGAGCTAAGTCTGAAGGGTGAAAAGAAGGTGACAGAAATGCAAAGCCTGTAGGATGCTCCCAACCTGTCAAAGATAGCAAGTGAGGGATTAAGAGCTCATTGGCTGGGGCAATAAGTCAGGCGAATGGACTAGGATGTGAAAAGCAGATGGGAGAATCCTGCAAGACGGGTCACTGGGGCAAAAGAGGCCTTAATGAAGCATAACAATGTAGACTAAAATTACATCAGGGCCATTTGCGATGCTCTGTCTGCAGCAGGCAGAAGGAAAGGGAGGGACCTCTGAGGTAAAAAAGTATCTCCTTCTCTTCCCTCAGTGATAGGAATGTAATGATAAGTTAAAATACCATATTCCAGTGCAGGCTCTGAGGTATGAAAAGGAGCAAAGTGAATGAGTAGGTGAAGCAGAGTGCTTGAGGTTGGCCGCTGAGAGAAAACAAGTTGTTGAAAAATAACAGGGCGATGCTAGGGCAGAGATGTTTACCAAAAGGAATATAAATCCTTACCTATGTTAATATGCCTTTCCTCAAGAAACTAACATTTCAACAGGAATAATGGCTATGAATTAGGGGTAGGCAATGTGATGCCCACAGCCACCAATGTGTCCCCAGATCCCTTCCTTGGTGCCCACTGAGACACTCCTCCCAACTTTTAATAAAAATATATTTTTTTGTATTTTTTTTTACTGGCTATTGGGATTGCTTCATAGTGCAGCTGCTGCTATCTTAATTTCCCATGAATCCTTTTGGGCAGGTTACTTGTCCTTAACTATCCATGCCCACCCATGGCAGCCATTTTATGGTAGTGCCCAGGACAGTTGCTCACATTTCCAAATGTGCCCACAGGCCCAAAAGGTTTCCTACCCCTGCTATGAATATACAGTATACTGCACTGCAGTACTGTACATTGTGACATAGTTTTGAAACACTAACTTAAATAACTTGGGAACTTTTCTATACTGCACTGATAAAAAGAATAATGCTTGTGTGTAGATGTGTTTCTATGCCTGTACCATTCAATGCATGATCAACCTGAATGTAGCTGTGTAGATTTCAGAGGTTGGCAATTGACCAGAGTAAGTAATAATTCAATTTTCAATAGTGGAGCCATTCAAAGCCATTCTGAAGGCACTCTTGGGACAGTGTGGGGCAGTGAACTGAGTGTTGGGTTCAATTCCTAACTCATCCATGAAGCTCACTGGATGGCTTTGGCTAGGTCACACAGCCTAACCTGTCCCACGAATGGTTATGAGGAGAATTCTGAAGCACTTTGTGGCAGAAAAAATATTACAGAGACGTATAAACAATAATATTCAAAGTTGTAGCAATTCCGAGAGTCTCAGTAATGGTTCTTTGCAAGAGCTGCATATCCCCCCCTCCTGTCAGCCTTGAACACACAGAAAAAAGTGTTGGATGTGTGTTCAGAGTGTTTCAGTATTCAAGCATGACTTTCATAATCATCTGGCCCCTGCGGTTTGTTTCCTAACCATCCCAGCATTCCACAGCCATATTTCTTCCACATTCTGAGAAGATAAACACTTGAAAGGATGACCCACTGGAGGATGGAGACCAGGCCTGCTCTGGCCCTTCTCCAGCCAGGGTCAGCTTTTCTGGCCACATGAGGAAAATGTTCTGTCTGTGCTGCTGCCAAGGAAAACAGAACTGAAATGTTAAGTCACATTGAAAAGAGCAGAATATTTTGTATTTTGTTGTCTCTGCTACATCAGGTCCAGACTTATCATTTTACAGATGACCATTTGCACTCTTACAAACTTCATTTAATGGAGGGTAATCCATTACTTAATGGATTAAGTGATTCTTTTAATAATTTTAATAGAAATCAAATGTTTGAGGTGGAGAAATGGAGTTGCTTAATGCAATATGCACAATGGGAAATCATGGAAGTTGGTAGACAAGTATCATGGAGAGGGGTGGGAGTGGAGCTTGACCATGTTTTGCATACGCTCACTGAATCATGGTGGACTTGCCTTACACCAGGTCACATCACAACCACTTCCACCCCACCCAATCTCAGCTGCTTCAAGTAGGCAAGATAAGCTTAATGACACCGGCCATCTTGAGAATGCATGGGTAGGCGCTGCTAAGTCCGCAGTGGTTCCTTCTAAAGAAGATCACATCAGGTGGCTATTTCTAAGTCAGCCTTCCCCAATCTGGTGTCCACCAGATGTATTGGATGACAACTCCCATTGTCTTCCAACACATCTGGAGAGCACCAGGTGTGTGTGTGTGTGTGTGGGAGACTGTTCTAAGTCAGAACTTCCCGCAGCAATCAAGAGTGAAAGAGAGAGAAGGAATGTTCCCAAGTGTGGACTACTCCTGAAGCTTCTGTCCAATAAGCTACCAGTGTTTGCTACTGGTTTCACAACATTTCACAGGGCTCCATTTTCGATGATGATGATGATGATTATTATTATTATTATTATTATTATTATTATTATTATTATTATTATTATTATTTTGTACTGGTCATTCTTCTGTGATATATGGAATAATGGGTCAAATTGAATGGACCTTCTGTTGATAAAGAGTATTTAATCCCCCCCACTCCAAATAATACATTCATTCATTCATTCAGGAGTGCGAGAGAAAAATTTTGAGTTGTAGTACAGCCAGTTTAACATTTCTGAAAAGCCACAAAGGTTTAAATAAACATATAAATCAACAGAAAATGTGGAATGCTGCTCTATGGGTGTATCTCGAGGCAGTGTGTGGTATAGGGTGTGCATGCACCTGGAACTACAATATAGTTATGGTATACACGCTCAGGCACAGGACTTTCTTTTTATATTTTTTTTATATAAGGGGCTGTTCTTTTTGGCTAAGGCTGCTATCCTAAGCATACTTACTGGGAAGTAACCTTAATAAACTTTCAAGTAAGCATGTTTAAGACTGAGCTGTAAGCTTACTAGACTACAGTAATTAGGGGCATCAAAAGAATTGCTTACTGTGAAAGCAATTTATTTAACAAACATGATCCTGGGTTGGATCCAGACTTGGTTTTAAACCCATTGAAATCAATGGGACTTAAGTCTACTCTAAGTAGGGTCTACTCTAAATATGACTAAATCTGGATCCAACCCTCTGTCCTTAAGAAGAGATGCATAGAAAGACACTCTGAGCTTTTCTAGCAAGCTGTTAATCTGCTGTATTGACTGTTGGTTTTGTTGCAGAATTGAGATCCAAGCACTATAGTGTCTCCTTTTCTGTTTTTCTGCTACATGACTTCTAGGTAACACTGTGGCATAGCAGAATAGCACAGTTACACAAGTGGGGAAAGCATTTTCTTTTACTTTCTTAAATAATACTGCATTTTCCCTGCTCTAAAAAAACTTGCCAAAAGTGCTGTTTAAAAACAAAAGCGAAACTGAAGAGTCATGTCATCATCTAAAGAACGCATAAACAACTGTGAATAGGGAATGATGAGCACACAATAAATGCCTTGTGTAGAAAATCTCTCTGTAGTGAGGGAACTGAGTGAGTTTATCTGGTACAACTGCAAAATAATATAAACTGGAGCACTGAGTTTATGTACATTCATATTTGGTTTAAAGTGTCTATGGCCAAAAGCAAAGTGGGTGTGGGCACAGGCAGGGTGGGCAGGGTCAAAATGTGATTATTACTCATTTTATGTTTATTCAGAAATAAGCAGGACAAGGCTTCTGTATGTCTAATTAAAAGTAAGTAGAAGTGAATCACACAGCAAAGCTTTCAAATAGAATCCCAAATATCAAGCCTATGCATGTCTACTCAGAAGTAAGCATGAGCAGCATGTCTACTCACAAGTAAACAGGACAAGCCTCAAAAGTTAGCAGGACTGAAACACATAGCAACTTCCTCCCCAGACCCCACCCCCTCTCCCTTGGAGGGAAAAGCTCTTATCTCCGGTTAGCTGCTGATAGGAGGTTTAGAGTTTTTCCCTGATGGGAGAGCAGGTGAGGCCTGAGGAAGAAACTGGCGGGCCAGTTGGGGAACCCCTGTAGGCCATATTGGTCCCACAGACCAGAGGGTCCCCTTCACTGATCTATAGGGTGAGCAATGGAGTGCATATTGCATGTCTTATGCAGAGGCTTAAGCAAGACAGCAAGTCACGATGTGTTGCTGTTCATAACAGAAATGGAAGGAACATGTATTTATGAATCAATAGGCAGCAGTGAAGCTATACTGGCTGCTCCCTAGCTATGCAACACACCTACTCTGCTGCTATTTATTTGTTTAACAATTGAGCTAGGAGGAAGCTCCAGCCATGATCTGGAAATGGCTGGTAACAGTGAAAGCAGGAGGAGTTGAAGGCTCCCATAAATGGTTCGGGACCAGGATATCTAAGAACCCTCTCCACCTATATGAAACTACCAGAAAACTTAGATGAACTCCAGAGGCCCTTCTGTGTGTCTTCCAGAGGTATGGGTGTGAATGTGTGCAATAGAGCCTTTTCATTCAGTCACGTCCTGCAGAATGTCTCCTGAGCAAAGTTTACTTGACACAGTCACTGCTGGCTCTGCCACACTGCAAATATATTTTCCCCCCATAGAGGCAGGAGACTGACGGCTGTATGATAGTGGTCTGCTAAGGCCCTGCTGTTTTTATATGGTTCTGTTGTGTGGTAGCTTTTTATTGTATATTTTGAACTGTTTTAATTAATCAAGATTTGTTAGCTGCCTTCAGGCTGTTGTCTTTAAAAGACAGGAGGCTGGGCTATAAATCTATAATAAAAGAGGATGTCTGTCAGCGCCGTTGCTCCAAAACAATGAAATCTAGACACCGGAAACTCGGCGTGCATACTAAGGGGTCCCTAGTGGTGCACCTTGGGGCGATTTGATTTTTTAAATGCATCAATTTACAAAAAATGATCTGAATGTTCCCATGTGTTTGAAATCTGCAGTACCATCTTCAGTCACTAGATGGCAGACTTCCCTAACCAACAGATAGTTTTACAGTCGATACAATTTGAAGCCAAGGTGATGTACTCCAAGAGACAGAATTATACAGCTGCCCCTGTGTGGGACGGCCCCTTCTTGGGAATGGAGTGGACAGACCCCTCCCACAGTGGGCTATAGGAGTGCACCATAGCAGAGGTTGTGCCTGGGGTTGCCAGCAGGCATGGATTCTTTCAGACGGGATGGTCACAATATGTCCAACTCTGACAGCTGCGTAACTTTGCTTGAAGGCTTCTCTGTATCCGATTAAGAGCTATTCCAACACACACAAAGACGGGTCTTATTCTTTCTTTGGTTTTGTTTTGGTATTTTCTCTCCTACTTCATGAAGATACGGTGGGATGAGAAGCCACCTTTCTCCCATTGCTTGATCCCTTCGTATGCAGTGGCTTGGTGAAAACATGAAGTATGAGTGAGGGATCACCAGCGCGTAATAACCTTGCAATACTTCCCTTGAGCGGTAATCTAGCACTGACATTACACGGTGGGTTTTTTGCATTTATGATGCATTTCCCTATATATTCATAGCGCATGTATAATATTCCCTATATATTCATAGCTTATAATGTGGAGTGTGGAAAGCTAAGCAGGGTCAGGCCTGGTTATTACTTGGATGGGAGACCCCTCCTCTAGTTTCTTGCATTGAGCAGGGGGTTGGACTCGATGGCCTTGTAGGCCCCTTCCAACTCTATTTAGGGATGGGTCATGGGCAGTCGCTTAAGACAGAACACCTCTTGGATGTAACTCTGCGATTGTTGTTCCCAAGGGCTGTCACATGTAAAACAGCAATGGGTAGCTTCAAGTGGAGCAGAGGAGGAGCAGGGAGTGGGGTGAGGGAAGGCTGTTTAACCTTTTCATTCCCAGCTGTTTGTGCACAGCATGCAAACCCACACCCATTTGCAATGTCCCCCCCCCTCCTAAGAGGTAAAAGATACAGGTCTCTGAGATATAGATATATAGATATACATGGGGGAGACAAGCAGCATGGGGAGTGCTGGAAGATCTTGAGTAGATGAACTAAAAGGAAAGGATTAAACAGCTCCTGCCAATCCTCCCACTTACAGCTACTTTACCTAGGAAAGCCTTCGGAAAATATAGTAATAGAACCACAGGCATAGTATAGTGTTCTTCCACACTTATTAGAAACCTGGAATTCCCACCCCCTTGCCCCTCCTCCCCAGTTCATTCTCTCTCTCTCTCTCTCTCTCTCTCTCTCTCTCTCTCTCTCTATACATCTCTCATCTTTGTGAATGCTGAAATAATTAGTTTGAAAATGTGGTGGCAAAAGGATTACAAGGAAGTTGACAAGTACAGAGAAACTAACTGTATTTTCAACTCCTGTTTTCATCTACAAAAAAAAGTATCATCTTGAAGGTAACAGTTCTAGAATACCGTAAAATAATGGTATTATATTCAGTGAATGTAGCTTGTTGTCGTCTTGCAAGGTTGCTTCCAGATGGAGGGCTCCTACTGCTACCTGTCAAAAGGCATTGGGTAGCTATTCCGTCCTTTTCTCCTAATTTGAATTTGTGTTGTTGTTTTTTTAAATTCTGGTAAGAAAAATGACAGAAGTAACAGTGGGAAAACACGGGAGCATTACAGATGGAAGACGGTGTTGTCTCTCTGTAAAATTCCATGAATGAAGCAGGGCGATTGCACAATAAAAGCCTCTTTTGGAAGAAACATGATATACGGTATACGTCTGTCACTTCCATCAAACAAATATGCAAATTAGTTACAGCTCTCCAGCTCATGGTTTATTTCTGATGTGACCTTCAGGGCTGAATATATTGCAAAAAAAGGGGACGGGCAAAGGGTGAGGATTGAAACATTAGCCAACCACTCCCTTCTAAAGATCACCACTTGAAAATGCCCCATTGTACAATGTTCAGCAATGTAAGTTAGGGCTTCACTACACGTGATGCTAATGATGCAATTAGTAATCACTTGATTGTTTTTTTTAAAAAATTAGATAACAGGTGCAGTGGGGAGGGGTAGTAATACTCATCGGCCCACAGTGAAGGGAGGTTTAAGCTTTCCCACTCCAGCTGCAATCTCAGTAAATATTGCCTCTGACCGCCAGTTAGCACAAAGAAAAGAACTAGTGGCACCAATAGGAACCAACAGCTCTGGTAGTATGTGTGTTTACTGAGATTGTGGCTGTGGAGGGAAGGCGTAAACCTCCCCACATGCTTTGCGGCCAGTGACTATTGCCTCTCAGCCATATTTAATTGATTTTTAAAAAAAATAAAAAAATTAAGGCCTACGTGATTGTTAATTACCTTGTTAGCATCCTGTGTTGCCCGGCCTATGTAAACTGAAAACACAATGATCATATAAAAGATGTATTCTACATCACAACTATGAAATGTCAATAAAAAAGAATGTGGAAAGAATCCAACGTATGTAAACAACAGCACGCCCACAAAACTCTCAGCCTAACCTACCTCACAGCGTTGTTGTGAGGATAAAATGGAGAGGAGGAGGATTATGTAAGCCGCCTTGGGTTCCTTGCAGGAAAAAAGGCGGGTTATAAATATAATAAACAGAATAACTAAAAATACCCAAACTGCTTTACTAATATATTACAGTGACGAAGTGGGGAGCACCGTAACATTCACAATCTCCTGGAATGCTGTCAAATAGCCTGATCTGGATCCGCTTAAATGACTGGTGCAGATGTTGTAACTCCTCTTGAGTAACATTATTTGGATGACCTGATTTACTTAATTTACATGACTTGAGTTCTCTTGAGTAATTTTACAAGGCATGAAATATGTAACTCCGCCTCACACAGCTTTCCCATAAAATGACAGTCACAAGAAGCTGTCGCTTCAGGCGGCAGATTCCAGAGAGTTGCTCTCTTCTTCCCTCCAGCCTCCCTTTTTGTGTGTCACTTAAAAAAAAAAAAAAAAAGCAAGTGAGGGTGTCATTTTCACATTTTGCGTCAGGCAGGGAAATATCTAAAGCCAGGACTGCCTGTGGCTGATTGGGACTGGGCAAAATGATACATCTTCCCATAGAAAGAACAGCTAGTGAGACACACGGTATACTTGCTGTGCAACAGGGTAAGAGTAATCTGTTTCCATAGAACTTCTTCTGGCGGGACATCAAACCTGAGTGTTGCTTCTTGCTAGCAAGGGTATTTCTAGACGGAGGGCTCCTATTGCTACCAATCGAATGAGATTGTGCAGCTACTCCGTCTTTTCCTCCTTAACAGATGTTTTGTGGAAAGAAAAAATATGGAAGAGGCATTGGGAAAACACGGGAGGGTTACAAACGGAAGATGACGATGTTTGGACCCCCTGTAAAATTCCACAAAAGAGGCAGGGCGATTGCATGATAAAAGCCTCATCTGGAAACACCCCTAGCGGGGGATCCACATTACACTGAATATTGTCAAGTTAGCAGAATGGTACTGCTATATTCACATTCCACAGTCACTCCTCACAGGGCACAAACTCATTAAATATACCGCAGTCATCCCGGTTTACCACCCCACACCGAACTCCGTAGTGGTAGAACTGGGCGTTGCCTTGAACAGGGTTTTGTCTTTTTTTGCTTCGTCGTCTCTACCCAGGTGTGAACGAGCACAGGAGTGATCTTTTTAAAAAGAAAGGGAAAAAGAATGGTTCCTCCCGTTATGAGTTTCCCGAGCACACACGGCTCCTGTTGAATTAGTGTGATACACTTGGGAGTAAGGGCAGTGGAGAGAATGTGATTTACTTCTGAGCAGACATGCCTTTTGGCTAATTTACAGATCCCTGCTCTTTGGGCAATGGGGGTGAATGCAGCTGTCTATAAAGGGAGGGGGAAGCCTCCCGCTCCTGTCCCCTCTCAAACTCCATGGTGGTTATCCTGTGGGTATTGCCTGTCACACGCAGGGGAAATGGCCATTTCAGAAGCAGGGGTTCTGTGTTTCTGGTCCGCCGCTTATGCGGAGGTGCGCACGTGCGCAGGAGCAAATTTGTTTTTAAAAACACCAACATGTGATTCCCTGAAGCAGCCTGCTCGGAGCTGCGCAGCAACGTTTACAATCCAAAAGATCAAGAAGCTTCCTTGGGGAAGAGGGCAAATCCACCGCAGAACAACAAATGACGGACACCTCTCTTCCCCCCAGACGCACGGGACACTGCATTCCCCCTGCCCCACGAAAACTGTTGGCTAACTCCAGTAATGACACTTTCGTGGCCACACCTCGGACAGGCAACTGCAGCGCAAGTTTAGCACACACTGGCCGCGTACTGAGACAGTGAACCGCAATAACTGAAAAAAAATATGATAAACCTAGTTTGGGAAATTCCAGAAGAAACGAAGAACAGTTACGCAGGACTAGCGTGACCAGCACTGAAATGTGTGTGCGTCGTATGCCCTGCAATTTATGGCAGTGATGCAGTACTGTAATATAAATTAGGTGTGGATCTGGCCTAGGCCTCAACTGTTAGGTGAGAAAAAGGACAATGATGTGATCACAGATTAACAGATCTATAAGGAACAATGAGCTGGTTTTCATGATCACCATGGGTTAAATAAGCCACAGTGGCACATTTAAACTGTGGCGTGTGCCAGGCACCATTTATTTAATCACCCACCGAGACATGGCTTGTCATGTCGTCAGAACGTGGGCAGCATGGCTTGTTGGAGGGGGAAACTAACCTAACAACAGCCCATGGATTATTTGAGGGTTGTTTCCCCTTCAATAATCCATGCCAAGTGGGTTTGGACAACATGACAAACCGCACCTGGGCAGCATGCACCGCAGCTTAAACAAGCCACCATGACTTGTTTAACCCACACAGTGATTGTGCGAACCGGCCCTATGTCATAGTGCTACCAAACAATGAATGATCAGGCATGCATCTGTTCAGTATCGCTTCATAATTGGGATAGCAAGTCAGTGCTGGATCAGTTACAATGATGCCAAGGTATTATCGTAATCATAACAACATTTGATTAGTAGACGACAAGCTGGTATCAAGATGTTGCACTAACATTATGCTCTTTTGCTGGCTTCAATTTTTTTTTTTTTTAAATAAAACTCTCTTTGAAAGAAACCTTGAAGCACATTCATGATTATCCATGTGAATGGATAACACATTTGCTGTTCTTAAAATGGACCCAGTTCCCCAGCTACAGTGTCGTCATCCCCTTATCTGTGCTGAGTGTTAAGTGAGGACAAGAGGAAGCCTACGTTGGTGGAATAACTGATCTAACAGGAAAGGTTCTTTGGAAAGCAGCCATATGTGAGATTCACACAGACATCCTAAGGGAGGGGGCTTCACAATCACAGCTGGTTCCAGGCCATTCCTCCGCAGTCCATATCATGGTGCTGGAAAGCAGGAGGCATGTTGGTCGAGGTCACTTGCCTTATGTGCCCCAGTGACTGATGATGGGCAAAATAATAAAATTAGACTAAAATAATATGAAAGGCTTTGTGCTCCTCGTAACACAGGCACTCACTGCCATTCCAAGAACCAGGTATACTTTTGTTCTTTATATCCTGATATGAGTTGATTCAGAACTTCATTGTGGCACTTTAAGGTATCGACATAGACTTGTTACTGGTTATATAATGAATCTCTGAAATGCATAGGATTGTGTAGATTGTTTGAAAAGGTTTAGATCAGCAGGAGATGTTACGAACCATCTCTTTGATGTCGTCTGAAATGGCTTTGTTGGCTCGCCCTACTCCTGTACATCAAATTACTCAACTTTGCTTTGATTCTCAATATTTCTCAATAGCAACTGCAAGTTCTTTGGGGACAGGTGGCACCAAGTTTATGATGCTGCCACCTCTGCCTCCTCCTCTTCCCATCCCTTTAACAACCAGCTACTCACTATACCAATTACTTCTTTGGCAGTGCAACTCTATACATCTCTACCCCAAAGCAAGCTCCACACTGAGTTCAGTGGGACTGGGACTTACTCCCAGATAGGTGTGCATAGGATTGTATCCTAAAAATAGTTGGGATTATTTTTTTGGTAGATGATTTTGATAAATTCTGGGGCTTAGAAAAGGGTTGTGTGCCTTTTTCATGTCACATTTATGAGCATATCTGTATATGTTGGGAAGTTCCAGAGTAGTAGCCATGTTAATCTGATGCAGCAAAAGCAACAGTACTTACGTAGGGCACAAAAGAATACAAAATCCCATACAATGAATTGGCACTTCTTAATGTAACACTGTGAGGCACTATGCACACCGTGGTATAAACAAACAAACAAATAAGAACCAATCAAAGTGAATGCAGTCCCACTCCCAACTAGTGGCCATTGGTGATGTATTAGTACATCAGGAAGAATAGTGTAAATAAGTATCAAAGGAGGAATAACTACTTTCTGTAAAGAGCTAGACTTTTCCAGTCCATATTGAGTCTAAATTTCACAAAATCAAATTTGCTGATGCATTCCAACTCAGTAGTTTCATGCTGGAATCTCCCTTTGAAACTTTTTGTTGCTGTGTATTGTGACTTTATGTTCTGCTACAGAAAGTTCTGGAAGGAAAGGAATGTCAGGAAGGAAATTTGCAGATCAATGTAGGCTTTCCCCCACGAAATCTTTCTGTCTTCCCTTTACCTCCATTTCACTGAAGGGCTTTGAATCGGTAATTCCATTTCTCTGTTGCTGGTATATTTAAGGGGCTGAACCACTGCTTAAAATACCCTGGAAAGATTCCAAACAGCACAGAAGGCAAGAAAATGAAAAACACATGAAATGAATAAAAGTTAGCATTAGACATGCTCAGAGTGGGTGGAATCAGTGGCAGTAACTACCCACAGCATACCTGGCAGCTCCGGAGAACGTTCCCACACCCTTTCTGTTTTTCTCTTTCTCTCCATGCACATTCCCCAGCCACCACCATGATACTTTAAGCTACGGTGTATAATTTAAACAATGCTAATTTAATTGAGATTGTCCTGAGTCCTCAAACAGTGATGCAAGAAGATGGAGTTGCAGAGTGTACAAGATTCTCCAGCAACTAACCTCTCTTTCCAAGGACAAAACAAAAACTATCTGCTTTCTCGGTCTCCTGTTCTCATCTCCAGCAACCTACCTAACCTATAGTCCTTTGTATTGCAAGGGAAGTTCAAGCTCACTTAAATTCTCTGAACTTCACTTTGAAGTTTGGTTCAGCTTGCTGATGTTTTTGTTTGTGAAACTGTTTTCCAGTTTGTTCAAACGGGAAAAGCGCACATTTTGAATGGGAAAAGGGCACATTTCTGTGTGCATTTCTCAGAAGTGTGTACTTCTCCCCATTGACTAAAGCGTGAAAATGCATTTTAAAAAAAGACCACACTTGGAAGTGCACATTTTTAAAAATATGCATTTTTCAAACACAATTGCGAATTTGGGAACATGCGAATATATTTCTAATGCACTCGCATTCATGTTTGAGGTTGCAAACGGGGCAAGTTCAGGTGATTTGCGAATTGAAACAAAATTCTCGTACATTTTATTTTATTTATTTATTTATTTATTATATTTGTACCCCACCTTTTTTCCTGCAAGAACCCCAAGGCGGCTTACATAATCCTCATCCTCCTCTCCATTTTATCCTCACAACAACCCTGTGAAGTAGGTTAGGCTGAGAGTCAGTGACTGACCCAAAGTCACCCAGTGAGTTCCATGGCTGAGCGGGGACTAGAACCCGGATCTCCCGAGTTACTTGTTCTTGTTGAGCCTTTGTCTATCTTGGTGTACACCATTTGGCTGTCTCACCATTTGAGTCATTCATGGTTCTCTGGCAGGGTGGGAATCTTTCCATAGCTTTGGATAAATCCAATACTGAAGCATGCTAATATATGCACAATTACTTGGGAATGAGTCCCACTGAACTGAGTGGGAGTTACTAGTCTACATGAATAACAGATCACCAGTACTTGCTCAGAGCAAGTCAGCCAGAATCACAATAGGGTTGACAGGTAAGTGCAGACTGGTTCATTGGCTATGGCATCTAGAGAGCTTGGGTATCTGACAAAATGACTGTAAAACACATCTTCCAGCTTTTAACTTTGGATTTAGGTGACGCATTAAAACAAATTAGTTCACTCCCAGCAGGAAATGTATGTATGGGCAAAAAAAATGGCCACATCCACATCAGTATTAATTACTAATGCCTTGATAATAATGGTTTACGTTGCAATAATAGCTACAGTCTCCTTATACAAAGGAATTCACTAAACATTTAATGTGGATTCACACAATTGCTTTCTTTTACCACAAGGACTTTTCACTTTCCCTATGATGAAACCTGCACAAAATGTATTTTTTAAATGGTTTCTGAATTTCTTTGGGTACCAGGTGACCCCACAAAGGCATGCCCATTTTTGTTGTTGTTGCTGTTGCAAATACTTGCACTCTTTATTCACAGATGTGAATTTACCTTTTGTACATAGGATATATATATATATATATATATATATATATATATATATTAGTGGGGAGAACCCCTTGATTCCTTAATTGCCTGTACAGTATGTAATTCCATAGGCCTCTGATTTTGGACTGGAAGTCCTTCACAGCAATCTGGTCAACAACATCTTCTATCTTTTGGCCTTTTTTTTTTTTTTTTTTGGGTGTGCAAACACTTCCTTGAGGGTTTGTTTTCGAACAAGCTCATTTGTTAGGTGGGAGAAATGCTATTAAAAACTATCATGGATGGGTTTGACAAACTGCAGGTCAAAAGAAAGGAGACTGAAATATTTTAAATTCCCAAGAATATCTCACATCGTACAAACATCAAAGGCTGTGGGTTTTTATTTTTCTCAAACACGTAATCTGTGAGTACATATGTTGAACTGATGAACAGTGGCATGTGATTGTAATTTGTGGGCATAGCTCACACTGCTACAACACACCTGTGCATTTTTCTTGTGTGTGTGCGTGTGTGTGTGCACATGCTTTGCTGCTTAGAGTCACATTTCATGACATTTAAAAGCCTACACAGAGTGGCAGAAAATTCTCAGAACTGAGAAATTGATAGCACTAATGCAGAAGAGTATTATATTCAGGCTTCACCGAAGAGGCGTCATGAACTTTATTTGTGGAATAAGAGATTTTTTTGCCCCTTTAAAACACCCTAAGAACAGGAGAAAAAAATAGATACACAAATGCAATACAGCAGTCCCCGTTAAGAATATCACGTTGCGTATTTTTTGGCATCACCTTACAACACTTACAATTTCACATGACTGGTCAGGAAAGGGGTGCTGATGTTCTAAAATGATTTTCTTCATCTTCATCTGGTTGGCTACTGTGCAAACAGAATGTTGGACTAGGTGGGCCTTTGGTCTCATTCAGCATAGCTCTCCTTATCTTCTTATCTTGGAAACATTGGCAAACACTCTGTGGGGAGTAGCAGTGGAGTCTGTGGGAAGTGTCTTTGGCAGCAGGAGGAGAAATGGGTAGGCCTGATCAGGGTTTGCTATCTTAGAGGAGCCTGGACTACTTACTTACTCACTTCACTTTTCACATTGTTATCAGTTGCTTTTTACATCCGTTAACCTAATACACCTTTTGCCTATCTTGAAGTTTGAACTGCACAAAGGTCATTTTGAAACTGCACATTTTCTCCTTGAACTACACATTTTGTGTCTGGTTACACATTTTTAAAAAGTCACGGGAAAAGGAGAAGGCCAGATTCAGCCTACACACATTAGCAACCATGTGTTATTTTCTCCTGAGCCTGGTTGCTGGGTAACTATCACCTTACGCCTCATGATAACTTAGCCTGCTTCCACCACCACCTTTTGCATTATATAGTGCAATTTCTAACTTCATGCCCAATCAACTGAAATGAAGCTAATGCCTGTTTTCTAAAGACAACCATCTATCCTAATAAAAGCAGGATCCCAGCTATGCTGATGATGAGGTAACAGGAAAATGGGTGTATTGGCTAGAGCACCCAGATCTGATTCCATTCTCTGCCACAAATTTCCTGTATGAGTTTGACAATGTCACTTGTTACTGAATCTTTTGTGTGCTGGAGGCTATAGCAGTAGTTCTCTCATTAAGCATGCTGAAATAATAAAGACTATGAGATACTCAGGTACATGTCAGTGAGATGAGCATATAAAATGCACATTAGAGCCTAATTCCTACTGGGCCTGTATTTCCACCACACCAGACTCTAGCCACAGTGAGGATCAAAGAGAACTCTAGTCAATTCTGTGAGCTAGCACTGATTAGAGGAAGTGCCAGTTCATAGGACTGACCAGTGTTTTAAGCCTCACCATGGTTAGAGACTGGTGTGGTGGAAACACAGGCCACAGATAGGAATTAACTGAGGATAATAGGAGGGCAGGGGAATTCTGCCAGGATGGGTTCTGACCAACATTTGGCATGGTTGCACTCCCTAGTTTTGTCTTGCCTACCATTCCACAGTTGCTCAGGCTCCTTGTTTCCCCACTTGCCTTCTAGCTGAATTGCCTCATCCTTTCTCTGGAAGTGTGTGACACAGCAGATCTTAGGCAGATCTTGCGAGCAGTCAGACCTGAACATTTCACAGCACCTGCTAAGCCTTACTAGATTGGACAGAAGAGCATGGAAGAGTTGAGGAAAACTGCACCTGCTCAAACTGGTATTCAGTTTACAAGAGACCTGACTGATATTCCAGTATCAGTGGTGGTTGCCTTGACAGTACTTTTCTTGGGATGGGGAGGGAGTGTTCTTTGTTAATTCTATTTTACAAATTATTTTATTGATTTTTGGTTGACATTAATCAATTTGGGGAACTTTTAGATGCGGACTAGTGGACCTCTGGCCCTCAAGATGTGGTTGGATTACAACTCCCATAATCCCTGACCATTGGCCATGCTGGCTGGGGCTGATGGGAGTTCAAGTCCAGGAACATCTGGAGGGCCACCAGTTCTCCACCCCTGTTTTAGATGGAAAAGTGGTTACAGACCATTTTAATAAATAAATCAATATATTCTTGTGGAGAAACGAGCCTTTGGGGGTACACACACACACACACACACACACACACCTCCTCATGAGTAAACCAGGTGGGGGCTGGGAAGAAGCAAAGGGTGCATGGAACATGAGATGGGGCCTGGCGTCTAGAGGTCTGGAGGAGCCAGGCTGAGGGCATTCATATGCATAGTTCAAGCCATGACTCAGGAGTTCCCTCCCCCCTGCCTGGCCAGTTCCCTCCCCCCTGCCTGGCCAGGTGAAGTTCAAATTGATTGGCTGAAGCAAGAAGGTTACAGAAAAGGGGAGGGGGAAGAGTTTTTTCCCCACGTGTAAGCCTTTGTTCTTGGTCAGTCTTGGTCTTAGTCCTTTTGGTAGCGTGCCCGGCATGGCAGCGCACCAGCGAGGGGCCCGAGCCTTTAGGGGGGGCCCCTCAGGAACCGACCCCAGGCAGCTCCTGGTAAAATTAGCTGGTTTGAGGGCTCTGGAAAAAGGCAAGCCTTGTGGAGGACTACCTATTTATCTCGGACCTGCGGGTAGATAAAATAGTTCCCCCCGGGCGGCAAGGCTGTGCTGGATCTAACCCTTGAAGCGAACACCCTCAGGTAACAGGTGTGTGTCTGAGAGATTTTAAGGAATCAGGTCTTTATTGTTTTATAGCTTTACTGTGTACCAAAGTGTCTCTCTATATTGTGTGCTTCTCTTATTTCCCTAATCTTGTTGTAAATTGCTACCAGAAATAAACCTTGTTTGGTTTTACCCCACATGGGTTTTGTAGTGCTCTGTGAGTTCAGTATCTAAATCCAGGTTACAGAAATATGAAGGCGAGTCCCTAAACAGAGATCCAAGTAGGATTGCAGACAGCTGAGGCTGGCAGTCTGGTATCTTGAGATCTCAGAGGGTCTTGGTTCCTTTGCCAGTAGGCAAGGGTGGGGTGGTGGCGGGTCAGCCAGCCCCCCCTTCCAGGCCACGTGGTGGCAAGTGCTGGGTTTCCTTTGGAGTAGGAAAGGGTGGGAGTCTGGCGGGCCAGCCAGCCCCCCCTCTTCCTCCACAAGGTGGCAAGCGCTGGGATTCGAAGCTGAACCATAGAGTATGTGCACGTGGGCAAATGAGAGAAATTTAAGAGACTTTAGTACATAGTAGAGGGTTTGTTATTTTTTAGAAATAAAGTGAAAGTGAGCCTTAGAAAAAACGTTCAGATTGCTAGCAGTCTGTCTTAGCTGCCAGCGGAGAGGGAGCGTTGAAGGCAAGAAATCTCAACAGTGGAGTGAGTAAGCAGAGAAAGCAAAACTCCAAAAAGTTCCAGAACAGCCTGTGTGCCCAGCAAGTGAGCAGAGGGCAGCAAGTGTGTGATCCAAGAGAACCAGGACTGGAGGGGCCCTTGGCAGAGGGCTAGAAGCAAGAAAAAAGTGTGCGTGTGCGTGTCCCAGAGGCTGGGAGCAGCGGTTGCCAGTGAGAAGCAAGGATCCTACCCATCCAGTGCAAAAAGCGGGTGAGCAGATGGCGGCTGTGTGATCCCAAAGTTTGGGGGCTGGGAGAGCCCGGGAAGAGAAGAAGAAAATAGTGTGTGCGTGCGCACGTATGTTCCAGGAGGAAGGAGAGAAGACCAAGAAACCTCTCTTAAGAGGCTGGTGAGCAAAACGTTGAGTTTTGAGACAGCGTTTGATGAGTAATTTTAGTTGTGCTGTGTGCCCCAGAAGAGTCAGACTTGGTGGGGGGGGGGAGGGCACAGTCCTGCCCTACATCTCTCTCACGGGAGAAAGACTCAAGATTTTGAACTTAAGACTGTCCATTTGCTCTTGGGGGGGGGCATGGTGAATGCCCAGGCTAGGCAGCAGCAAGTAAAGGGGGGAGGCATGGTTTCGAGCTTTGAAAAGAAGATTGCTCCCCTGCTTGAAAGAGACTTTGTCCTGTGCTGCAAGAAGCGGACAGAGAATCAGCAAAAGAAAAAGATTTTTTCCTTCAGGTGTCTCCTGAGAAGAAAAGAAGATTGGTGGTAATTGTGATAAAGCAAATGAAAACTGATGGGTTGTTCCTCGAAGGGAGGGGGGATGATCCGTGATCCAAATGTAATTGTGTTATCTAGATTGTTGCTAAGGGGCCCAAGGGCCAGGTGCTCCCAGTGTAAGCAATTGAACTATTTGTGTCTTGTGTTATGTGCAAAGGTCAATTTGAAAATGAAGATGATGAAAAATTTTGAATGTAAAAGGTCTCAAGAGGCCAGGGAACTTAGAGGCGGGAAAACCCTCTAGTGGCCGAAAGCAAGATTGCCAGACTGTGTGTTCTCAGTTTCTTAGGAAACTGAGTAGAGCCTCCAAAGTTAAGCATTCAATGCTGAGGGAAAGTCATCCCTTGCAAGTTTGGGTGGTGGGCAAAAAGAGCCAAGCCCAAGAGGCTGGAAGATTGTCAAGCTGTGTGTTTTAGAAAATGCAAACCTTTGGGGAAAGGGGTGGGGGTGGGAAGCCATCCCATTCAAGTCATTGTGTAGAAAGTGCCAAATGCAAACCTTTGGGAAAAGGGAGTGGTATATTCATGTTGTTGGGTGGTGGGAAGCCATCCCATGGGCCTTTGGAGGGGGTGTGTGATGGTATTCACGTCGTTAGGTACAGGGTGGCAGAAGCAAGCCTGTAAAAGCAAACAAAGGCGAATTGAAGAGTCACATTTCAGTCCATAATCTGCCCCCTACAGGCTGTGGGAGAAACAGCAACCCTAAAAAGGTTTTTGTTTTGTTTTGTTTTTTAGACAAGAGTGCCAGACAACAAAGGGTTGAGGGTTCTCATTTGAATTGTAATTGATGTTTCTTGGGTATGCAAACCTGTAAACTTCTGATTGATAGTTATTGATTGTGTTTTGCTGTTTTGATGTTTAAAGAATTTAAGAATTAAGATGTTAAAGCTGTGTTAAGACTATAGTAATGTGTTTGATGTTTTGATGCTTGCTTTTTTGTTCTGTTCTGTTTTTGTCTGTGTGTGAAAGAGAAGAGGTGCCTAGTGGTAGGAAGCTAGCGCAAGCTCGTTTCTCTGTGTTTTTTGTTAGTATAGATGAAAGGAGAGGGTTAGCCCCTCTTTTCATCTTTTCCCAAAGGAAAGGGTGTGGAGAAATGAGCCTTTGGGGGTACACACACACACACACACACACACACACACACACACACACACCTCCTCATGAGTAAACCAGGTGGGGGCTGGGAAGAAGCAAAGGGTGCATGGAACATGAGATGGGGCCTGGCGTCTAGAGGTCTGGAGGAGCCAGGCTGAGGAGCATTCATATGCATAGTTCAAGCCATGACTCAGGAGTTCCCTTCCCCCTGCCTGGCCAGTTCCCTTCCCCCTGCCTGGCCAGTTCCCTCCCCCCTGCCTGGCCAGTTCCCTCCCCCCTGCCTGGCCAGGTGAAGTTCAAATTGATTGGCTGAAGCAAGAAGGTTACAGAAAAGGGGGAGGGGGAAGAGCTTTTTCCCCACGTGTAAGCCTTTGTTCTTGGTCAGTCTTGGTCTTAGTCCTTTTGGTAGCGTGCCCGGCATGGCAGCGCACCAGCGAGGGGCCCGAGCCTTTAGGGGGGGGCCCCTCAGGAACCGACCCCAGGCAGCTCCTGGTAAAATTAGCTGGTTTGAGGGCTCTGGAAAAAGGCAAGCCTTGTGGAGGACTACCTATTTATCTCGGACCTGCGGGTAGATAAAATAGTTCCCCCCGGGCGGCAAGGCTGTGCTGGATCTAACCCTTGAAGCGAACACCCTCAGGTAACAGGTGTGTGTCTGAGAGATTTTAAGGAATCAGGTCTTTATTGTTTTATAGCTTTACTGTGTACCAAAGTGTCTCTCTATATTGTGTGCTTCTCTTATTTCCCTAATCTTGTTGTAAATTGCTACCAGAAATAAACCTTGTTTGGTTTTACCCCACATGGGTTTTGTAGTGCTCTGTGAGTTCAGTATCTAAATCCAGGTTACAGAAATATGAAGGTGAGTCCCTAAACAGAGATCCAAGTAGGATTGCAGACAGCTGAGGCTGGCAGTCTGGTATCTTGAGATCTCAGAGGGTCTTGGTTCCTTTGCCAGTAGGCAAGGGTGGGGTGGTGGCGGGTCAGCCAGCCCCCCCTTCCAGGCCACGTGGTGGCAAGTGCTGGGTTTCCTTTTGCAGGGAGGAAAGGGTGGGAGTCTGGCGGGCCAGCCAGCCCCCCCTCTTCCTCCACAATTCTGTATTAGTTCTGCCATGCTGTTGGGAGTCAATAGTTTCCTATGATTGTAACACTTTCTGCTGCATGAATTGGGGATTTCCTTTCTGCTGATTCTTAACCAGCCAGTCTCTCACGTGAGTAACTCCTGTGGGAGCATTGAGGAGAGGGATCAGGAAGGAAAATTTAATTTATTTATGAAATTTACATCTCACCTTTCCTCCAAAAATAAGTTTCCATTTTCTTTTGAATATCTAAACACAAGACCATACCATGGCTGCCTTGGATTCACTTTTCCTATACTCTCCGTGTGTGTGTGTGTGTGTGTGTGTGTGTGTGTGTGTGTGTCCCAACCCTTTGCCCAGCTCTGTATGTGGCCTTTGGGCCAAAAGGTTGCCCGCCCCTGGTGCAAAGGAGTATCAGCATGCCATGCACTGCCCACTTCACTGTGTGGTGTTGTGTGGAGATTCCAAGGGCATCCCTTACCTGGGGTCTAGTTTCCTTTGGAGGGAGAGATGACTGGAGACTTACAGTGTTTTGTAGTACTTGTGTTTACAAAATTCAAGCTGAGCATAGGTGGAGGCAGTATAGCATTCCATCAAGCAAGTCCACCCACATCTCCTAGATCAAATTTCCAGAAAGAAGCAACCAGCATTCCCATATGCATTTAGCTTACAGTTCCTGGTTCTCTGACTGAGGTTGGGAAGGAAAAGGTTAATGCTCATCCAGATGAAAATGCCCCCCCCCCCATTATTATTTTTTAAACTGCTGGAGGCATTTAGCATGAGGTCTATAATGGCTCTGACTCAAACTGCAGTTTCTTTTGTATCTTTTCACACACAGAGTGACCGGATTACCTCATCCTTAGCTGGGGTAGCCAGTATAAAGGCATGGCCCCAGTCAGAACAGAACAGTCCAGGAACTGCCAGCTTATTTCCCTAGCTATTGAGAGAGCATCCACTGGCCATTCAAACAGCAATCTTATCTTCCTAACAAAACGAAGGTAAAGCCTTCCCTGGCCAGTAGGTTTTACCAACTTTAAGCAATCCTTCCTGCTCCATTAACCCTATTCTGCTCAAACCCCCAAACTTGCAACAATAGCATGGGGGGCAGGGGCGGGGGGAGAGATCCTGAAACTGATTGTACCTGTTAAGATTACGGTAGATGAAATGTTTCATGAAAGCTTTTTCTTTTCCTTTAGAAAGGGGGAAAGTGGGATTTAATCCTTTTTATCTGTATTGTGAAAATGCTAGATAACGAAAGAGAAATGTCAACATTTTTAAAAAAATAGATACATTTGTCAGCACAGGAAAATTCCATCCCCATTCTCTCCCTCTCTCTTTCTCTCTCTCTCTCTCCCCCCTCCTTCCCTCCCTTCCTCCCTCCCTCCCGCCTCCCTCCTATATATACAGTATATGTTCCGCAAAGGATAAGGAACTCTTTGTCCACTTTCAGCTTGGATAGGTTAGGATGATGGGATATTCTTCCTACAATCTTTTATTCATTTCACATGCAGTCCATAATAAGAGAGGGCCACAAATAATGTCAAACTCTGACATTGCTCACCTCCAACTCTGTGGGCAGCGCTGTCTGTCAATCCAAGACTTCGAGGCTCAGGTTCCAGGATATTGGATGACCTAGGGACACCTGAAACTGAGAGAGATGCTGTCCTGGCTTCCTTCTTTGTGTCTTTCTGCTCTTCCTTTCCCTCGCTGGCCCTTTGATTCTTCTTGCTTTCCTCTTTTGCTACTTTCCTTCTCTTCTCTCATTTTTTTCCCTTCAGTTTCCTTCCTTCCTTCAAATTCCTTTCTGAGAGCCCCTGTGGTGTAGTGGTTAGTGTTGGACTGGGATTCAGGAGACCCGGGTTCTAGTCCCCACTCAGCCATGAAGCTCATTGGGTGACTTTGGGCCAGCCACTGACTCGCAGTCTAACCTACCTCACAGGGTTGTTGTGAGGATAAAATTGAGAGGAGGAGGGCCATGTCTCTTGCAAGAGGAAAAAAGGTGGGATTTACCGGTAACTATAATAATAAATTTAAAAATCTCAGCTACAGCATCACACCGTGGAGGAAGGCAGAACAATGGGACTGAGATATCTATCTATCTATCGATCTATCTGACCATCCTTTGTTATCTCTCTGTGTTCTGGGTCACTACTATATTTCTGCCATTGTTACAGTACGAAACTGAACAAGAAGATGTGCTCATATCTATGAAATTGTGGAGAAAGGAATTTGCCTTTGACTAAGCATGCCGATTAAGTATTAAGTCTCCAGGAGTAGCACTGGTTTAACTGCAACCGGAGTCATCTAATTACCTATATTGTAGAAGGCAGGTTTTAACATGGATCCCCTAGTGTCGTGGTTAGCATAGTCAGAATAACTGAACAAGTTATCTTCTGTTCTGTTCAAAGCAACCGCACTGGATCCTTGCTAGTAATAACATGGTAGCAACTCAATTACAAGTAGCATGATTCTGAACCCGGGTCGGGTGTGAGACAGAGAGCCTGAAGGAGGGCCTGGGAGAATCGTTTGCCTGGGCAGGCTATCCGGCTGCTGTCTCATGCCACCTTCCCTAGTAGGAATGTCAGCAGTTTGGCTATAAACTTTTTATAACCGTTCTTTGTTTCTGATGTTTCCTCCTGCCAGATATATTAAATCATGGGAGTTTCAGAAATGTTGCTCATAGGAAATGTCTCACCCAGAGAAAATGCATTCTGTGTCCTTCCACATCCTTTCAGAGCTTTGCTAACAGCAGCTTTTGCCATGACCCATGGCCAGACCTTTCTAAAAGCTGGCAGCTTCTCCACCTCCCCTAGATAGTTTAGGTGGGTTAGGAGGCACACAAGTGGCCTATATTTCATGCTTTTATGAGATGCTAAGTGGGTTCTATTCTAGGAAGCTCTTGGGCTAATTAGTTTTGAATCACTGCTTAGGAAGACTACAAAAGGCCTGAAATGTTGCAGATTTATTATCAGATGCTGCCATCTTGTGTTAAGTTCAAAGAAAATTATTAGATCAGCACTGTGCATCAGTTGTGCAAGAGGTGAGCCTCCAGCAGTGAGGAGACAATGTTTATTTTTCTAATTTTTATGATAACCAGGCACATTGCGCTTAGCCAAGTCTCTGAAGAGAAGGGAGATCTGTGAGACAGTTTAGAGCTGGCCAACTTCCTGCTTGGAGCATGTTTGTACAGGGTGTTTGAAACCAAATGAACTGCAACCTGAAACCTTTTGAAGTCTTTCAATGAATTCCTTTTGCATACAGTCATCTGCAATCACAAAGCAAAGCTGCATACAAGACAGGGACACAACCTCCCGATGACTTTTCTCCATATTTTGTTTACAGAAATTGGTCTTGAATAGAGAAAAGTAGAAGGTCTGTGATTTTTCCATTCTAAAACAATGCATTATAAAGCCTTTGGGTGGCCATCTGTCCTCTTTTACAGAGAACAGTCCTCTATTTGAGCCTCTACTTGAAGGGCTGTCCAGTCTAGGTCCAGTATAAGATAAAGAACCATCAGAAAGAAGAGTTGGGCCTTGAAGCTGCCCATTGACAGCACCTAGACAGCAGCAAGGCACACAGATCACCTGGTCACAGTTTTCCACACTTTGATGAAATGCACTGCATTTCTTTTAAAATCAGAATAATTATTTCTAAATGTCCATCTATACATATAAATTAGCACATGCAAATTTTATACAAGTCAGTGTCCTCTTTTTCTCCTCTCTTTTGGTGATGCATGATCTCTCTTTTGGAGATCCACAAGTGACCACCCTATTGGTAGCAGTTATACACATGTGCAATGGTCTCTGGATGTAGGAATTCAGGAAAATGGTCAACATAATTCATTGGGGAGTGTGACAAATTTGTGTTTGGGACAGGGAGGAGATTGCTGCCAAACTCTTTCAGCTAATGGGTAATTTCCAATACCTAATAATATGATCATTGGGCTTCTGCTATATGCTGTTGTCTGGTTTTTCTTTGCTTGTTTGTAACAATATAACATTCATACAAAAAACCCCAAGCATCTATGTTATCTAACATTCCTGCAAAGTATCATTCTAAACAGGTTATTAAACATGTGAAAAGCAAAACAATTAAACAGGTTGTTAAAAATGGGTAAACTTCACCTCTTGATCAGACTATAACAAGAAATAACATTTATATTTGTCAATATCCAAGTTTGCTTTAATTACTTTAAACCCAATTGATAGGAAGGTCTGGCATAGATTTAATTTAGTTTGGTTGGCAATTAGTTCAGAATTCTTTTTTCTTTTTTAAGTTCTCTCTCTCTCCTGCAAGACCTTGGTCTAAATTTGATATTTATAAGATAGGTTTTAGACATTTAGAACCCAGGGATGTGTCCAGACAAGCTTTTATTGTGCCATCGGCCTGCCTCATTCATGGAATTTTACAGGGGTGGGGTCCAGACAATATCACTTTCCACTCGTAACCCTCCCGTGTTTTCCCACTGCTTCTTCCATCTTTTTTCTTACTGCGGAAAATCTGTTAAGGAAGAAAATATGGAATGGCTGCACAATGCCTTCTGCCTCTTAGTGCTAGGACTCCTCTGTCTGGAAGAACCCCAGATTTTATATGGCTTGTTCCATGGTTTATCGCAAGGATCTGTGACACGCTTGCACAGTGCTTAAGCTGAATTTTCTGAAAACTGGAAGGGAAAAAAAGTGCAGGCAGTTTTGTCATTGCTGTTGCTTTTTATTGCTTTCTTCATTCTTTTTCCACCCCATTACTTCCTGGTTTTAGCTATCCCCCCCCCTCCCCCAGCGTGGCCATGTGTCCCATTTTGCAGATGACAGTCCTCAGTTTGATGGTATCCTCTGTTTCAGGGGTGGGAAACTTGTGGCCCACGCTATACTTTGGCCTGCAACTCCATCAGTGCTAGCCAGTAGCCACCATAGCCAATGGTGAGGGATTATGGGTGTTGTAGGCCAAAACATCTGGAGGCCAGAGGTTTTACACCCATGCTCTGTTTGAAGAGCTGTCCCATTCAAGTCCAGCATAAAGATACAGAACCATAAGAAGGGAGAGAAGAGGCCTTGAAGTTGCCCATCAGCTGTTAGTACCTGAACATCAGACTGAACAGGCTCTGTCTCACACAGGTCATAAAAGAAGACCTCACTACAGTGAGATGTATTGTATTTCTATTTAAATTATTGTCAATATTTTGAAATGTGCATCTATACATATAAATTAGCATATGCATTTTAATGCAAATTAATGTCCTCAGTAACCACCCTAGTCCTCCCCCACCACCACGATGTTTCAGTATGGTACAGAGTGGACTTCAGAAACCCCTGAACATTTTCCGCCCTCTGAAGCTGTGGGCCTTTGTGGAGTCTACAGTAGTCTTCTGAACAACGTATTCTAAATCCAATGGTTCTGCATCCATTATTACAGTGATCAGATAAAGCAGAGGACAAGGCTCCTGTACTGTAAAAAGGAATTTTGCCACATGCAACATGATGCTAGTGCTGCACAGATGATAAAAACTGCTAAAAAATTTATTGAATTTACAGATGACCTAACTACAAGTGCATTTTTTCACCCAATCAATTTACCTCAAACAGTAAATAAAATAAAGAATAGGAAATTTTAAAAGTTAGGATAAGAGGGCATAAAAAGCAAGGGAAAGTTCTAGGTTTCTCTAAAACTTCTTCAGTATCTTCATGAAACACTTCGAGGGAAGGGACTAAGACGGATTTAACTTACTTCATAATTCCTGACAGACAATCAAAAGCACTCCTCTGAAGTAGATTCTGGTTGGCCAAGGAAGCCACGCTTGCAGTTCTGAGTTAGCTCATCCACTTTCTGCTTTTCTTTAAAACAGGAGTGGCACTCCAGATGTTTTGCCCTACAGCTCTCATAATCCTTCACCATTGGCTATGCTGGGAATTGTAAAAAAAACCAAGTTGCCCACCCTTACTTTAAAGACACTTCTATATGGCAGGCCTCGAATAAGAACATAAGGAGAGCCCTGCTGGACCAGACCAAAGGCCTTGTCCCGTGTCTCACATTGGCCAACCAGATAGCTCTGGAAGCCCACAAGCAGGACATGAGTGCAATAGCCTCTTCCCACTGTTGTCCCCCAGCAACTGGTATTCAGAGGCATGCAGAAATATATTGCTGGGTTGCTCTGCTGTTAACTTCTTCTTCTTCTTCTTCTTCTTCTTCTTCATCATCATCATCATCATCATCATCATCATCTCAGGCATCTGTATGTGGTGCATCCTTTATTATTCCTTCTTTCCTTCTTAGCATCAGTGGCAGTGACTTGTCACAAGATGCCAAGTGAATCCATGGTGGGGCTAGGATTTGAACCCACTTTCTTTTTGTCTACCATATCTCATTAGCAGGGCCGGTGCTACCATTAGGCCAACTAGGCAGCTGCCTAGGGCGCAGGGCTAAAGGGGGCGCCAGAAATAGGGAGGGAGGGCTCAAGTGGAATGGGGGGGCGCTAAATATCTGATCTTGCCTAGGGCACCAAACTGCACCAAACTGCCTTGCACCGGCCCTGCGCATTAGCATATCAACAAAATAAGTCTATACTACTTCTTATTTGCATGGCTTATGTTTTTGCTGGCATCAAGTTTTTGCTTTCTGTATATGGCTCACATCTCGATGTAGGTTGGTGTTTTCTGATTGGGTTACAACTAACAAGCTTTTAGAGAAACACACAGCCAGGAGAAACTACTAATCATATTCCAGTTTTATCCTTTAAAGGTGGGTAGACAGTGTGAGTGAGTGAGTGAATGCACGTGTGTGTGTGTGTGTGTGTGTGTGTGTGTGTGTGTGTGTGTGTTTTCCAGGACTCTTTGGTTCTTCTTTAACACTGTCCTCCATATTATTATTTTTCTTCCTCAGATATTTTGAGAAATACAAGTCTTTCTGAAAAAGAGCTGAAGGAAGCAAAAGCCAGAAGCCAGAGAATTGCTGCCCAGCTGACAACCCCACCCAGCTCCAACTCCAAAGGGGTCCTGCTGTTTCACAGGCGCAAGCAGCGAGTGAATGCATTTACCTTAGAAGCCCCCAAGACAACAAGCAGAGAACAAGCAGCTGCGGGGGACGGCCCCAGAGCAATTGCTCACCACAGCATTCCAAGCCATGGGAAAGAGTTCCATGTGAAGCAGACCTTAGGAGACAAGAGAGAGCCAAAAGAATTATCTTGCACCAAGGATTCTGGATTGTGGAAGGGAAAAGGCACCATGGAAAAGTATGAAGAGAGCCTGGCTGTGGAACAGAGTCTAGATAACACACAGGACCCTCAATGGAATAAAGTAAAAAGTGAAAAGAGCCTTTCCGCAACGAACATTACATTATCCTCTGAGGAGATTCCAGATGAAGACTTCCAACAAATCCCTCTCAGTGTGTACCTAAAAGCGAGTACAGGGACAGCTTCAACCAATGGAATGCATGAACTTACAAGCAACGAGTTTGAAAAAGCACCTCTTATCGAACAAGCACCAGCTATTGGCCATATAGAAAACATACCAGCTATTGTTGATGAAGTGCCTGTCACTGACAGGGAGAAGAATAGTACCATTCTTGAAAAGGAGCCATACATGCTGCATGTTGACAGAGAAAATAATGTTCTTGATAAAGACCCATATTTACCCATTATTGGCAGTGAGAATAACAACAACATCCCTGAGAAGGAGCCCTACGTACCTATTATCGACAGAGAGAATAATATTGTTCTTGACAAGGCACTGAGTGAACCAGTTATCGAGAGGAAGGAGAATGGAGAGATTCTCAGCAAGGAGCAGGATGTGTTGATCGTTGGCAACAAGAACATTTTCCCCAGTGCTGACACTGAGAAACCCATTCTGGTCACTGATGTACAGCCTAATGAAACACTGACTCACACTAATAAGCAGTACTGTGAAGTACGCCTGACTTTGTCTAAGCCAAAGCCTGTGAAGAACCGAACTGCAAGACCATTTGGGACTCAGTCATTAGCTACGACCCACGTACCAGCAGAGAAAAGCCCTGTGGTAGAGCTTCCTCCACCACCCACCTATGCAGAAACATTTTCTAGTCCTCCTCCAGTAACAAGGGTCAGGTCACCTCCAGCCTACTCAGCCCTGTATCCTAGTGAAGAACAGAAGACCGCCGTTCCACAAGGGGCTAAGTATGAAGATAGCAGACCAGGACCCTTGTCTGGAGAGAACAGAGAACCACCGCCAAATAAAACAGGCATTCTGGAGGAGTCTGTAGCCCGCAGAGCAACCAAAAAGTTCATGTTCACCTTTGTTGAGAAGCCCAAAGTGGCTCCTAATCCAGACCTTTTGAATTTAGTCCAGAGAGCAGATAACAGGAAAAAGCAGAAAGGACAAGGAGGAGCCATTCCTGAGGATGAACCATTTGCTTTGGGAGCAGAGGCCTCTAACTTCCTGCCTGAAAGTAGATCGATGGATGGGGCAGCTCAGGCTCCTGCAGATACAGCACCAGAGTGGTCTTCATGTTTAAGGTCACCAAAAATCCAACCCAAGCCTATGATCAAATCCAACCAAAGCCTATCAGAGGCAAGAGGGAAGGGGGCAGAACTCTTTGCCAGAAGGCAGTCAAGGATGCAGAAGTATGTCATTGAGTCGCCATCTCACCCAGATATAGCCAGGTCACCCTCACCTACTATGTCCCTCCCTCCCTCCTGGAAATATGCTTCAGAAACTCATCTCTCCCCCATGGCATTCCAACCCACACCCAGAAGTCCAGCCAGATCTCCAAAGGCTCCTCCTGTCCCTTTGTACAACAGCAACATGTCAGAGAGTGAGATTTCCAAAAAGGAGCTGGAAATCTCGAAGCAACAGCCATACCAGCTCCAGTCTTCCTTGTTCATCCTTTCCCCAGTCAAAAGCCCAGTAAGGTCTTTACCAAAAGGGGCGCCACCACCAAAGCCTGTGGTTCCTGAACCCAGTTACATGAGACAGGCTTCTTGCCCAACATCTGCCTTGCCACCTTCTCCTATTTTGCATCCACCAGCCCAGCCCAGCCCAAGCAGATCATTGCCTGGTCATTTTGCCCCATCAGCTGGGACTGTGCTTGCACCTCAGAACATCAGAACAACAAGTGCTGAAACACCGCCAGAAGCATCTTTTGAATATTCGTCTAGAATTTTGTCGCCACGAGCTAAAGGGGTCTTCCAAGCTCCAAGACCTTCTTATTCCACCAAGAGTGCAGGAATTGAGCCTCAGGTGTGGAAACCTTCTTTTTATTACAAGTAATGGTATTTAATTAAAAGCGTGCATGCAAGGGTTTGGGCCAGTGGCAATGGGTGCCGTGCAAAATGAAGACAGCTTGCAGGTTACAAATGCAAATACAGCTTGCATATCATGTAGCTGTATCTCAAGCCCCAGTGGGCCAGAGCCCTTTTACACTAAGGAAACTGAGCTTAAGCAAGCAGACGGGGGCTCCCTCGGGGACGTCTAATGAAAAGATCTGTGGTGGGGTCCCAGTCTAACATAATGAATGCTGACCTGCCTTGGCTGGGCCAGTCCTGGCAGAATTGTGCAATCGGATCCATACGTTTGTGCAGATTATCTTCCACGGAGAGCTAAACAGCGTGTGTGAATGCAGTGCACAATAGGAGTATGAAATAGCCCAAGCATAGGAGTCCTAGAACATTGTTAGCCGAAGCTTGACTGAAACAGGAGGAAGCGTCTGATGCCTTCTTTTTTTTTCCTCATGCCCAGAAACTTTATGGAGCATCAAATCTCTGGCTTCATCTCTGCCTTGCCCTTTGAATTTCTTCTTTGCTCTGCAGGACGTTTTTCCTCTGTCCTCTCTTCATTCAGAGTCTACAGCATGACATGCTTGCAACCTCTGCTCTCTGCTGATGCGAAAGGCGTGTGCCCTTTCTCCCCACTGATTGCCTTTGATTTCAGACAGCATCACCTCCAGCTGATATCTGCCTCCCCTATATTTCTACTTCGTATGTTTCCCCTCTCTACTATTCTTTCATTGCCTCCTTCACACAACAACACTGAGAATCACCTCGGGGTGAAGAGAAGGATGCCAAAACAAAATAATAACCAAGAACACAAAACTCACTACTAGCCTCTCTGAGCATCCTGTATTTAATGCTTGTTGTGCCAATTAACCTACCCTGCTTTGCAAAAATTAAAAGCCACACAACCGTCCCCCTCTCATCATGAAGGGTCTAAAGAGACACAGTGGAAATCCTTCCTCTGCAACCAAGGAAGTTTCTGCAGGTGTCCTGCTATTAGCTTATAGAAAGACAAAGTGGGGTCTTTGGTTTTGTGCCCAGTTTACACTGGTGGTTAGGTGAACACAGAGAACATCTTTCTTAAAAATAGGCCTCTTTGTGACCGTAACACAGAGATACATGTGGCTCAGTACCACAGTTTAGCCCCTAGTGAATATTGTAGGGAGGATACGTATGACAGACAATAGGCTGGTTTTGAAGATCCAATATCAGCAGCATCATGCAGTGAAGTTACTCTTCAATTATCCCACAGCAGAAGCGACATTCTCAGCACTAGCAAATATTAACATAAATCAGGGGTGTACAAAATATGATACCATGATACAGTATTACCTGATAAAACTGTAATTATTTATATTTCTTAAAGTTTTCACAAATTTCTGGCCCTTACGGTTGTGGGAGGGGTGGGGGGGAAGGAACCACAGGATGTGCCCGAAATAGACTAAGGGATCAGAAGACAAATAAAGTGAACATCAGATGTTAACACTTTTATATTTCTGAATTTCACTCCCTCTTGTTATTTCTCATGAATATTGGGGGCTGAAAACATTGTCAGCACATAGACCAAGAACAAGTTCACTTTCGGTCTGATTCTGCTTCCTCTGATCTGTAGATGTAAGGCAGGCATGGGGAATTTCTGGCCTGTGGGCAGAATGCAGTGAACCAGGAACCTCTGGCCCACCAGGAAGAGCCCTTTCCCCTCCCCAAAGCACTGCCCCCCACCACCAAGGGGGAAAGGGGAAGAGAAGGGAGGGGGGAAAGCCGGTTCAGGACTCAGCCAGCTCCTGAAGGTGCCAACTGAGCCCACCTCACCTTCCCCATTGGGGAAGGCGAAAGAGGAGACAAGCCAGCAGCAGCACACTCAGCTGGGAACGTAATTGAGCACCTGCAATCTTCTTTTGAAAGGGACACATCTGGCATTGCTCCATACTTTTCACAACCCGGACACTCTTATTTAGGCATCTTTGACTGGAGCTAGACAACCACAAAAGTGTGGGGCCTGTAAAAGTCTGTGCACAGGACAGAAGTGTATGCCTCTGGACAAATGTGGCTTTGATTCATACATTAATTTTGGCTTCAAAGGGTGGTTCTGGAAGCAAATAACTGCAGGCTGACCTTCGGGAACGGGCAAATTCCACAGAACACTTTCTAGTAGAAAATCCAGCACTTGGCGCATTACTTCAGCCATTGCTCTCCCCTCCCCCATGACTTTTCAGGTCAACCAGTTCTATGTAGTGACAAATCGTAAGCCAAATATATGACACAATAAAATAAAACAGCAGTTGCCGTATATTTAGATGCAGGGGGTTGAGATCTAGTTCTCTTTCTCTCACTCCCTTCTTTCTCTCTGTGTGTCTCTGTGATGCTAGGCTGCCTGACAAATTCTTCTGTGCGGACATAGCTGAGGGGAATTAAAAGTCTTTGCTGGAATACCAACAAAGCAATCAAAGACCCACAAATTAAAGGTGTTTTTTATACACAAGACTTAAATTTGGCTGGCAGCACCAAATGTAAGAACTACATTACAGTGTGCACTTAGTTCCTCTTCCACGTTCTGTTAACCACGTTCACACCTGGCACAAATAGTCCAGGTTCAAATGTGCACTGAAGCCTCACAGTTGAAAACTCCTGCCAACAGAACAACACGAGAGAGGTGCCTGCCAGCAAAGCTAGCTGCACGTGGCAGTTGCTAAACATGCCACCAGTAGGGGAGCATGTGAAGACATGGTGGGGGGAACTCTGCACTATTTAACATATTTATAGGGCAAACGCCTTTGGGGGAGCAGCATGTGAATGATGTGCCATGCTCTTAGAGAATGGGATAATTACAGAGGTGGCAGGAAAATTACAGGGTAAGTGCTATGGGATATCTGGGTATTTATAGAGCAGAGGCTTCTGTCATCAGCTCTGAAGTAATGCTTATTTCATTATTTGTTTCCACGGAGGGCGCAAGTTCAGGCTGTCGTCTTTGACCAGAGAAACCTGCAGTTTAATTGTAGCAACTTTTCCTAGCATTTCCTTCATAAATTCCTGACACAGTGAAGATGGAAGGCTTTCCTAATACTTGTGCAAATCTCTAGCCGATTTGATAGACAGTCCCACCTATTCTGACAGTTGATCAAAATACAAAACAAAATTACAGGCAGGATATTCAGGGAAGTCTTAGGAGGGATTAGTAAGGACTTCTTCCCTGTCTCCATCACATTTGAATGAAATGGAAGGCCTGGGAAGGATCCAATGATGTCACAGTGCTGGTGCTATTGATGTTCCGCTGGCACAGACCAATGCTAGTGCGACGTCAATTGCGCATGCTCGTGCGATGGGGTTCCTGGGAAATCTATCACACTAGCAAGTGCTATTGACGTTGCACAAGTGTTGGTTTGCATCAGGGCAAGTCAATAGTGCTAGTGCTGCGACATAAGAAGGATCAAATGTCCTAAGAGAAAAAAACGTGCCTCAGCTGTAGTAAGGGGATGGAGCATTGTTGGGCCCTGCTGTCATCAGGGCTGTGACCTTACCAGGAGAGGGGGGGGAAAGCAAAATTTGCCATTGCCCATTTGCAGGTGTTAATGCAGTGGAAGGTATGCATATTTTACATTACTCATTGCCTAGGCTTGATGTTCTACTGGAGGGGGGGGGGGAGCAGAACTGGCTGTGGGTGAAACAACCACACAGACACACACAGGAATGCAGAAGAATGATTTTAAAACAGTTCTGATACCACACAGCTTTGAGTATGGGTAGTTTTTCTTATTTTCTTTCTTTGTTATATCTCTCACAGTCAAGGCAGGGGCATGGCAAATTCAGTGTGGGATGTTGTCCATCAAGGGACTGCCTCCACTGATGGCACTAGTGGCTCCCAGTTGGCTATGGAGGGCTGGTAGCTCAGTGATAGAGCACAGGCTTTGCATGCAGACATTCCCAGGTTCAACCCCTGGCTTCTCCAGGTAGGACTGGGGAAATGGCTTACGCTTGTCTGAGCGTGGAAAGCTAAGCAGGGTCGGGCCTGGTTATTACTTGGACCCCTCCTCTAGTTTCCTGCATTGAGCAGGGGGTTGGACTCGATAGCCTTGTAGGCTCCTTCCAACTCTATGATCTATGAAATGCCTGCCTGAAACCCCAGAGAGCTGCTGCCCGTCAGTGTTGACCATACTGGGCTAGATGGACCAAGGGTCTGGCTCAGTCTAAGGCAGCTCCCTGTGTTCCTGTGATGCCAGAGCTGGTCATGAAAATGGGTCACTCTGCTTCTAAAGCTGTTTCTCCCATGATCTTTTTCTCTCTCAAATGCCAGTCCTACTAAATACAACCCGGAGGAAGGTTATTATTCTAACACCACCCTGAGGGAAGTTGGCAATTACAGTTATATACTTCCAGACTTGCTAGCCAGAACAGTGATGAAAAGAAGCTCAGACATGCTTGATAGTAAACCTCGGGGCGGGGGTTGCTACTGAAGCACTTGGGACGAATTCCAGCACCATAAATTTGGACAGGTTCACACAATCACTTCCTGAGGAAGGGATAAGGAATTGACCAAAAGGCCATAAGACAGGCCTTGTAAGGAAGGCCATAGAAAGTAACGCCCTGAGAAACAAAGCAATGAGGAAGCATTCATCAGCTCAATATCTTCCCTTCACTGCTGAAATGTTGGGTTTCAAATACAATGGAAACTTTTAGGATAAGATTCCAAGATGTTTGAGTTAGGGCCGAGCAGGAAACAAGAAGCAATTTTCTAAGGCACTATCTCTAGGCAAACACATTTACTTCGGGAAGTGTTTTTCTTCATTCTCCATTTGGAATCAAATTTTATTATCAATAATCTCACAGCACATTATGAGCCTGTTCTTCAGAAGCAGTCCAAGTGTTGTGTTCCAACCACATTTTAGCCTTTGTCCGATACTCCCACAATCACAATGGCATGATATCCCAGCCGCATGTAATAGAACAGGTGGGGTAGGATAGTCTTGCTGCTGCTGATCCCTTTTTAAAAGAAAAAAAATGACCAGCTATACATTGCAGCACAGGTAAGGGGCAGTCAGTGTGCAACTGCAAAAAATACATTTTTAAAAATACATTTTTAAAAAAACCCTCAGCAAAAGGATTACAAAATGACGAGGTGTTGCTGCAGAAAAATCAGAGGAGACCTGCTGCTGGTATTCACTTCATTAACAATAAATAGGGCTAGATGAAAGCTCCTGTGCTGAAACTGCACCTCCAAGGAAAACAAACATGACAACCAGATCTTTTCAGCACTGTTGCCACTGCAGAAGGTGAACGATTGTAGAAGGGCCTTTCTCTCTCTCTCTCTCTCTCTCTCTGACTGGATTCGCACGACACGACAACCCATCATGTCAAAGCTAGCTGTCAAAACTCCTTTTCCCCAGAAAAAGGGGCTAGGGATGCACTTTTCTGAGCAGCTAGAGTCTCGAGGGAAAATGCAAAATGTGCATCACCCTGAGCACTGTCAGGGGGGGAAAGGTTGAGGATCTTGCCACGAAGGGGGTGTAAATCACACCACCCCCTTTTCGTGAGCAAAGATGACTCGCACCTTTGCGTTCTCTTGTCAGTTCACCTTTTGACAGCTGTCAAGAGAAAGCAAGGGGGGGAAAACCTATTTGGAGCCTCTTTGGGCCAATGTCCAGGGTTGGTAACTCTTCACCTTAGCAGCAGGTACCTCCCAGGACATTGACCCATTCAAGGCCTCAAATTTCTGTACTCTTGCAACTGAGAACCTCCGCACAAAGAACAAACCTAGGTATTTGCACACATTGTGCATACAATTATTTTTTTTTAAAGAAAAATGGTCTGCCAACCACTGACAGCCCCTCCAAGGTGCCACTTGGGCACTTTGAAGGGGCTATCAGTGGTTGTCAAAATAGGGATTGCGAAAGTTAGCTGTCAAGCTGGCTTTTGCAATATCCTGGGAGGGGGGGTTTAAAGGGGGGGAAAGCTGCAGTGAGCCGAAAACAGCTCAATGATCGGGGAGACAAGTCGGTTCTGCTGTGGTGTCCCCTAGATACCCGCAGGAGGACCAAGGGGAGGGAGGGGGTGAACAACTCACAGTGAGTCTGATTGTCTGTTGGGCGCACCGTGGGTTGTTTGCAGTACAACAACCATACTACCATGGCTTATTGCCAGGGTGGGTTGGCATGATGTGCGAATGCACTGTTTCCTTCAACTGTTTGCCCCGTGCATTGACCATTATGAACCTGATGGCATTGGGAAGAACTGTCTAGGCAATGTGAGATCCCAAACTTGGGTCTCCAGATTTTGTTGGGCTACAACTCCCATCATCCCCAGTCACCCAATGATCATGGATGGTGGGAGTTGTAGTTGGGAACTGCTGGGCCAGACAGTCACTGATTACTAGGACAATTTAGGTAGTGTGTCTCGCATTGGCTAGAATCTCAGTGGTGGGCAACTTGTGGTCCTCCAGATGTTTTGGCCTACAACTCCCATCAGCCCTCACCATTGGCTATGCTGGTGATGGGAGTTGTAGACCAAAACAACTGGAGGGCCCCAAGTTGCCCACCCCTGGGCTGGATAGTCCCATCTAGTTTTGCTGTCACTGTTGCTGCAGCAACCACTATAAGAGAGAAATAGATGGGGGTAAGAAAAAGGTAGTGGGGAGAGGGGATGGAGGAAAGATTGTGAGGGATCAGAAAGTGGTGGGCACAGGGCCGGCCTTGCCATGCAGCTGGGAGAAGTTACCTGCTTCAGGCAGCACACCAGGGTGGAGGCAGATGAAGGCAGGAATTGGTGGCTGAAGCATGCAGCAAGACTTTTTAAAATGCTGGCCCTGATTGGGGGGGGGGTATTGGACTCTATTTCAGGCAGCAAAAAAGGAATGAGAGGTTTTGAGTCTAGAGCAGGAGTGGGGTCAGGGGGGCACAATGCATACCCTCCAACATTTCACAGATGAAAATAGGGACACACACACGTGAATTTGTAAGAGGTATGGTTAAGCAACATGAAGGTGTGACCAAGAGGGCGTGGCCAGGCAACATGAGGGCGTGGCCAAGGGTATGGGCAGGCAACCCAAGGGCATGGTCATGTACAAAAATTATTAGAGGAAACACACAAAATCTTATATATTATCATTATCACATTATTATAGTATATATTATTTTATAATATGTTATAAGTGGCTTTTGTAATATTTTTTTACCTTATTTAAACCCTTAATTGTTGATATCTGGTGTTTTTCATGGGGGTGGGGGTCAGTGCTTGCAGGGCAATCTCTTTCTTTTTGTTTTAAAATTGTCAGGATTGGTCCTGGCATTTTCAGGGCAGTTGGAGAAGGAGAAGAAAAGGAGATGCGGAGGAGGGGGAGCTTTTGGGTGGGCACATTGGGGGTTTTAAGCCCCTTCAGCGTTTTGCTCCAACACCTCTACAGCTCTTGCTTTTTAAGCAAAAGGAGTAACTTTGAGGGGCTGAACAGCTTTGCTGTTGTTTGTTATTGTGGAAAGGCCCCAGTTTAAAGCACTTTTTGTGATCTATTCACACAATTTAGATTTAAAGAAACACTTAAACTGAAATAATCTTACAGAATTTAACTAACTTGAATTAAGTTAAAACAAACAGTGAAATCCTACGCACAGTAGTAAGTACAAATGTCTTCAATGGGTCTTACTTACTCCGGGGACCTGGTCAGAGGCAGCGGGTAGAGCAAGCACACACACACACACACACACACACAGAGATTTATTTATTTATTATTTCATTTTTATACCGCCCAATAGCCGAAGCTCTCTGGGCGGTTTACAACAATTAACAAGACAGTTCCCTGCCCGCAGGCTTACAATCTAAAAAGACACGACTCACAAGGAAAAAGGAATGGGGAGGGAAGAAGGAGGAATATTAATACTCCTGGCAGGGCTGGTGGAATGGCCCTGTGCTCCCTCGGCTCTCTTCTCCCTCTGCACAGCCTGCTGGAATGGCTGCTGGTGGTGACATTCTCGGTCTGTTCCCTTCCTGCTTAAAGGGGCCATGGGCAAAATCGCAGATAAGTTAAATTGCTTGCTGGAGGAGGCAAGGGAATTTGTTATGCAGGCAGGGGCTCTGCATAACAAATTGGGACTCTGCATAACAAAGTAACACGCCTTGATGGCTTAAGTGTCTGCGGGACTGTCCACTGGGGCTGCACCCTGTCGCTGCTGCCACATTTGCTGCCAAAATGGCTGCTGTAGGGAGCAGTAGCACCAACAAAGAAGCACCAATTTTCCTTGAAAACAGGGCACATGGGAGGGGGGGCACACATTGTTTGGAATCAGAACCACACCCCCGGGGCAGCTTCCAGGAACATGATTCTGCTTCCAAACAAGGCTCATGCTCCCCCGTGTGCCTTGTTTTCAGGCCAAATCACTACTTTTGCTTGCTGCTGCTTCCACAGCAGCAAATTCAGCAGCAACTGAATTTGGGCAGGGCAGGTGGGGGCTCAAAAAAGGCCAGGGAGCTTCATGCAGCCCACAGGCCACCCCTGATGTGTAACCGACCCCTGATGTAGAGCAAGCATTCAGAAGTGAGGAGGAAGAGAAAGGATGGAGAGAATGCCATGTTGTATATAGTTAGCATGGGGAACCCACAGGGGGATATTGCCCATGGGGGCTCCCCATCTGTCCTGTTAGCTTCTTTACCAGATCTCACCCCCTCTCCCCAGGTAGGGAAAAGCTTTTATCTCTGGTTCAGCAGCTGATTGGAGATAAGAGTTCTTCCTTTCTCAGGGCTAAAAAAGAGAGCCTTTCTCCTCATGCTGCAGGGGAAACCTTTTATCTTTGATCCGATGCTGATTGGAGATAAGAGCTTTCCCTTGCTCAGTGCTAAATTTATATTATGTAGGAAGCTTCTATTTATCCAGACTATGTATAGAAAACTGTATTTCAGAAACTTGAAGGTGATATCGTAGGCCTGTCAATTCTCATAGTACACCTGCATATGGTCAAACCAGCTGTTACACTTTACAGTTCAAGCTGTATCCTAGAAAAGCTGAAACAAACCACCAGAAGCATAACTAGCAGTGCTGTGCCTGTGATAAACATGGATACACTTTTGTGTGACTATTGCAGGGCTTTTTAGATAGTAGCCCATGATGAGTTTCACACAACTTTGGCTTTTGACTTAAAGTACATGACTGATTTTGCTGAAAGGTGATTGAGGAATGCTTTTGGTTTGGCAGGTGCTTCGTCTCTGGACTCCTCGGTTTGGCAGGCTCTGAATTACTTGGATGGGAGACCCCTCCTCTAGTTTCCTGCATTGAGCAGGGGGCTGGACTCGATAGCTTTGTAGGCTCCTTCCAACTCTATGATATGAAATCTATGAATTCCCTTTCTTTTGCTGAAACATCATAGCAACAATGGAGAGAGAGAGAGAGAGAGAGAGAGAGAGAGAGAGAGGCATGGGGTACGGTGGGGGGGGGGGGCTCTATAGAGAATAGAGTATTGGAACCAAAGGAAATGTAAGTAAGCACTCTCTCCAATCGTTTTTGCTCTCTGATGCAGATCTGGGTGGGATACAGAGCATGAACTAAAAGCCTGTAATCCTTGGCACAGAAGGATCAGCAAGCCACTTATTTCCCTGTGTCAGCATTTCCATTAACAATAAACAGTGAGGTGGGTTGGTAGCACTGTGAACGTGCTGAGGAAAGAGATTCACAGAGCTGGATGAGAGGAAGGGAGGGAGGGAGGAAGGGGGAAAAGGAAAATATCAAGCTCCAGTGAAAGAGGTTCTACTCACCTGTGCAATTTAGGTTGCCCAACTGCTCATACCATTTGAAAAAAAATCTCATAGATTCATAGATGATAGAGTTGGAAGGGGCCTACAAGGCCATTGAGTCCAACCCCCTGCTCAATGCAGGAAACTAGAGGAGGAGTCTCCCATCCAAGTAATAACCAGGCCTGACCCTGCTTAGCTTTCCACGCTCAGACAAGCTGAACCAGCATAAGCCACAGGCCTGTACTATATTTGATCTGAAATTACTGATGTTTTAGGATGCTTTTATAGACTGCAGGAGCCATAGCTCAGTGGACAGAGCACCTGCTCTGCATGCGAAAGGTCCCAGGTTCAATCCCTGCATCTAGGGCTGGGAAGTACTCCTGCCTGAAAACCTAGAGAGCCGCTGCCAGTCAGTGTAAACAGTACTGAGCTAGTTGGACTGATGGTCTGACTCGATATAAGGCAGCTTCCTATATTCCTTTACATCTAGTTGCAGCATGGGATGAGAAGGACTACAACATAGTCACGGATGAATGTCACTTCCCCTGATCTGGGTCCACGCATCACACGGGGTCAGCACCACCCTTAGAAGTAACTGGAGCAATTATGCTCAGAGAGAAGGCCGATGCAGATGTCTATCCCGATTCCCTGTATATATATTCATGTCAGGTTGCAGCAGGTTGGATTGCACTGTAGTCAGCAGAAAAATACCTTCCAACCAATGGCTTAACATTCCAGCCTCAATGACAACATATAGAATGTATGTATGTATTAATGGCAGAGGGAACATGGATGCACATCATACAACTCAAGTGTTATCCTGCTTCTGGCAGTTTCTCCATCCTTTTCTCCTACATACATTCAATCTTGTTACCATTACGAATCTGGGCCTCTTCTCCTGTGTCTAGCTACTAACGCATATCTTAAGACCTTTGCAGGGCTTTTTTTCTGGTGGAACTCACCGGAACTGAGTTCCAGCACCTTTTTTTCTATTAATTGCATTACAATTTAATCGCCATCTACTCCCGAGGAAATGTAATCCAAGAGTTCCGGTACCCTTTTCTCCAGAAAAAAAGCACTGGACCTTTGTCTTAAGAATGGTTGGAGGCTGGTCTATTCCAGCGATGAGATGCGCATCTGGGGGGAAAGCTGGATGCTGGTCAGTCAAATACACACCTCAAGAATACAGCAGAGGTGTACATTCCAGTTCTTACATGATTTTCCCCGTGTGTATTAAGACATGCATAGCAAGATCCTATAGTGCAAGAAGAAGGGGCAGAATATATATGAGGATATATAGAGCAGGAATGCATAAAGGCACTCAGGTCTGCTTTCTGTGCTAACTTCTTACAGGGACACATCTTTGTATTCTTTGAATCCGTTCTTCCTTTTCCATTCCTGTTGCTGCTTATGTCCTGCTCTAGCCCAATGTCCACCCTTTGCAGCTTGGCCTGATGCTACATTGCAGTGAATGAGCTTGTGAATTTTCCTATTCATAGAATCATGGGGTTGGAAGGGGCCATTTAGGCCATCGGGTCCAACGCCCTGCTCAAACAGGAATCCAGTTCAAAGCATCCCTGGCGGGGATGGCTGTCCAGTCTTTGCTTGGATACTTCCAGTGACAGAAGCCCCACCACCATTGGTTGCTTTGCCCAGAGCACGAGCAGCTTGATACTAACTACCCTCCCTTGCCCAGTTTGGCTTTTATGGCCAGTATGGCTCCTGCTCTGTCTCCTCGCTGCCAGCAGGGGACTGAGCAGGCCACCGTTCCTTTTATACACGGAGGAAACACATCACAGGGATCTTTGGTCTGTTGAATCCCGTATGGAACACAGGGCAATTGTGAACTCAGGGCTGGTCTGCAAGTTCATATTATACACCTGGGTGGTGTCTTCTCTACACTCTCACCACCACCTCTGTAAATATGTCACACTCCACTGGGTTCTTACCAGGGATGGGGACTCGGACTCGGGGACTCGACTCGTGAGTCAGACTGAGTCCCCCCTCTGACTCGACTCGGACTCGAGTCCCAATATTTTTAATGGGACTCGAGACTCGACTCGAGACTCGACTCGAGACTCGACTCGGGACTCGAGACCAAGGACTCTTCAACATCCCTGGGCTGTGCCAGAAGGAGTGGAGAGGAGTGCGATCGCCGGCGAAGAGTAAGGGTGAAATTGTGATGAGACCTCACCGTTCCAGAATGGGGGGCAAACATTTAGAAAAAATCATGTTCCTCAAATGCAACATGGATAGGTTTTAGGAAGTACATCAAGTTTATTTTTTAAAATCATTTTCCTAAAATGCAACCTTTCAGACATTTTGGGTTTGGCTGCCTCTGCCTGCCTGTTTGGGGTTCCCTGCCTCCTCTGCCTGCCTGGTCTCTTCTTAACCAGTTCCACAGTTTGAATTGTCCAAGACAAATGCCTCTGCCTGCCTGCCTGCTTTGGGGTTCCCTGCCTCCTCTGCCTGCCTGGTTATTTTGGGTTTGTCTGCCTGGTCTGTTCTTGTCAAAAATCAGTGGCAGAGTTTTGAAATAAAAAGGCAAACCTAGAATTTATTTAAGCCACACATCTGAAGTAGCCTTATTTTGTTGGGGAAAAACCCCATTGATTTTAATAGGGACTTGTGGAGTCAGCTTTGGGAGGGACTCGTGACTCGTGACTCGTGAGTCACCATTTTGGACCAAGGACTCGGACTCGAGACTCGGGTCCAAGGACTCGTGACTCGACTCATGACTCGAAACCAAGGACTCTTCAACATCCCAGGTTCTTACACAGCTCATCTTATTTTCGCAACAGCACTGCACTGCATGATACTATTGGTGGTTAGCACTGGTGTGGAAATGCTCTGCACTGGGGGCAGACAGAAAGTACATCAGGATTTATTTATTTATTTATTTATTTATTTATTTATTTATTCATTTTTGAATAGCCCATCTGGCCAGTCACCTGGCCACCCTGGGCGATGTACAGTCAAATAAAATACAATAATAAAAATGAATTAAAATACAGTTAAAACAGTATAATAATAATAAAAAAATCCTAACCCACCCCATATTCCCGCCTGAAAAACCATGTTTTTAATGCATGGCGGAAGCTCATCAAAGATCTCTGGGATCTCTCGGTTATTCACAGTAGATCAGGGGTGGACAACTTCAGGGGCTCCAGGTACCATTTTCGCCCCTCCCATGGACACCCCCCCCCCCAGGCCACACTTTCCAGGGCACTTAAAAAAAACCTCAGGGGAATTTCGGCAGCAAGCCACTTCACTGCTCTAAAAAGGCCAAATTTAACTTTGAGAGAACAAGCTAAATTTGATCTTTTTAGTGCTCCGTAGTGCTAAAGCAACTACTTTTTTTTTTTAATGCATTTTTTTTCTTTGCTGCTGAATTCATCAGCACAGCAGAGGTGGCGGGGGCTGCACCGAGGATAGTGGGGACCACACCAGAGGGTGTTGCAGGATGCATGTGACCCACTCCTGCAGTAGATCAACAACACATTTTAGACTCAAGAGTTTAAGGATAGCAAATAAAATTGCAATGTAGAAAAGAAAAATATCTCGCATGGTTTGCTTTCTGCTAAACATTTCTCTCTCACCCTCAGCATTCCTCACCTGTAAAATATGCAGGCTGGATTAGGTTTGCAGGCCGAAAGTTCCACACCCCTGGCTTAAAGCCATACGTCCTACCTCTGGGATTTCTCCGCTTCCCTCTCTCTCTCTCTCTCTCTCTCTCTCTCTCTCTCTCTCTCCATGTTGTGTTTTCAACCCTTTCCAGATTGGTTCTCAGATATGAATACAGCACTCTTGTAATGATATCAGGATATTTTACTCACTGAACTCATGGAGTCACACTAATGCAGGGAGGTCATGTGCCTTGTCCAAGGTCACCTGTGGAGAAATTGATACTGATGGGAAAGAAAATCAGAGCTTCTGCTGCTCTCTGGACCATATTTCCTCCTACAAGGCCCATTTAAGACAGCCAAATATCCCCTTCCACTTGTAAACTCAGCCTGAAGGGTGTCAAAGGGGCAGAACACTAACCCTCCTTTCTGTTCCCCTTACAGGAAAGAAAGGCGTCCCTGCCCGCTTCCCCGACATGGACTCCACGACAGCTGCGACGGCAGCCTAGCAGTTTAGATGGCTGGGTGAGCCCTGCCCCAACTCCAGAGCCTGAGGAAGGGCTTATCGAGGTCTTTCGAGCCTCCAGTGTCATGAGCTCACCTCCCCCCATGTCCCCATCCTGGAGTGAAAGATCTCTCTCCCCATTTCGGCAGGAGGCTGATCCCAAGTCCAGCCGACAGATGCAGGTGCTCCTGGCCAGAAACATCATCAATGCTGCCCGGAGGAAGAGCACTTCTCCCAAAGCCACGGGGGTGGAGAGCTTCAGGCCTTTCACCCCCCCTGCCACTTCTGCCGACATGTCATCCTCCGGTGGCAGTCCCAAGAGCGTGGGTAACCATTCCCCAAGCCCGCTGCAGTCTCCCAGGCCCACGAGAATGGACGGATACAGACGTGTCTCCCTCCCCGTCTCCCCAGTGCCGCCACAAGTCAGCGCGTCATCAAGCAACAGCCCCAGGTTTCTGGGCAGCCCGTCTCCAACCTACAAAAGCCCACTACAGTCTCCAAAAGCGCTGCGGATGAATGGGAACAAGTACTTCACCCTGCCTGCCAACACTGGGGCACCACTCTTCAGCGCCACAACAGCAACGTCCAATAACGGCCCGAGAACAATGGGCACCCATTCTGTAGCCTACAGGGATCCAGCGCAGTCTCCAAAACCAACCATCATGGATAGCCATCGGATCTTCTTCCCACCAGCAAGTACCAGCAGAAAATCATCATGTACCAGTCCAAAGAATCTGGGCCCCTGTTCTCCAACCCTCAAGAGCCCCCTGCAGTCTCCCATGGTGAGAGTGCCTTCTCCAGTGAGACGCTACACCTCCATATCGCCCACCAACTCCGATGTATCCCTTGACTCTGAAGACTCGGGGATCAAGTCACCCAGTATCCGCAGTTTCAACATTTGTCCCCGAGGCTGGAATAATGGAAACCTGCGGCTGAAGCGGGGTAGCCTTCCCACAGGAGCATCTTGCACCTCCTAAACGTGGGATGACAGAGGAGTCGTGAAGCCTGTTGCCAAAACATTTACGCAGGCCTGCAAGCATGTAATCCTGGCAACCTAACAAAGCATGAGGAAGAAGGAGCCAGGTCTGCAAAGATCTACACAAGCCTTCTCCACAAGCCTGCCACTTTCTGGGGACTTAGAAGGATGGGGTAGGTTGTTCATTGGTGGACAAGACTTCTCAGAGCAGAGTTGCCTTAAGCGGAGCGAAATGTGGCTGAGATTCTACCCACACACACCAGATCGCTATAGGATCCCTCTTAGTGCCTTCCCCTATCCCGACATTTGTATGTGTCTTTGGCTTTCATGGGCTTTGATTTATCTATCTCAGCTGGACTGGAGCCGCCAGTGACTTCCTTTGCTCAGGGGAGATTAATAAGGCTTTGACTGCTTTTGTTCTCACTCTGAAATATCCCGTGGGAGGAGGACAATCACACACACACCCTGCTGCATAATGCCTGGCAGACTGTCAGTGAGAGAGCAGGATGAGAGGCCTGCCAACCCTGTGCCTGCCTTCCATTACAGTTGTTATTCTTTTCCCCTGGCTCTATTCTGATGGGGCCACGAGTCAGGCCGACCTCCACGCCAGTTGCCTGAGGGAATGTGCAGAGAGTGAAAAACAATGGGCCAGAAGGCAGAAGCCCATTCGGCAGTTTATCCCCGCCCTTCTGGTCTGCGTGATTTAGCTTTTCCGACAACCCACGACACAGGAGGATGAGAACTGAGATGAGAAATCCAATAGCCTAATTATGCTGGGGTGCGGGGGGGGGGGGGAAGAGATGCATGCCCCTTCTATGCTGGTGGAATGGCTGCCATACCGTATATGTGCTCAGCCCCGGGAGGGGAAATACACAACACAGAAAATCAGAAAACCATGTGAAGCAACAGATCCACCCCGCCAGCTTCCCTGGAAACATCACCAAAGCCCGCCAATCAGGGACTGTGCTGGTGATGATGCCCACATGTCACCCACACACGGAGGGAGCCAATTAAGTCATGGTGGTGGGCACACCCACCCAGCATGTATTCCTGCATGACAACACACACACCCCTCCATCAGCCCCAGTGGCACAGCCAGCAATGACTGGCACTGCCAGTCCCCAGACATCCCACTGGGCAGGGGTTCAAGTTCAGATCCCCTTACGCTGCTCGTCACAAGCACCGTTTCGGAGCACAATATGTGAAGGCAAGGCAGGGGGAAATGCCCGACATTGCTCCCTGGGCACACAGCACTCTCTGGGTCATGGGTTCAAGACCCAGCCAGGAATGGGAAGACTCTTTTGCTAAGCAGCCAAACAGAGAGGCAGCTGCAGAATACACACTGACCAGAGTCCCCAGGGGCTCCTTGCATAGGGCATGGGCTGTAAAGCAGGAGAGGTGAGTTCAAGCCCTGCCAGGGGGACGGGGGCAAATGCCCCTTTTTGTATGCCTGGCCAGAACCAGCCATTTTTATAATCAGAGGCAATAGAGAGGGCGCTCTCTGGACTCAAAGCTGCACCCAGTTCCCTAACCGCTGAGCCACAGCAACAGGCAGGAATCGGACACATCATGGGGTATTTGTCCTCGTGCCCTGGGCCCTTCAAGTTCCCTGGCCACCCCATGCAGAGTCCCTTCCTGAGGTCAGCTGAAGCCAGATCCTTCACTTGGGGGAGGGGGCAGTGCAGTGATCTCTATCCAGCACTCCCTAGCAACAAAGGAACAAGACATGTTGCAAAGTCATCTCCTTTGTTGATCTGGGATGGAGGAGTTCCTGAAAGGGATACGTCCAGTGGCTGTGAGTATATGTACCACCTTCTCCCTTGGGGGTTGCAGTGGCGCTCTGTGTGTCCGTGCGGTGACAAGCTTGTTCCGCTCCACACATCCCGGCAGTGATCCTTCGAGGCAAAAGTGTCGGTGGGTGTGTGGTGAGCAGCGGCAGTGGCTGGAGTGGAGTGCCTGACCTTCTCCAGTGGAGAGATGACCCGAGTGCGCTGAGATGCACACACTCCATGTGTGGGAGATGCTGCTCCCTGCTGTTGGTGTGTGTGTCTGGGCAGCGGGGCGGGCGGGGGAGACAAATGCAGTTCAGACAAGGCGCATGATTCACTTATGGCAAGGGTGGGGAGAAAGACATGGGAAACAGTAGCATTCCAGCTTCATAGCCTGGTTGCCCCCTAGGGATGGGAGAACATACAATGTTCGAGCTCGTCGAGGTTCTCCAATTTCTCCCTTGATGCTCAGTTCGCCTTGTATGTGTTCCCAAATGCAAGCTTTTTTGGGGGGTGGGGGGGACTGGAAAAAAATGTGCATTTTTCGAAGTGCGTACCCAAAATGTGCACTTTTCCTCCATTCAGTAAAGCTTGAAAAATGTGCTTTTAAAAAATGCACATTTTTTCAAACCGTCTCACAAGTTCAGAAACGTGCAAACATTTCCTCCAAAAATGCGCACACGTTACCAGTGGGGCTTGTTCAGTTGTTTTGCAAACACACATGAAATTCTTGTACATCCCTATGTTGTGCGCTGTCCTGACAACTGCAGTTGTTGGAGTGTTTGTGTCTGGAGCTCCAAAGAACAAAGTACCTGCGAGGGTTCTAGGCAGAGAAGTGTTAGCAATGCCCTCAAGTCCCTAGCTAGGAGCATTCTAGAGACAGACTCTTTTGCGCAACGTGCCCTTTCCCCATCGTTCCCCTCAGGAAGATCCCCCTTTGTGTGCTTTAAGGGTGCTTCCAGATGGAGGGCTCCTAGAGCTACCAATCAATGGCACTGTGCAGCTCTTCTGTCTTTTCTTTCTTAATGGATGTTCTGTGGTAAGACAAAAGATGGAGGAAGTGGTGGGAAAACACAGGAGGGCTACGAGTGGGAGATGACATTGTCTGGGCCCCCACTGTAAAATTCCATGATGGTGATGGTGGGATACAAGCCTCGTCTGGAAGCACCCGAAGTGTGCATTAAATGGGGCTAGAGAGATATAGCGGTCTCCCTGTGTGAGGCTTTTAAACTGGTGGTGGAGAGCTGTGATTGAGCACTGAGTTACAACACATCCCTATCTTCCAGCATGGTGACATAGGTGGGGGAAGGCATCAACGAGGGGAAGGCTATTTTTAATGGGAGGAAAATGTCTTGCACCAGATCAGGGGCTGCTGGTGTAAAGTTGCGCTATTGATGGGGCCATGGCCGGGATCTGAGCATAGGATAGGGTGTAAGAGTGCTGCTCCTGCGCTACCCCCATCCCGCCCACAATTCTGCCCTGCAGAGTTTCAGCCTTTCTGCCTACAGATCTTCTTCACTGGCAAGCAGGTGATCTGCCAGCAGAGCGCTTCTACACATATCTGGGCAGTTCTGCTGGCAGTTTCTTTGTGCCGGTGGCATATATCTTGCATTCTGGCAGAGTAGGGCGGCTTCCGCTGTATTCTATGGCCCGTCAGCAGGCAGCCCTTGAGAACAGGATTGCTCCCTGAGTCACACAACCAAGACATTTTACACAAGAGGAATGTGAGAGCCCAAGCGCCAGAAAGTTATCAGTGTCCCAAAGAAATAAAATAAAACCTGGAACGCTTCCTAAAGAATAATAATAATTGGCCCAGCATTTGAGGAGAGCATGATGAATGCCATATGTCCTCAGCAAGACTGCATCAAAGCTTACACCTCCAAGTCAGTGCCTGGTAAACATCCACTTGGTTATGGGGGGGGGGGGGGGATCCCTCAGACTTTCTTTATAAAAACCTGCCCTAATGGGGAACAACCATCGGATCTGCCTGTATGGAGGTGTTCCTGTGGGGGGGCCCAGACCGTGTGAGTAGCACAGGCCAGAGAGCAGACACTTAAAGACAGGGGCAGGCAACCTGGTGTCCTCCAGATGCTTTGGACTCCAATTCCCATCGGCCCCAGCCAGCATGGCCAATGGTGAGGGGTTATGGGAGTTGGAGTCCAACACTCCTTCTAAATTGGTTCAAGAAAAGAGCCTGGATGCAGCAATAATTGGCTTTGAAAATGGGAACATACCGTAAGTTCCCAGTCCACTTGCCATAAAGGTAAGATCAAGGTGAGGGTGCTTCCAGACTGACAGCTTCTAGCGGTACCAATTATGCATTTTCTTCCTAAACAAATTTTGTTCTGGTGAGGAAAAACACAGAAGAAGTGGTAGGAAAACAGGGGAAGATTACAAATTGAAGACAACAACATCTGGACACACACACACACCCATCACATTCTGTGTCCGAGACAGGACGACTGCAAGGATAAATGCCTCATCTGGAAGCACCCTGAATCGCTGGTAAACAAAATGAAATGGCGAGCTTCTTTGGCACATATTATCTGGGGTAGTAAGGCAGGGGTGGGCAGAAAGTAGATCTCCAGATGTTTTGGCCTTCAACTCCCAGCATTCCTGACCATTGGCCATGCTGGCAGGGGCTTCTGGGAGTTGAAGAAGTACCAAACACCTGGAGATCTACCTTCTGCCCACCCCTGCTGTAGTAAGAGATGCCTTCCACACAGTAGAAAAGGAGAAAGGAGATTTTTTGCATTGGAATTTTCCTACTGGAGTCCTCAAGACAAAACCCACCTTCCCTTTGTTGCTATGTTCTTCCTGTTTACCATCACTCACTGTCAAGGGCCTGGCTAAGAACAAACTGCCTTTCCTGTTTACACTATCTGATGAGGCTACCTCTAAAATCTGTCCCCCCAGCACAACGTAACTCGTTTTCTCTCTTCCCTCATGCTGTGTGATATGGTATATCATGTTGTAGCCAAACTCCAACTGGCATTGGAATGGGCAGGGCCGTATCAGGTGTTTTCCTCACTTGCCCTCGATTCTGCCCTTGTCCTCTATTTTTATCCCTCTAACCTTTAAAGACAGGAATGCGTATTCAGTGCTAATTCGAGGTGAGCCAGGAATGAACAAGCAAGGTCCCCATCTTTGTTTTCCTCTGATCATGCATAACTTATGTGGGAGATCCGGCAGGGGAGGCTTCAGGCTGTGGGTTTCTTGGAAACATTCCAGGGCAAGCTAGCCAAGCTTATCCTATGGCACTGGCATGGCATTGCTTGTGCAGTGCAGTTTCACAGCAAGGGCAATTCAAAGGCTCTCATTTTGGGGGGGGGGGGTAAGGAGAAGTAGGGCACGTTGGGCAAACAGGTGTATCAAGCAAGTGTAACTGGAGTCATGTGGAGATCACGGGCATCAGGTATACATGAAAGCACAGAGAAAAGAAAACTGACAAGATCTGGATTGTTGCATTCAGGAGACTGCAGATACATGGGATGTGGTTATAGAGTTGGAAGGGGCCTACAAGGCCATCAAGTCCAACCCCCTGCTCAATGCAGGAAACTAGAGGAGGGGTCTCCCATCCAAGTAATAACCAGGCCTGACCCTGCTTAGCTTTCCACGCTCAGACAAGCTGAGCCAGCATGAGCCACAGGCCTGTTCTGTAGGGGAAGGGCTGTAGCCATGCACAACTCTGCTCTGTTGCATACGTGCAGTTTGGAGAGTCATCGCTTGAGTGAGCAATCAGGTCAGGATGGGGAACTGTGCGTGCACAGTGGTGTGCAGGGGCAAGCACCAGGGTTTTTTTCATCTGGCAGTCAAATGGCTGAGAGTTGGACGTGGTGAGGGATACAGGCAGGGCTCTATCCCCCCACCCCACCCTAAATGGCAGACCACCCCTGGATGTATAGCTTACAGGTAAAAAGTCCCAGGTTCAACCCCAGATATATCCAGGTAGGACTGTGAAAGACCTTTGTCTGAAACCCTAGAGAGGTGCTACCAGTCAGCATAGTCTGGGGCAGGGAACCTGCACTGCTCCAAAAGTTGTTGGACTCCATCACCCATCATCCCCGACAATTGGTCATGCTGGTTGGGGCTGATGGGAGCTGTAGTCAAACAACATCTGGAGGACCCATCCCTGCTATAACCTCAGGGGCAGGAAGTATAAATCAGCCACAGCATCTGGAGGGCCACAAGCTCCTTGCCCCTGGTGTGGGCAACATCGAGCTAGATGGACCAGTGACTTGATCTAAGACAGCTTCCCATGTTCCTATGTTCTTCAGCTGCTCCCACCAAACATATTACAGAGATCCACCAATACAATGTGGTCTTTTTTTTAGGGAAGACCTTATCGATTTCAGCCCTAAGCAATACCCTGTTAACCCCTTGCTCTCCACAGCCCTTGACACTTGTGACCATTTGGCCCTCATGTGATGACATCATTTGGAATCGCTGTAGTCAGCAACAGTAGGCTCATAGGCAGTGAAGCTATAGTAAAGCTTTCACTAACACATTCTGCCTTGACTCAGCACAGTCAGTCAGAGAGCTAAAAGTTATGTGTAAGAACACCCAGTACTACAAAATGTTTGCTACCCTGCAGCTGCTCTGGCTTCATGATCCTGGAGGTTAAATGGATACTTTGCTGCTGCTCTGGTTTCACTGGAGGAATGGCAAGGGAGTGAATATCGCACGTCGAATCCCACACTGAGGCCTCTGTTGTGGCTGACTGGCCTAAGTGATACATTTCAGTCCCACAGGCAGGGAGCACACATGGTACATCAGGTGCCATTCTCGGATAGCTCTTGGTCCACTCAACTTGTCCTTTGGAGAAGGAGCAAAGTGTGGGGGGTGGCGCGGCGGGGCAGGAAGGAGACAAAGAAAGGCTAATGGCGCCCTCTGAAGGTTCATGGTATGAACTGCAAGATTGTATGTCCTAAGAGCGAGATGGAAATATGTCTGAGAGCAAGCTGAGCATGAAAGCCACGCTGGTGGATGGAGCTCTTCACAAAGATAACACTAGTCTGTGGCAGAGAGAAGACTCTGTCCCTGGTCACTTGAGAGAAGCTCTTGTTTAGTAAGCGGAAGGAAATGTTGCATGTCCTTGAGTGTGCGGGAGAGAGGCACTGAACTGGGAGGAGGTGTTAAAAGAAACCTTTTGCAATGTTGAGAATCTGTTCAAGGCCTCCTTTTGTTCCCTAAACCATGGAGGCAGCCAGGCAGCCTATAAGCACATCACTGCTTGCAGCTGAAGGAAGCAAAGATGGGGTCTTGTGCAGAGAAGCTGGAAAACATGAAACACAAAGCATATCAGTAGTAGCATTTACCTGCTCTTCCGCAGGGACAATACCTCGTAATCCTGCTTTTCATTAGAGAGGGAATTTTAAAAAGAAAGTAAGTACGGTATGTATATGTGTATGCCTCTCCAGGCCCTAAAGAAAGGATTGTCTAAGACAAGTGTGGTGAACCTATAGGCCTCTGAATGTTGTTGGACTCAAACTCCCATCATCCCAAGTCAGGGATGATGGGAGCTGCAATGCAACAACATCTGAAGGACCCCACGTTACCCTCCGCTGGCCTAAGCAATCTTTGAGGCAGTGCTAAGTGAAGCTGCATTTCTGTCTCAGAAGAGACTTAGGAAGGAAAAATTGAGCCCTAAGAAAGGTTATACTTGGGAGTGGGCAAAAAAAGGTTTAACGTGGCTGATTCGTACCCCATCCCTGACTTTACAGCGGAGATGGGGAATCTGTGGTCTTCCAGTTGCTTGACTACAACTCCCATCAGCCCCAGCCAGCATGGGCAATGATAATGGAAGATGGAGTCCAAAAAGATCTGGTGGGACACAAATCCCCAGCACTGCTTTGCAGGCTTGTGATGTTTCCTGTTGCTGAGACACTGAGTTTGTTTCATGTGCTGAGTACCTGCAACTGGCCCTGATGTTTATGAGTGGGCATGCTGGGAGTTGTAGGCCAAAAACATCTGGGGACCCAAGGTTGGAGAACACTGTGCTACTTGCTGATCCAAATTCTATTTGGGGCCTTATACCTCTTCATGGGATAATCCAGCCAGCTCCCAGGAAATGCAGTAACAGCCAGGGACCAAGCCAAGGGGGCCAGGCGGTGTGAGCTATGTGGATGATGTAGTTGACTGGAGGTGAAAGTTAGTGGGAAACAGGGTCTCTCTTTCAGCATCTCTGAGAGGGATGGCATTGGCAAAGCCTCATTCCATAGTAAGCTATGAAGCCAACGTGTATTATCAAACTCCACGGACACAAACACGGTAGCATCCTTATCCTTCTTCTTCAAATACAAATAATCCTGCTAAAATCAATTTGAAGATTGATTTCTATTGAATTCAGAATAATAATTATTTTTTCCATTTAAACAAAACCTGATTATTAGTAGATGGAGAGATGCAGTTGTTCATTTGGGGCTTTTTAAAAGCTTTGTAAATGTTTGCTTTTCAAAATGTTGAGAATGTAACATTTGTCTTAATGTATTCAGATACTGTGTGTAAATAGTAAAAATCACTGATGTCCACTCCACAACAGAGTGTGCCTACATAACCGTTTCCAGGTTGTTCACTTAGTGCAAGCAGTTTGTTATGCAATAATGCAACCTGTTTCTTAATTGTTGTTTTCCATTATGGGACCAATTCAGTTATTAGACATGTCCTATTTCTCAGCTATGTGACCCCCATGTACTAAGTTACGAAGCAAGCTGAATCGGGGGCATATTGAATGTTTGTATGCTCCCCCAGCGACTTACACTACAATCCTATACATGTCTACTCAGAAGTAAGTGCCACTGAGTTCAATGGGACTTACTCCCAGGTTAAGTGTGTACAGGATTGCGTCGCTAAATTATTAATCCTCCACTGCCTTTCTGCTTCTAAAGGAGAGGTCAGATCCGCTTGCACACATCTGGACTCTGTTTCACAGCAGAAAGCTGTAGAAGCCTCTGTTCCTGAGAGATCCCAGAAGGCAGGATTTATTGCACTGTTCTAATAAGCAAAACTGTTTCACAATTTACAAGAGCCTTTGCATGCAGAGCAGATGTGTGATTTCTGTTAGTATTGCTGCCTCCCTGGGAATGTCTCCCAAAAAACCACGAACAAGAAGAAGGATGTATTATTATCCCAGCTGTAACATTCTGCCATGGTCGGCACAGGCAGCTCCATTCAGCAGAGGAACTGCTCGAGCAGAAAGATGTTGTGAGTTAAATACTGCAAGTGTCTCATTTTGGGGCTTCAGGGGCAAATCGTGTCGTTTTGGCTCAGGAGACATCTTAATTGTGAACTCCTGTAACTGAGAGCACACCTTGGGCTTCCTGTATCTTCACCAGATGCTGTTTGCTTTAGCACTGTGCCACACCTCTGTATATCAAGCTCCGGAATAAACCAGAAATTAGCCCACACCACCCAGTCATTGTGTGTCATTTTGGAACCAGCCACAATTAAAGAGGCCTTCCTTCATTGTCTTTCCACGTGGTCTCCATGGGTTCATTTACATACACAGGTACTACAGCAGGGATGGGGGACGTGGGACATGGGCCCCGAGAGCATCTCCGAAATGTAATTTGGCCTTCGGGCTGAAAGAGGCCCCCCACCCCTGCACTACAAGGAGAAGAATAATCTTCTGAGGACGAAACTCTCAGCTGGCAGGCATCTGGCGGCAGAAACAGCAGTAGGAGGACATTAAAATAAGAGCACAGAGAAATTGAAGGGAGGTAGTCCGCTGAGGCCATCCATAGATAAAACAAGATTCTGTTGAGGTGAAGGTGTTTATGTTTGTGCTTAATCCAATTTATTTCTTGGGATTCATAGCCTGCTCCATCCCAAAGGCATAGAGCAGGTAACAAAAAGAACTCCCCACCCCAGAAACATAAAAATAAAAATTAATTGGTTTGGATGCAGCATCTGCCTTTAACGAGAGGAAGGGCTCTGCTCATAGAAGGTCTCTCCACTTGATTTTTGGGGATTCCCCCTCCCCTCCCGCCACAACCACATACCACAGTTCAGCCAATTCAGCATGGTTTCCTGTCTCCCTGTATAGCATTTTCAGGGGGCTAGAGGGGGCTGCTGTGGGAGGGAGGTGGCAGGGAAGTCCCCCCCACTCCACCAGTGCAGTTCATCCAGCCTGGATCTGGATCCAACCCATTGTATTAAAATATTGTTAAAAGAGCCTCACCCTTTTCTGTATTTAAGCTTGATCCCCCAAAGGCCAGTTCAAACAGATGCTCCTTTACAATTCTTCCAAAAGGTATTTGGGCTCAAACTTTGGCAAGCCTGCCGGTGGAGTCGGGACAAAGAAGCATTCCCACAAATGTCTTTACATGATCTGAAGCTGATGCCTAGATCGTACCGAGCACCCACTGAGATCATAATAGGATACCTAGGAGGGAGTCATCTCTAAGGCAGCCTTCTCCAACCTGGTGCCAGCCAGAGGTGTTGGACTACAACTCCCATCATCCATATCGTGCTGACTGTGAATGATGGGGATTTTAGTCCCACACATCTGGAAGGTGCCAGCTGGGGAAGGTTGCTCTGAGGAATGTTGGGCCTAGGTTGTATAGGACTATGTGGGTTAAAAGCAGAATTCAGATTCTGCAGGCAGAAGAAACATGATACTAGTTTAGATCCCTCATTTCAGTAGGCAGGTTGCTCGCTGCTAACCTGGAGACTGCCTGTTTCTTTAAGAGCTCACAGGTCAGGAGAAAGAGACTGACTGGGTTCATACGAGATGACACCCCATTGTAGGTTGCTACCCATGGTGGGTTGAGTTGCATAAACCTGAACCAGTCCCCACAGGGTGGCTTGTTTGAGGGCAACAAGCCACCTTGACAACCCACACGTTGTTCTAGGGGTTGTTGTACCCATGATGGGCTGCCATGTTGTTCGAACCCAGGTGACTGACTCCATTGTGGGTACTGAGGATAAGCTACAGAGCCGCTTGGCAGGAGCAGCAAAACCCCTTGCCGCTCTTGCCAAGCAGCTCCTGGGCAACTGCCATTGTCAGCCACCACAAAAGTGCCCAAGCAGCACTTGGGAGCAACTGGCACTGGCTTTCTGTGGCCTTTTTGCGGGCTCACCCGCAGCTTTTTTCCCCTTTAACCTCCCCCCCCCCTCTTGAGATTGCAAAAACTGGCTGTCAAGCTGGCTTTCACGATCCCTGTTTTTGACAGCTATGGACAGTACCTTCAGAGTGCCCCAGAGGCACCATGGAGGGGCTGCCCATGGTTGCCAACCCCTTAAAAACAAACAAAAAAAAAAACCCTAATTTTTGCAAATATTTGCAATTTAATATATATTTTTAACCATACTTGCACAACTATAGACATTCACAGTGGCACGGGTGCAGGAATGGGGAGCCTTGCGTGGGCAATGTGCAGGGGGGTTCCTGCTGGCAAAGTCTAGCAGGTCCCCTCCCCTCCCTGGGCATTGCCCCACAGACAGTGCGGGTAAGTAAGTTTGTTTATTTTCCCCTTCAGTTACATCTGACAGCTGTCAAAAGGCAAGCTATCAAACGTAACCAAAGGTGCAAGTGAAAAGGGGGTGGAGGCACATTCACCCCCCTCATGGAAAGAGCTTCAGGTTTGTTTGTTTGTTTGTTTGGACACATAGGTCCTAAGGATGCCCTCACTTTTGCACTTGCTCCCAAGATTCTACTACCTTGGGAACATGCAAAAGTGTGAGCCATCCCATTTTAGTGGAGTAGCTACCTTTGACAGCTTTTTTCCAGTGGGATTAGAAAGGGTTTAAAAAATTGGCAGGAAAGTATACAGGTGTATAGAGTCTACATACCTGTATAGTGTCCTATCCCCAAAAAAGAAAAGGTTTGGCAACCACAGGCAGCCCCTCCAAGGTGCTGCTGGGGCATTTTGAAGGGACTATGTAGCTGTCAAAACAGGGATTGCAAAACTTTGCTTGACAGCTGGCTTTTGTGATCTCAAGGGGGTGGGGGAAGGTTAAAGGGGGAAAAATGCCGCAGCAAGCCCGAAATGGCTTGCAATCGTGGTGGGGAGGTGGGGGACCAGTTGGCCCTGGGATACCCGCGGGAGGACCGAGAGGGGAGGAGCGGGAGGGAAGAGGCCAACAGCCCATGGTGCCCAATCATCTGTCAGGCTAACAACCAACCCACCGTGGCTTATTGCCAGGGTGGGTTGGCGTGACGTGCGAACACGCCCACTGAGTGGTGGATCCTTTCACAAGTCCCCTCCCCTCCCCCTCCTCTATTTCCTAGTGTCTCAAGCAAAGCTACCGTTTTTCATCCCACACAGTAGGGGAGAAGCCTAGGTGGGTGGAGGCCCCGCTGAATCAATGAGGCGGGAAGGTGTTGCTGCTGCCTACTACCATCTCACTGCCTCAGTGCCTCAGAGCACCTCTGACATGCAGAGATTGGTAGAATCTCTGGGTTAGTACCCTATTAAGTATTAGACTCATATCTCCTCCCCATGCCAGCCACAGACAGAAAGAACAACCTGGCCCCACGGACGAGGAGTATGCCACATACACACCTGACATCCATTCTTAAAATGAATTAAAAACTAAATGAATGGACCCCATTGAGTTCATTCATTTTTCAAGTGAAAAAAAAATAGAACCCCCCCCAAAAAAGTGGAAGAAAAAAAGCATGAAATTCCATTTGTTTCATTTCCCCCCCTCTCCATTTTTCTTTCATTTGCTTTGCATTAGAGACACCGTATTGCACTACATACAGATTGAGGTGTGTGGAACTGGGCTGGTGGAAAAAGACTTCCCTGCCTGCTTCTCCCTATGGCAGCCCCTCCAGCCCCCTGAAAACACTAAATGGAGGGCCAGGGAACCCGGCTGAATGGGATAGGCTGTGGTGTGTAGGGAGAAGAGAGGGATCCCTGAAAATCAGGCACAGGTAGTTTCTGTGAGCAGAGCTGTCATAAATTGAAAGGTGATGGATTCTCTGGGATTACACAGCACTCTCCACTTGTGGTGCTGGCACAGCTACTTCCCGCAGTGGTGGGCCATGCCTTCCGGAGGGTCCCCAGCCCTCCAAAGTCTCCCAGCCCTGCTTTAGGCCTTTCTGAGAATCTTCATCTGACATGTGCTGTAATCTGAAACGGCACTCCTGCTGGACAGTCTCACTTTCTAGGTCAGGGGTAGGCAGCCTGCTCCCATCTAGATGTTTTGGACTACAACTCCCATAATTTCTGATAATTGGCCATGCTGGCTGGGGCTAATGGGAGCTGGTAGTCCAAAATATCTGGAGGGCACCAAGTTGCCTAACTCCTGCTCTAGCTTAATATTTGCCAGATGGTTTTTTCAACCTCCTCTCTTCATTTGAGTCAAGAAAAAGTCCCAACCAAAGAAATTCAGGTCACAGTTTTCATCACCAATACCCCAATACTGAATGCGCAAGAAATGACTATGCTTTGTTGGAGAGACCATTATGGTTATATGTATATAAGTCAAGCAATGCAGAAAACATCAACTGAAGTGTGCCGTACAAGTCTATTTCCAACATACAGTGAGGAAGAATGACCACAAGATGGCAACCATAACAATGCACAGTGTTTGCGGAGCCTGGTCACTTCTGGCCCTCTTGAAAATGTGTGTGGAAGTTGGGCTTCAACACAAAAGATATCAGCCCATTCAGGCATGTGCCTACTTGTGAGTAGGGCTAAACTGGGCACGGGGATGTGGGTGCACATGTAAGCCCCACCCCCAGAGGTCCCACAAGCCCAGCTTCTGGTTAGGCCTTCACGCTTTGAACACGAAGGTCTGAAGAGTGCTCTGTAAGCATGTTCAGCTGAACGCATGCAGGGGGTTCCTGTGATCAAAAAACGTGATCAGGCAGGCTTTGTGATCAAGGGAACACCGGGTACAAGGCATGTGGGGATGCTGGGGGCAGGGCTTCCATGCACACCCACATCCCCCTCCACACTTTAGCCCTACATGCAAGCAGGTGAATACTTGCATAGGTCTGTAATGTAATTGTGTCCTAGATTCATAGATCATAGAGTTGGAAGGGACCTACAAGGCCATCGAGTCCAACCCCCTGCTCAGTGCAGGAAACTAGAGAAGGGGTCTCCCATCCAAGTAATAACCAGGCCTGACCCTGCTTAGCTTTCCACGCTCAGACAAGCTGAGCCAGCGTGAGCCACAGGCCTTACTGACTTCCATTAACAGAATATCTTGGTTCTCAGGGCAGATATTGTATTGTGTTTTTACATGTTTGGGGGCCCTCCTGGAAACAGGTGAGGGGATCGAGGTGGGCTTCATCATTGAAACCAGACTGCTGTCCTGAATGGTCACATTCATTCCAGTGTCTTAGGCTTCAAGGGAGATATCCCATGTTGGCTTTGTATTCTGTTATCACACACACACCGCCCTCCATTTGAATAGGGTGGAATGATGGCTCGAGCTGGCATTCGGGCTTGGAACATAGAACTGTCCCCCGAAGATGTGTATGAAATGTTATTGCAATATCTCAATGTTCAATACATTTATTGTGTTAAAGACAAACCAATAAGCAAAGGAATGTCAAATCAGGGCCGGCGCCAGACTCTAATGGGCTGTCTGCAATGTGGTGCCGATGGCCCTCCTGCTGGCACACGACCCGGGTGCCACCACATCAGAGAGGCGCCATCAGAGAGAGGACAGTTGCCTTTGCTTCAAAAACATTCACTGATGTTGAGAGACATGACTGTGGGAGTAGAAGTGCTGTTGACTGTGCAATTTGAAGGAATGTCTCCAGACAGAGACAAGTTTTTCCCCAGTTTAGGGTGGCCACTTATGAATAACCAAAAAAGGAGAAATGCACCATCAAAAAAGAACACAAAGGAGGACAGTGATTTGCATGACATTCACATTTGCTAATTTATATGTTCAGATGCAAATTTAGAAATAATTATTATAATTTAAATAGAAATACAGTACATCTCACCATAATGTGGAAGAATGTGACCAGGTGACCTGAGTGCCTGCTGATACAGGTACTAACTGTTGATGGCCAACAGTTCTTATGGTTCACTGTCCTTAAACTGGAATTGGACAACACAGGCCTTCCAACAGAGGACACCTTCAAATAGAGGATGGTCCTCTGGCAACCCTTCAAACAGAGGACTGTCCTCTGTAAAAGACAATACTGGGCCACCCAATTCCTTTCCCCCCTTTTTTTAAAGCAACTCCAAAGGGAAGGGTGTGAACGCATACATGGATGGCCCTTCTGCAATCTTCTTTCTTCAGAAAACTCTGCCATGAAATACAAGCCATGAACATTCCTAAACATCCAAATCCATGCAGTGAAAGAAAGCATCAAAGGAAGGGTGAAGGAAGGGTGCAGGTGGATTCAGGTTACGTTTCAACAAAGTTTGTTTATCATACCTTCCCACATTTCACAGAGATCTTGTTTACAGTAGAAACAGGCAACCTACAACTCAGGGGTGCATTTCATGATGGGTGTGTCTCTGGCAGCTCTGCCCCTTCAATCCTGAGCAGTTACAATGAGAGATGAGAGGCCGCACAGAGCTTGGGAAAGGCATACCACCAGGTAGATTTGAGTGTGGATCCAGCTAAATCTTGGCTTTCAATAGGAACAGCTGAACGCCTTGAGAAGGGGAGTGAGAGTGAGAGTGAGAGAGAGAGAGAGAGAGAGAGAGAGAGAGAGGAGGGGTGGCAGAAAAAAAGAGAAAAGAGGTGCCCCCACTCACGTTTGACTTTGGTCCACCCATGCCAGTATGCAGCCCCTAAGAGATTACTCCCGATGGAATAAATATAAAAGGTTGTCCACTTCTACACTTCAGGCTAAGACATGTAAGCGTGTCCTAATGCACTAAAAAAGAAGAAGAAGAACTAAGTAAATGCACATCTGGAGGCCCATGGGGAGAAATCCACATGGGGACACAATTTGGAATGGAAAAATCTCTCTTCCTCCTCTGCTCAAAATTCTCCCTTCTTGAAGTTGGTTTTCTCATTGTGTGTGTGTATGTGTGTGTTTATATGAGTTAGCGTAAAACGTGGCTTTTTAAATATATATATATATACTGTATATATATGAGTCACGTCTCATTGTTTTGAAGCCATCTTAAAACAGATAATAAACATTTTTCTATATTTAAATGAATGAAGGTATTAATATAAACACGAAGGATTCTTTCTTTCTTGGAAAGGTGGCAATCCCACTTCGTTGTATCGTTGTCTGCCCAATCATATGCTGTGATTTTGCATATATGATTATATGTGTTATCCACAACACTTATCAGCGTGGCTGTGTACACCCATATACCAGTATATTTGTGGGAAGGGGGCACCATTTTTAGGCTGGACTCCTGAGCTTGTATGTAGGCTTGCAAGATGATCAGAAAACAAAAATCTGCCCTGACCTTGTGCCATTAACAAGACTTGTCACAGTGTGGGCTTTCATAGCATTGGGACGAACACGATCACTTCCTAATGTCAGCTACACACCAAGTTGCTGCTAAAGGCACAGATACTTTGGCCAGTTGAAAAGGAGCCGCCCTCTTGGACATGAGCGTGGGCACGGCTTTCTTTTTGGCATGCCTCGTTTTGCTCTCAGCACTTGCCGCCGGTTCAGCTCCCCAAGTCTCTGCCCTGGCTACGCCCCTTTTCACGGCCAGAAATAAATGCCTGATGTAACATGGATTAGGACCTTGGAATCTCAGCTGGAGGAGATCGAAAAAGGCACAAGAGGGCAAGACGCGGGACAGCTGGAAAGCATCAACTCGGCAAATCTCTCGGGTGAGAAAAGGTGCCGGAGAAACCAACACTGGGCTCTAATCCTCACCTGGGAAGTGTGTGCCATTTCAAGACTGCACAAGGCTTTACAGTCTGAGGAAGGGCTCCGGCAGGTATGGGGACATCTTATATTCTGCTTCAGAGGGGACGGGACGGGAGAGGCTGCTATGAGAAAACACTGGGCGGAAAATGTCAGTAATCTGACATCCTGTTTTCCAATGGCTTGTATAATATGCATATTATTGAGGATTAGGTGGCCCAACAGGTGTACCTCAGAGTGCATAGAGAGGCCCTTGTAGAGTTGAAATTCAGGATCAGGTCTTTAAGAAGCTGAGGATGTGCCAGCAGCTGGTGGTGGGTTTGGCAGCAGAAAGCGTTATGTGACACAGCCCCATGGCATGAGGGTGTGTCACATCTCTTTGGCAGGGCCATGTGAAGTATCTGAGGCAATCGAGGCGCTCTGAGTGAGATCTTTTCTCAACCAAGGGCACAGAACTGGGCAAGTGGATGGCAAATGGTTCGAATTCGAGGAAGAGGGCATACAAAGTGATGCAGCAGGTGCCATAGTTATGGAGGGCTGCTGAAAGACCACCTAGACATGAGGGTCACCTTATGAACATTGAAGCAGAAAAAATGAAAGATTGGTGGGGGTTTGGTGCATCCTTACAGGGGCAAGCCAAATATCCAAAATGGCAGATGCGCAAATATGAGCACTATAGCCCAGGGTATCCAGAGCTAATGGACGTTTGGCCAGTCTGGAGAGGAAAACAGCTCCTGGCATAGGAAATGCTATATAAGGATTAACCATTGGCTTAGCGAGTGCCTTATCCTATCCCCTCCAACACTAAATTACTTCAGATGCCATGAAAGAATGTGGACATCCCCACCGAGCAGCAGAGGGGTAGTCTGCTTTTGATCCGAGCTGGCGATCATTGCAAGTCATGAAATACATAGCTCTGTGGGCTCTGTAACATTAGCCCAGTCAGCTAAGTGCTAATTAGTTTTCCAGTTTGTAATTCTCTCTGCAGAAATATCATGGTGCCCTTTGGGCTGTCCTGTGGCAGTAAGTAACATGGGCTGGTTAGGAGCATTCTCTTTGAGGCTCTTTGGAACATTGAAATGTAAGTTACCAAACGACTCTGGATCTTGAGTGATGAGCTCACAAAGCCAACCAAGAGATTTGTAGCTTGAATCAGGAAGTGCAAGAGGGAGATTATATCCAAAAGCTTGGTGCTCCCAAGAGGAATGCAGATTCCCTCACCCAACATGTTGCCCACCATAAGGGATGATTCTAAGACAGCCTTCCCCAACAGGGTGCCTCCAGATGATTTGCACTACAATTCCCACAATCCCTGGCCATGGGCCATGGTAGCTGGGGCTTATGGGAGTGGTAGTCCAAAATGTCTGGAGGGCACCAAGTTGGGGAAGGCTCTTCTAAAACATCCGTCACTTTCCTAGGCATTTTTTATTTTATTTTTTTAGGATTCCACCAATGTCACATCCTTAGAAGCCAGCCATGTACAAAAGATGGAATGAATATTTCAGGGCTTGTTTGGCCTTCATCTATACAAATGGCCAATGTGTCAAAATGGTAGTTGGACGGCAGGCAGATGTGAGCTAAAATGGGAGATTTTAGTTCATTAATAGGGAGATAAAAAGAGATTGGTAGAAAAAGTGCGCGCGCGCGCACGCGCGCGCACACACACACGAGGAGGTGGAAGGGTTTCAGGAGGCAATAATAAGGAAGCAAGGTCATAATTCTATAGCAGTGATGGTGACTGCACTTCCATCCTAAATTTTGACACATTGGTTAGTGGTTGTACATGGCACAAACTCTACCCTGGAGAAGCCAAGTTTGGAGCAAATCTGCAAGCAATTCCCCCCCCCCCCCCGGCCATGCTGCAATGACAGAAATGGGTCCCCCTGGGGTATATCAGTTTAAGCTAGTGGCATGTTTGCAAAGTGATACCAACTGAAATGGGTGTATAGATGAATGATGCCACATTCCTTGTAAAACCAAAATTAAAGTAATTATGTTCGGATACCTGGAATTTCTGCGTCCTGCAGGGTGGGCTTAGCCCTCTGGCTGTGGTGGCCTTTGTGATCTTGGGATTAAGCACGCACATGTTCCAACCCCAATGAGATCATCATTGCAAAAACCTTTGCCTGCATCTTTCACGGTCCAAGGATCAGGGTTACATCTCCCAATGCTCTCAGGTCAGTAGCTTAAAATAGTTGCTGCTGATTTGGGGAAGTCTCTCTTATGGCACAGAGGAGGAACACACTCCTACATGAAGCATACAACCAAGAAGCCCGGACCTTGTGGAGTGGATTGTTCCATACCATTCAGACAAGATGACCTCAGTCATTAAAGGTGCAATCCTATGCATGTTTAGACAGAACAAAGTCCTACAGCTCCCAGCATTCCCTAGCCAGCATGGCTAGCTGGGGAAAGCTGGGAGTTTTAGGACTTTTTTCTGCCTAAACATGCATAGGATTGTGCCCTAAATTTATTTATTTTTTTGCAGCCAAGGGTCATCACAACAAAGCTCCATTTATTGCACAAGAGAGGGCGATGCTACATAAAGATACAGACCAAATGCATACAGCCATTAATTTCATACAATTCTGGAGGCAAGAGGTTTCAGGACAGCTTATGATATAGCAATCTGATTATCAGACAGTCACTTGACTACAAATCCACCGGAACCTCTCCCCCTTCCCCAAACTGGTCAAGAGAGGGGCGGGGATGCTTTTATTTGTTTGTTTGTTAGATTTGTGTACTGCTGCCCAACTAGCAAATGCCTTCAGGTCAGGGCTGTTTACAATCATAAAACCAAACAAGAACAACAGCAACATAACCAAACAAAACATATACAAAAAATAAACATATCAAAACAATACAGTATTAAACATTAAACACATTAAAAAAATATTTCATTTTGCAATCGCCCTGCCTCATTCACAGCAGGATTTTACAGGGGTTCTGCACAATCCTCGTGTGTTTTCCCATCACTTCCCCTGTCCTTTTTCTTACCACAGAAAATCCGTTGAAAAGATGGAATCGCTTCAAATGCCTTTTGATCGGTAGTGCTATGAAGCAGCTGAGATGTGTTTGGGTCACAAAGGCAATGCCAGAAGGGGAATAGGGAGGGGGAGTCGCCCCCCCAACCAGTAGCTCATCCTCCCCCCCCCCCCCACTGGTCCACCTGCCACTGCTGGACCCCTGTGGTTACCTGAAGGAAGAGCACTTTTTACATACTTGAATGATAAACTGGAAATTAAAGTAAGGCGGCAATCCTAAACAGGCTTACTTGAAAGTTAACTCCATCAAAAGCAGTAGGACTTACTTCTGAGGAAATAGGTTAAAGGTGGGAGCTGTAATGAAAAATATACTGTTACTGTATTTCTCTTTCGGAAATCTAACATGTGGGACAAAGCTGGCCCTGCCTGCAAAAGGCTTTTTATTTGCGCTGGGCCTCTTCAGTGTTTTTTTTTTTTCTTTTTCTGGTGCTGCTATTTTTGGGTCAGCTGAAAACATGCCTGAGTGTCGGAAGTATATAGCTTAACATAACTGTCAACTGTTGGCAGAAAGAAAATACGTTATGTACACTCGTATCAAGAAAAATGTGTGGATGTTCCCCATATTTTACCTCACACACGGCAGCCCTATTTGGCTGTTACTCACGGGAAGAGCCAAAACAGACACAGTGGAGCTGAGGGGCCAAAACTTCAGCCCCACCCGCGAGTTCACACGGCTCCTCCTAACACGTTGAAGGCAAATGTCCACAGCCTCTTTGTGGAGGCTTCCCACACGATTAAGGACCCTGGTTTTCTTCCAGGGTCCTTAATCGTACGGTGAGCCTCCAAGGATACAAAAGGCTCCCTGCTGCAGAAGTTCACCATAATCATGTGAGGGGTCCCGAAGAAATGCACAACCTCAGGGGCAGCCTCATGGAAGGGCCAGCCCCGAGGAGCAAACCCAGGGAGATCTTGGCAGTGGGCCTTACTGGGATGTGGGCCCTCAGCAGGGCCCACATCCCAACAATGTGTGCCCTTGATGCCGGCCCTGCACTTTCGAAATAGGATCTGTTTGCAAGCTCTAATATTGGATATAAACACCTGCATCAGAAGCATTCGTGGATGTGAAAAGACTGATTGACTCTTGCTTTCCTTTGCAGTTGGGAAAATGTTTCCCGTTCCACATTCAGACCACAGCAGAGAGCAGAATGCACCAGTCCATGCAATTGTGAGAGAGATCACAGAAGGAGATGGTAAGTTGGCCTTGGCTGCCTTCTAGGTCCTAACATCTTTGTCACCAGGCAAGGTTTGTTTCTCAGCCTGCTGCAGCCACCTAACAAGGTTCTCCCTCCAAAGTTCTCAAAATCGATACACCAACGACACAACAAATACACTGGAAATTGTGAAGGACTCTGATCCTAAAATAAAGGGCCGAAGCAGGGGAAGGCAGGCAAGCTTGAATATGCTTGGCCCCTGCAGAGACCACAGATGCAGATTCTAACCAATGAAATACGGCGTTGTACAAGTCAAGTGTATCTTTTAGAGGACCTTAGTGGGAAGCTTTCTATGCCTTTCTCCAAGATGGGATTCATCCATTCATTTGTTTTCACTTGCCTCTTCCATTCCATCACAGCCACTAGCAAACAAAGGTTAAAGCTGCCATTCTAAACACACTTACTAATGAGAAAGGCCCCATTGGACATAATTGGGAGTTACTTCTGCATAAGCACATGCAGAGGATTGCGCTCATACTTAATTTATAAGTATAACCTGCATTACTTCAGGTTATAAACACATGTAGGCTTGGATCCAGAATCTTGGTCCACCAGTGGAAGGATACCACTTGTGGAATGGGATTTCTGCATCCTCTCCTCCCCACTGCAGCCTCTTGCGTGCCCTCCAAATCTCCTCCAGAGGGTTGGGGGATCCTCTGGAGGAGATTTGGAAGCTGTGGGGGGAGGGCAGCAGGGGGAAGAGAGGACCCAGAAGTCCCATTCTGCAAGCAGTATCCTTCCAGTGGCGGAATGAGGTTTCTGGATCCAATCCACACTGTGTATTTATTAGGGTTGTATTGTATCCAATGTTAGTCCTACATACTTAGAGTCCTTCTTAGAGTAGACCAATTGAAATGAATGTGACTTAAAATGATCATGACTAACTTAAATCCCATTCATTTCAATCAGTCTACTTTAAGAGGATAATATTGGATGCAATTGCAACCCATAAGTGCATGCTATAAGTCTCTTGTTGTAACAGCTTGCACCTTGACTTTACTTCAGTGGCAATCCTGCACACACTGTCCTAGGAGTAAGCCCTACTGAACGTAGTGGGACTTACTTCTGAGTAGACATGCACAGGATTGCACTGTTACTCAGTTTAGAGCCTGCCTTTTGGCATAGGATAAAGCAATCAAGTCTTTACTTTTCTGCTGCCTCCATGTATATGTTTTATATATGCTTGCTCAGCTCTGCAGCTCGACTTGGGGAAGAAGGTTAGCATCCCTCAGGATCTGATGATGGAGGAGCTCTCCCTGCCAATAAACAGGGGCTCCAGGCTGTACCAGCAGAGGCAGAGGAGGGTGCAGCGCTTTGTGTTGGAGCATCCTGCAGGATACAAAGTTGTGAGTCATGTTATCATTTTTACTTGGGAATGTTCTTGTGTCGGAAGCTTGCAATATATTTATTGCAAATATATATATATGATTAGTCCACTGTATTTTTTTTTTGTGGTGCTGTCTATCTTTTATATGTATGTGTATAAAATTGTAATATATGATGTGTTGTGTTTTAGAGAGCCCATGAGGAAGGAGGTATTCTCCGAAACATTGGGCAAGTTGACACAAAATAAACTGGCACCTGTGTGAGCCTGTATCCCTTTTGTTGTTGTTTTCAATAGGATCCAAGGCCAGCCAAGTTATTTTGGCACATGAGGCAGCAAATCCCACAAGCACCCGTCCCTCTCCCTAGCAGTAAAAATACAATAACAAATTAAATTGCTAAGAATTTGCCACCCTTTAATGACACCCCAGATCTGCTGCCTAATGGTAGGGCCGGCCGGCCCTGATTGTCAACTTTCTATGGTTGAGAGACTGAATCTTCCCCAGCCAAGATGCGGGGGTGGCTTGTGGGCTGCCGGCCCATCCCAAGCTATGTGCCCATTGTATGGCTTGAAGTATAAGGGAAGATGGTGTGTGGGTTTCACTTCTGTCCGGCTTCAGCAAGAGCCTCCTTGTCCCCCTCCTCCCTATTCCCTGCCTATTTCCCCCCCTGCCCCATTCATTAAAATATGTGTATCCCGCCTTTCTAGCCCAAGAGGCTCCTAAGGCTGCTCATAGAACGTCAATTAAAAGCAACAAACCATTGATAAGAACATTTAAAAAAACAAGCGAGAGCGGTGGAGTAGTTTTGATTCTGATGTGCAGGAGCTCATCACGACAGCCCCCATGGCAGAGGTGTTGCTAGGCCTGAGCTCATGGGGCCCTGGCCCTGAATCTATTCCCCAGAGTTGTGACTGTCCGCTGATGCCAATGGAAGACTTCCTTTTAAGCTTAATTGTGGGGAGAGGGAAAGAGAGAAGTGGGAGTGGGGAGAGAAGTGGGGGCAGAACTGCAAAAGATTGCAAATTTATTGTAATTCAAAAAGGAACGAGTGATCTGGGGTGCAAATTAAAGAATTTATTTTATTTGAGGTGATTTGAATGAGAAATTAATTGGCCGGCTTTGCCTTCTGTGAAATTTAAATAAATCCTAGTAATTATTTTAATTTTTTTGTCTTTAGATACAAATTAGCATATGCAAATTTAGTGCAGATTTGTGCCCTATGGGCCTGGGCCCCAACCACACATATACACAGTTTCACAGCGCATCCAAGAATGGGTATAGCTTTGTACTGCCATGGACAAAGATTGTACTGCAGGCCTACAGGCTACCTGTGGACCTCCAGCTGGTCCACCATACGGTCGAAGCAACGACTGGTGCAGCTCTGTTCAAATATTCTTGGATGGCAGAATAAAAGAACACATTTGCTCACAAGTTTATTGTGCAAACCATTATGCCAGCCTTCCCCAACCTGGTGGCCTCCAGATGTGTTGGACTACAACTCCCATCATCCCCAGCCACCATGGCCAACTGTGGACATCTGGAGTCCACGAGGTTGTGGAAGGCTGCTTTAGAGTTAGTGCCTTTGCTTTTCAGTCTCTCTTGCTCAGGAAAAGCCAGTGTTGAGGACTTAAAATGAAATGCTTCTCACCAGGGGGGGGGATCCCCATTTTCTAATTAGTGATAAGGATAATGGGACAAATTCTCTGTGTGGCGCCCTCTGATCATCTCCATGTATAGTCAATACATTAAGGCCAAGCAAGTGTCTGAAGCAAACAACTTTTTAGCTCACGCCTAGAACGATTTAACAACTTGCCATATTAGGTAGCTGGAGCAAATCGAATCAGCTTGCATTATATCGGAGTCCACACAAATATCTCTTCTGATCTTAAACTGGTCTCAAGCTTAGATCACCTGGCTGATGATTATTCATTTTTGTTTTATATAATACACATTGGACAAAGCACTCCCCCTGCCTCGAAAGGGGCTCAAAACTGAGATCACCTCATTGGCTATGGTCAATATAAGGCCACAATTATGAGCCAATACAATAGTATAAGCTATTGGGCCGCAAAGTTCAACAGCGGGCCCCGTTTAGCTTTACAACCATTCGACTTCCTGGTGGGCCTCCTTACCCATGTCAGGTATTAATGCTCTTTTCCTTGCTCTCTTTGTAGGCCTCAAATAGCACCACTGGGGCAGGAGGAGACTCGCACGCAACCTACAATGAAGGGGGAGCAACAGAAGGATGGATGGTTGGTGAAAGTTGCATGGAAGGGGATGGGGTAGTTCCACTTGTTTAGCTTGGGGTGCAGTGCCCATTATAGCTCCTGCTGGAGAAGTCTCAGTGACACATGGAAGTGGCCTAAAGCTCCACCACGAGGCAATGCCATTTGGAGTTGTGTACTGCAATGACCCATTTGATTAATCCTGGAAAAATCTCACTGATCAGTCAAAGTGAATATTTTTGTTGTGATGGTATAACCATCCTCATACATCAACTGCCATGCCCCAGAAGACACATTCCTGAGCTGCACATCCTTTAGTTTAACCTTCTTTAGTGTTGCCATGGGAATAAAGGTAAAATGCTGACCATCTCGGTGGTTGCTGATGCTGACCTGGGTTCAAAATTCTGCTCAGCTCAAAAAGTGAAACTAGTTTGTTGCTTTCTTCTGACCTACGCTTAAATTGGTTGAACAGCCATGGCCTCTCCCCAAGGAATCCTGGGAATTGTAGTTCTGTGAGGGGAGGATAGGACTTTGTAACAGAGACGTCTCAGCACTTCACCAAACTACAATAAAGCCAATTTAGGATGGCCATTTGTCTTACTTTATAGAGAACGGCCCTCTATTTGAAAGGCTCTCAGAGGACAGTCCTCTATTGGAAAGCATCTTTGAAGGGCTGTCTCAGTTCAGTCCACACTGAGAGCCAGTGTGGCGTAGTGGTGAGAGTGTTGGACTGGGACTTGGGAGATCCGGGTTCTAGTCCCCTGCTCGGCCATGAAACTCACTGGGTGACTTTGGGCCAGTCACTGACTCTCAGCCTAACCTACCTCACACGGTTGTTGTGAGAATAAAATGGAGAGGATTATGTAAGCCGTCTTGGGTTCCTTGCAGGAAAAAAGGTGGGGTATAAATATAATAAATAAAATAAATAAGTCTGGGTATAAAGGTAAAGAAATAAGAAGGGAAACCAGGGGGCTTGAAGTTGCCCATCGACCATTAGAACCTGGACAGCAGACTGAGCAGGCAGACACATAGGTCATAGTCTTTCCCACTACAGCGAGATGTATTGTATTTCTACTTAAATTACAGTAATTACTTATAGATTTGCATCTATACATATAAATTATGTTATGCAAGTTTAATGCAAATCTGTCTTCTTTTGCTCTTTCGGGGTGTGTGATGCATTTTCTCTTTTTTGGTGATGTGTAAGTGGCCACCCTAGAAGCCATAACATTTAAAGTAGTATAAAACAATATAAGGCTGTGGTATAGCTATGCCCTTAGTCTTTAATGATCCCATTCTAAAAGAATCGGCATTTGAGCAGCAGGAGGTGAGTGGAATCAGACTTGGGGCTCTATTCAATCCAGGGCAAAACTGGAACAATGGGAGGCACAAATTCAGTTATGGAATGAGATCTAACCACAGAAGTTTTGGGGAAGAGTGCTTTTGCATACAGGCAACTGCTGTTTCAGGCAATTGCAAAATTATCTTCCTGCTCCTGTGCCAAAAAACAGCTGTCCATCGAACTGCCAGACTAGCTTTCTTTTGCTGCCTTTCATTATTCTGCTGCTCCCAGAAGATCCATCCACCCCTGCCTCAATCACTAGAGAACAAATGGAGTGGACCTCTTTGGTGAGAAAAAAATGTTTGCAACCTGTGCCTGTTTTACTCTGTCTGCTAGTCTGTCCATAATGCAGAGGGGAAGGAGAACGATCAGGCGGTGCTTCAAGGGGAAGCCTCAGGAAAGGGGGCACGGGCACCCCCCGAAGTGCCAAAGAAAACAAACAAAGTCTTGAGGATGGGCAGAGTCCTGAATCCTGATGCTCTTGCTCCAGGTAATGAGTTATTCACGACAGACTACACACCGGTCTTCTCCAACCCAGTGCCCTCCAGACGTTTTGGACTTCAACTCCAATCAGCATCAGCCAGCATGGCCAGTGGTCAGGGTTGCTGCTGGGAACTGTAGTCCAAAACATTTGGAGGGCAGCTGGGGGAATGCTGGACTATGCCATGATTAACTTAAACATTCAGTGCAAAAGCAACAGCGGGGGGTGGGGCGGGCAATTAAATGTCACCCATGTCCAAATAATTCTGACGGCAATCATCTGAGCGATCCCCCAGCTCCATCCCATCAGGCCCTTTATGCTATTCATTCTATGTTTTGTTTCCAGGAATATATCCTGGGAGCAGCGGGTGCCGTTTGCATCTAATCTCAGGGAGAGTCAGTGCAGTGGACAAGTTTTCATGTTGATGGTGCTGAATAGGAGCTTCAGTTTGCCTTCAAGGCTCCTTGACATGTCTGACCAGACATCTCAAGAAACCTTGCCCTTTCCTTGACAGCAGCCTGCTTGATGAAGAGGACAGCTGCATCGGAGGCGAGCTGCCGTCCTTCCTTAGAAACAGACACACAAGGAGGGAGGGAGGCAGGCAGGCAGGCAAGCCGGCAGCCACTCCATTTTGAAGTAAGGATGGCAACTTGACTTTGGTGCAGCCACCCTGTGTTGATGGGGAGGGATCCAGTGCTGCTCTTTTTGGGAGAACAGCACATGCACACAGGAACATGCCAGGACAAGGAGGGGCACTCTTAAGAAGGACTTGACCCTCCTTCCAGTAAGCACTGAGCTAATGGACACATGCACTAACTGCCACGACTGTTTTTCATATTGCATGCCCTGAAACGATGTCTCTCTGCTGGGGATGGGCAAACCTGTCAATTTTGGTTTCTCTCCATCCTCTCATTTTTCCAGTTTTAAGGGTTTAAAAAAAAAAAAAAAAAAAGTTCACATGGAAATCTACATACATTTTGTTCGCTCTCCGAATGCATGCATCTTGGTATGCAGTGTTGCCTAACATACACCTTTTTGCGGGCAAGCAATTTCTCTGCTATCGTGCATTTTTGAACATTACTTTTTGATTAATGTACACATTTTTGTGCATGCAGCATGCGTTCCCCTGCCACACACATTTTTGTATGCCTTTGGTTGATGGGAGGGCTCCGCTGCAAAATTTGGAGAAGTGCGAATTTCGAAGGATACTTGAGTTTTGGTCCGACTGCATGTTGGTTTGAAAGGGAGAAATTAGGTGAGTTCACATCAAAATGTGAATGGCATGAATTTCTCCCCCATCCCTGGGTCTCCGCAAGGAGCAGCCGCCACTGCCTACTCCCTCCCTCTTGGTGGCAGTTGGGATTGGACCCACTGGGCCCAATGCTGACTGCTGCAGTGCTCTTGAGAGGGCAGGCAGTAGTACCTTGCAACTCTCATTGCCACCGTCACTCATCCACACATTTGTTTAGCGGGAGCATGGAAGAAGTAGGAAGAACAAGTGAAGGCAGGAGAACAGGGGCACACCAAGGGCATGACAGCGTGTTGCTGAGGAAGGCCTCCTGAAGCCCATTCTCTTTCCTAACATCTGTTCTAGCTTCTGCAGAAGCTAAACTGACAATTAAATTGGGGTGCAGCAGGCTGGATGACATTCCCCTGCCCAGCCCTCCGCAGGCTGAATGACATCAGGGTGGTATGCCCCCCTGACATCATTTGGCTCCTGGATGACATGCTGTGTGGTTCACGGCACACTGACTGCCCCCCCCCCCCATTGGGGGAGGCCGGTGCACAGCAAAGCCACCACAACTGAGCCAGTGGCTGGGGGAGTGCTCCAGCCACCGGGTCAGTCAGGGATGCTTTGCCACCCTGCCCGCATCCCCCACTGTTATCTCTGATCTGTTATCTTGGGCACAGCAATCACAGTTCCAAGCCCCACCCCCTGGAGGAATCCAGGAAGGCTCAGCGGGCCAGGTGGAGAACTTCCACGGGCTGGATTAGGCCCGCGGGCCAGAAGTTCCCCTCCAATGTGCTAGAAACAAGACATTTGAAATGAGATACCTCCGGTTTTGTTGCCACAATAATTCTGCATTTAATTTCACTTTCCCAACTGCAGGCTATTCTGGACCCCTAAAGGAAGTACCACCAGAGAAGTTCAACAGAACAGCCATCCCCAAAGGCTACCAGTCTCCTTGGCGGGAGTTCCTTAGTCATGAGGATTACCAGTTCGACAGGGAGAACAGTTTGCCGGAACCTCCCAGGACAGTGAACAGTGTCGACCTTAGGAGCTTCAACAGGTAATGGCTCATTCTATTCTATATGGATTTATTTTATTTTTTTACATGGTTCAGCACATCTTTTAATATACTATGCGTCTCTTGTGGATATCAATAATGGAGGAAAGACAGCGGAAGAGAGACCATTTTAAACCATATGGACATTCTAGGCAATTTTGGTTTTATAAAAGCAAAGACAAATGAAGAAACAATGAAGATTTAAACAACGCTTGTGCAAATTCTATGCATCTTCCCAGTGGCAAGGATTCAAAGTATATGTTACACAAAAGTAACACTAGCCTGACAACACTTCCTGGGCTGAGCAAGTACTCAGAGTCACCTTTTTCTGAAATTTTATGTCCACCTTCTTGAGCCGCTATTTTGGTGGACCTCCGGGTTTTAGTTAAAAACTATGTAGACCCCGTAAGTCTAAAGTCTGCCCACCCCTGCTATATAGGTTTGCAGCTTTAGCCTTCCTTACCATTGTTTAGCTGGGATTGAAGGGTTAGACAGCTTGCAGTAGGCAGGGAGGAAAGTCTATTTATGGTTCATGTCACTTTCACACGTGTTTCTTCTGTTCTCTTCCATTTCTGCATTAATCTACAGTTTTTAGGGGGGAAATCTGAACACACATTTTAATGATATAAAATGCATATTTTATCTCTAAGTACATATTTAAATCCATATTTTGATACACTTAAAACTGCCAAGAACTATGTCACAACTTTCGGAGAAGTGTGAAATCCATTGGATGGGTAAGTTCCAGTCCGCAGACACATCAGCTCGAGAGAATGCCAATCAGGGTATTTTGGACAAGAATTTGCAAAGATCAAATTTGTCGAGCATCCCCACCTTCTGCGTGAAAGTGTGTACTTGAGCCTGGGCATTCCTTTATGCTCTAGACCAGTGTTCTCCAACCTGGGGTCCCCAGATGTTTTTGGCCTACAACTCCCAGCATGGGGCATGCTGGGAGTTGTAGGCCAAAAACACCTGGGGACCCCAGGTTGGAGAACACTGTACTATACTGATGCTGTGACAGGCACAAGTATAGACAGCTATTATCTATGACTATGTTAGCTAAATGGACAAACAGGGAATATTTATCTCTTGTCTTGCATGCCCTGTTTCTGATCTTCCTCCCGAGGCATCTTACTGATGGGATTTAGATAAAATTTTGATTCAGCAAAGTAAGTATTTATGCCTTCATATTTATAAAAAGGGTTCCTATTACGTTTACACTGGCTGAGATACAAAGTACTTTAGGACTGTAGCACAGGAAGCTCCATCACACTGAAGATGGAA